>OZ007592.1:403121420-404321420 GCA_963931845.1 Maratus michaelseni
CAAGAGTCGAGTCGCCTCCTCCAATCGACAGCGGGCTCCGTCAGGGTTGCGAGGCAAGAATACGGCTAGATCGGGAATCATGGCCAAAAAGTCGTAAGGCACGCACTCGGGATGCGCGCAAATATCGTAGAGAGAGAGGTGCACCGATTCGGGTTCCTGACAGGTCATTTTATCCCGTTTACCATAATTCCAGGCCTGAATCCACGATTCGATATTTAACGGCTCGAATCGAAATAAGGGTATCCCTTGGTAATGAAATGCGTTTTCAGGAATGGCTTTGCACGCCGATCCCTCAAAAAATTCATTAGGAGGGCACGTAATGGTGGTCATTTTATCACAATCAAAATATTGATCGGGCTTGCCGTAGATGGGTAATTTTGGAATGAGGCCGGGCTCACACGCGGATTCCGTTTTAAAACGTTTATTAATCCGCATATTGCTTGGAATCGGAATGCGTCGTTTTTGACCCTTCCCTTCACATAGGAAGCCGACAGTGCTATCGTATAAATTGGCCAGTTGCCAGTTGCGCAGATGCTTGGTAAATTCATGAATGGGTACGACGGTCCCCAAATCGGAGGATAAGACGTTCTCGCAAAAGCTCGGCACGCTGCAGGCCTGTCCATCAAAGACCATGGGTAAATGCGTTAAATTATCCCCTTTCGATAGCATAGAATCCCAAATTTGAGGACACGTGACCGTTTCCTGAATCCTGTCGGCATGGCACGTCCTATAGCCGGGACTGAACGTAAAATCGCCGACCGTGCGATCAGGCAACGCCAATTTCGTCCCATCCGGTTTCCCCTCGCAATCTATCGGTTCGCATTCGTCTACATTGAAAAATTTCCAACCCGGCGAGCATCGCGTATAAACGGGTTTTGAATTGAGGCATTGCACTCGCGTCATCCCATCGTCGAGTACAAAGGGTTCGAGAGAACCATGAGATTTACAAAAATGGGCAATCTCGTCCCTCGGAACGCATTGATTGTGATAGAAAAATGTATCTTTTCCGCAATGACGCGGAAAGGCTCTTCCATGTTGACATTCGAAATAGTAAAACGAACTAGTCAAATCGGGAATCAACGTTCCGTCCGGTTTCTCTGTGCAGGAACTGACGGGTATACATTTACTCTTTTGAAACACACTCCCCGAAGGACAAATGTGAACACTGTGAATCTTTCGGTTGAGGCATTTAAAGTAGAAAACACTGCCTTGCTGCACCGTGTAGGGACTGTTTTCATGAAACTGGAGTGGGTCATGCAATTCTGGATACTTTTTCAAATACTCGTAGAGTGGTTGACCCGTCGCAGGAATATAATGGCCATTGGATACATAGAAACAGTCATCCTTTTGAATCACGTCCCCCGAAGAACGAACCATGTAAACCTTTTCATCGGGGAAATGATGCTCCCATAAAATGACGTTATTCTCTGTAAATTGAAATTTGTTTATTTTATTGTCTGGTTTGATGAATCGAGCTTGATGGGGTTTAGCTGGCAAGGGAGCAGGCGTAGTCGGTTTTGGCTTGGGATGGTCACTGTAGCTGTAAAAATACCAAAAATAGAGTAAGAGTAAGGTTAAGCTTAGTATAGGAAACATCTTGTTATTCAGAAGATGGAGTCTATTGTATTTACCAAAGAGCAATGTCAACGATGGCGAGAAAGATCATCTCGGAAAGTAATTTGCTGCAAAGCACCCGATTACATTACGTATTTGAAGCAAGATCGAGCCATAGACGAAATGCCCAACTTGTATAAGCAATGTAAAAATTGTTCAAGAGTGATTCGCGTAAAGTCGCATTAAGAAATTGATTATTTTAGTTTAGGTTATTTTTCAATTTCGGTTAAAACTCTAACCCGTGAAAAAAAAAAAAAAAAAAAAAAAAAAAAAAAAAATTCAGTTACAATTTTTTTTTTTTTTTTTTTTTTTTTTTTTTTTTTTTTTTTTTTTTTTTTTAATATATATATATATATATGTTTGTCTTCTTCGACCTCATGAGCTTCATTGTAAAAAATGGCTAGCTTACCCAATTTCCCTTGTTTTTTTTGCAGTTCATTAGTTTGTAATCATGATTATCCATTGAAGTTGGATTACATTTTTCGAGATATATTGGCAGAATCAGTTATTCTTGCAAATGGCGGTGTGTGTAAATCCTCACTCCGGTATCAGCCCACAGATATTTCGAAATTTAATGACAAAGAATCTGTGATGTACGTTACGCTTTTAAGAATACTGGGACGTTTTTATCAAAGACATCCCAACAAATTAAATGTTAATATTGATGAAGTAAACGATTGGAAGGATATTTGTTCGGTTTTAAGACGAATGCTCCAAGAAATTATTAAAGACACGTTCCAACTAGGTGAATTTAATGTGCTTCGTAATGAGTTGTCTTTGGCAGGAATATTACCAATGCCTTACCAAGTTGTTGTTTTAGAGTGCCTCATTATTGCAGGAAAATTTACAGCACTGTGTATGGAGAAATTTCAAAACCTCGAACCAGAAATTTTCAATAACGTGTCAAGTATGTTACTCGGATTTTTTGATGAAACTAATATCACATCTTGGATTCTTCATACGAGTAGGGTAATGGACCCATTTGGATCAGTAGGATATGTAAACCAGCAAGAGGTTACTGAAACCATGGATCATCTCTGTCATGAATTTACACATAAAACCTAAAAAAAAAAAAAAAAAAAAAAAAAAAAAAAAAAAAAAAAAAAAAAAAAAAATTTTTTTTTTTTTTTTTTTTTTTTTTACAAACTGAAATCTTAGTTAAGAATCTAAACTTATAACCTCATAAACCCTCACCCCAGCCTGTTTTTAATCAGGATAAAAAACTCTTCACCCTGCCAAGTTTGCGTTTCAATTTTCTTTTTTCACTTCGGCGAGCTCCCTCCCAAGTACCTTCAGTTACCCGTTTCAACCTAATGTTTTTCCCATCGTTCAGTTGATGTATTTCGTCATAGAGTGTATTTAATTGATTGTAAAGGGATTTGACCTCGCGCTTCGACTTCTTGAACCTTTCTTTCCAGTGAACCACTTCCTTTTCAAGCAGCGCGTATTTGCGTCGACACGTCTCTTTGAGTCGGGCATTTTCGGATTCGAGTTCCCTGATACTATCAGTTAGGGATTTAAGTACTTTTAAAAGTTTCAAGCGGTAGGTACGTGGAGTCCAGTGATTACCCCCCTGGATGTTTTTGAAATTGTTAGCCATTTTAAAGGCTTGCTTTTTTAAGAGTCACACTGTACGCAGATTTTTTTAATCCATTGGGAAATGGTTGTTTTCGATCAAGAATGTACCCCCTTGACGCGACCACTATTTTTTAATGCAATTTTTTTTTTAACCATTGTGAAAATGGTTGTTGTTTTCGATCAAGAATGCACCTAATGATGTGCGCACTTTATTTTTTTATATATTTTTAAAGAAATTCTTTAATTTTAAAAGAATTTTTATTTGAATAGGCAATCGAAATGCCTAAAATCGTTACAAAACAGTAAAAGTTAGAAGATGGGTAAAATGGGTAGACATAAATTCTCAGATATGGAATCTCGTATAATCTATTCCATAAAACGTACAGATTTTATTCCGTGACATGTCTGCTCCCCTCGGAACGAGGAAAAGCTTTCGAGTAATCAAGGAGGGAGAGAAGAATTGATAGTTTGAGTAAGGATGGTTTTAAGTAACCGTGGAGTTTGGGGATGTTTTTGTTAAGTGTCTCGATTGGGAAAACTGTTTAAAGGGGGAGGTATGGAGAAATTTATATATTATATTATATTATATTATATTATATTATATTATATTATATTATATATTGTATTATTATATAAATACAAATTACCAATTACCAATACTTTTTTTTTTTTTTTTTTTTTTTTTTTTTTTTTTTTTTTTTTTTTTTTTGTAGGGTTATAAGCTTAGACTCAACTCAGATTTTAGTTTCTAAAATATTTTGAAAACTCCAAGTCTAACTCGTCAAAAAAAAAAAAAAAAAAAAAAAAAAAAAAAAAAAAAAAAACCTGAGGGTTATGGGCTTAGACTGTCAACTCAGATTTTAGTTTCTAAAATATTTTGAAAGCTCCAAGTCTGGCTCGTCAAAAAAAAAAAAAAAAAAAAAAAAAAAAAAAAAAAAAAAAAAAAAAAAAAAAACTGAGGGTTATGGGCTTAGACTGTCAACTCAGATTTTAGTTTCTAAAATATTTTGAAAGCTCCAAGTCTGGCTCGTCAAAAAAAAAAAAAAAAAAAAAAAAAAAAAAAAAAAAAAAAAAAAACTGAGGGTTATGGGCTTAGACTGTCAACTCAGATTTTAGTTTCTAAAATATTTTGAAAGCTCCAAGTCTGGCTCGTCAAAAAAAAAAAAAAAAAAAAAAAAAAAAAAAAAAAAAAAAAAAAAAAACTGAGGGTTATGGGCTTAGACTGTCAACTCAGATTTTAGTTTCTAAAATATTTTGAAAGCTCCAAGTCTGGCTTGTCAAAAAAAAAAAAAAAAAAAAAAAAAAAAAAAAAAAAAACTGAGGGTTATGGGCTTAGACTGTCAACTCAGATTTTAGTTTCTAAAATATTTTGAAAGCTCCAAGTCTGGCTTGTCAAAAAAAAAAAAAAAAAAAAAAAAAAAAAAAAAAAAAAAAAAAAAAAAACAGTTACGTTTTTTTTTTTTTTTTTTTTTTTTTTTTTTTTTTTTTTTTTTCACGCAGGGAATCACGCAGAAATTGCGTATAAATCTGCCCGTCAGACCTCCATCCCCTTACCTATCCATTTCGTGGTCATGGATCCGATTGATCAACTCCTCGCCGAAGCCATTTGTCACGAAGTCAAGTTGAATAAAAACCAGTTTTTAACTCAGGAAACCATCATTCAACGTTTATATAGGAAAATGGCTCAAAAAACGCACGTATCCCCTTCTCACAACGAAAAGACGGCTCTTTTTGAAACGTGGCACTCTGAAATCTTGGATGCCTATCTCGAATTACGATCCTCCCTCTCGCACGATGAAAAAATTGCCGTCGAACTCGTCCTGTCTAAAGACACTCCCAACACGACCGAGTTGACCAAGTTTGCCTGCTGCTGGTACAAATACAATTCTACGACCGCTTGCAAATGGTTCGCCGTCGATGGTATTTTGGGAAACCATCCGAAGCTATATGTTCAAGATGCCTTTTCACCGCATTTCGCCAAACACAATCAGGCGGTGCGAGCCTTGTACGCGTATCATTCAAAACCCGAAGACATTAAAAATATTATCGAAAAAGCATTTCTTCTCAACGAAGATGAACCCTGTCCCCCGGATTTGGATACCGAGTTTGAAATGTACATTTCCATGTACGCAGAAATGGTGGGAGAAGAGGAAATGAAATTGGTGGCGGCGGAACGCAAGACAAAATTGCAGCAGCAGCAGCCCAATAAACGTAAAAAACTCTCTGCTTAAACAGATGCGCGATGGCTCACGCGGTCCCACCCAACACTTTAAGTAAATGAGCGTCGACTGGACCGGTTCTTGGAATATCTTTCAAGAGGCTTTGACGCAGTTTTTCTGGAATCGATAAAGACCATTCTGAACAGGGCAACAAGATGTCGTAAAGGGTCAATAAACGTAGATATGCTTCGTGCGTAGTGTCGACAGCGGATAGATCAATCCGGGAAGGTTGCTCTAGGAAAGGAGTGGGGTGGCACGTGGGCGGTACCACAACCGTGTGATCAGCCATGGGTTCTTGAGGAACGGGGATTGACTTTTCGAAAGGACGGTGACAGTTGATAATTTGAGTAAATAATGGATCATAGCAGAGACGTAAATGACTTGTAAAAACAAAACTCCATAAATGTGAAGGAATCACTTTATCAAAAACGGGTTCAATGACAATGTATAACAGACGCTTATTGCAATACCAAAATATAGGCTCGTCATCGGAAGCCGATGTCAATTCGGGAATGGCATTTAAATAAAATTGAATGAGATTTGGATAACGGCCAAAAGATCCGTAAAAAATGGTTGACCGTTGAGCAGCTAAGGCTTTTTGAAAATGATCCATAACTTGATTTAAAAAAAAAAAAAAAAAAAAAAAAAAAAAAAAAAAAAAAAAAAAAAAAAACAGTTCTTTTTTTTTTTTTTTTTTTTTTTTTTTTTTCAACGACCTTTTATATATTTGAAATTTTAGGAGATTGTTAGACGAGAATTTTACCTATCCGCTGTTTAACCAACATGTATTTTCGCTTATCAATTTTTCCTGGTAGATCCGATCTTCTAGCAGTCGTAGCATCTGATGGTAATGTTTATTGGAAAGGTTATGATATAGGACGATTCTTGGGATACTGTAATGCATACCAGTTTGCAAATAAATATGCAAAAGATTTAAAATCTTTGATACCATTTGAACATAAAAAAGTGCGCTTTTTTACTTTTGAAGAAATGTTGGACGTAATGAAAAGAGTGAGATATTCATTAAAAGATATTGATAAATTTGTGACCCTCTACTCAAATGGTATGGTAGAAGACGTTTCCTTAACTAATCGATTAAATTCAAAAACATGTCCACGATTGATTGTTACTAAGGATAAAGGTTCTATTCGATTACAAGACTGGATTAAAAAATATGTGAATTCAAGTATAGAATACTTTAACCAATTAAAAATGTTGATTGAATCTTCAAAAGCAACAAATTTAAAAATTAAGAATGAGTCTAACACAAATGAGGAGCCCCAATCTTTAACAGCAGAATCTGAAACTGTAAATGGTATGAACTTTCCGCCTGTAATTCATATGGAGGAGGAACTCGGTGCTCAAGAAGGAAATGAAGCAGCTTTAAATAATAATGAAATTATTACTGATGGGGTTTTTCAAATAGCATTTGATGGAATGCAAGTACCAGAAGAAATATTATTGAATATTAATGGTCAAGTTTATGCCTATGTGAAAGCGTTTACACATTTGAAAGAAAGTCGATAAAAGCTTGAACTCTGATTTCCGTTTTGAGCGGGAGGAATTTAAGAGGGTGGTGAAAATGTTTTTCAAAAAAAAAAAAAAAAAAAAAAAAAAAAAAAAAAAAAAAAAAAAAATTTTTTTTTTTTTTTTTTTTTTTTTTTTTTTTTTTTTTTTTTTTTTGTGAAAAAACATTTTCCCAATGGTTGTTGTAATTTCTCAAATTACAATTTTTTTTTTTTTTTTTTTTTTTTTCAACCACCCTCTTAAATTCCTCCCGTTCACATGAGCTTCTTTGTACTCGATTCCATGCTTTGCTGTCACCTCTTCTCGGGTCGCCGACGAGACTATCCTCGCACTGTCGCCGGGGACCAAGTCTACCTGACGCAAAAGGACGGGTCCGAACGCTACCTGTACGACGCAGCAGGCAACCCCCTTTTCGCCAAAGACAGGTGCGCCCGGAGGCGGTATGCCCGAGACTCTTTGGGAAATGAACTGTATCCGAAATGGAAACGAGGCGTTTATTTCATGTTTCATCCACAGTTACATTACCCACTCTATGCACGAGACTGTTTAGGCAATGAATACTATCCCACCTTCAAAGGATGCGAGCGCATGGCCGTGCTGAGCGACGGAGAGATGCTCGCGGCTCGCTACGCGTCTGGCCGACAACGCTACGCCCTGGACCGCCACGGAAACGAATACTTTCCCATCTGCAAAATCAAAAAGAAACCCTACTACCTACTGGACGAGCGAGGAGTCGCTTATAGACCAGTCACCGTCAATCAGTACGAAATGTATTTGGATTCCAAAGAGGTGGATGAAGAGGCGGGAACTCTATACGAAAAGAAGGATGCTTTGGGTTCCACAGTGTATACAGAGGACCATAAAATGAAAAGGGATTCGGTTTGGACGCATGTGAAGGAAGGTTGCGTGTTGGCAATCTGCGGCTTATATTTAGCATTAGAATTTACATGTCAATTTTGTATGTGAAAAATGTATTTATTTATTCATTTAGGGTTACTAGTTTAATAAAAAGCTCCAAGCCCAACTCGTCAAAAAAAAAAAAAAAAAAAAAAAAAAAAAAAAAAAAAAAAAAAAAAAAAATTGTAATTTTTTTTTTTTTTTTTTTTTTTTTTTTTTTTTTTTTTTTTTTTTTTTTTTTTGACGAGTTGGGCTTGGAGCTTTCACCAAATCTTACATTTCTTAGACTTGTAAATTTGAAAATATTTTTGCACTGAATTTGAACTAATAACCCTACATGAAAAAATAAATAAATAAATAAATAAATAAATAAATAAATAAATAAATAAATAAATAAATACATTTTTCACACACAAAATTGACATGTAAAATCTTTGGAAATCGATTTTCTTGGACATTTTCTTTCCATTCGAAGGGACAAATGTTTCTTTCTGAGCTAGTTTTTTTCACTTCTTCAAACATAGAATGTACCGTGGTCTGGTATTCAGTGTCATATCCGTGGACAGAAAGCTGAAAATTCCGAGGAAAAGTTTTCGAGTAATCAAGGAGGTAGAGACGAGTCAATAGTTTGATTAAGGAGGGTTTTAAGTAACCGTGGAGTCTAGGGATGTTTTTGGGTTTTTTTTGTTTTCTCGATTGGGAAAACTTTTTAAAGGGGGAGGTATGGAGAAATTTATATATTATATTATATATTATATTATATATAATATTATATATTATATTATATATTATATTATATATTGTAACTGATTTTTTTTTTTTTTTTTTTTTTTTTTTTTTTTTTTGACAAGCCAGACTTGGAGCTTTCAAAATATTTTAGAAACTGAAATCTGAGTTGACAGTCTAAGCCCATAACCCTAAAAAAAAAAAAAAAAAAAAAAAAAAAAAAAAAAAAAAATTACAATTTTTTTTTTTTTTTTTTTTTTTTTTTTTTTTTTTTTTTGACAAGCCAGACTTGGAGCTTTCAAAATATTTTAGAAACTGAAATCTGAGTTGACAAATTTTTTTTTTTTTTTTTTTTTTTTTGACGAGTTGGGCTTGGAGCTTTCACCAAATCTTACATTTCTTAGACTTGTAAATTTGAAAATATTTTTGCACTGAATTTGAACTAATAACCCTACATGAAAAAATAAATAAATAAATAAATAAATAAATAAATAAATAAATAAATAAATAAATAAATAAATAAATAAATAAATAATTAAATAAATAAATACATTTTTCACATACAAAATTGACATGTAAAATCTTTGGAAATCGATTTTCTTGGACATTTTCTTTCCATTCGAAGGGACAAATGTTTCTTTCTGAGCTAGTTTTTTTCACTTCTTCAAACATAGAATGTACCGTGCTCTGGTATTCAGTGTCATATCCGTGGACAGAAAGCTGAAAATTCCGAGGAAAAGTTTTCGAGTAATCAAGGAGGTAGAGACGAGTCAATAGTTTGATTAAGGAGGGTTTTAAGTAACCGTGGAGTCTAGGGATGTTTTTGGGTTTTTTTTGTTTTCTCGATTGGGAAAACTTTTTAAAGGGGGAGGTATGGAGAAATTTATATATTATATTATATATTATATTATATATAATATAATATATAATATTATATATTATATTATATATTATATTATATATTGTAACTGATTTTTTTTTTTTTTTTTTTTTTTTTTTTTTTTTTTTTTTTTTTGACAAGCTAGACTTGGAGCTTTCAAAATATTTTAGAAACTGAAATCTGAGTTGACAGTCTAAGGCCATAACCCTACAAAAAAAAAAAAAAAAAAAAAAAAAAAAAAAAAAAAAAAAATTACAATTTTTTTTTTTTTTTTTTTTTTTTTTTTTTTTTTTTTTTTTGACAAGCCAGACTTGGAGCTTTCAAAATATTTTAGAAACTGAAATCTGATTTGACAGTCTAAGCCCATAACCCTACAAAAAAAAAAAAAAAAAAAAAAAAAAAAAAAAAAAAAATTACGATTTTTTTTTTTTTTTTTTTTTTTTTTTTTTTTTTTTTTTGACAAGCCAGACTTGGAGCTTTCAAAATATTTTAGAAACTGAAATCTGAGTTGACAATTTTTTTTTTTTTTTTTTTTTTTTTTTTTTTTTTTTTTTTTTTTTTTTTTTTGACGAGTTGGGCTTGGAGCTTTCACCAAATCTTACATTTCTTAGACTTGTAAATTTGAAAATATTTTTGCACTGAATTTGAACTAATAACCCTACATGAAAAAATAAATAAATAAATAAATAAATAAATAAATAAATAAATAAATAAATAAATAAATAAATAAATAAATAAATAAATAAATAAATAAATAAATAAATAAATAAATAAATAAATACATTTTTCACATACAAAATTGACATGTAAAATCTTTGGAAATCGATTTTCTTGGACATTTTCTTTCCATTCGAAGGGACAAATGTTTCTTTCTGAGCTAGTTTTTTTCACTTCTTCAAACATAGAATGTACCGTGCTCTGGTATTCAGTGTCATATCCGTGGACAGAAAGCTGAAAATTCCGAGGAAAAGTTTTCGAGTAATCAAGGAGGTAGAGACGAGTCAATAGTTTGATTAAGGAGGGTTTTAAGTAACCGTGGAGTCTAGGGATGTTTTTGGGTTTTTTTTGTTTTCTCGATTGGGAAAACTTTTTAAAGGGGAGGTATGGAGAAATTTATATATTATATTATATATTATATTATATATAATATAATATATAATATTATATATTATATTATATATTATATTATATTATATTATATATTGTAACTGATTTTTTTTTTTTTTTTTTTTTTTTTTTTTTTTTTTTTTTTGACAAGCCAGACTTGGAGCTTTCAAAATATTTTAGAAACTGAAATCTGAGTTGACAAATTTTTTTTTTTTTTTTTTTTTTTTTTTTTTTTTTTTTTTTTTTTTTTTTTTTTTTTGACGAGTTGGGCTTGGAGCTTTCACCAAATCTTACATTTCTTAGACTTGTAAATTTGAAAATATTTTTGCACTGAATTTGAACTAATAACCCTACATGAAAAAATAAATAAATAAATAAATAAATAAATAAATAAATAAATAAATAAATAAATAAATAAATAAATAATTAAATAAATAAATACATTTTTCACATACAAAATTGACATGTAAAATCTTTGGAAATCGATTTTCTTGGACATTTTCTTTCCATTCGAAGGGACAAATGTTTCTTTCTGAGCTAGTTTTTTTCACTTCTTCAAACATAGAATGTACCGTGCTCTGGTATTCAGTGTCATATCCGTGGACAGAAAGCTGAAAATTCCGAGGAAAAGTTTTCGAGTAATCAAGGAGGTAGAGACGAGTCAATAGTTTGATTAAGGAGGGTTTTAAGTAACCGTGGAGTCTAGGGATGTTTTTGGGTTTTTTTTGTTTTCTCGATTGGGAAAACTTTTTAAAGGGGGAGGTATGGAGAAATTTATATATTATATTATATATTATATTATATATAATATAATATATAATATTATATATTATATTATATATTATATTATATATTGTAACTGATTTTTTTTTTTTTTTTTTTTTTTTTTTTTTTTTTTTTTTTTTTTGACAAGCTAGACTTGGAGCTTTCAAAATATTTTAGAAACTGAAATCTGAGTTGACAGTCTAAGGCCATAACCCTACAAAAAAAAAAAAAAAAAAAAAAAAAAAAAAAAAAAAAAAAAAAAAAAAAAATTACAATTTTTTTTTTTTTTTTTTTTTTTTTTTTTTTTTTTTTTTTTTTTGACAAGCCAGACTTGGAGCTTTCAAAATATTTTAGAAACTGAAATCTGATTTGACAGTCTAAGCCCATAACCCTACAAAAAAAAAAAAAAAAAAAAAAAAAAAAAAAAATTACAATTTTTTTTTTTTTTTTTTTTTTTTTTTTTTTTTTTTTTTTTTTTTTGACAAGCCAGACTTGGAGCTTTCAAAATATTTTAGAAACTGAAATCTGAGTTGACAATTTTTTTTTTTTTTTTTTTTTTTTTTTTTTTTTTTTTTTTTTTTTTTTTTTGACGAGTTGGGCTTGGAGCTTTCACCAAATCTTACATTTCTTAGACTTGTAAATTTGAAAATATTTTTGCACTGAATTTGAACTAATAACCCTACATGAAAAAATAAATAAATAAATAAATAAATAAATAAATAAATAAATAAATAAATAAATAAATAAATAAATAAATAAATAAATAAATAAATAAATAATTAAATAAATAAATACATTTTTCACATACAAAATTGACATGTAAAATCTTTGGAAATCGATTTTCTTGGACATTTTCTTTCCATTCGAAGGGACAAATGTTTCTTTCTGAGCTAGTTTTTTTCACTTCTTCAAACATAGAATGTACCGTGCTCTGGTATTCAGTGTCATATCCGTGGACAGAAAGCTGAAAATTCCGAGGAAAAGTTTTCGAGTAATCAAGGAGGTAGAGACGAGTCAATAGTTTGATTAAGGAGGGTTTTAAGTAACCGTGGAGTCTAGGGATGTTTTTGGGTTTTTTTTGTTTTCTCGATTGGGAAAACTTTTTAAAGGGGAGGTATGGAGAAATTTATATATTATATTATATATTATATTATATATAATATAATATATAATATTATATATTATATTATATATTATATTATATTATATTATATATTGTAACTGATTTTTTTTTTTTTTTTTTTTTTTTTTTTTTTTTTTTTTTTTTTGACAAGCCAGACTTGGAGCTTTCAAAATATTTTAGAAACTGAAATCTGAGTTGACAGTCTAAGCCCATAACCCTACAAAAAAAAAAAAAAAAAAAAAAAAAAAAAAAAAAAAAAAATTTTTTTTTTTTTTTTTTTTTTTTTTTTTTTTTTTTTTTTTTTTTTTTTAGTATTTGGTCCAATGCCCTTCCGCCTCAATCACCTTGGCTATTCTTCGAGGCATCGAATGAATCAAATTTTGAAAATACTCCTCCGGCAACGCCTCAAACGCCTCATAGACATTTTCCCAGAGCTGCGTTCGGTTTTCGGGATTGTTTCGTACTCTCCGCACCAATTCCCCCCACACATTTTCCACCGGATTCATGTCGGGGCCTTTCGGGGGCCAATCTTCCATCAGCGTAATATTATGCGAGAGGCACCACTGCCTCGAGAGGTGACTGTTGTGAATGGACGAATTATCGTGCATATACGTTAAATTCTTTTCGTGGACCTGGGTTTCAATCAACGGTAATATCACGGACGTATAATACTCGGAATTTAAATTTTTTTGTTCGACGCGGTGCATGCGTCGAAATTCTTTGCCAAACGCCATCCAGACGCAAATGGTAAATCGGCCCGCCACATTTTCCGATTCGGCTATATACTGCTGCTGGAATCGATGACTGGCGCTGGGACGGTAGAGGCGCAGCGGACCGCCCGAAGAAGCGCGGAATATTTTTTCGTCCGAAAAGATGACGCCTTCCCAATCCTTTACCGACCAGCCCATATGATCGCGGGCAAACTGTAATCGTTTTTCCACATGGATCGGTTTGAGTGCCGGTTTGCGAGCTGGAATTCGGCACCGCATGCCACGCTCTTTCAAGCGTTTCCGGACCGTGTCGACGCTGATGCCCGGTACGACTTCATCCCGGAGATGGACGGCCGACCAAAAGGGATTCTGCTGCGAGAGTTGAAAAAGGGTCGTATCGTGAGCCCCCGTCGTCACGCGAGGTCGACCCCTTTTCGGTGGAAACGCGTCTTCCCGATCCTCTTTGGCCAACCAGTAATGCACGGTGGAAGGGGGAATCTCTAATCGCATGCCAATTTGCCGCTCGGAGAGCTGTTCCTCTCTGTGCAAGCGTACAATTTCGTGGCGATAGTCCATCGCGCCTCTTGATCCTCGGCTCAGGAATCAAGTAGCATGGACTCTCCTCGCATGGCTCACTGCGCCAAATGCAAAACCTCGACTCTGACCGAAAATGTAAAGTATCGCGTCTCTAAGAACGAGCGACCCATGATGATGGGTCAGTGCGTCACGTGCGGGACGCGAAAAAGTACCTTTCTCAAAGCGGAAAACAAGACGGATGATGGACTTTATGAACCTGATTCAAAATAAAATTTGTCATTTGAACGCCCTCACCTTATTACCGGGCCCCGTTCTGCACTGTCAGCACTGTCAAAGGGACGTCCTTGGCAATATTTACGAATACATTAATCGACCCGATCACGGCACCTATTTTCATTCGAGCGCGTTGGCGCAAGCCTACGCCGCGTGGACGGGCGACGAGCACGTGCCCATGAGTTTTCCCATCACCGATATCGAAGGCATTCACGATACCGTCAATGTCGGTCAGCCGCTGAGCCGCGTTCGCAAAAGCATTCGGTTACTGCGAGCCCTCAATGCCCCCTTCACCACTCAACCCGTCTCGACAGAGACGCTCGACGAGTCTTTTCTCACCGAGTTTCTCAACATTATTTATGAACATCCCAATACCGACTCGAGTCACGAACGCATGGCTCTGGACGCGTTGATTAAAAGCATGCATAAAATGTTAACCCTGACGTCCAATCCTTTTGAAACCTACTTTCACGTGCTGGTGCCCTTTGTCCAGAAATGCGTGGACACGTTTCAACCTCTGCCCGCGACCCCCGAAGACCCGAATCATGCCAAGGAACTCTACCTGCAATTGCGTCGATCGTTTGTGATTCGAAAAACCTTTGGCCAATTTGCCATTCCTTTCGACGTCTTGCACGTCATTGTCTGCTGCTACGCGTGCTCCAACTCGATGGATATCGTGGGCAACTGGGCACTCGATTTCTTGGCCCGCATCGCGCGAGGCGAGTTTTTTTGGGGGCGCTATCCAGATTGCCCGTTTCTGAAAACCATGCAGAGACTCGTGAGTAAAGAGTATAGTTACCGGAAGAGGACCGATCACTATAATGCGGTCGTGCGACCCATCCGTTCCGGGGAGTCGATTCACTGCTATTCCACTCTCTGGGCGCCTTTGCACGAGATGCAAGTCCATTTGCGCAAACGGTTCTCGCTCCCCGACCTACCCGACGCGGTGCTGGACGTGGCGTTTTCCCACGCCTTTCCTGCCGTCCTCTTTCAAGACGTGGCCGATCAGTTGGGATTCACGATGGGTTACAATCATTTGATTATGACCGTAAACCGCCGCAACGGCCAGTTGCCGAAAGGCGCCTTCAAACAGGCGAAGCGGGTGCACGCCGTCGTGAAACGTTTTGTCGAACGCGTGCAGCAATTTGAAGGGGGCCAGCCCATCCTCTGGACACTGGACACGGTCAAACTGTTTTTTGCGAGTGATCCCCATTTTGAAGACGAAATGATGCAGGTGATTCGAATGCTGGTGGCGGACGACGACGAGGAGGAGGAGGAGGAATAAAGATGGAAACCTACACCCAAAAAATGTTGCAGGAGAAAATTTTAAATCTGCTGCATACCAGCATCCAGGCCTACAACATTCAAGAAAACGATGCTGTGAGCATCAAAACACTCAAACTCTTTTTGATTGGGCACGTGCTCGAAACCCTCGGCATCAGTTGGTCTCAGCTCCATCAGCTGTACAAGAACCATACCCCCATTCATCCCGAATTGGCTAAACGGTTGATGCAGGTCGACGATGAAGATATTACCAATACGCTCGCTCAGTGCTTTGTCAAGAATGAGAAACTGATTCGGTTACTCAAACCTTTGACTCAGCACGGCGTCAACATGAATGCCTTGCTGGCCGTCGACGGGTTGGGAGGCAACATTACCAACGGTCCCAATTTTGAACAGAAATACTATGTCGGCAATCTCAAATACGGCAACATGCTCGACCCTAAAACCATCTTTGACAATGATCCCGAATACAAGCGCCTGCACGTCCAGACGGTGCGGGAACTCTATAGTGCCCTCAAAGACGTACCCGCCCCCGAGAAACAAATGTACGAAATTGTCCGAAAGTGTATCGAAGAAATGGTCCGAGTCACGTTACCGGAAGTGGACATTATGGAAGAGGAGGTGATGGACAAGAAAGTGCAAGCCGAATGCGGCAGGTTGTATATGGAAAGCATGGGTAAAGAAAATATTGTCAGTCTAGCTAAAAGTTTGAAACGATTCCGAGGGGAAAAGAGAACGGTGACTGACAGAGAAACGGAATCTGCCAGTCCCAACGAAAAATAGTGGGCTGGATGGGCTCAAGGCAAATGTCGATAAATGACTAAAAAAAAAAAAAAAAAAAAAAAAAAAAAAAAAAAATTTTTTTTTTTTTTTTTTTTTTTTTTTTTTTTTTTTTTTTTTTGACGAGTTAGACTTTGAGCTTTCAAAATATTTTAGAAACTAAAATCTGAGTTGACACTCTAAACTCATAACCTTAAAAAAAAAAAAAAAAAAAAAAAAAAAAAAAAAAAATTGTAACATTATAAATATGATTCATTTACACAAACATCTTCATATTTTACTTACTGTGGTCACTTGTAACCAAACTCAAATCTAACATTGAAATCATGGATAATATCTTGATTTCATTATCAAATTGTGTTATTTTGATAATTTCCATGTTTATGATTACAATAATTACAAACATTTTCTTTTTGGCAATTACGCTATGTGGACTTACTGTGTTTACATTGGAATATTTCTTAGGTGCCGAGGCCTTCAGAAGACATATGTACGAGTTTTCACAGCGATTTAATGCAGTAAATGTTGAGAGGAATTGAAGTACATTGTTAACTGAGATTTTAGAAAATATTTTGAAAGCTCAAAGTCTAACTCGTCAAAAAAAAAAAAAAAAAAAAAAAAAAAAAAAAAAATTTTTTTTTTTTTTTTTTTTTTTTTTTTTTTTTTTTTTTTTTTTTTTTTTGTAGGGTTATGGGCTATGGGCTTAGACTGTCAACTCAGATTTTAGTTTCTAAAATATTTTGAATGCTCAAAGTCTGATTTTTTTTTTTTTTTTTTTTTTTTTTTTTTTTTTTTTTTTTTTTTTTTTATAATCTAATATATAATATAATATAAAAATTACTCCATACTCCTCCCTTTAAACAGTTTACTAATCAAGATCTTGATCAAAGACAACTTTCGTAAGCTGCCAGAAATACTCTATATAATACTAAACGTAATCCCTTTATTTTAAACATTTTAGACTTAGCTTTGTTAAAATATTTTGAACTTTGTTTCAAGTCATTTACGAGCACCATTGTAGCCAAGTCATGGCAAAGTCTGTTCATTTTTCCAAAGATGAAACGGTTTATTACTATTATAAGTGTAAAGAGTCCTATCAATCTCCTATAGATTCGATGAGGCGCAGATTCATAGAAAAATCTATTCTAAAAAAGCCCCGTACTGAACTTGAACGTATGCGGAATTTAATAACTTCTTGGAGGAATAACGACGTCTCCGTAGTATTTGGAAATTTGGGCCGTCAACCAGCTCTTTTAACCTACTATTTAGACCTATGTTTTACTCACAACGATAAGATAATCGTACAAAGCCGATGGAATGTATCCTCAGACTATCAAAAGAAACGTGTAAAGAATGCCGATTTTTTAATTTATATAGAACCCTGCTTCGGTTTTACTATTCATAAATATCCTTCCGTAAAACATTTGATTATTTTGACCAGTCATTTAAATCTGGATTTATCCGAGAAAAATGATATACAGTTTTATCAATTGTATCTCTCCAGTGATAAGATTGAAAATTTACCAGATCCCACTTTAACAGATTATGAAATTTTCGTACCGCCCATTTTCCATGATAAAGTGTATGATGAATTACCAGATAAAATCCTTTTGGATGTCACGATTTCAAAGTCTGCGCATGAAACCTTCTTGAGACTTTTAACCGGTCGAGAAATTATTCGCAAAAAACCTTTTAAAATTCAGATGAAAGAGAGGGACAGGAAATATTTGAAACAATGTTTATGTCGATCGAAACAACAGGTCAAACGACTATGGAATGAATCATGGATGGATTTATTTTATTGGAATGACTTTTTTACTAACGAGGACAATTCCTCGAAGGAGTAGCCCCTTTACAGATTTTTAAATAATCTTCAAACCAATTTTTGAATGTTTCATGATTGGGATGATTGGTCTCATTCAACCTATTAGTTATTATTCTTCGAACAGTCTTTTCTTCTAAAAATATTCCACTACCTAAGGGTACATTATGTTGTTTCGATTGTTTTACTAATTTTTTCAGGCTAACGTGAGGTTCATCGTAACCCAAACACCATAAAATGGCATTTCCAAAAAAGTAAAAATGATTTTGTTCATCGGCATACACAATTATTTCGTAAGAATTACCATCATATTCAGGAAAGAAATTGTGTGGAAATTTGAAATAAATCCAATTGTGCTTGTCCATAACACTTACTTTCTGGAAACACTTTAGAAAAAAATTCTTTACTGTGTTTCTGAAAAAAAAAAAAAAAAAAAAAAAAAAAAAAAAAAAAAAAAAAAAAAAAAAAAAAATTTTTTTTTTTTTTTTTTTTTTTTTTTTTTTTTTTTTTTTCCAGAAAGTAAGTGTTATAGACAAGCACAAATGGATTTATTGGTTAAAAAAAAAAAAAAAAAAAAAAAAAAAAAAAAAAAAAAAAAAAAAAAAAAACTGAGACTATAACTGCTGCGGTCGTAAGAAATTTTTTAATCCGTCTGAAATCATGGTAAAATTTTTATACGCTGTTCATATTACTTTCATTCGCATGAAAGATGAAATGGTTCCATGGCATATTGCTGTTACATCTGCGACAAAACCTGTTGAAACTACATTAATTGGTTTGTCAACAGAAGGACTCTCTTTTAGTTATGAAGATGCTAAATATAATTTTAAAATGGTTGACTGCTTTCCGAGACCTGATTATATAAAATTAGACTACATCTTAAAAAAAGAAGATTTAAATAATCAGTTACATGAAATATTTTCGGAAAAGTGTTGGAACGACGGATGGGATCCTACATATGCAGCAATGGATCGTCCGACTTATAATTATTTGGTAAAACTCTATGATTCTGTTTCGGATATCATATTATTAGAAACCAAGACGGTTAGCGAAGACTTGACCTTGGCTGCCGTTTACAGAAACGAAAAGAGTTGGGTTTAAAGCTTCCAAAATAAACTAAAATTTGAGCAAGTCCAACTCGTCGAAAAAAAAAAAAAAAAAAAAAAAAAAAAAATAAATTGTAACTGTTTTTTTTTTTTTTTTTTTTTTTTTTTTTTTTTTTTTTTTTTTTTTTTTTTTTTTTTTTAAATATATATAAAGCTTTATGGAGCAGATTGAAAGACTACTCAATGTCGACGACCGCGACCCACGATCCTTCGGTACAGTTGAAAAGGGGATTGGATATGCTACACTCCTCTTAATAGTACCCCCTATTCTCGTGCTGCCTTTACTCTTCATACTCCTTCGCAAGTGCATTTACAGGTTGACCCTTTTACTGCTCGGATACGTGGCCATTTTATTCGCCCTACTTCGCTTTCGTTTTTCTTGGATTGTTTGGATTCATAACCATTTACAACGACTCCGTTCATAATGCTGCACGAATATGAATTTAGGCTAGTGGTTGAGCATTCGTCTTCCTTCCTCCCCCTGCTTCAAAGTATCGGTCACCCGGTCGAGGCGCAATGGGTGTATTACGTGAAACCTCATTTTCGATTTCGGAACGGCACCCTTGAAACGAAACGCATCGAATCGACGCATGCCATTTATCACAATGGATTATGGTTTAAATGGGTTCATTCCATCGAAACAGCCCATCGGTCTTGGAACCGCGGCACCTGCCTCACCTTTCTTCATAACATTGGCAATTTTCAAGATCCCATTCATACGGAATCTCGTTCCCGCATCGCGATCGATTCGCACGCGCAACTCTACTGCTTTCAAAAAGAGCCTCGCCGTCACAGGCTCGTGTTTGAATGGGAGTACGGGACGTTTAGCAAACCCGTGACCCATTTCGATTCGGTCACGTTACTGGGTGCCTTGAACCGATATAAACACCTATACAATCTCATGAGAGGGTTTTCCTTGCCCACGTTTAAACTCGACGAAATGTGGACTCGGCGACCCGTCACCTGCATCGCATCCATTCCGGAAGGGGAGCCATATGTCTATGCTCATAAATTGGATGGAACGTTTGGCCTGGTACACAGTTATGGCGACAGGATTAAAGAAAAATGGGAAGGGTATGAATGCATCGTGCGAAAGGGGCTCACGTTGGGCGTAGGGCTGGTGTTTGCCGCCGAACGGTTGGAAGGAGGAGAGGTTTACTTGCTCGACGTTTACCAAGTTCGAGGTTACGAGACGGCAGGCTGGTGTCGAAGAGGCATCTTGTTGGAATTTTTACCTCAACTCAAATTGATTGAAGGGTATTTTGTGCAAACGTATGTTTTGGAGAAAGAAGCCCTTCTCCCGAATCCCTCATTCAAGGTGGATGGTATCATTATTCACGACGTAGTGCAAGACGTTATTTTGAAGTATAAGGTGAACCATTCGATTGATTTGGTGCATTATAGGGGTTATTTTTACTTGCCAAACGGTAGAATAAAATGTGTAGTAAAGGGATTGGAAGAGGGCTCTGTCTATGAAATTTCCATTCGAGACGGAAGCGTTATACGAAAGCGACCCGATCGATTTAAAGGAAATTCAGCTTTACAATTGGAAAATGTTTTAAAAAATGGCTGGAACGGTCCTGCTATTGAACCCTTGCCAGTCAAATATAAAAAGAAGGCAAAACACAAGTGAAAAAAAAAAAAAAAAAAAAAAAAAAAAAAAAAAAAAAAAAAAAAAGTAACTGAATTTTTTTTTTTTTTTTTTTTTTTTTTTTTTTTTTTTTTTTTTTTGACAAGCCAGACTTGGAGCTTTCAAAATATTTTAGAAACTAAAATATTTTGAAAGCTCCAAGTCTGGCTTGTCAAAAAAAAAAAAAAAAAAAAAAAAAAAAAAAAAAAAAAAAAATTGTAACTGATTTTTTTTTTTTTTTTTTTTTTTTTTTTTTTTTTTTTTTTTTGACTTGGAGCTTTCAAAATATTTTATAAACTAAAAATCTGAGTGAGAGTAGTGAATGAAAATGTAAATCTTTATTTATTTATTTTATTAATTTATTTTTTCTTGTAGGGTTATTACGTCAAATTCAGTGCAAAAATATTTTCAAAGTTACAAGTTTAAAATTTATTTATTTATTTATTTATTTATTTATTTATTTATTTATTTCTTATTTATTTTTTCTTGTAGGGTTATTAGTTCAAATTCAGTGCAAAAATATTTTCAAATTTACAAGTCTAAGAAATATAAGATTTGGTGAAAGCTCCAAGTCTAACTTGTCAAAAAAAAAAAAAAAAAAAAAAAAAATTGTAACTAATTTTTTTTTTTTTTTTTTTTTTTTTTTTTTTTTTTTTTTTTTTGACGATTTGGACTTGGAGCTTTCAAAATATTTTAGAAACTAAAATCTGAGTTGACAGTCTAAGCCCATAACCCTACAAAAAAAAAAAAAAAAAAAAAAAAAAAAAAAAAAAAAAAAAAAAATAGTTACATTTTTTTTTTTTTTTTTTTTTTTTTTTTTTTGTAGGGTTATGGGCTTAGACTGTCAACTCAGATTTCAGTTTTTAAAATATTTTGAAAGCTCCAAGTCTGGCTTGTCAAAAAAAAAAAAAAAAAAAAAAAAAAAAAAAAAAAAAAAAAAATGTAACTATTTTTTTTTTTTTTTTTTTTTTTTTTTTTTTTTTTGTAGGGTTATGGGCTTAGACTGTCAACTCAGATTTCAGTTTCTAAAATATTTTGAAAGCTCCAAGTCTGGCTTGTCAAAAAAAAAAAAAAAAAAAAAAAAAAAAAAATTAGGGTTATGAGCTTAGACTGTCAACTCAGATTTCAGTTTCTAAAATATCTTGAAAGCTCCAAGTCTGGCTTGTCAAAAAAAAAAAAAAAAAAAAAAAAAAAAAAAAAAAAAAAAAAAAATAGTTACAATTTTTTTTTTTTTTTTTTTTTTTTTTTTTTTTTTTTTTTTTTTTTTTTTTGTAGGGTTATGGGCTTAGACTGTGAACTCAGATTTCAGTTTCTAAAATATTTTGAAAGCTCCAAGTCTGGCTTGTCAAAAAAAAAAAAAAAAAAAAAAAAAAAAAAAAAAAAAAAAAAAAATTGTTACAAATTTTTTTTTTTTTTTTTTTTTTTTTTTTTTTTTTTTTTTTTTTTGTAGGGTTATGGGCTTAGACTGTCAACTCAGATTTCAGTTTCTAAAATATTTTGTGTAAAATGTAACTATAAATAATAACTGTAAATAATACAATATATAATATAATAATATAATATATAATATAATATATAAATTTCTCCATACCTCCCCCTTTAAACAGTTTTCCCAATCGAGACACCAAAAACATCCCAGACTCCACGGTCACTTAAAACCCTCCTTAAACAAACTATCAATTCGTCTTTCCCTCCTTGATTACTCGAAAAAAAAAAAAAAAAAAAAAAAAAAAAAAAAGTAACTAAATTTTTTTTTTTTTTTTTTTTTTTTTTTTTTTTTTTTTTTTTTTTTTTTTTTTTTTTTTTTTTAAGCTTCAGCAGTGTATAAATACGATGGAAAAATTTCAACAAATACTTTTATCATATTACAATTTCAACATGATTGTTGCCGCTATAGATATTAGCATTTCTACAGAGAGTTATGAAAAGCCTTATAAAAATGCTATTTTTCAAGTTTTATCTTCGTTAAATCCACCAATTCGTGTATTGTATTGGAATTCTGCCGTTGTAGCGGATAAAACTTTTGACGTAATCGATAAAGATGTTATTGATTTCATGCCTAGCGGATGTACGTTTCCTCAGTCGTTCATTCAACAGTTACCATCTGATCATCTCATTGAACTATACATTTTTACAGATGGAGAGATTTATGCCTCTGAAGTTGATGAATGTCGTTCTGTTTTAAAGGGGAGAGAGATCCAATTTAAGAAGATTCATTTATATTACATAGGTGTTGAACGTCGAATGAATCTGAGATTTACCGATCTGTTTGAAGGTATTCCTCAAACAATTCACATCAACGAGAAATATATAGGTTGTGTGGAACCTACGTTAATCACGTTTGATAACATCGATTATGATTATGTCATGAAAGACGACTCATTCAAAGCAACCATTTTGACCAAAATCAATTCGCCCAAAGTGGATAAAGCAGAATTAAAAAATCGACTCAACTTGCTGACTTCCCGTATTTTAAAAGAATATTTTGAAGATAAACTAAGCATTCATAATTTTTATACTGAACGAGATGTCGAAGGATGTATCTCTTTTGTTAAAAAACATTCGTATTATGTAGAAAAAGCCGATTTTCAAAGAAAAATGTCTGAAATTCTAAACTTATTTGAAAGGAACATTGATACCTATTCCTTGGAACATTTTCAACCGGCTAAAAATCATACTTTGACGTGTAAACCTGATGATGATGATGATGATGATGAAGAAAAGTCGCATTCGGAAGCAGAGGACGAGGAAGAGCCATTAAATTGTAAATACTTAACCTGTGACATTTTGTTGGAAAAATGTAATCTTGCTTGTATTCCTCTTAAAATTTGTGAAGATGATGTTTGGCCTGATAAAAAAATTATACGAAATCCATTCACACTGTTGGAATCGGATACTCTCATCGACCGAATTGTTAGCAAAGTTGAACCTTTCGTCATGGATTATAAAAATGCCTATCCACGAATCGATAATCCTGATATATCGCCTTTCTCTAGAGATACTTTGAAAGGTGTTTATCTGCTCCATAATGACAGCATCGATGTACAGGAAATGATTAAACATAACAATTATGTCTTATCAACTCTTTTTCAAAACAGATTACCAGGAAAACCTATTCTTTGGCACATGATCTTTTTATATATAGTGGCTATGAGAAGATTTTCAGATAGGAAAGAATTATTTTTTGAAGAAATCAAGTTTTTAGGCAAACAGGACAAATATTTCATAACTCTGGTGCCTCATTTAAACCCACCCATCCTTGCCGATTTAAACTGTTGTTTTTGGTACATTGCTCATGTATGCCATAAAGCGTTTCCCAACAGCAAAAAAAATGTACTTCGAAACCGGGATTTCATATCAGGAGTCTTTCTAAAGTTTTATAAAAACGTTTACGAAGAAGATTACACTTATCCCCCCGAAATGCCTGTATGGCAATTATGGTATATACTACGTCGGGATAAAATGGCAATCTTTCGCATTCTATCCCATTATTTTCAACATGAAGAAGTGGTTGGTTTGGAAAATGCATTTCAAACAGTCTTGTATAAGGAAACGAAACCGCCCAATTCAAAGCCACCGAAACAATTTAAATTTTTGTCCAAGTTAAATTTGGAAAAAGTTTTGAATACATATGGAAAATCTTTACAAGCATCAAAGTATTTTGTTGACTTGAAAACGATGGAACCCAAAGACATTAGTTTATATGACGAGGAAGAAGAATCTAAAGATGATACGTTATCCCATGTTCAAATAAATCCTAAAACGTGTCATCCATATGTGATTTGTCAAGTCACTGGAAAATATTGGAAAGATTGTATTGGCAAATATGACGTGCACAAATATTCCTACGTGCGGCTATTTAAAAGATTTTGTACAAAATATAAAAAGTATCCAGAAAATGGTAATCAGTTGCTATGCTTTTTGAACATGTACGTTTATAAGTATAAAAATGCAATTCCAGAAGTCTTTGATTCATCAGTAAAAAAACAAATGGATAAAGTTTTGAGTATTTTCAAAACAATTATGGACGAATATTCCTGTAAAGAATATTTGAAACGTGCTAATGAAAATTCTGCCGAAAAAATCCGTATAAAATTGGAAAATGTAAAAACCGAGATTTCACATTGCAAAGTATTTTGAAAGCTTCAAGTCTAACTTGTCAAAAAAAAAAAAAAAAAAAAAAAAAAAAAAAAAAAAAAAAAAAAAAAAAAAAATTAGTTTCTAAAATATTTTAAAAGCCCCAAGTCTAATTTTGAAAAAAAAAAAAAAAAAAAAAAAAAAAAAAAAAAAAAAAAAAATTTTTTTTTTTTTTTTTTTTTTTTTTTTTTTTTTTTTTTTTTTTCAAAATTAGACTTGGGGCTTTTAAAATATTTTAGAAACTAAAATCTGAGTTGATAGTCTAAGCTCATAACCCTTCATGTCATAACCGTTTACTATGCCTGTAAACAAAATCGATATTTCTGTCGTAAAAAACTGTTATCGTGAACCTCCTGACCCTTTTTCTAACAAAAAATTATTACAACCTTTCATATGGCCGGATATTTTACACGGATTTCGAGATGAACCATTGCCTAAACTAGATGAACCTATCATCTATCTATATCTTGATAACGTGGATTCTGTCTCCAAAGACATCAACCAGTTACACATTCAAGTGGAAACCAAAAATGAACCCTTAAAAAAACTTGAAAAAACGTCGGAACAACTTGAGTACATATCCGAAAAATGTTCAACAAAAAAATCTGTCGAGACGGAACTTGTGAAGGGTGAAACAACAAATTCAAACATGATAGATGTATTAATTATTAGTGTGGATGAGGAAGAGATGGAGGATTTCAAAAAAACATATCCGTGTTCACCGTGATAGGCTATGAAAAAAAAAAAAAAAAAAAAAAAAAAAAAAAAAAAAAAAAAAATTTTTTTTTTTTTTTTTTTTTTTTTTTTTTTTTTTTTTTTTTTTTTTTTGTATAAAAAGGTATTAAACAACTGAAAGCTGTTCCATACTTCCTTTTTAGTCAATTAAATAAGAATCACTGATATTTTATCATGAGCTGCCGTAATAAGTTTGCAATTTCATACGGTTTAATAGTAAAAACGAAAAATAATAAGGTTATGCTCATCAAACGTAAAGTTCCTTATTGTATTCAAAATTTTTACATATTTTTAAATGAATTAGGGATTAAACATGATGTTTATGATCACAATCCATTCTACCGATTAAAAAATATTTTTGAATCAAAATGCGTACCGATGCTTTCAGAATATGATCAGATGGATTATTTTAGGTTTAAAAATGGGATGGTATTTGAAGATATGTACGATTTTCCGCATGGTCAAATGCATCCAAAAGTTTCAAAAAGTCGTTTACAATGTTTTTTGAATGCATATAGGGAATTTCGTGAGGAAACAGGGTTTCGTTTTTCGTTTACAAAGGAAGACATCGACAGATACCCTCTTGTAAAAGTTGAATTTAAAGGATGTGATCATCATGAATATACCCAATATTATTTTATTGTAGAAAATGTAAAAGATTTACGCCGCTACAGATATTTTGACTCATTTAATCAACCATACATATCTACTATAAAAATTAAAGACTGGAAAGATGATAGACTCGTATACAAAAGCCAACTAACTCCAATAAATGAAGCTTTTAAAATTTTAAAAGAACAACAGTGCATTAAAACGGATTATAAGCATTTATTGGTAAAAGATGAGGATTTTAAAATCTTAAAGGAACAACAGTGTATTAAAGCGGTAAAAGAATCGAAATCGTTTTTAAAACAAAATTCCTCCTGTTATCGTCACAAGTAT
This sequence comes from Maratus michaelseni, assembly GCA_963931845.1. Taxonomy (NCBI): domain Eukaryota; kingdom Metazoa; phylum Arthropoda; class Arachnida; order Araneae; family Salticidae; genus Maratus; species Maratus michaelseni. The sequence continues at coordinate 403,147,813 of OZ007592.1, forward strand.
AATAATTGGAGATGTTCCATGTGTCGTGAGTTGAATAATTTAGTGTAACTCATAACCTCATAACCCTACAAAAAAAAAAAAAAAAAAAAAAAAAAAAAAAAAAATTTTTTTTTTTTTTTTTTTTTTTTTTTTTTTTTTTTTTTTTTTTTTTTCAAGCTTTGATTCTAATAGAAAAATATAAATACGCACTCTTTGCTCTTCAGTTTTCATTTACCGTTTTAAAATGACTGAACAACGTCAATTGGATGCGCTATACCACATGTTTGAAGGGAATCAAAATATAACCGAAATACTGGTTAGAATGGTAGAGCAGAATCAAGAAGTAGCTACTACAATATCAAAAATGGCGAAAACGGCTGAGAAAATAAATTTGCCAACTCAGCCCGATATGAAAGATGCCAGTACCCAATGTTCTGAAGATGAAGTATTTCGTTTAAAGAGTCCAAATTTTTATTTAAAATTAGAATATTTAGCTTCGGATGAACTTGGATTAGAAGTTTTGAAGACAATTTTGAAAAGCCAGCCAAAGAATTTAAATGAACTCTCAGACATATTTTTCGAATGTGTTGATAAAACATTTAGCAGTGGATTAGAGCCTAAAGAGTTGCCCGATGTAAAGAGTTCTGCATCATGGGAAAGTGATGACGAAGAATCCTCAGAAAACACCAATTGAAAAAAAAAAAAAAAAAAAAAAAAAAAAAAAAAAAAAAAAAAAAAAAAAAAAATTTTTTTTTTTTTTTTTTTTTTTTTTTTTTACGTTTGGGTCGTTTCAACATTTTCCTCTCGCGTTTCTCTGTCGTCGGATGGCGTGGGTTTAGACATGGACACGAGTAACGTAATGATATATTCACTCATTGCTTTTACCTGCTGAGTGAAACGACTGAAAAGTGGATTGGGTATCTTAACCGTTTCCTGATTATCGAGCGTTTCCTGAATACAGTAGAGTAAACATTGCATTTCTACTACCGAACCGTCTTCTTCCATTTTGGAGCACAGTTGATATTTTTCATAAGCCAAATTGAGTTGTTGGGTCGATAAAATTTTGATCAAAGTGGGCGAAATCATTTTCTCGTGGACATAGCGCCACATGAGACTGTAAACCATATCAAACACGGAATGAAACGCTTTAATCTGCTTGACACGCATATGCGATTGAACGACACTTTTGGCTGCGGTAAACATGTACTCAAATTCATTCGATTCCCCACTGTTTTGAATAATGTTTACCAAATTCTCTCCCATGGGTATTTGGTGCATCAGTTTTTCCATGTACACTTTAAAGTACTGCTTCTGAGTTTCAAAGAGTCGTTTTTCAATATGAGTGTTTAAATCCCCCTTTAATAGATTTGTCTGCAAATCTTGCAAAATGGTCACTTCTTCCTTTTTTTCCATTCTTGGAACCGACGTCGCGGGTTCCCCTTCCACGTCCTCCTCATCATGGTGACGTTTCATCTTAATTTAAGGCGCGTAATCGGGCGCATTAGTCGGTATGGATCGATAGAGGTCCATCTCGAAAGGGTAGTCCAAATCGCAAGTCCATTTACCGACGGCTGCATTGTAGTCGAGAACAAACGCGTTAAAACGATGAAGCATGTTAAATTCTTTAAAAGTAATGTGGTTTGGATTCACGATCGTCCTGCCGCGAAATATAGGGTCCGCAACCAAATCCTGCTCCCTAATCTTGCATACGGGATTCTCGTAGAGCACCTTATACGCCGCCACTCGATCGTGGTCTTTCCAGAGCCAAACCTGAATAGGCATATTGCAGAGTTCCGGTTCAAAATCATCATAGTATAGGGCCTCCATCGCTTTTTCCATTCCAAACATGGGGTCCTTGTACACTTTGCGAGTCCGCGCAGTAAATTGTTTATGCTCTTGGAAAAAATGCTGCGCGTAATCGTATCGCCAGGGCGTCTGGCGAATCATAAACTGACCCGTTCGGTCTCGAAAGACGGGTAGCAAATTGGCCTCGTTTAACGCGTCAAACAGAATGAAGGAAATGGGGTCGCGCTTTCCCAAGTAAAAATAGGTGACGAGTTTCACGTTCATGGGTTCCGGGGGATCGTTTAAAAAAATGCTCGCGCAGGCATCGAAACCCGGCGACGTTAAATACCGTTTATCTGTACCCTCCAGGACCACGCCAAAGAGTCCGTACTTTGGATCGCACACGCATCCCCAGTCGGGTTTCCATTGCCCATGTTTGAGGGGTCTTCCGGTCAGGGCATCGAAGGAGCAAGGTCGTTTCACGCAGACGTCTGTATCGAGTTGAGCGAGGTAATCGGCATGGAAGCCCTCCTCTTTTCGAATCTCGGAGTCTTTGAGCTCATCGTTTCCGCAGGGCGTTATTTTCAAGTACTCGAGAAACGGTACTTTATGGCACGTGAGGCCAGCGCTAACGTATCCGGCATCGCATTCACAAAGTTTTCCCGGAACGTAACGTCCATGAGGCCCGCAAGCGACATTGACGTTACAATCGCCGCCAAACACTTTTTGAGAAAAGAGAGTCGTGTCGAGGCAGGAGCAGATGGCAAATTGACCCCCTTTCACGGCGAAGGAAATCCATTGACCGTGAGCGGGATCGCATTGACCGCCTCTCAACAGTTTGGGGATGCAGGTATTGCCGAGACAGACGTGATTGAGCGGGCATTCTTGCGTATAGCGGCACGTTTGTATTTTTTCTGGATCCGGAGGAGGCAGGGTTAAAAGGGGCCAGGAGGGAAGGGAAGTGGATTGGGTCTGCGAGAAGATGTAGAAGCCGGTCAGACCCATGTACATGAGTAAAAGTAAACAAAAGATGATCAACATGCTTTAGTAAATGTGGACCCGTTTCAATCGACCCATTCGATACACGAGTCCAATAGAGGGATGTAACGCATCATATCTTTTTAAATAGGCAAAGTATTTGAGTTGTGTATGAGGGTTTTTCAAATGAAGCAAAATGTCTTGTACGCTGTATAACATGCTTTATTCACTCGGTCACGCAAGGAATCTTTATGGATTCATTGGAGGTGGATATTCTTTGATGGATTTGCTTTGAAAAGTGTATTTCAAAATTTTTTTTTTTTTTTTTTTTTTTTTTTTTTTTTTTTTTTTTTGTAGTAGGGCTATCGGTTCAAATTCAGTGTAAAAAATATTTTCAAAGTCTAACAAAAAAAAAAAAAAAAAAAAAAAAAAAAAAAAAAAAAAAAAAAAAAAAAAAAAAAAAATTTTTTTTTTTTTTTTTTTTTTTTTTTTTTTTTTTTTTTTTTTTTTAACCATTGGGAAAATGGTTGTTGTTTTCGATCAAGAATGGACCTCTTGACGTCGTCACTTTAGTCTTTTAATCATTTTTAACGAAATTCTTTACTGTTAGAAGAATTTTTATTTGAATAGGCAATCGAAATGTATAAAATCGTTATAATAAAGAAGGAAATTACAAAATGGGTAAAATGGGTAGACCCAAATTGTCAGATGAGGAATCTCGTACAATCTATTCCATAAAACGTACACATTTTATTCCATGACATGTCTGCTCCCCTCGTTCCGAGGAAAAGCTTTCGAGTAATCAAGGAGGTAGAGACGAGTGAATAGTTTGAGGAACGATGGTTTTAAGTAACCGTGGAGTCTAGGGATGTTTTTGGGTTTTTTTTGTTTTCTCGATTGGGAAAACTGTTTAAAGGGGGAGGTATGGAGAAATTTATATATTATATTATATTATATATTATATTATATATAATATAATATATAATATTATAAAAAAAAAAAAAAAAAAAAAAAAAAAAAAAAAAAAAAAAAAATTACTTTTTTTTTTTTTTTTTTTTTTTTTTTTTTTTTTTTTTTTTTTTTGACGAGTTAGATTTGGAGCTTTCAAAATATTCTATTTTAGAAACTAAAATCTGAGTTGTCACTCTAAGCCCATAGCCCAAAGATTTTTTTTTTTTTTTTTTTTTTTTTTTTTTTTTTTTTTTTTTGTGTGAAAAACATTTTCCCAATGGTTGTTGTAATTTCTCAAATTACAATTTTTTTTTTTTTTTTTTTTGAGCGTACAGTGTCAACTCTATAAAAGGTTGCAAAATTTCTTCATTTTTACAATTTTATAATACTCATTGCAATATAGAAATATGGGAATGGAATCTAGCTTAGATGTAAATGGAGAGTGCAAAGATAATTATAAAAATTGTTCAATTTTTAAGAAGACTTTTAAGAGAAATAAAGATGGAAAATTTGAACCTATTAGTATTAATTGTGATTACGATACAGGATATGGCTTAGTCTATTTGAAAATATGTTTAGAAGATGCCAAAAAAACTTATGTTTACAGAATGGATTACAAAGATTATTCGGAAGATTCGACTGAATTTGATATGAATTTTGATTTAAATAAAGCAGTTGATGAAGTAAATCATCTTTTGAAAGATAAAAATGAAATACGTGTATGTATATTTACTAGTTGGTGTTCCAAAGAAATCTGCTCGCTCTGCTCCGAGCGTTTAATATAGATTTGTGAAAGCTCCAAGTAAAAAAAAAAAAAAAAAAAAAAAAAAAAAAAAAAAAAATCAGTTACATTTTTTTTTTTTTTTTTTTTTTTTTTTTTTTTTTTTTTTTTTTTTTTTTTTTTTTTGACGAGTTGGCCTGGAAGCTTTCAAAATATTTTAGAAACTAAAATCTGAGTTGACAGTCTAAACGCTTTTTTTTTTTTTTTTTTTTTTTTTTTTTTTTTTTTTTTTTTTTTTTTTTTTAATATAAATACTCATGAGCACATCATACAATTTTACACTACAATTTTTTTTAAACATGTTGATATATGCTGAGGCAGTCTGTATGAATTGTCAAGATGGGATGATATTTCCTTTGGAAATTGCATTTGCTACGTCTTCGGATCATATTTATATATTTCAAGTTGCACCACCTCCAGAGTATTACATACAAACTATGAGGGATATAGCGATGACTCGATCTAAATTACGGAATAAGGATCGTTTCTACAATTCAACAACTCAAAGATGTTCACCCATTTCACCTATTTATGTGTATAAACTTCACCCAGATTTATGGTTATCAGAACTCCTCCATCATATTTCTTATATTTTTCCAGGAGATATAGAATTAAATGTTCGCGGAGATAACCAATATTATTTCTTCAAACAGGTATGTGGATTTCGTAATGTTTTTAAGATACTGATAATGACAGGAGTGGAAGTTATGGGTTGTCGTCATCGACATTCATCTAAATTGATAAATTACCCATGTCCAGGTATTGAAGTGCGAACGATGGCTTGGAATAGAGAAAAAAATGTTGTAAACATAGAGTGTCAACTCAGATATTAATTTGTAAAATATTTTGAAAGCTCCAAGTCTGGCTTGTCAAAAAAAAAAAAAAAAAAAAAAAAAAAAAAAAAAAAAAAAAAAAAAAAAAAAATTAGTTACAATTTTTTTTTTTTTTTTTTTTTTTTTTTTTTTTTTTTTTTTTTTTTTTTGTAGGGTTATGGGCTTGGACTGTCAACTCAGATTTTAGTTTCTAAAATATTTTGAAAGCTCCAGGTCTGGCTCGTCAAAAAAAAAAAAAAAAAAAAAAAAAAAAAAAAATGGTATGGTTATGAGGTTAGACTGTCAACTCAGATTTTAGTTTCTAAAATATTTTGAAAGCTCCAAGTCTGGCTTGTCAAAAAAAAAAAAAAAAAAAAAAAAAAAAGTTACAATTTTTTTTTTTTTTTTTTTTTTTTTTTTTTTTTTTTTTTTTTTTTTTTTTAAATATTAGTAACTGGTATTATATATTATACAATAATATATAATATAATATAATATATAATATAATATATAATATAATATATAAATTTCTCCATACCTCCCCCTTTAAACAGTTTTTCCAATCGAGACACTTAACAAAAACATTCCCAGACTCCACGGTTACTTAAAACCCTTTCACTCAAACTACCAACTCGTCTCTCCCCCCTTGATTAAAAGTGTTCTCCGGAAAGACACATTTCCATGTCATCCTTTCCCCGCGACTCCAACTAAACCAGATTCCTTAACAAAAGTCAACAACCTTCAAGGAAACACGATTCCTGGGCTTCCAGAAAAAACTCTTCGAGTCACCTGTTTACAAAAAATCGTGAGTAAACGAAAGGATCGGTAGATTGATGTCACGATCACAATACATCACGATTACATTTTAACAACTTGCATGATAACACGATTCCTCGGCAAATTGTTTACGAGTGGCATGCTCAGAGTAGACGCGGTCGAAAACGAGGGGAGCAGTAATGTCACGATCCGAGTTGACGATCAAAACAAAATCACCTCACCTCATCTTACATTGAAAAATGTTTGCGAGTGGTCGGATAAAGGAGACTCGGTACAAACGATCGAAAACAAGGAGAGCAGAAAAAAAAAAAAAAAAAAAAAAAAAAAAAAAAAAAAAAATTTTTTTTTTTTTTTTTTTTTTTTTTTTTTTTTTTTTTTTTTTTCCAAGATTTGGAGCTTTCAAAATATTTTACAAACCAAAATCTAAGTACACAGTCTAAGCTTATACCCAATACAGTTTAATGTTTAATAGGATCAAATTTTAATTTATACCTGTTGCTGATACCGACAGAAGAAGCTTTCCACTTATGGCATGTCATATTATTACATGTATTACATTTTCTCATTTTAATTTCATCCATTAAGGATGCTTTCAGTTTCGGAAAATGGTTTTTGTAACACTGTTGCACATCAGTCCACATATTAAAAGTCCGAAGATCAAAACAATTTAGTATTCGTACGTCCATTTTCATTACTTCCTGAACAATGCTGGAGTTGTTTAAGGATTTATTTTGTGAGACACTTTCAACTCCGTTTGTTAATGTAAAACCATCCGTTCCAATTGCAAGTACAGCCGCAATTTTTTTATGACGTATCAATTTTTTTTCAGTTACCAATGTCGCAGAGTGTTCAACAGGATCGAATGGAATTTTGAGAAGATGAGCTATTCCAGCATTTACATTCCAAATTGCACAGGTGTCTTTTGCACAAAAATTACAACTTCTTATTGGGAAAGGTTTTAATTGAATCATTTTTACTTTAGCCAGTTTACTAGAATCTTTTTGCATTTTGAGGCATTCTTGATAGGTGGATAAATTAAAGCAGTACAGGATCCTTACGTGCATCTTCACTAGCTCTTCCACGATCTGGGATGGGCCCGCATTTTCGATAACACAGTTGACTCCATTATCTAACGCGAATCCATCAACTCCAAGCGATAAAACTGCTGTAATCCTCTTGTGATCATATGTTAACCTACTGGGTTCCACGGTACTGCAATCATCTGGAACAGCTAACGGTGGATCAGCAAGCATTTGATTTCGACGGAGTCGCCTCTCTTCAGCTAACCTTTCAGCAAGACGTAAAATGGGTTCAGAGACACACAATCTAATCTTTTTCTGAGAACGATGAACGGGCATCCGAAAGTTGGTTGAATCGCTCATGTTGAAGCCAATGAAGAATGGCTGAGGAAATCTGAAGAAATATATAGAGGTTTTTTTTGACGAATTAAACTTGGAGCTTACAAAAAAAAAAAAAAAAAAAAAAAAAAAAAAAAAAAGAAATTTTTTTTTTTTTTTTTTTTTTTTTTTTTTTTTTTTTTTTTTTACAATTCAAACTTGGAGCTTTCAAAATATTTTAGAAACTGAAATCTGAGTTGACAGTCTAACCTGATAACCCTACAAAAAAAAAAAAAAAAAAAAAAAAAAAAAAAAAAAAAAAAAAATTGTAACTAATTTTTTTTTTTTTTTTTTTTTTTTTTTTTTTTTTTTTTTTTTTTTTTTTTGACGAGCCAGACCTGGAGCTTTCAAAATATTTTAGAAACTAAAATCTGAGTTGACAGTCCAAGCCCATAACCCTACAAAAAAAAAAAAAAAAAAAAAAAAAAAAAAAAAAAAAACAATCAGTTACAATTTTTTTTTTTTTTTTTTTTTTTTTTTTTTTTTTTTTTTTTTTTGTAGGGTTATCAGCTTAGACTGTCAACTCAGATTTTAGTTTCTAAAATATTTTGAAAGCTCCAAGTCTGAATTGTCAAAAAAAAAAAAAAAAAAAAAAAAAAAAAAAAAAAAAAAAAATCAGTTACATTTTTTTTTTTTTTTTTTTTTTTTTTTTTTTTTTTTTTTTTTTTGACGAGTCAGACCTGGAGCTTTCAAAATATTTTAGAAACTAAAATCTGAGTTGACAGTCCAAGCCCATAACCCTACAAAAAAAAAAAAAAAAAAAAAAAAAAAAAAAAAAAAAAAAAAAAAATCAGTTACAAATTTTTTTTTTTTTTTTTTTTTTTTTTTTTTTTTTTTTTGACAAGCCAGACTTGGAGCTTTCAAAATATTTTAGAAACTAAAATCTGAGTTGACAGTCCAAGCCCATAACCCTACGAAAAAAAAAAAAAAAAAAAAAAAAAAAAAAAAAAAAAAAAAAAAATCAGTTACAATTTTTTTTTTTTTTTTTTTTTTTTTTTTTTTTTTTTTTTTTTGACGAGCCAGACCTGGAGCTTTCAAAATATTTTAGAAACTAAAATCTGAGTTGACAGTCCAAGCCCATAACCCTACAAAAAAAAAAAAAAAAAAAAAAAAAAAAAAAAAAAAAAAAAAATTGTAACTGATTTTTTTTTTTTTTTTTTTTTTTTTTTTTTTTTTTTTTTTTTTTTTTGACAATTCAGACTTGGAGCTTTCAAAATATTTTAGAAACTAAAATCTGAGTTGACAGTCTAACCTCATAACCATACCATTTTTTTTTTTTTTTTTTTTTTTTTTTTTTTTTTTTTTGACGAGCCAGACCTGGAGCTTTCAAAATATTTTAGAAACTGAAATCTGAGTTGACAGTCTAACCTGATAACCCTACAAAAAAAAAAAAAAAAAAAATAAAAAAAAAAAAAAAAAAATTGTAACTAATTTTTTTTTTTTTTTTTTTTTTTTTTTTTTTTTTTTTTTTTTTTTTTTGACGAGTCAGACCTGGAGCTTTCAAAATATTTTAGAAACTAAAATCTGAGTTGACAGTCCAAGCCCATAACCCTACAAAAAAAAAAAAAAAAAAAAAAAAAAAAAAATTTTTTTTTTTTTTTTTTTTTTTTTTTTTTTTTTTTTTTTTTTCCAAGATTTGGAGCTTTCAAAATATTTTACAAACCAAAATCTAAGTACACAGTCTAAGCTTATACCCAATACAGTTTAATGTTTAATAGGATCAAATTTTAATTTATACCTGTTGCTGATACCGACAGAAGCTTTCCACTTATGGCATGTCATATTATTACATGTATTACATTTTCTCATTTTAATTTCATCCATTAAGGATGCTTTCAGTTTCGGAAAATGGTTTTTGTAACACTGTTGCACATCAGTCCACATATTAAAAGTCCGAAGATCAAAACAATTTAGTATTCGTACGTCCATTTTCATTACTTCCTGAACAATGCTGGAGTTGTTTAAGGATTTATTTTGTGAGACACTTTCAACTCCGTTTGTTAATGTAAAACCATCCGTTCCAATTGCAAGTACAGCCGCAATTTTTTTATGACGTATCAATTTTTTTTCAGTTACCAATGTCGCAGAGTGTTCAACAGGATCGAATGGAATTTTGAGAAGATGAGCTATTCCAGCATTTACATTCCAAATTGCACAGGTGTCTTTTGCACAAAAATTACAACTTCTTATTGGGAAAGGTTTTAATTGAATCATTTTTACTTTAGCCAGTTTACTAGAATCTTTTTGCATTTTGAGGCATTCTTGATAGGTGGATAAATTAAAGCAGTACAGGATCCTTACGTGCATCTTCACTAGCTCTTCCACGATCTGGGATGGGCCCGCATTTTCGATAACACAGTTGACTCCATTATCTAACGCGAATCCATCAACTCCAAGCGATAAAACTGCTGTAATCCTCTTGTGATCATATGTTAACCTACTGGGTTCCACGGTACTGCAATCATCTGGAACAGCTAACGGTGGATCAGCAAGCATTTGATTTCGACGGAGTCGCCTCTCTTCAGCTAACCTTTCAGCAAGACGTAAAATGGGTTCAGAGACACACAATCTAATCTTTTTCTGAGAACGATGAACGGGCATCCGAAAGTTGGTTGAATCGCTCATGTTGAAGCCAATGAAGAATGGCTGAGGAAATCTGAAGAAATATATAGAGGTTTTTTTTGACGAATTAAACTTGGAGCTTACAAAAAAAAAAAAAAAAAAAAAAAAAAAAAAAAAAAGAAATTTTTTTTTTTTTTTTTTTTTTTTTTTTTTTTTTTTTTTTTTTTTTTTTTACAATTCAAACTTGGAGCTTTCAAAATATTTTAGAAACTGAAATCTGAGTTGACAGTCTAACCTGATAACCCTACAAAAAAAAAAAAAAAAAAAAAAAAAAAAAAAAAAAAAATTGTAACTAATTTTTTTTTTTTTTTTTTTTTTTTTTTTTTTTTTTGACGAGCCAGACCTGGAGCTTTCAAAATATTTTAGAAACTAAAATCTGAGTTGACAGTCCAAGCCCATAACCCTACAAAAAAAAAAAAAAAAAAAAAAAAAAAAAAAAAAAAAAAAACAATCAGTTACAATTTTTTTTTTTTTTTTTTTTTTTTTTTTTTTTTTTTTTTTTTTTGTAGGGTTATCAGCTTAGACTGTCAACTCAGATTTTAGTTTCTAAAATATTTTGAAAGCTCCAAGTCTGAATTGTCAAAAAAAAAAAAAAAAAAAAAAAAAAAAAAAAAAAAAAAAAATCAGTTACATTTTTTTTTTTTTTTTTTTTTTTTTTTTTTTTTTTTTTTTTTTTGACGAGTCAGACCTGGAGCTTTCAAAATATTTTAGAAACTAAAATCTGAGTTGACAGTCCAAGCCCATAACCCTACAAAAAAAAAAAAAAAAAAAAAAAAAAAAAAAAAAAAAAAAAAAAAAAAATCAGTTACAATTTTTTTTTTTTTTTTTTTTTTTTTTTTTTTTTTTTTTTTGACAAGCCAGACTTGGAGCTTTCAAAATATTTTAGAAACTAAAATCTGAGTTGACAGTCCAAGCCCATAACCCTACGAAAAAAAAAAAAAAAAAAAAAAAAAAAAAAAAAAAAAAAAAAAAAAAAAAAAATCAGTTACAATTTTTTTTTTTTTTTTTTTTTTTTTTTTTTTTTTGACGAGCCAGACCTGGAGCTTTCAAAATATTTTAGAAACTAAAATCTGAGTTGACAGTCCAAGCCCATAACCCTACAAAAAAAAAAAAAAAAAAAAAAAAAAAAAAAAAAAAAAAAAAAAAAATTGTAACTGATTTTTTTTTTTTTTTTTTTTTTTTTTTTTTTTTTTTTTTTTGACAATTCAGACTTGGAGCTTTCAAAATATTTTAGAAACTAAAATCTGAGTTGACAGTCTAACCTCATAACCATACCATTTTTTTTTTTTTTTTTTTTTTTTTTTTTTTTTGACGAGCCAGACCTGGAGCTTTCAAAATATTTTAGAAACTGAAATCTGAGTTGACAGTCTAACCTGATAACCCTACAAAAAAAAAAAAAAAAAAAAAAAAAAAAAAAAAAAAAAATTGTAACTAATTTTTTTTTTTTTTTTTTTTTTTTTTTTTTTTTTTTTTTGACGAGTCAGACCTGGAGCTTTCAAAATATTTTAGAAACTAAAATCTGAGTTGACAGTCCAAGCCCATAACCCTACAAAAAAAAAAAAAAAAAAAAAAAAAAAAAAAAAAAAAAAAAAAATCAGTTACAAATTTTTTTTTTTTTTTTTTTTTTTTTTTTTTTTTTTTTTTTTTTTTTTTTGACAAGCCAGACTTGGAGCTTTCAAAATATTTTAGAAACTAAAATCTGAGTTGACAGTCCAAGCCCATAACCCTACGAAAAAAAAAAAAAAAAAAAAAAAAAAAAAAAAAAAAAAAAAAAATCAGTTACAATTTTTTTTTTTTTTTTTTTTTTTTTTTTTTTTTTTTTTTTTTTTTTTTGACGAGCCAGACCTGGAGCTTTCAAAATATTTTAGAAACTAAAATCTGAGTTGACAGTCCAAGCCCATAACCCTACAAAAAAAAAAAAAAAAAAAAAAAAAAAAAAAAAAAAAAAAATTGTAACTGATTTTTTTTTTTTTTTTTTTTTTTTTTTTTTTTTTTTTTTTTTGACAATTCAGATTTGGAGCTTTCAAAATATTTTAGAAACTAAAATCTGAGTTGACAGTCTAACCTCATAACCATACCATTTTTTTTTTTTTTTTTTTTTTTTTTTTTTTTTTTTTTTTTTTGACAATTCAGACTTGGAGCTTTCAAAATATTTTAGAAACTAAAATCTGAGTTGACAGTCTAACCTCATAACCATACCATTTTTTTTTTTTTTTTTTTTTTTTTTTTTTTTTTTTTTTTTTTTTTTTTTTTTTTTTTTGTAGGGTTATCAGCTTAGACTGTCAACTCAGATTTTAGTTTCTAAAATATTTTGAAAGCTCCAAGTCTGAATTGTCAAAAAAAAAAAAAAAAAAAAAAAAAAAAAAAAAAAAAAAAATCAGTTACATTTTTTTTTTTTTTTTTTTTTTTTTTTTTTTTTTTTTTTTTTTGACGAGTCAGACCTGGAGCTTTCAAAATATTTTAGAAACTAAAATCTGAGTTGACAGTCCAAGCCCATAACCCTACAAAAAAAAAAAAAAAAAAAAAAAAAAAAAAAAAAAAAAAAAAAAAAAAAATCAGTTACAATTTTTTTTTTTTTTTTTTTTTTTTTTTTTTTTTTTTTTTGACAAGCCAGACTTGGAGCTTTCAAAATATTTTAGAAACTAAAATCTGAGTTGACAGTCCAAGCCCATAACCCTACGAAAAAAAAAAAAAAAAAAAAAAAAAAAAAAAAAAAAAAAAAAAAAAAAAATCAGTTACAATTTTTTTTTTTTTTTTTTTTTTTTTTTTTTTTTTGACGAGCCAGACCTGGAGCTTTCAAAATATTTTAGAAACTAAAATCTGAGTTGACAGTCCAAGCCCATAACCCTACAAAAAAAAAAAAAAAAAAAAAAAAAAAAAAAAAAAAAAAAAAAAAAAATTGTAACTGATTTTTTTTTTTTTTTTTTTTTTTTTTTTTTTTTTTGACGAGTCAGACCTGGAGCTTTCAAAATATTTTAGAAACTAAAATCTGAGTTGACAGTCCAAGCCCATAACCCTACAAAAAAAAAAAAAAAAAAAAAAAAAAAAAAAAAAAAAAAAAAAAAAAAAAAATCAGTTACAATTTTTTTTTTTTTTTTTTTTTTTTTTTTTTTTTTTTTTTGACAAGCCAGACTTGGAGCTTTCAAAATATTTTAGAAACTAAAATCTGAGTTGACAGTCCAAGCCCATAACCCTACGAAAAAAAAAAAAAAAAAAAAAAAAAAAAAAAAAAAAAAAAAAAAAAAAAAATCAGTTACAATTTTTTTTTTTTTTTTTTTTTTTTTTTTTTTTGACGAGCCAGACCTGGAGCTTTCAAAATATTTTAGAAACTAAAATCTGAGTTGACAGTCCAAGCCCATAACCCTACAAAAAAAAAAAAAAAAAAAAAAAAAAAAAAAAAAAAAAAAAAAAAATTGTAACTGATTTTTTTTTTTTTTTTTTTTTTTTTTTTTTTTTTTTTTTTTGACAATTCAGACTTGGAGCTTTCAAAATATTTTAGAAACTAAAATCTGAGTTGACAGTCTAACCTCATAACCATACCATTTTTTTTTTTTTTTTTTTTTTTTTTTTTTTTTGACGAGCCAGACCTGGAGCTTTCAAAATATTTTAGAAACTGAAATCTGAGTTGACAGTCTAACCTGATAACCCTACAAAAAAAAAAAAAAAAAAAAAAAAAAAAAAAAAAAAAAAATTGTAACTAATTTTTTTTTTTTTTTTTTTTTTTTTTTTTTTTTTTTTTTGACGAGTCAGACCTGGAGCTTTCAAAATATTTTAGAAACTAAAATCTGAGTTGACAGTCCAAGCCCATAACCCTACAAAAAAAAAAAAAAAAAAAAAAAAAAAAAAAAAAAAAAAAAAAATCAGTTACAAATTTTTTTTTTTTTTTTTTTTTTTTTTTTTTTTTTTTTTTTTTTTTTTGACAAGCCAGACTTGGAGCTTTCAAAATATTTTAGAAACTAAAATCTGAGTTGACAGTCCAAGCCCATAACCCTACGAAAAAAAAAAAAAAAAAAAAAAAAAAAAAAAAAAAAAAAAAAAATCAGTTACAATTTTTTTTTTTTTTTTTTTTTTTTGACGAGCCAGACCTGGAGCTTTCAAAATATTTTAGAAACTAAAATCTGAGTTGACAGTCCAAGCCCATAACCCTACAAAAAAAAAAAAAAAAAAAAAAAAAAAAAAAAAAAAAAAAAAAAAAAATTGTAACTGATTTTTTTTTTTTTTTTTTTTTTTTTTTTTTTTTTTTTTTTTTTGACAATTCAGATTTGGAGCTTTCAAAATATTTTAGAAACTAAAATCTGAGTTGACAGTCTAACCTCATAACCATACCATTTTTTTTTTTTTTTTTTTTTTTTTTTTTTTTTTTTTTTTTTTTTTTTGACAATTCAGACTTGGAGCTTTCAAAATATTTTAGAAACTAAAATCTGAGTTGACAGTCTAACCTCATAACCATACCATTTTTTTTTTTTTTTTTTTTTTTTTTTTTTTTTTTTTTTTTTTTTTTTTTTTTTTTTTTTTGACGAGCCAGACCTGGAGCTTTCAAAATATTTTAGAAACTAAAATCTGAGTTGACAGTCCAAGCCCATAACCCTACGAAAAAAAAAAAAAAAAAAAAAAAAAAAAAAAAAAAAAAAAAATCAGTTACAATTTTTTTTTTTTTTTTTTTTTTTTTTTTTGACGAGCCAGACCTGGAGCTTTCAAAATATTTTAGAAACTAAAATCTGAGTTGACAGTCCAAGCCCATAACCCTACAAAAAAAAAAAAAAAAAAAAAAAAAAAAAAAAAAAAAAAAAAATTGTAACTGATTTTTTTTTTTTTTTTTTTTTTTTTTTTTTTTTTTTTTTTTTTTTTTTTTTTGACGAGCCAGACCTGGAGCTTTCAAAATATTTTAGAAACTAAAATCTGAGTTGACAGTCCAAGCCCATAACCCTACAAAAAAAAAAAAAAAAAAAAAAAAATTGTAACTGATTTTTTTTTTTTTTTTTTTTTTTTTTTTTTTTTTTTTTTTTTTTTTTGACAATTCAGACTTGGAGCTTTCAAAATATTTTAGAAACTAAAATCTGAGTTGACAGTCTAACCTCATAACCATACCATTTTTTTTTTTTTTTTTTTTTTTTTTTTTTTTTTTTTTTTTTTTTTTTTTGACGAGCCAGACCTGGAGCTTTCAAAATATTTTAGAAACTAAAATCTGAGTTGACAGTCCAAGCCCATAACCCTACAAAAAAAAAAAAAAAAAAAAAAAAAAAAAAAAAAAAATCAGTTACAAATTTTTTTTTTTTTTTTTTTTTTTTTTTTTTTTTTTTTTTTGACGAGTTGGCCTGGAAGTTTTCAAAATATTTTAGAAACTGAAATCTGAGTTGACAGTTACAATTTTTTTTTTTTTTTTTTTTTTTTTTTTTTTTTTTTTTTTTTTTTTTTTTTTAAATATATAAAAAAAATCATTTTTAAAAATCAAGTTATGGCATTTGTATCGGCCTTCCTAACAAGACTTAACCGACGCGAAGAAGCCCTTCCCGATTCTTACATTCTTTACGATTTAAATGGGGGTATTTTTTCTGTTAATGTTAGAGATTATCCAAATTTTACCGTAGAATGGATCAGTTTATCCAATCCACCCTCTTTCACCTTGGATCTCGCTTCGACCGCCACGCATTCCATTATACTCGATTTCGACTGTCTGTCGCCCAGCCGCGATGTCGTCCAAACCATTTTCAAACTCATCGAATCCATTTTAAAAATGACTTTTTTACCCACCATTCCAAATTTTACGTACATTATTGCCGTTCGACCCGGTCATTACGGGATTCATATTCATTTACCCGAATTACAAATTGGGCACGATGATTACATCCTTCTATGCGAATTACTGCAATACAAAATTCGACAAAGTTTGGCGGGGGACGAAAGTTATAAGCTCGACATTTTAACGAATGCGATGCTTCCCGGTGCCGCCAAACCCAATCTAAAGCCTTACATCCCCGTTAAATTAGTTTACGTAGACGAACGCGAAACCTATTACCTCAACATTTTAAAATTTGATGCTGACGAATTCGAGTCCATTAAAAGGAAATTTGTGAAACGCCGCAATAATGAAAAATCGCTCTTTCGAACCGCGTTAAATTTAACATGCCAAAAAATGATTGTGATTGAATTGAAGCAGCTCATGATGCCCGTCATCTGTTCCAGGCAAGATGTTTCCTTTTACACCGTCTCGTACGCCACGTCTATCGGAAAAATTCCAAACAATTCCTCAGATTGGCAAGACGTGGCTAGCTTTACGTACAAGAAAACGAATGAACAGGGTTACATTAGCAAGTGCAAAAAAATTATATTTAACAATACCAATCTCCTCAAAGTCTATCACCACTTGAAATTGAACGCGTGCAACATGATTCATTTTGAAACGACCAATCATGCCATGAAAATGTGGTATGAACGATTCGGCCGCGTCTCCACTTTAGATAATTCTCATATCCCACCGCAGTTTCGAGAAATTCACGACACGCTTCAGTATGAGCACATGACTCTATCCGAAAACCCGAATCCCATTAAAACGCTCATGCAGTTTAATGGCGGGTATTATTTTTTACCAATCTTTTACACCCTCTGTCAGCATTACCGAGAAAATTCCAAGTCGATGGCTAAACAGTTGCACGCGCTCCTCGATACGGAATTTCACCCTCTCCTCGATAAAATTGAGACCATCGACCCGAATAATATTCAGTGCACCATTACCGAATTGTCCATCAACACGCTGCATTTTTGCGCCAACAACTTGCATCGCGAACATCCCAAAACGAATCGCGATAAATTGAAATCGATTGTGGAAAATAACCAACGGGCCATTCTCTCGGTGACCACGTACGATCAAATTGTCGAACTGATTCGCAACATGCAAGAACGGCATTTACCGATACGAGTCCTCAAATTTAAAAATGCTTTGAAAAAACCGTCGCGCTACATTTGGAATGCCCTCACGGAATCGTGGCAAGAAGTGAACGCGGCCGGCGAAATTAACGATCACATGTATAATCTTTGGAATTATATCAAACAGTTTTATCACGAATACCGCAATTCCGGAGGACTGGGTGGCCCGGATGATGAATTGGTGGCGAAATTTAATCTGATGGCCGTCGTCGCGTCCATCAACAGCGATACCGCCATGGAACGCAAAGATATTCAAATGGACGCGCATAAATGGTTTTTGCGGTTACAGGACGGCGTGCTGGATTTGTTGACGGGTCATATCGGAGGCGTGGTGCCTGAATTTTTTCTCTCGGATCGCAAAATCAATATCGGTATTCCCCGTGAGCAAATGAAACTCCTCTGTTCCTTTTCGCCAAACATGGAGTCTCTTTACGAGAAACTCACAGACAAGCGGTTCTTTTTAAAGTACTTGCAAAATCTCTTTTTGGACAAGACGACGAGCCTCTACGACACGTTGCATCAACTGCTTCCAGAAGCGAATGACGACTTGATGAAATCCATGCTCTCTTTTTACGTCAATCTTTGTAAATGCACTTCTTTCGAATACGAATTGCTCATGTACATGCTAGACATTTTGGCCAGCGTTTTTGTGGGCACCAATTACGAGCGAAAATTTTTCGTGTGGAAAGGTTTGACACGAAACGGGAAAAGTAAACTCTTTGAACTGATGGGTCGCGTTCTCGGAGGTTACTATCATTCGATTCAGTCGGAAAATTTATCACCCGGCCATTCGGGCAATAACGCGACTCCGGAACTCGCGTCGACCCTCTTTTCGTGCCGCATGGTGACGAGTGAAGAGTTGGAGAAACGGTTGGATGAGAATCGGGTCAAACAGATTACGGGAAATTCTTTTGTCACGTTTCGAAACATGTACGAACAAAATTCGGGAGGCATTCCCACCGCCAAACTGTTTGCCACCACCAACAATTATCCGGAATGCAAGGCATCGGAAGCGTTTAAAGACCGGGTGGTGGCCATTCCTTTCGACGCCGAGTTTGTAGACGCGGCTCCTTTAAAAACGTCGCAGCAAGTGGAAAAAAACATTTTTCAAAAAGACGTGTATGTGGTAGAACAATCGTATAAAGGCTGTTTTTTTATGCTCTACTACCATTTGAAAAAACATTTGAATCTGAAGGACGGTTTGCTGCATTACCGGGAACAACCTGAATGCGTGGTGGAATTTACCAACGATTATTTGATTCATGCGGATATTTATGTACAATTTAAACTGCATATGGACGTGCAATTGAAAGCGGGCTGCTCGACGACGATGAACGATGTCAAGTCGGCCATTCGCCAGTATTTAAAGACGACGCGAAACACGGCGTTTCACGAAACGGATTTGTTGATTTGTTTTGAAAAAGAATTTGGCGAATTGCGGCAAACGGACATTCAAATGAGTCACGATACATTTAATTTCCGGAGCATCGTGGAAGAGCAACCGGCATCTAAAAAAACACGCTTGGATAATGAATCGTCTCTCGTCTACTACGAAGGCGTGATTATAAAAAATTTGAAACGGCAAAACTTTGAAGATTAAAGACATGTCTTGCCAGCCTAAAATTGAAGAGTACTATGATTTGAAACTTTTAAGTCTAGCCCATACACCCATCGATACCCTGATTAGAAGCGTAGCGTCTAAAAAATTGGGTGAATTGAGTCGAATACGCACCCCGAGCAGAATATGGGATAAATTTTATGACGTGACGCCTGCCGTCGTGGATACGTTTCAGGGAGAGGGATACGACCATATAAGGCACATTCGAGAAAATTTGAGCGTTTACGGTTACCTCTACTTTGTAGCGGAGCATAATGGTGAGTGGTTTAATGCGGCTCAGTTTGATTATCAACAGTTTCCTCTCATGCAAAATAGGGAATGCGTGTTGAATAGGATCAGAAGCATAGCTCGAAAAACATCAAAGTCGAATACGAGCGAATTTGATGCCACGTGTTTATATTTGCTGTATTTTTACGCGTTATTGGTAAATCCATTATCCAACTGGATAACAATGGATTACTTGGCAAATGGAAATTGCTATCATCAATTTGGAACAAGATTGAAGGGTAAAATGAAAACGATTGTGAAAAAGGTATGGATGTAGGAAAAAAAAAAAAAAAAAAAAAAAAAAAAAAAAAAAAAAAAAAAAAAAAATATTCAGTTTTTTTTTTTTTTTTTTTTTTTTTTTTTTTTTTTTTTGTTTAAGCAGGTGGAATATGATTTAGCATATGTTTGTAATAATGGGGAATATGCATATATGTACCCATGCGTACTGCGACAGCATCTGGTACCTCTGGCTCAAAATATTTATGTTTAACTTCTCCATGCGATACTGTAGGAAATTCATCATCCTGATGACTGTGAAAATATGTTAAAGCCAGCAGTCTTCTAATCATTCGAAGATATTGTCGAAACGAGAGTAAACTTTGTACTTTCAAGTCATTTTCGGACAATTCGTCTTCGGAGTAATTTTGAAATTCTTGTTTCATTAAACGATGAGCAATATCTAAAGGGTGCTGTTGTTGTTTCAGATATGGATAGGGAGTTAAATGGTTCACAAATTTGCTAGGAACGTCCTTAGATTTCCCTTTAACTTGCATTAGGTGATCTCGGTAATATTCTTTCAACTCTATAAGGCTTAATCTCTTACCAGCTTGTTGACCGGCAACAAATTGATCAGTAAAAATATCTTTGTATGGTAAATCTTGATGAATAAAAGTATTGAGCGCTATTTGTGAGGCAAGCTCTGCCACTATCAATTCATTCGGTAAACTAACTGTCGTTTTAGAAGAGTCCATTTGATACTTTGTTTACATAATACATGCATTTTCAGTTACTTGATAGAATTTAAGTGATTAACAATTTTTTCGGAAATTTGCATTAGGGTTCGATCTTTTTTGTCAGGTTTTTTATAGGGTCGAGCATAAAGTTTAAAGTCATAGGCAGAGTTCATATTGGCATTCACTTGATCGTCTACTCCGATCAAATATATTTCTTCGCTGTACATTTCTCTAATATGTTCCCCCGCTTTCGGGTAACCGTATAATTCATAAGCCACTTTAGCTTCCGAACGAGCAAAAATTTTGTACGCATAAGTGGCTATGAGTGGTAAAAAACCATTTACAGTTTTCCGAACGTATTCATCATCTCCCAAACTCCATAAAACAATATCCACTTTCATTAAATGTAACATTTGAATTGTAAAATCTACATAGGGACGAACATGAAAATGGTCCTCTTGAAATACGCCCAAAGTTTCATCCATATCCAGAACTGCTACAATCATTTCTTGCATTAACAAAGAATGAGTCGATCGCAAACACTCATTCGGCATATTGAAAGACAATATATTTCTTATGCACCAACGGAATGTATTTTTCACATGAAAAAACCCTGTTTAACGCTCCTCAATAATTTTAATCATGAAAGGTTTCATTGTTTATACGCAATTAAAGCCTCCATTTGGAGGTCCTATTCCATCACAAAATCCTGCGACATACCCGATTATTTTTACGACATGATTATATTGAACCGTCAGCTCGGGGATGAATATGTGCTTCCATTTGCAAGCCATTTTAGGGAATCATCAGGTTATACTATTGGTATGTTTAGGCAAAATGTGAATTTATATACACCAGTTATAATTGACAGGGGAATGTTTAAACGGGCAGTCTTTGCCATGATTGTTCTTTTTGTGGCCGTATGCTATAGAATGGGAGGTGTTACCCCAAACATTAAATATTTTTCATTTGTTTATACTCGAGAACATCCTGTTCTTTGCGATATTGGCTGTGAGAATGCAGATAAAAAGGAAATAATTAACGGAAAGGAACATTTTAACAGAAAGAAATGGATAAAGTTTTTACAAAAGAAAAAGACTGTGGATATTATTCGTTATTTTAAAAAATATTATCCAAATTATTTTCAAAAGAAAAAACCGGGTAGACGCTGCATTTTGAATGAGGAAGAACAACTTGGATTTGATGATGAAACTCACACTTTGGTCTGTAAGAATTTGTATTTAATTGATGCACTTTTACAATTTAAACATTTAATTCCCAACGCAACCATTCAAAACTATTTAATACGTAAATGGGTCCGATTGGCACGAAGTAATTAGAGTTGAAGTTTCATTTTTTTCTTTTTTCTTCTTGAAAAAAAAAAAAAAAAAAAAAAAAAAAAAAAAAAAAAAAAAAAAAAAAAAAATTTTTTTTTTTTTTTTTTTTTTTTTTTTTTTTTTTTTTTTTTTTTTTTTTTTTGTAGGGGGTATCGGCTTAGACTGTCAACTCAGATTTTAGTTTCTAAAATACCAAGTCTAACTATGTAACTTTTTTTTTTTTTTTTTTTTTTTTTTTTTTTTTTTTTTTTTTTTTTTTTGACGAGTTGGACTTGGAGCTTTTAAAATATTTTAGAAACTAAAATCTGAGTTGACAGTCCAAGCCCATAACCCTAAAAAAAAAAAAAAAAAAAAAAAAAAAAAAAAAAAAAAAAAAGTTACAATTTTTTTTTTTTTTTTTTTTTTTTTTTTTTTTTTTTTTTTTTTTTTTTTTTTTCAACTGGGCAAGTTTGGAACGCGTCCAAGTCACGTGATTAGGGAAGGGGGGAGATAGTGCCAGCTCTGGAATGGAAGGAGGCTCGCCCAAAACTTTTTTCCCTGGAGCCGATGAAACCTGTTGAGAGGGGTTGGATTTGACCTTTCGTTTAACATGGGATTCCCATTGGCTTTTTTTAATACCACACAAATTACCGTTTACATGCTTCGTGACACGAAACCGAGGACATACACTAAAATTAATATTTAAAATTAATATTAATAATTAATATTAAAATTAATATTAAAAATTAATATTAAAAATTAAAATTTCAATTTCAATTTTAATTTTAATTTTAATTTTAATTATAATTATAATTATAATTATAATTATAATTTAAAAAGTTTGGCAAAAAAATTTTAACTTGGGTCCGGATCAAAAATGTTTAATTGAAAAAAAAAATTTAAAATGAAGAGCGACTGAAGAGTATGAAGATTGGGAAACAAAACTTTATGCCCGCGAGGCGGGAGCGCAGCGACCGCCGAGAGGGTATAAAGTTTTGTTTCCCCAATCTTCATACTCTTCAGTCAGAGACCTTCCCTGCTCTTCCTCTTCATTTTTTAAATTTTTTTCCGTCAGTTTCCGACAAGGGTTGTTTTCTTCTTCAGTCAGAGACCTTCCCTGCTCTTCATTTCTTTGATTTTTTTCCGTCAGTTTCCGACAAGGGTTGTTTTCTTTTCGTTTTAAACTTTTCGAGGGCTTGATTTTTTTCTTGCAAAAGTGTTTTGAGAACGCAAATTTCTGCGTTCATGCGTTCCTTTTGCAGGCGATTCTGCTCCGCGCTCTCTTGTAGCAGACGCTCGTACATTTCCTTTTGCACGCGACTCTGTTCGGCAAAATCTTGTCGCATGTGTTCCATTTTCGCGTCTTTGTGGAGCAGGGCTTCTTGATGCGAGCGATCGAGCTCTTCAGTTGCTCCGTGAATTCGTTCCGCAGGCGTTCCATGTCCGCGTCTTTACGCTGCAGGGTTTCGTGATGCGAGCGAATGAGCTCGTCGATGCGAGTGCGCATGCGCTCCGTGTCCAAGAAAATGTCCAAGAAAATCGATTTCCAAAGATTTTACATGTCAATTTTGTATGTGAAAAATGTGTTTATTTATTTATTTATTTATTTATTTATTTATTTTTTATTTATTTTTTATTTATTTTTTCATGTAGGGTTATTAGTTCAAATTCAGTGCAAAAATATTTTCAAATTTACAAGTCTAAGAAATATAAGATTTGGTGAAAGCTCCAAGTCTAACTTGTCAAAAAAAAAAAAAAAAAAAAAAAAAAAAAAAAAAAAAAAAAAAAAAAAAAAAAAAATGACTTCTTTTTTTTTTTTTTTTTTTTTTTTTTTTTTTTTTTTTTTTTTTTAAATCCATTAGACAAGTCTTATGGATTACGGATCCATAGTTTTAGAGCTTCTGGATCGGAACAAGTATCCGGTTCTTGAAGGACACGTTTTATTAGACATTTATTACAAAATGATTCCCCTAGATCATGTCAGCAGATCCTGCAAACGTTATGATCGACGCATGATTAATCCAGAGGACGTTTATATTCGAGACGCCGAACCTTTTAGTTTAAACTACTTGACACCTTTTGGCAACGATACGTTTTATATGCATCATGTCAATACATTATGCGTTGAATCGATTCCATTACAATGTATAAGGGTTAAACTCGTACGTTCTTTCGTAGATAATAATATCCTCCACAGGTCGAGTACCAGTTTTGAAGAAGAAATTTATCATTTTTTAACCCTCCTAAACAATGATGTACCTCGAATCTGCAGCCTCATCAACTTGAATTTTTTAGACAGTACCCGATTTTTACCTCAACGCATCAAACTTTGGGTTTTCAAGTTTTTGGAAAAAACCATCGATACACAACCACTCACGCAGGGAGAACGTTTGTGTTTTGGGCCGCTCGTTCATTCCGGAGTGGTTCCTATTCGAGTCATTTCCGGTCGTTTGTCTGAATGCACTTCTCAAAGCATCTTATTATCCTTAAACAATCATTATGAATATCCCCATCTTTCCTATCTGCACCATCTATCGGTCACACGGAATGCCATCATTCCGTTAGCATTTAACCCTCTAGAAAATCCCATTATAACTCTTTAACGGTTGGGCATGGCATAAGAGACTTTAATATCATATTCTCGATTTTCCGTACCGTCTCTTTGATACGGCATATAGCGTCGTGCCGAATTATATTTGCGACACACTTTTCTAACTGCCTTGCACGTCGATTTCGGGAGATTAACGTCTGTTTCGTCACATTCATCATGACTCGGATCAATCTGGAGAGTAGATTTACCAGCATTTCGAATTTCCCGCCGGAGTAAGGGTCCTAAATGCGCATACATTTTTAATTCACCCTTTTTGTATTTGGGTCTACTCCCCGCTGGGAAAGGGGATCTGCTTCGGGATCTGGAACGACTCCTGGATCCTCGGGGAGACACACTCCTGGATCCTCGGGGAGATATGCTCCCCGAGGTTCGACTTTGGGGAGATACACTCCTCACTCGTCTCCTTCTAGGCGACGGGTTTCGAGAGCCTCGTCTCCTTCTAGGCGACGGGTTTCGAGAGCCAGCTCTTCTTCGAGGAGACGGGCTACGCGAACCGGATCGCCTTCGAGACCCGGATGCAGTCGTGCGTCGGATACGAATGAGTCTGGATCGAGGAAGAGGGACGTTGGGTGAACGCATAAATTCTTGGCAATAGCGGGTCATCTGAGGCGCATAACGCATCACGTCTAGCCAATAGTGATCGTCGACTCGAATGGCATTTCGAAAATTTTCAAAAGCAGTCGTGCTGCTGAAAAAGGGGCGTAAACGAGCCACGTTTATCAAATGATTTTGTTCGAGTCTTTCGAGTGGACGCATCCCGACTTCGCGGAATCGCGCATAACCTCGATTGGATCTATTTAAAGCGTCGTAAGCGTATTCTGTAGGGACTCTATCAGGAATCGACATTCTTTATTTTCGAAGAACCATGTCGCCACAACAATAAAATTTGTAAAAGGGCGATTCCCTCATGGCCAAATGCGTATCGTAGTGAGCGTGCCGATACCTATCGTAAAGATCCCAGTGCGCGAGAGCATGCAGCGTGTGAATAAACAACAATTGCCATCCAGTCATCATTTGAAAATAGTCGGCCGTATTTCGCTCTTCATCCATGAGACTCGATAAATGGATGGTTCCCCGAGCTTCGTTAAACAACAACTGATTGGATTTGGAAAGTTCTGCGCAATATTTTTTATGAATCAGATTAAATTCGTGCAAGTTGAAAATAATGTGAACAATGGTACCTCCTTCATCGAAATCGTTTTCCATGTAGAGGTGAATAATTTCCTTGGGTCCGTTTTGTTGAGAGCAGTAATAGAAATGGGGGACATAATTTTCCAAATGAAAAATGGGTTTTTGAAAAATCCAATTGAGAATGGGCACCCAGCGTTCAAAAACCAAATGAAATTCTTTCAAATCCAAGCTAATGTGATCTTGCACTACTTCGTAGCATGCGGTCCAAGCATCGATCCATTTACTCACTTTACTGATGGCCATGGCACGACCATGTCTTCTCGATTCGTGGCGGTCGATGGGTCTTTCATTCATCTTGGCTTTTCGCATAAAAAAGTATGTACGCGACCTGCCTCGTTCTCTTGATGCTATGGATGGGTTATGTCTGGAGTCTGAGAGATGTGGCTGAAACGGTTACCAGAATCGCTTCCATTCGAATGGAGGCGCCCACGTTTCAACAAAACTGTAGTGCGAAGCAAGTGCCGTGCATCGATGACTGTTCCTTTTTGTGTGTGGAAAAGGAGGCCCAATGCGTCGGCGGCGTATGCCAGTCAAGGGCCGAATTGAAAGAGATTCCTTGCAATGCGGAAAAGAGTGGGGTTCGAATGATGGTGAATGATCCCGTGCCGCATTGGTCGTGCATCTGCAAAGATGCCCGGTTTTTTCGGGGAGAGGATTGCGAGACGGTCACTCCAGACACGTGCGAACATGGCATGTTTGCCTACACGGATCGAAGAAATTATTTGTGCATCTGTCTACCGCCCTACGAGTTTATTCAAATTGGAACAAAACCTCACTGCGTGGAAAAGAAAATGTTGGGATTCTATGACGAGCTGACCATGTCGCGCGAACCCTAGAATACTTTTAAGTTTCCCCTCAAAAAAAAAAAAAAAAAAAAAAAAAAAAAAAAAAAAAAAAAAAAATTGTAACTTAGCTTAGACTGTCAACTCAGATTTCAGTTTCTAAAATATTTTGAAAGCCCCAAGTCTAACTCGTCAAAAAAAAAAAAAAAAAAAAAAAAAAAAAAAAAAAAAAGTTACATTTTTTTTTTTTTTTTTTTTTTTTTTTTTTTTTTTTTTTTTTTTTTTTTGTAGGGTTATGAGCTTAGACTGTCAACTCAGATTTCAATTTCTAAAATATTTTGAAAGCTCCAAGTCTAACTTTTTTTTTTTTTTTTTTTTTTTTTTTTGACGAGTTAGACTTGGAGCTTTCAAAATATTTTAGAAACTAAAATCTGAGTTGACAGTCTAAGCTCATAACCCCAAAAAAAAAAAAAAAAAAAAAAAAAAAAAAAAAAAAAAAAAATTCAGTTACAATTTTTTTTTTTTTTTTTTTTTTTTTTTTTTTTTTTTTTTTTTTTTTTGAAGGAATTTAAATTGAATAAATAACCGTGTAAAATTCTTTTCAGTCAAATGTCTACTGATTTATGGAACGAAGAAAGTCTTTTGGAAAGATATCAAGTTTTTAAGTATAATTATTTTATACACCTTAAACCCATCCTCTTAAATCATTTGAGAAAATTATATGCTTTATACGACATCGATTTGAGATCTGATTTCGTATCGTTATCCTTTTATCCAGAAACTGGAGTATTGAAAGCAGAAAATATTATAAAAGAAATTCAGTATATTAAAACGGATTTATTGGAATACCCGTATTTTCTAAAACGTATTTCAGACTTAAGTCAGGTTACTTTTAAATTGTGTCAGAATTGTTCCTGGAAAGTACCAGTATTTGCGTTAGAAGAAGATCGTAAGCGTTTTGAAAAAGAAAATGTTCAAAATTATATAAAATTATTTGTAGAAATATCTGATAATTTGTTCCAATACTTCCTAAACATGAAGTTTTCAGTAGCAAGTCTGGATAAAATGATACTTTCGTTAAAAATTGAAAATTCACTCGATTTACATAAATTACCTTGTTTAGTTTCCGCTTTCTTACAATTTATTCTGCATCAGAAAAGTAACAAATTAATTTAAAAAAAAGTAGCCTGTTGATTTTATTTTAGGTGCAAATTATTTTTTTCATCATGACACAACCCGAATCTATTCAAATTAGTCATCAAATCTGCGTTATATGCACAGAGGATATTCAAAAAGACATTTTCTTTTTTCCAGTGTGTAAACACGTTTTCCATAAAAGGTGTTTAAAAATGCGGTTTTATATGGGAAACACAACTTGCCCGTGTTGTGGAAGAAAAATTGTTAATCAAGTTGTAATTTTTTTAAATTCGACGTTGGGTCAAATAGTTACTTGTTTGTGTACCATTTTGGCATTGGTATTAATAGGCTCCATGTATTTTGTTATAATATATTATGTTCCTAACTGCATCCCTTTAAATAGCTCGTTTACCGGGTGTAAAGAAAATCTTTCATAAATTATGTCATTGAAAAAAAAAAAAAAAAAAAAATTTTTTTTTTTTTTTTTTTTTTTTTTTTTTTTTTTTTTTTTTTTTTTTTTTTTTTTTTTTTGTATATATTAAGTCTAGGATGACTACTTACAAATCTTTTCTTCGGTCAATCTTTGGGAATCAGTATAAACTGCATGCTCCGTATATTCAGGCCATTAATCTCTATTGCCTCTTTGTCATTACTCTGACCGTTTCCCTCAGCGTTTACAGCCTGCTCGGCTACAAGGATGTCTGCGACCAAACCTTCCAGCAGCGCGTTCACCTCATGCGAGTTAAATATGCCACCGCTAAACGTCCCGGGTATGATTAATCCCATCCTGGAAAATTTCGATTCGCACGTCAACAACTTTATTCCATTTTTACGCGATAAAGTGCACTGTCGGCTCATCTATCAGGGACCCGACGATATCCGGCAACACATTTTGCAAAAATCCGTTTATGCCTGTTCCGTTTACTACAAACCCAAAAGAATTTTGAAAGATGTCTTCCCCATCATGATCGGATCTCGCCTCGATTACGCGATTCGGCATGGCGCTCTTCGGTCCTTTGAAGAACCTTTACCCACATTACCCGATCGCATCCCATTCCAAGAAGTGGATATCGGTCGCGGGTATTTCATCATCAACGGCTTCTTGCGGCACGTTCCCTATTTTTATACAAACGATCCCACCAATACGCACGTGATTCAGAAAAAAATTGTCCGCGTCTATTCGTACAATGCGCAAGATCGCGGAAAGGAATTGAGTTACTACCTCGCAGACGTCAATGACAGGCGGTACGGGCAAGTGGTCGTCGTGCATAATGATGGATCGGAGACTTCAGACGATCCTCACTTTTTCACGCATTGCCCCTACCCCAATCATTTGACGGCGTACATGACGCATATCCATCGTAATAATCTGTTTGATATCGATCATTTAGGTAATAAAATGGTCGTGAGTCCCGGGCATCTCTTTACCAAACTCTTTATCAAATATTTATACGGTCCCCTCCGCGAACAGGATTGGAACGTCATCCGGAAGAGAGCGTCTTTGATCCGCAGTTCCATCGAAACGGGTTGCCTATTGCACGTCCTCTCCCGTAAAACAGTGTATTTCAAAGAGGGTAAATCGGCGGGTAAAATGACGAATGAACCGCAGGAATCGCATCGGGAAATTGGGTCCAACGGTGAAATATTTATCGAAAAGAGTATGGGTTGCTATCGGGAAATGTCGACGCAAACGTACCCGCTCAATCCCTTTTTGCTCTACCTGATTGTTCGACAAATGTCTAATAAGGTGAATCATGCCACGCTCGAACCCTATCATCCGAGTCAGGAGGGCTGGTTTTGTAAATTGGGTATTTTTGACACGAAAAATATCGGTCGCACCAATACGATGGTGCGCCATACCCTGGTCACGACGTGCAATCATCTGGATCAAGTCTATACAGATGCCCGGACCGATGAATTATGGGACGTGCTGAACCTGCAGCCTTGCGCCAAGAGTGCGCATTTCGTCGTGGTCAATGAAGCGTGCATTGCCGTCACCCAAAAGTCTTTTGATAACGTGGATTTGCTGCGTTTGAAACGCCATTTCAAGCAGATTGAATGTTATGAACGGGGTAAATTTATCGTGATTCGGTTCAAGATGGGCATGTTGATGAAACCCATACCGGGAACCGACCTATGGGTCACGCCGTACGATGAAATGTATTGGGCGAGACGCTGCTTTCAAATCAGCGATAGGTCGGAATGGATTGAAAGCTTTCCGGAAGAGACGCAGTACAGTTACTTGGTCGATTTGAATCCCCATTTTCATCATAACGCCTTCCTGAAAAACATTTTGGCGTTTAATGCTTTGAAAAATGCCGTCTTGGCCACCACTCCGAAATATGCCCAGTATTTTATGGATACCATGGCAACGTACCGCAAAGCAGTCAGTTTGGATCACAAACCGCTCATGCAACCCCTCGAAGATGGCGTCTCGGAACATTTTGCCCTGTTACTACCGCACGTCATCGTGACGTACATGAGTTTTTTGGGGATGACGCAGGAGGATTGCATCGTGAAACGGGAAGACTTTAGCGGGTTTGATTGTTTTCGTTTTTACAGCCTTCGTTTTAAAGTGAAAGCGAGTACGTGGGTAAAATTTTATCCGGTTCAAGGCGACGTGGATCCGGAATCGGATTTGTTGGGGACGTTGATTAGCGGCGAGACGATGGAAGTGGAACCGTTTTCGATTCACGTCAAGGTGGTGAAAAGGAGCGCGTACGAATACCGGCTCACGTTCTCCAAGACCCCGTTTCGTATTGTACAGCATTCCTATTCAAACGATAAATTGATCATTAGTGTGGAGCAGGAGCACGTGAGCAGTACGGGCGATAAACTCTGCAGTTTGCATGGTCAGAAGGGCGTGATGCGCGTGGTCAAGTCGATGCCGGTACTGGACGGCCACGTGATACCCGATTTAATTGTGAATCCGTACTGCATGTTTCGCATGACGCCGGGTCAAATTTTAGAAGCCGTGCATTGGGGGGGCGGACGCGACGGCAGGGTTTGCAATTCCTTTGGCAAGAACATGGAGAACGCGTATGCCTTTTATGGTCGGACCTTTTACTTTGCCGTCGTGTATTTCAGTTGCGAGCACATGTACGCGCCCGATACATGGGTGACGGATAAGGTGATTAATCAACCCGTGAAAGGACGGAGCCGACAGGGGGGAATGAAACTGGGGACGATGGAAGTGAATGCGCTGCGCGGAAATGGAATTGCCTGCTGCTTTGAATTAAAGTTTTTTGAAGACGGGGACAGAGTCCCGGTAGAGGACCAACCCACCGAAGCGTATCCGCAGTCGATGATGTTGGTGCAGGGTGATTTAATGTTTTATAAATGCTTTCTGCAGTATAAAAGCACGCCCACCATTACGCTGGAGGAAGGGCCGAGGAAGCAGGACATTTTAACCGTCGGGGAGGCGTCGGGAACCCCTGAAATCACCTTTGAGGATGTTTTTAAATTTTATAATGACTAAAGGAAAAGGAACCATTTTTTCTAAGGTGCGTGACACGGCTTTAGAAATAAGCACGGCATTAGAAAAAAGGGGTCTAAAATCGAGTTTGATTAGAAAAAATAAAATGAGCCTATAAAGGGAAATGTCTTTCATTTTCAAACATGTGCGATGCCGATGATTGACATTTTTTCCGTAATCTTGGAAAGATTGGGGGTAGTCAAATTTGCCGTAAAATGTCTAAGCGCCCATTTGCATATAAGCAGTAAAAAACATGAGCGGAAAAAAGGTTCGAGTACTGCGCAACTACAAAAAGCCGTAAAATGTATAAGCGCCCATTTGCATATAAGCAGTAAAAAAACTAGAGCGGACAAAAGATTCGAGTACTGTAGATGTACAAAAAGCCGTAAAATGTATAAGCACCCATTTGCATATAAGCAGTAAAAAACTAGAGCGGAAAAAAGGTTCGAGTACTGTAGATGTACAAAAAGCCGTAAAATGTATAAGCACCCATTTGCATATAAGCGGAAAAAACTTGAGCGGAAAAAAGGTTCGAGTACTGCGCAACTACAAAAAGCCGTAAAATGTATAAGCACCCATTTGCATATAAGCGGAAAAAACTTGAGCGGAAAAAATGCTCAGTCCTGTAAAATTTTGTAAAATGGAGAAAATCTATAAGCAGAAAAAATGATATGAGCGGAAAAATGTTTGAGTGCTGTCAAATGTTTACATACTGGATAAAGCACATAAGCGGTGGAAAAAAAAAAAAAAAAAAAAAAAAAAAAAAAAAAAAAAAAAATTTTTTTTTTTTTTTTTTTTTTTTTTTTTTTTTTTTTTTTTTTTACGAGTTAGACTTGGAGCTTTCAAAATATTTTAGAAACGGAAATCTGAGTTGACAGTCT
This sequence comes from Maratus michaelseni, assembly GCA_963931845.1. Lineage (NCBI taxonomy): Eukaryota > Metazoa > Arthropoda > Arachnida > Araneae > Salticidae > Maratus > Maratus michaelseni. Next base: position 403,179,050 of record OZ007592.1, read on the forward strand.
AAACTGGCTTGTCAAAAAAAAAAAAAAAAAAAAAAAAAAAAAAAAAAAAAAATTTTTTTTTTTTTTTTTTAATATATAATTGTACTAACAAGATTTAAACTATCGCCTTTAAATCTTTTTACAAAAATGTCTGATGGATTAAACATATCCTTTGACAAATTTTTCATTTCCAATCCCAAGCATTATCAAACTTTATTGGAACGTGAATTACGGTATCCCTACGAATCCAAATTATACAATCGCTTTAAATTGCCACGTAAAGTCACTGCCTACGGAGATTCTTGTCAAATAACATATACCTATTCGGGTATAAAATCGAGGGCTTTATTATGGACACCTACTTTGCTCCATATTAAAAAATTGGTGGAACAAAAAACAGGTTACAAATACAATTTTTGTCTTGTAAACAAGTATCGTAACGGCTTGGACAGTATCGGAAAGCACAAAGATGATGAAAGGGATTTAGCTATTGATCATCCTATAGCATGCGTTAGTTTCGGTGAAACTAGGACAATTATATTTTCAAAAAGTGGTTCTAAAAAGGTTAAATGTAACTTGAACAGCGGAAGTTTATTAATTATGCATCCACCAACAAACAAATACTGGTATCATGAAATACGGAAAGAACCAAATAAGAACTCTGTTCGAATAAGTCTTACATTTAGGATGATAAACGTGTAAAAAAAAAAAAAAAAAAAAAAAAAAAAAAAAAAAAAAAAAAAAAAAAAAAAAAAACTGTCAACTCAGATTTCAGTTTCTAAAATAATTTGAAAGCTCCAAGTCTGGCTTGTCAAAAAAAAAAAAAAAAAAAAAAAAAAAAAAAAAAAAAAATTTTTTTTTTTTTTTTTTTTTTTTTTTTTTTTTTTTTTTTTTTTTTTTTTTTTTTTTGCGTGTATATAAACTCATTCCTTTTACACGTTTTTACCTTTGGTCTCTAATAAATTATACACAAATAAAGTTGGAAAACAATGGCTAGATATTCAGATCTCGTCTCTAAAGTTTTAGCAAATAATATATTGGCTAATGCAGCAAAACAAATGGCCGATATAGAAGACTCTGATAAACCTACCCTTGACCTTGTAACAAAAGATTGGATTTTCCGTTTGGAAAATGATGTAGTTTATCAAGATTGCCAATTTGATGCAATTCCTGTACGAAGATCCCTAACTTCAAGCTTACTGTACGATTATGAGACATCTAAAGATGTTCTTTTTAACATTACGTTGGTTGCGTACTGTAGATTCCTAAAACACTTTAAAGGGAAATCAAATTCACTTCCATCTATTATCATTGCTAATTCAGAACCTTTGAATAAAATCGCCCGAGTTATGACACAAGATTTTGGTCCTAATATCAACTTATCCGAAGAGTTTAAATTTAATTTTAAACTTTGTAATCTTTTGAGTTGCATGGAGTGCAGTGAAACCGCTGCAAAATTTGAGGAAAAAGGATATAAGTTGAAAAAACCTAATCAACCTCATATTTGTAGTACAAAACTCTTTAATGGTAAAGAAATTGTTAATCGATTTCAGAGTCAGATGGAAGACATTTTTTCACAAAATTTTGTAGCTCTTTTGCATTTAAAAATTGATACGCGATATAATTATACGGATCCCAATAATCCAAATCAAAAGGTTTATCGTATAGGAGGAACCGTTACTGATATCATAGCGTTTGACGAAGGTAAATTAAACCCGCATAAAGAAAGTTTAAACTTGGGAAATTTAACATTCATCGATGCACCTAAAGAATCTGATATCGGCACGTGTAAAAATTCAGATAATGAATTAAATGAAGCTGAAGCGGATGATGATCCCATAAATGTCTTATTGCATTCAAATGAGGATAAAAATGTATCTACAAAATACAAAAAAAGAATGAATAAATCAGATGAAAATTTAGTAGAAGATGAAATAGCTTTTAGTAAAAAACCAAAAGTGGAAGAGGGTTTAAATTTTCTAATCTAATATAATCTTGAAAATATTTATTAAAGTGGGTCTAACTCGTCAAAAAAAAAAAAAAAAAAAAAAAAAAAAAAAAAAAATGAAACTTTAGTTAAATTTGAAAAACATATAACCGCGCTAAAAAAAAAAAAAAAAAAAAAAAAAAAAAAAAAAAAAAAAAAAAAAAAAAAAAAAAAAAAAAAAAAAAAAAATTTTTTTTTTTTTTTTTTTTTTTTTTTTTTTGGGTGAATGGTTGTTGTTTCGGTTGTGTGTATATATACGCTTGGATTCTCTCCCAATTTACATTCAATTTCAATATTCAGTATAACATGGATCGAACCCCATTTACTACTCCTTATGCAGATGATCGTATGGCAGTCTATCCTTATTTACCACCAACTTTTCCATATTATCCTGAGATACCATATTCATACTTTACATCTGATCGATACAGACATTTATTGAATCATTATGAAAATCTTGTGGCGGAGCTAAGGTTGGAATTACAGAAACAGAAGACAGACTTTGAATCTTTAAAATATGAATTAAAACGAAAGGATCAGGAAATACTTGAGCTACATGAAAAACTGCACGATTTTTTGAAAATGAATGATAATGAACTCACTATTCCAGAACAAAACCATACTTCTGATACATGTGAAACTGAAGAGTAATAATTTGATGTCAAAAAATGAAGCTATTAAAAAAATTTAGTTAAACTTAGTTAAATTTGAAAGCTCCAAGCCTAACTCGTCAAAAAAAAAAAAAAAAAAAAAAAAAAAAAAAAAAAAAAAAAAAAAAAATTGTAACTGGAATATTTTTTTTTTTTTTTTTTTTTTTTTTTTTTTTTTTTTTTTTTTTTTTTTGACGAGCCAGACTTGGAGCTCAAAAGCTTCAGTTTCAAAATATTTTTAGAAACTGAAATCTGAATTGACAGTCTAAGCTCATAACCCTAGGAAAAAAAAAAAAAAAAAAAAAAAAAAAAAAAAAAAATGGATTTTTTTTTTTTTTTTTTTTTTTTTTTTTTTTTTTTTTTTTTTTTTTTTTTTTTTCAAGCAGTTAACAATTTACGCCACTCTTAAACACTTCATTCAAAACAAATGGTTTGGGGAGATCTTTCAACTGATAATTTGCCTTCTGTATAATCTTTTCCAATGGAGTTACATGGGCATTTAAATAGATTTGAGAACCTATAGTACGACCATCCAGAACCAAAAATAGTGGATGTGCAATCTGTTCTGTTGCTACTAGACCGATATTTCGCACATATTTTACGTTAAACTGCAAATAATCTGAAAACATCAGTTTATTATGGCTTACTTGAAATTCAGAATATAGACAATTACTCATTAGATATTGCATATGTACGCTCCAGTTCATCTCTGTTATGACTTTTGGCTTGTCGTCCTCGGAATCATAATTGTATTATCTCCTAAAATTTTTTTGGAAGGTTGAAGATCAATCATTGTTTTAGAAGCCACCTTTTTCACATTAATAAGCGCCTGAAATCGAATCAATTCGTCCTGCTGAAGCGGGCCTACATCTGTGTTATCATCTAGAAAATTTCGATACATTTCAATCACGTGTCGCTGATCAGGGCTCTTGGGTGCATTTTTTGCATAATTTCGAACAATTTCTGAAATCCGAGGATTCATATTAAAATTTTTAGTATCATCCAAATTTACCAACTGCTCCGGTTTAAAATCTTTGGTAAATGCTTGAAAATCCATGGAGCGAAAATATTTATCGAAAAACATTTTTGTAGGAATTATTACCGTGTTTCTTTGAAAAATGGCAACATCTCTAACAGGTTTCAAAAAATATCCGACATATGTATAATGGGTAATGTTATCAAATTCTACATAACCCAATTCTAAACCGTAATAATCTCTGAGATGTTTTTCACACATTAACATAGTTAGGTTTTTCATAGGAGCGCCTTTGCATTCAGCTTTGCTCGGTGTAAAGATACATATGGTTGATGACATATTTCTTCCTTTGTTTTCCCAAACAAGCAGTCTATGGCAAAGCAACGAGTCTTCAATTTTAAACCACGTAAAGTGAGCAAACGCTTTAAAGATTTCAATATTAAAGCGCGATCGAAAGCTGCCTTGAGTAGAGTAGTTGCCGGAAGCAAAAAGCTGGAAGCTGTTTTAAATAAACTTTTTAACAAAAAAACTGCGCTGGCGGTCGGCATTAGTTCGGCTGTCGGTATCGGTGTGAGTAGCATTTGGAATTATATTGAATCCAATTCGGGTTGCTTCATGAAACGAAACGATCAAGTCTGCAAAGTACGTGAACTGAGTTGCTGTCAACCCGATGATTTGGAAAACGTTCCCTTTTGTCCTGGCGTCTCGCCCACCTACCAAAACGTTTGCGAAAATTTCAACGAGGAGCAGGAAGGGTCCTGCTGTAAACTGTGTACCTGCGACGCGTTTGAATGCGATGGCGACGAAACGATGCAATGTCAGCGGCCTACGGTGGCTGATGCCTTGACCCATTTTGCACAAACCCTCGGCTCGGGCGTGTGGTCGGGCGTAGACGCGCTTTTTCCCTGGCTGTCTTACGTGCTTTACGGGATAGGTATCGTCTTTACCATTTGGTTATGGAATCTCATTTCCCCTCACGTTTATCGGTTATTGCAAAGAAAAAGGAAGCAAGATGCATGAAAAACTCGCGCATTGTTACTTGCCAGTCGATGATTTGTTGAAAGAAATGGTTGAAACGGAATCACTGGAACGTGAAATGCAATTTATAACGCCTCGTTTTGGAACCCATCCCGTGGATCGTCTCGTCACGTTAGATTTGGTTACAAATAAAAAGATTGTAAATGTGGCTCGAAAATACATTTCCAAACTGTTGGGGAATAGGGAAAAATATGGATACATTTATTATTTGTATAATCAACGCATGCTGCATCCATTAAATGTCCGTTTCCAAGGAGTCGAAGTGTTTGTAGATTGGATTGATAAAGAGGAAATTGTTGCCGCGATGGAAAAATTGGCGAGCGAGATTTCATGTAAAATGACTATGATGCATGATATTACGATGATGGAACTTTATTACTTTTTTATTCGATTAGTGAATCCTCATTTAACGTGGATAGCTGTAGAAAGTATGATTAATAGCGTGAGAGGTCATGCTCATCTGATTATGTCTCCCGAACGCAAATATAGCTACCGGATGACGGATGACGACGAATGGAAAGAGAAAACTTGCAAAAGTTTAGGAGGGTACAAAGTTTTGAAATAGTCTTGGCATTGGTAAAGTGTCATTTTTAAGAAAAAATTGTTTAAAGGGAGGAGTATGGAGTAATTTATGTATATTATATTATTGTACTCTTGAAATGCTCTAACCAGTCTTTAAAAAAAAAAAAAAAAAAAAAAAAAAAAAAAAAAAAAAAATTTTTTTTTTTTTTTTTTTTTTTTTTTTTTTTTTTTTTTTTTTTTTTTGTCATATATATTAACGCTTTTTAAATTCAAGTTAAAGAATGCATTTTAAACGGTACAGTCAAAAAGATTTAGACTTGGCTATTGCTAACGAGTCAATTACAACTGAGCATGTAGCTCGAATTTTAAAATTTTGGAAAAATGACATATTTATTTTAAAAGGAAAAGATTCCTTAGACGCACTTCAATCCATCATACCTAATTTAACACACATAGATCGAGACCCTGAACAAGACTTGTATTATATACAAGTCACTTCCTGGCCTCATATTAAAACCATGTGTTTGAAATTTGCTCGCAAAAATCCTTGTCAGTGGATCTATGTAACTCAAGATGATGATCAGCTTTTATTCCGGTACGACTTGGATTCTTATAAATTGGAATTAGCTTAAAAAATATTTTGAAAGCTCCAAGTCTAAATTGTCAAAAAAAAAAAAAAAAAAAAAAAAAAAAAAAAAAAAAAAAAAAAATGCAACTGAATATTTTTTTTTTTTTTTTTTTTTTTTTTTTTTTTTTTTTGAGGGGTATGAGCTTAGACTCAACTCAGAACTCAGATTTTACTTTCTAAAATATTTTGAAAGCTCCAAGTCTAACTCGTCAAAAAAAAAAAAAAAAAAAAAAAAAAAAAAAAAAAAAAAAAAATAGTTACAATTTTTTTTTTTTTTTTTTTTTTTTTTTTTTTTTTTTTTTTTTTTTGGGGGGGGGGGGTTATGAGCTTAGACTCAACTCAGATTTTAGTTTCTAAAATATTTTGAAAGCTCCAAGTCTAACTCGTCAAAAAAAAAAAAAAAAAAAAAAAAAAAAAAAAAAAAAAAAAAAAATTGTAACTGATTTTTTTTTTTTTTTTTTTTTTTTTTTTTTTTTTTTTTTTTTTGACGAGTTAGACTTGGAGCTTTCAAAATATTTTAGAAACTAAAATCTGAGTTGAGTCTAAGCTCATAACCCCCCCCCCCAAAAAAAAAAAAAAAAAAAAAAAAAAAAAAAAAAAAAAAAAAAAAAAAAAAAAACTGAGGGTTACATTTTTTTTTTTTTTTTTTTTTTTTTTTTTTTTTTTTTTTTTTTGTAGGGTTATGGGCTTAGACTGACAACTCAGATTTCAGTTTCTAAAATATTTTGAAAGCTCCAAGTCTGGCTCGTCAAAAAAAAAAAAAAAAAAAAAAAAAAAAAAAAAAAAACTGTCGACTCAGATTTCAGTTTCTAAAATATTTTGAAAACTCCAAATCTGGCTTGTCAAAAAAAAAAAAAAAAAAAAAAAAAAAAAAAAAAAAAAAATTGTAACTGATATTTTTTTTTTTTTTTTTTTTTTTTTTTTTTTTTTTTTTTTTTTTTTGACGTGTTAGACTTGGAGCTTTCAAAATATTTTAGAAACTAAAATCTGAGTTAACACTGTGTATAAAACACTTTTTTGCTTAAAACAAAGAGTTTAAATGATGGACAAACCATTAAGTATAAATTCAATTTTGCAGTATGGTTTTTATTATAAATTTGGAATTGATCCTGAAACATGTAAATGGCTTCTTCAAAAATATCCACCCAACAATCAACAACGGTCCATTTGTGAAAGACTTAATTTAGACAGTGTTTTATGGTCGTTTTTTCTCTATAAAAAAATTCCTATTGAGTATACATTCAAAGGATATTTACATTTTGAATATGATGAAGATGGGTATGTAGACTTTGAAGAAGACGATGATGAATTTTTTTCAAGTACTTTCTCACACATGTTTTCAGATATGGTTTTAACTAACGATGAAAAATTTTTCATTACTCATAGTACATGGATTAGTTCTCATCGAAAATATGGTTTTTGTATACAATTTCCGGTGCAAAGTTTACAAATCTTATGTATAAACAAAATTATTGATACAATTAATCATGATCCTAGGATAAATATTTATTTGTCATTTCTGCCTAAAATACTTGCTTCAAGACTCGAATATAATAGACTTTTCTCACTTCTCAACCCGATGCCCAAATATAATATAAGTATGAGATCTCAATTTAATGCGTGTTATCCTCCTGCAAACAAGCTTTTTTCAGAGATTGATGTTATTTTTTCCAAAGAATTTGTAGTCTGCTTTCAAAATGATCCACTTGTGTTACCGCTACTCCCACCCAATATACCTTTCGAAATTGTTCATTTTTATTTTAGCAGATTACAAGGAAATAGAACGAATGAAATTTACTATTTATGTATTCACTGTATGAAATGGTGCATGTATCCTTTCCAAAATAAATGGGCATGGGAGAGACGTTATTTCAGAACTGAGATATATAAACGATTTGGTTATGATACCAATTTACAAAATCCAGAAAACTGGTGTACACAATGTAAACGAGTACCCCTATTTCAATTACTAAGTATGGAAGATTTAAAGAAACAGTATGCTGGTGTTTACTTTAACGGATGGGCAATTAAAGTGGAAGAATTTATATAATTTTTTAGGTATTTTGGAAGTAAAATATAACTTTTTAATCAAACTAAAATATTTTAAAATGAATCGTTTCCCCCCCAATGGTAAACTTTTTTTTTTTTTTTTTTTTTTTTTTTTTTTTTTTTTTTTTTTTTTTTTTTTTTTTTTGAGGAGTGGGGTAAAGTATATATTTTCAGGAAAGCTTCATGAGATACATTTGATTTAATTTTCTGACAAGGAAGCATGGAATTTTCGAATGGTTCTTCAAATGTTTCCCAAAGGAGTAAAAGAAATTGGTCTCACCTCATTGACCATACTTATGCGTTCTATACACTTGCATGCGACACTAAAGCAAAACTCACCATTCAAGAAATGACGGTAAAAAATGAATTGGAACGATATTTACAACCATGTACTTCGAAAGACTCTGAACCATGGCCACCAAGACAAGGTACCAGATATACTAGTAAAAATTAACATGTATAATATTTGAAAAAAAAAAAAAAAAAAAAAAAAAAAAAAAAAAAAAAAAAAAAAAAAAAATTTTTTTTTTTTTTTTTTTTTTTTTTTTTTTTTTTTCAAATATTATACTACACTCTCCTTCAAAACACTCAATTTCCCGGCTCGCTGCATCATGAAAACACTTTTCCTTTTCAATGCTCATTCTCAAAAGCTGGAACCCTTTGAACCCCCTCATCCTCACGACGTCAAAATTTATTGTTCCGGTCCCACTCTCCATGACGTGCCTTCTCTTGCCACGGTTCGACCCTATGTGTTTTGCGACATTCTTCAGAGACTTTTACGGTATCATTTTGGTTACAGTGTTCGTTGCGTCATCAATGTGACCGACATAGATGATACCCTTCTCGCGCAAGGAGGATTGAAAGTCGCTCGGTATTACGAACACCAGTTTTTTCAAACCCTGAAGCAGTTGAATGTGGACAGACCTGATTTCGCGCCTCGACTGACAGATTGCATCCATCTGGCAAACCGTGTCAAGAATAGATGCTTAATGGATGAGTATGCCTATTACAAGCCCGGGTTCGATACCACCTATTTCAACGTGGAAGCGTACTTGCAAAAACGAGATCCCTTGAATCGAGAGGACGCGTTTCCACCGGAAAACGAGGAAGCTGGAAAATGGAATCCCAGAGATTTTGCGATATGGCATTCATCCAAGACGTGGACGGATGCGAAAGGCAAAGAGCAGTGTGGAATCCCCGAACCCTATCTGGGGGGTGCGGCGATGGCGAGATTTTATTTTCCCCAGTCGATAGACATTTATCTGGGAACGGTGGATTTGCAGTATCATGAAAGGGAAATTGCACTAAGTCGCGAATCCTGGGATGAAAAAGATTGGATCCGCTTTGGCGTGTATGTACAAGGCGTTCAAGAGTCTTTCGCAGTGGAGAAACTGTTGAGTGAAGGATATTCTCCATTAGCCATTCGATACATGTTTCTAAAGCATCCTTACGACGAAATGATGACATTGGATAGAGACGGGATGGAATCTGCTCAAAAATCCCATGTTCAGTTCATGTATTATATAAATAACGTCCAGACCCATTTACTCAAATTGAAACCTAAAGATACGGAAAAAGATTTTGACGAAATATGGATGGATGATTATGGTACTCTGGTGGAATTGTATACACTCAATAACGTGAAAAAAAAGATTGATGGTTATTTAAAGGATAATTTGAATGTGCCAAAAGCCCTGGAAACTCTCGAAGACTATGTGAAAATATTTTCGGACCCCTTAAAGGCAGATATTCCTTACGAGTGGCTGCGATATATTTTGGATTACGTTTTATGGATGGCTGACAAATGTTTCGGATTGATACCGAAAGGATCCGATTCATTGTTTTCAACGACTCAAAAATTTATGGATAAAGTAGAAAACCGGGTTTTACTGAATGAGGTCAATGAAAGAGATGGACAAAAGATGTGTAAATTGCGTATGAATGAATAAAAAATGATATAAATAAGCTGAGAAACATGTTTTTTCAATTTATGTATTCTGGAGAAGTTGGCATTACGGCGCTTTTTGGATGGGGTTTTAACATGTATTGGAAAGCTGCCGATATCGTTAAAATGTTTTATTTCAAAAATACAGGTATCACGTTAAAAAAATATTTACCCAATGAATACATGTTTAGGTATGAAAATGAGAGTGACGTTACCGTTTTTCTAGATTCTTTGCAAGTATTACGATTTATGGATAATATTTATGCACGAGATCATCGAAACGATTCATTTAAACGCTGGTTTAAACAGGTGGTGAATGGAACTCTATCATTTTCTTTTGATGGCGACCTTTCAGAATTTTCAAGTCTTTTAAATTATCCTGAAAATTTTGATATCATAACTCTGCACAGTGTTTCGAATGACCGATCAAGAGAGTCAATGACTGATACTCTGACCAAGTTTGTTTACACGCTGCCTGAAATTGTCAGCAACGTTAGAAAAAGAAATTTGCCTTTCAAAATGCAGTCTGTAATGTAAAAAAAAAAAAAAAAAAAAAAAAAAAAAAAAAAAAAAAAAAAAAAAAAAAAAAAAAAATTTTTTTTTTTTTTTTTTTTTTTTTTTTTTTTTTTTTGTAATATGTATAAAAGATCAAAGCAAGTATCTTTTTTACAATGGATTACTCTGTTTTAGTTGCAAATATTATCAGCAATGATGTGCTTTCCAAGGCAGTTTTAGAATTGCAAGAACGAACAAAAGCTTTAAATTTAATTACACCCGAATGGAAATCTCTTTTAGAAAATACTCCCGCATATCGGATACATACGACTGGAAAAGCGACCTATTTTACAGGACGTCCTTGCAAATCAGAAAAAGCGTATCTTAAACCTTTAAAATACAAAAATGAAATGTATTCAGTTATCGTTGCGGGTGAATGGTACCTCTCGAAAATGGAAAACGGAGAGTTTTCTATAGTTTGTCGGGAATGTGAACCTCTTCGATATATTGCGTTGTCTATGAAAGTAAATGATGAAAGCCAACTTCATGACGGTGGTCGATTTTTTATTAGAATTTGTAAACCTAGTTTTTGTCATACTTGTGCAGAAAGCCATATAAATCATAAAGTTCCAATTTTAGAAAAGAATTGGTGTGTTAAAAGTTTACGGGTATTTAATGGGAACGGTATAAAAAACGAATTTACCAAAAATTTACAAGAAACTTTGCTCACTTTAGGTAAATTTATGGGTATTATGCATATGATAATAGATAGAAGAACTACTTATGGTTCAAATAATTATAAGATTGGTGGTATCATTGAAGAATTAATTGTTTTTCAAAATTCCGTTTTGCTTCCTTCAGTTTCATTATATTTTGGACCTACCTTTGATGTACCTAGCATAGAATTTCCTGAAGAACCCGAGTAAACTTATCGACAAATTTACGTTTTTTTAAATAGTGTATCGTATCATATTTAAAATGAATAACAAAGGATGGTATCGACGGTTGCGTGTGTAGCAGTTAGATATGCCAACTCAATGCCTAATGAAATTGTCGTCGTTTATGACTCTGAGCATGTTACATTTAATAATTCGTCCGACTTTAAACTCAAACCTCACCAAGAATTAGTTGCGGTAGATATGGATTCGTATAAATTTCTAAAAAATCAAATTTTAAAAGGGATAAAAATAATTGGTAAAAATAGTTTGAGGATTCCTTGTTGGGAATGTGGTGATGAAAATTGTTTGATTACAATAGCTTTCCTTGGATGGCTGAGGTACACGAGAAGAAAAGGCGTGACGTTTAAACATGGAAATACAGCTACGTTAAATTTAAAATCTCCACGCACACAGAGACTATTTGTAACGTTACAATTTGATGAAAATGATCAACCAGTGGATGGATGTGTGGTAGCAGATAATGATTATTTTGACGGTCATCTGCATGATTGGTTACCTACTATATTAAAGTCTAATTACGTTTTAACAGGTATAGGATCAAAGACTGCTGAATGGTTACGTAAACAAGTATCTTTTCCGATATTAGAAGAACGTAATGTAAATTTGACATATCCCTGTAGAGAATGTAAACAAAAAACCTGTCCACTCACACAAACATATTATGTTTGGAGATCGGAAATTACTCGAATAAAATCCATCAAACATTGAAAAAAAAAAAAAAAAAAAAAAAAAAAAAAAAAAAAAAAAAAAAGTAACTGATTTTTTTTTTTTTTTTTTTTTTTTTTTTTTTTTTTTTTTTTTTTCACTTAAAAATCAACATTTTTTGTAAAGATACGTTCATCCCTTTTTAAAGACATAACACCTGATTTCTGATATTCACTCACTCTTTTTTCAAAAAAATTTGTCTTACCTTCCAAACTTATAAATTCCATAAAATCAAATGGATTTTCAACTTGATAAATTTTTTTACAATTTAATTCCTGTAAAAGTCTATCGGCCACATATTCTATATATTGTTTCATCAAATGATTATTCATTCCAATAAGAGCGACTGGTAATGCCTCAGTAAGAAATTCTATTTCAATATTAACTGCATCCGATATAATTTCAATAATTTTTTGTTCCAAAGGTTTACGTTTTAAATGATTCAACATCATGCAGGCGAAATCGCAATGTAAGCCCTCATCTCTACTAATGAGTTCATTACTAAATGTTAAACCGGGCATTAAACCTCTCTTCTTTAACCAAAAAATAGCAGCAAACGAACCGGAGAAAAAAATACCTTCGACTGCAGCAAAAGCAACAAGTCGTTCGCCGAAAGAGGCATTGGACGTTTTAATCCAGGCAATAGCCCAATCGGCTTTCTTTTTCACGCAAGGTAATGTTTCAATGGCATCAAAAAGTTTTTCTTTTTCGAATGGATCCGTGATATATGTATCGATAAGCAAACTATACATCTCTGAATGAATATTTTCTATTGCAATTTGAAAACCATAAAAGCATCGGGCTTCAGAAATTTGTACTTCCTGATAAAATCTTTCGGCTAGATTTTCATTCACAATACCATCACTAGCGGCAAAAAATGCTAACACGTGAGAAATAAAATGTTTTTCTTCAGGTTTCAATTTTTGCCAATCATTTAAATCTTTAGACAAATCTACTTCTTGGACTGTCCAAAAAGATGCTTCAGCCTTTTTGTACATTGTCCATAAATCGTGATATTGAATAGGAAATATTACAAACCGTTTACGATTTTCTTGTAATAAAGGTTCCGGCTCCATACTTTGGAAAAGCTTTATTATACGGAGAATTTGTTCAACAAACACGCCTTCCCAGCCGCTCGCAAACCGGTAAGACGTGACCGGTCAATCACTCGCTACCCATCGTGTCTTCCCTGAGCGTGCCCACTCGTAAACAAGTTTTCCCGTAAGCCGAGGAATCGTCTTGCCATGCAAGTCGTTGACCTGTGATCGGGTCTTACGTATGAGTAAAGAGTCGACTCGCCGCCGAGAGTGGAGATGGGAACCGTGTAGTCACGCAAGTCGTTGACCTGTAATTGCGTCACGGGCCGTAAGGAGAAAGGAAGGACTCGATGATCTTTGAGTCTCGAAAAACAGGTTTCCTGGGACGAGCTTTCTCGAGTGGCTGTAATCAAGGGGGAGAGGGGGGAGGGAAACGAGAATGAATAAGGAGGGTTTTAAGTAACCGTGGAGTCTGGGGATTCAGTCTTGATTGAGAAAAGTGTTTAAAGGGGGAGGTATGGAGAAATTTATATATATATATATATATATATATATATATATATATATATATATATATATATATATATATATATATATATATATATATATATATATATATATATATATATATATATATATATATTTTTTTTTTTTTTTTTTTTTTTTTTTTTTTTTTTTTTTTGACAAGCCAGACTTGGAGCTTTCAAAATATTTTAGAAACTAAAATCTGAGTTGACAGTCTAAGCCCATAACCCTACAAAAAAAAAAAAAAAAAAAAAAAAAAAAAAAAAAAAAAAAAAAAAAAAAAAAAAATATTAGTTACAATTTTTTTTTTTTTTTTTTTTTTTTTTTTTTTTTTTTTTTTTGACAAGCCAGACTTGGAGCTTTCAAAATATTTTAGAAACTAAAATCTGAGTTGACAGTCTAAGCCCATAACCCTAAAAAAAAAAAAAAAAAAAAAAAAAAAAAAAAAAAAAAAAAAATCAGTTACAATTTTTTTTTTTTTTTTTTTTTTTTTTGACGAGTTAGACTTGGAGCTTTCAAAATATTTTAGAAACTAAAATCTGAGTCGACAGTCTAAGCCCATAACCCTACAAAAAAAAAAAAAAAAAAAAAAAAAAAAAAAAAAAAAAATCAGTTACAATTTTTTTTTTTTTTTTTTTTTTTTTTTTTTTTTTTTTTTTTTTTTTGACGAGTTAGACTTGGAGCTTTCAAAATATTTTAGAAACTAACATCTGAGTCGACAGTCTAAGCCCATAACCCTACAAAAAAAAAAAAAAAAAAAAAAAAAAAAAAAAAAAAAAAAAAAAAATCAGTTACAATTTTTTTTTTTTTTTTTTTTTTTTTTTTTTTTTTTTTTTTTTGACGAGTTAGACTTGGAGCTTTCAAAATATTTTAGAAACTAAAATCTGAGTCGACAGTCTAAGCCCATAACCCTACAAAAAAAAAAAAAAAAAAAAAAAAAAAAAAAAAACTGTCAACTCAGATTTCAGTTTCTAAAATATTTTGAAAGCTCCAAGTCTGGCTCGTCAAAAAAAAAAAAAAAAAAAAAAAAAAAAAAAAAAAAAAAAAAAATTGTAACTGATTTTTTTTTTTTTTTTTTTTTTTTTTTTTTTTTTTTTTTTTTGTAGGGTTATGGGCTTAGACTGTCGACTCAGATTTTAGTTTCTAAAATATTTTGAAAGCTCCAAGTCTAACTCGTCAAAAAAAAAAAAAAAAAAAAAAAAAAAAAAAAAAATTGTAACTGATTTTTTTTTTTTTTTTTTTTTTTTTTTTTTTTTTTTTTTTTTTTTTTTGACGAGTTAGACTTGGAGCTTTCAAAATATTTTAGAAACTAAAATCTGAGTCGACAGTCTAAGCCCATAACCCTACAAAAAAAAAAAAAAAAAAAAAAAAAAAAAAAAATCAGTTACAATTTTTTTTTTTTTTTTTTTTTTTTTTTTTTTTTTTTTGACGAGCCAGACTTGGAGCTTTCAAAATATTTTAGAAACTGAAATCTGAGTTGACAGTTTTTTTTTTTTTTTTTTTTTTTTTTTTTTTTTTTTTTTTTTTTTTTGACGAGTTAGACTTGGAGCTTTCAAAATATTTTAGAAACTAACATCTGAGTCGACAGTCTAAGCCCATAACCCTACAACACAAAAAAAAAAAAAAAAAAAAAAAAAAAAAAAAAAAAAAAAAAAAAAAAATTATATATATATATATAAAGAAAGTATATGCACTTCCAGCTAAATCATGAGTATATCCACAGCGCCTAGAGAGCCTGCCACTAGTTTCACGTACGTGATGTTTGATTCACCAGAAATGACAGTATACATCAATACCGAACGTATGGAGGCTAATGGATCGAATATGGAAACTGAAAACAACCCAACAGATACGGAAACGACAATTAACCCAATTGAAGAATCAAATATGGTTGACGGTCCGTTATCTTTCAGAAATTATACGGAATTGTGGTTAGGTCAGCTGTATTCGGAAAATAATGAAGAAGAAGAATCAGAAGAAGAAGACGAAGAAGAAGAAGATATTTACTTCCGTTTTGAATTGCCGATAGCTTTGGCTTCAAGATACTTCTACATGATCCTGTTACTTCTACAATCAATTCAAAATGAACCGCAAGTTCAGCCAGTTCCAGAAAATGTGTTAAATAATTTACCCATTATAAAAATGAATGTAAATCTGCTAGCAAAAAATGAAAAGTGTCCAATTTGTTTAGATCAATTTAAGTTAAAAGAAAATGTAATGCTTCTACCATGTAACCATCCCTTTCATGAAAGCTGCGTGAGATCATGGTTTAGACAACAAAATCACTGTCCAGTCTGTAGACAAAAAGTATAACCATTACGAAAAAAATTGTCGATGTTTTAAGCCCTAATGATGAACCTCGAAAAAAAAAAAAAAAAAAAAAAAAAAAAAAAAAAAAAAATTTTTTTTTTTTTTTTTTTTTTTTTTTTTTTTTTTTTTTTTTTTTAAGCTAATATAAAGCAAGACTTATAGTTAATATAAAGATATCCATTCGAATACCTTAACCAAGATATGTATTCTGAAAATAGTGATGACTTTTTTGTAAATTATCCTCCAAACATTCCTACTCAAAATAGGAGTCAACCTGATGAAAGACTATTGGAACGTATTTCAGAACATTATTATTTATTAGATTTTTACGATTCTTTTTTGGATAATGACGAAACATATGATAGTGACGTTGAAATTAATCGTTCTCTAATGGAATATGCAACAGAGGATTCATTCAATGACTATACTGTACCAAAAAATCCACTTCCGGAAACTATTATAAATACCTTATCCGTTATAAAATTGAATACTGAAAGGCTTGAACAACATGAAAAGTGTCCGATATGTCATGAATGTTTTCATTTAGAAGAAAATTGTATGTTATTACCCTGTAATCATTTTTATCATGAAGTATGTATAAAAACATGGTTCACGGAACAAGACACATGTCCAATTTGTCAATTAAAACCATACACCTAAAAAAAAAAAAAAAAAAAAAAAAAAAAAAAAAAAATATTTTTTTTTTTTTTTTTTTTTTTTTTTTTTTTTTTTTTTCATTTAAAATATAATTTTGCTCGTTCCTTTTCACATGACCGTCTCAACCTTTCAAAAGTGGCATTTTCTTTACCGATCCAGGATCTACAAACCTTTTTCCATTGTAACAAGTAAGTCTGATGTTTTTTCGGAAAAAGAATCCGTACCAATTCATATTCTTCTAAAATACTGGGATCTTGTAAAATTTTACGTCTTTTATTCATGTTGTAATTAAACCACCCCAATATATCACACATTTTTAAATTTGTAGTCATCAGCAGATATACAATTAAGCATAATTCATCTACCGTTTTTCGAAACTTAACTTTATCATAAATTATATTCAATTCCTCTACTGTAAACATTCGTTCCTTTCTTTCATGACTTCAATAGCGAAACGTCTCATAGCTATAGTTTGGGAAAGACGACCAGATATTTATGAAGCAATCCTTCAGAAAATACGCCCTTACAGTCTTGATTCGGTTTTAAAAATATTCGAATGTCATTTAAGCAACGTCCCTGATTTAAATGTTTTCAATGAAAACATTGACGCTATTCCAGAATTTGTCTGGACTGTTATCAAATATATGAAATTTCCGATCCCCGGAGATGCATTTGGAATCATGGTTATTTGCCGTGTCAATAAATCAGATACTCAAGGCGCCCTGGATAGTAAACACTTGACTAACGTAAACTGTCAACAGTTTGAATTTAATGTTGAAAAGGAAATTTTGGATGAATTGGCACTTTTTTCGAATCACATGCAGATATTTGAATTGGCCAATCGACATAAATATGCGACAGTCTACATGAGTCCCGAAACATCCCTCAACTCTTTGATGAAACGCTTACCGAGTGCCTGTATCTTGGAACGAGGAGGCTATTTTAATAAAGGCCGAAACGCTGACGGAAGCTTTAGGTACCTGATTACCTTTAAATACATTTTGGTCGAAGACCGAGGTTCGATTAAAGTATTGTACCGTTCCCTGGCCGACCTGTACCAAATTTTAAGACATGTCCCCTTACAAGATATCGCTGCCTTTCCAGACATTCGTTGCCTGTTTAAAAAATGCGGTATTACATGCAGTTTTTTTAACATGGTGGAAATTGCCAACAGACAGTTATTTATGAATGACGGATCCAAATATGAAAAAGACGTTATAACGCTCCTCACGTTTATGTTTTGCCGAGGAGAACTCTTACCCATGAATCGAGAAGGTTTAGCCAAAAATAAAGATAGAACGCCCATTGATATTTTAAGTTTTGAAGCCATGAAAAAAAATTGTTCAAAATTGTGTACGGGGCCATTAAGGGGGGTATGGCATAATGTTGAAAGATCTTTAGAATATATTTTTACAGGGCGACAATTTTACGAGGGTACAGGTTACATGTTTGCGTGTATACCTCATCCCAGGACTTTTTGCAAACCTCCTAATAGAGAGTGGTAATTGGTAGGGTATAGATGTATAAAATAAAGGGAAAGCGTTCACTATCATTTTAAGTAGTCTTGGTAGAAACGATCTTTATCAGGAAAACTGTTTTAAGGGGGGGAGTATTGAGAAATTTATATTATAATATGTTGACAAATTATACTTTCGCTAAAAAAAAAAAAAAAAAAAAAAAAAAAAAAAAAAAAAAAAAAAAATTATATATTATATTATATATTGTAACTTTTTTTTTTTTTTTTTTTTTTTTTTTTTTTTTTTTTTTTTTTTTTTTTTTCCATGTACCGAAAATATATACACTTCCAGCTAAATCATGATTATATCCACAGCGCCTAGAAAGCCTGCCGCTAGTTTCACATACGTGATGATCGATTCACCAAATATGATAATATACATCAATACCGAACATATTGAATATGTAAATAATTCAGAATCTTTTTTCCACGATATAGATATCACTGAAGTACTTAATATGGAGACTAACATCCAATTAGAAAGATTTAATGATATGAATATTTCAATTAACCCAAATAATATAACAGATATTGAAACCGCAGTTAACTTACGTAATCTATCAAATATGGAAACTGAAAATAACCCAACAGATACGGAAACTACAATTAACCCAATTGAAGAATCAAATATGACTGAAGTGGCGTTAGCTTTCATAAATTATATGGAATTGTGGTTTGATCAGTTTAATTCGAAAAATAATGAAGAAGAAGAAGATTTTTACTTACCTTTTGAATTGCCGGTAGCTGTAGTGTATCTTCTACAATCATTACAAAACGAACCGCAACTTCAGTCAGTTCCAGAAAATGTATTAAATAATTTACCCATTATAAAAATGGATGTAAATCTCCTAGCAAGAAATGAAAAGTGTCCAATTTGTTTAGATCAATTTAGGTTAAAAGAAAAAGCAATGCTTTTACCATGTAACCATCCCTTTCATGAAAGCTGCGTGAGATCTTGGTTTAAACAGCAAAATCACTGTCCAGTCTGTAGACAAGAGATATAACCATTATGGAAGAAACTGTCGATGCTTTAAGCCCTAATGATGAACCTCGTACATTTTATGTAAAAATGACGCGTATGTCATTGAATCAGTTGGAAAATGAAGCAAAAAAATTTAATCGATACGCTGAATTATCTCACATTGTTAATTGTTATCTAATGGTGAGAAAACAACCGCCGGAAATGAAAATGGAAATGATTTTTGATGAAAGCGGATGGTATTTAAAATTTTCCAATCGATTAGACTTGGTGCAACATATTGAAAGTACAGCAGAGTTAATAAAAATTGATAGTTAGGAAAAAAAAAAAAAAAAAAAAAAAAAAAAAAAAAAAAAAGGTTACATTTTTTTTTTTTTTTTTTTTTTTTTTTTTTTTTTTTTTTTTTTTTTTTTTTTTTTTTGAGTTGGACTTGGAGCTTTCCTCAAATCTTATATTTCTTAGACTTGTAAATTTGAAAATATTTTTGCACTGAATTTGAACTAATAACCCTACATGAAAAAATAAATAAAAAATAAATAAAAAATAAATAAATAAATAAATAAATAAATAAATACATTTTTCACATACAAAATTGACATGTAAAATCTTTGGAAATCGATTTTCTTGGACATTTTCTTTCCATTCGAAGGGACAAATGTTTCTTTCTGAGCTAGTTTTTTTCACTTCTTCAAACATAGAATGTACCGTGCTCTGGTATTCAGTGTCATATCCGTGGACAGAAAGCTCAAAATTCCGAGGAAAAGTTTTCGAGTAATCAAGGAGGTAGAGACGAGTTAATAGTTTGAGTAAGGAGGGTTTTAAGTAACCGTGGAGTCTAGGGATGTTTTTGGGTTTTTTTGTTTTCTCGATTGGGAAAACTGTTTAAAGGGGGAGGTATGGAGAAATTTATATATTATATTATATATTATATTATATATTATATTATATATTATATTATATATTATATTATATATTATATTATATATTATATTATATATTGTAACTGATTTTTTTTTTTTTTTTTTTTTTTATTATTAAAAAAAAAAAAAAAAAAAAAAAAAAAAAAAAAAAAAAAAAAAAAATTGTAACTGAATTTTTTTTTTTTTTTTTTTTTTTTTTTTTTTTTTTTTTTTGACGAGTTAGACTTGGAGCTTAGACTCAACTCAGATTTCAGTTTCTAAAATATTTTGAAAGCTCCAAGTCTGGCTTGTCAAAAAAAAAAAAAAAAAAAAAAAAAAAAAAAAAAAAAAAAAAAAAATGTAGGGTTATGAGCTTAGAGTGTCAACTCAGATTTTAGTTTCTAAAATATTTTGAAAGCTCCAAGTCTAACTCGTCAAAAAAAAAAAAAAAAAAAAAAAAAAAAAAAAAAAAAAAAAATTCAGTTACAATTTTTTTTTTTTTTTTTTTTTTTTTTTTTTTTTTTTTTTTTTTTTTTTTTTTTCACAGATAAATTTTCATCTTTTCAAAAATGGGTTTTCTACAGACAGGGCAGTCATCGATTCGTACAGAACACGTTTGGCAGCTTACACAATGTCGACAGTTTAGAAACACCACGTTCCTATCATTTTCCAAACACATTACACAAGTCGCGTTAGAGCGGCGGGTCGGCTCCATCGCTACCGGTTCCCGCACAATGTTTTTCTCCAAAGTCAGGGCCTTCCTTTCATCGGGGGATATTTTCGAGAGAGCCAGTCGACACATACGATTTTTCTGGAAATGCTCAAAACGGGGCACGTCGTCAGGTTCCCATTGCCCCAAGGTCACATCGCACCAGTAACAGGTCACCACGTCCGAAACTTTTCTGTAATAAAATCCGTTCTGAGCGAGTTCCACTCCCTCGAGAGTCTCGTGAGGCCACGGATTTGAACGCTGCACAAACGACAGGTAACGTTGACTCCACTCCTCCATTTCAGGATGTTTCGGGATGCACGACTGCTCGGTTAGAATCATCGGCACGTTCTCAAACGTCTGCACAAACCCCGCCTCGCGGTCGTACCACTGGGTGCGCAACAGGGGACACCCGTCGCTTTCGGCAGAATGTCGCTCGAAAACACCCTCGTCTCTCGAAAAAGAACAAAAGGCGCACCGGATCTTTGTTTTCGATAGAGGATCGCTGTAGAGACCTCCTTTAGCCAGGCACTCCCGATCGCGAGCCGACAAAGTTGTTGAACAGAGACTGCGCAGGCGGACCGCTTCCAGTCTCGGGTCGTCGTCCACGAGCGGATGGAAGCGATGTGCTTGCAGGGGGACGTTCACGCAGTTATCCGGTCTTTTCATCAGACGGCATCTGGGAAACTGTCGGACGTGTTCTCGGGCTGGATTTTCAAAAAGGCACTTGTCGTCGGCAGAGAACGTGGCGGGACAGAAGGCGCATCGAAATTGTATCCCGTTCCAATAGAGGCCCGCTTCGGCCATTTCGGCCGGAGAATACGGCAGAGCATCGAGGAGATGCTCTCGGGCATAAAGACTTGTCAAGCGATTGTATTCGGATTTCATTCCGAAATTGTTTTGTACAGTATTTGAATAAATAAACTAAGGAAAGCTTCAAGTGAAAAAAAAAAAAAAAAAAAAAAAAAAAAAATTTTTTTTTTTTTTTTTTTTTTTTTTTTTTGTAGGGTTATGAGCTTAGACTGTCAACTCAGATTTCACTTTCTAAAATATTTTGAAAGCTCCAAGTCTAGCTTAAAAAAAAAAAAAAAAAAAAAAAAAAAAAAAAAAAAAAAAAAAAAAAAAAAAAATTTTTTTTTTTTTTTTTTTTTTTTTTTTTTTTTGACGAGTTAGACTTGGAGCTTTCAAAATATTTTAGAAACTGAAATCTGAATTGACAGCCTAAGCTTTTTTTTTTTTTTTTTTTTTTTTTTTTTTTTTTTTTTTCGGCTATTTAAGTTCAACATAATTGCTACTTTCATCGCATTTGGTGATTAGCTTTACTATATTAAATCATGTCTTATAATTCCTATAGACGCTATCGTCCATACAAACATCGACACTGTGATCGCAATTTGCTTATCAAAAAAGAATTAGAAATTACCCAATTAAATGAAACTGTGAATAAAAAAGATGCAGAAATTAACTTGTTGAATGAAGATCTAATTGAGAAAGATAAACAAATTAACAGATTGAATGAAATTTTAACTGAGAAGGATGCTGAACTCGTAGGTTTAACGGATGCTTTTCAACAAAAAGAAGGGGAAAAAGTTCGTTTATCAGAAGCTTTCGCTGAAAAAGATCGATTTAATCAGTTTATAACGTATGAATTACTTAAGGTTGTGGAAAACTTGAATAAACTTGTCGATAAAATGGATCGTCGTATGTGGAAGCAGCACCGAACATAAATATGATAGTCTGTTGTATAAACCTATTTTTGAAAAAAAAAAAAAAAAAAAAAAAAAAAAAAAAAAAAAAAAAAAAAAAAAAAAGCTTAGGCTGTCAATTCAGATTTCAGTTTCTAAAATATTTTGAAAGCTCCAAGTCTAACTCGTCAAAAAAAAAAAAAAAAAAAAAAAAAAAAAAAAAAAAAAAAAAAAAAAAATGTAACTGAATTTTTTTTTTTTTTTTTTTTTTTTTTTTTTTTTTTTTTTTTTTTTGTAGGGTTATGAGCTTAGACTGTCAACTCAGATTTCACTTTCTAAAATATTTTGAAAGCTCCAAGTCTAGCTTAAAAAAAAAAAAAAAAAAAAAAAAAAAAAAAAAAAAAAAAAAAAAAATTTTTTTTTTTTTTTTTTTTTTTTTTTTTTTTTTTTTTTTATGCACAAATATCCTTGTCAGTTTTTTGATCCACCCAAAATATCTTTGGGTTTGAACAATTTGTCTTCGATTCTCCGCAAAGTATTTCAATTGTACTTGTATGCACTTTGATCGTGGTGCTGGGACTCATCAACAGGTTACCGCTAATCCCCACCGCATAATACATTTGCGAGTGTTTTCGTCTCCCTACAAACAATTCCAAACAGGCCTGTTCCCCTTGCCGCCTGTATCGGGACCAGAGAATACAGTTTATCCATAAACCGGGTTCCACAATTTTTTCGACTCGCAACGTGGTGACCGACTGCACATGCTCCGCTATTCCTGGTTCCTGGTTCTCGATTCCCTCGTATAATGCGTACAAATCCATCAGGTAAGTTTTAGGTAACCTGGAGCAGCAAAGCATATTATATTCGGCGCGTTCCCCTTTCGGCGTTGTCATAACTAAAGTAATTGGTTTCATTCTGCAAAAGGGACAACCATGGAGAGTGAATCCCCCCCAATCGAATTGGATGAGGTTGGGCTCCGTAAACATTTCTTGACTCTGACCGATTCGCAGAAACTGTTTGCAAACCACATTATCGAATGGTGCAAAAAACCTCGTAAAACACTGCTCGTGGTGTCGGGAGGACCCGGAACCGGTAAGAGTTTTGTCGTGAAAAAAACTTTGGATTACATTAAAACGGAGCAACTCAAAATGAGTTATACGGCTCGAAGCGCTGTCAATATCGGAGGCAAAACGATTCATTCGACATTGGGCCTGAACTTTAAGGGACTCGTCTGTGACTTGAAAAAACAATTGGCCAATGAGCCCGATTTAGTCGAGTCTATTAAAGCGAGTCGTGCCGTTTTAGGAGAGTTTACGTATAAGAAATATCCTTTGATTATTGTCATTGATGAAGTGTCCATGGTAAGCGGTTGGCTCATGTATTGGATCATTCGATTTTTTATGGATCGTACGATACAACCCCTTTTGTTTATAGTTATGGGGGACAGGCATCAACTGAACCCGGTCGAATGTCTTCATAATTTATTTTCGTTTCGTTTCGTGTTGGAGAATCCTTGGGTCATTTTATCGGTGGAATTGAAAGAGAGTATGCGGTTCTTACCCAAATACGGACACATGATTGACACATTACGCGAGTATGTGGATAAGAAGGATGAATTGGGTATGTTTGGTTTCATTTGTGAACATTTTCCCGTTGTAGAAGACATTGAAGGGACGCTACTGGCGCAAGCCAATCGAGCCATGTCTTCCACAAACAAATGGGTCAATGTATTTAATAATTATTACATTAAAAATATGGTAAAAGGGGTAGAAACTAGAGTGAATGATAATGTGATTCTAAAACCTGGATGCCTTGTATTGGTAACGAAAAATGGATGTTCGACGGCGTCTAATGGTTGTGAACTAGTGTTTGTACAAAAAAAGAATGATCGTATTATATGTACGGATCCAAAGTCGAAACAAACGGTTGAAATTTACAGAGATGCCGAAACCGAACTTTTTCCGATAGTTTTGGGATTCGCGGCAACTGTTCACAAATTTCAAGGTGAAACGTTGGACGAAGCAAAAATTGTGATTCATCTTGGCGGTAATAGAAATTTGAATTTGGTATACACTGCCCTGAGTCGAGTAAGACAAATGGATCAAATTTTGGCATTGGCATTGTGACAAAAAAAAAAAAAAAAAAAAAAAAAAAAAAAAAAAAAAAAAAAAAATCATTTTTTTTTTTTTTTTTTTTTTTTTTTTTTTTTTTTTTTTTGACGAGTTAGACTTGGAGCTTTCAAAATATTTTAGAAACTAAAATCTGAGTTGACAGTCTAACCTCATAACCACCAAATTTTTTTTTTTTTTTTTTTTTTTTTTTTTTTTTTTTTTTTTTTTTTTTTTGACGAGTTAGACTTGGAGCTTTCAAAATATTTTAGAAACTAAAATCTGAGTTGACAGTCTAACCTCATAACCACCAAATTTTTTTTTTTTTTTTTTTTTTTTTTTTTTTTTTTTTTTTTTTTTTTTTTTTTTGACGAGTTAGACTTGGAGCTTTCAAAATATTTTAGAAACTAAAATCTGAGTTGACAGTCTAACCTCATAACCACCATTTTTTTTTTTTTTTTTTTTTTTTTTTTTTTTTTTTTTTTTTTTTTTTTTTTTAAGAGAGAGATAGAGAGAGAGAGAGAGAGAATATATATATAAGATGTAATAGCTTATCACATCTATTTGGGTTTCAGTCATATGAGCGTCTAACTTGCTGTTACGATTTTTATGGAAATTTCAACTTTTAATTCTGTGGAAATTCCTAAAGACGCTTTACCCAGTCTTAAATGTAGGTTCTGCCAACGACCTATAGATGTCACGTTTTTATTTATGATGAAATGTGGTCATTTGTATCATTATAATTGTGTTTCTAAAATTGAAGAATCTACTAGATGTAAGACATGCAAAAATCTATCAGAAACGGATGTTATACGACTTCAAGAAACTATACAGTGGATTGAAAACAGAATTCGAGAAAGCGAATTGTAAAAAGAACTTTGATTACAATGTCAAATAGTTATCGAATTGAGTGTTGTTCTCCAAACTTTGATCCACGTAGTAAGCTGTTTCCTGATACAACGAATCACGGAGAAAGAGTTGTTGAAGTTTGTGAAAAAGCCTTTCCGATAGATATGCAGTGTAAAGTTTGTCATACGGCAATACAGCCATCTCAGATATTTTTATTTCCATGTGGACATTATTATCACGGATTTTGTGCAAGAAGGATTATAGGAAATACAATCACGAATATTAAATGTAAAAAATGCACAAAAGACTGCTCTCGAAAAATTTGGGATAGATTTAAAAATCTACCATTAACTACACCAGAAGGGTATAATGTATGTTTCGCGGAAATTAACGGATAGTAATAATTTCAACACTTATAACCTTTGAAAAAAAAAAAAAAAAAAAAAAAAAAAAAAAAAAAAAAATGTAACTGAATTTTTTTTTTTTTTTTTTTTTTTTTTTTTTTTTTTTTTTTTTTTTTTTTTTTGTAGGGTTATGAGCTTAGACTGTCAACTCAGATTTCACTTTCTAAAATATTTTGAAAGCTCCAAGTCTAGCTTAAAAAAAAAAAAAAAAAAAAAAA
Organism: Maratus michaelseni; assembly: GCA_963931845.1. Classification (NCBI taxonomy): domain Eukaryota; kingdom Metazoa; phylum Arthropoda; class Arachnida; order Araneae; family Salticidae; genus Maratus; species Maratus michaelseni. The sequence continues at coordinate 403,204,879 of OZ007592.1, forward strand.
AAAAAAAAAAAAAAATTTTTTTTTTTTTTTTTTTTATGCACAAATATCCTTGTCAGTTTTTTGATCCACCCAAAATATCTTTGGGTTTGAACAATTTGTCTTCGATTCTCCGCAAAGTATTTCAATTGTACTTGTATGCACTTTGATCGTGGTGCTGGGACTCATCAACAGGTTACCGCTAATCCCCACCGCATAATACATTTGCGAGTGTTTTCGTCTCCCTACAAACAATTCCAAACAGGCCTGTTCCCCTTGCCGCCTGTATCGGGACCAGAGAATACAGTTTATCCATAAACCGGGTTCCACAATTTTTTCGACTCGCAACGTGGTGACCGACTGCACATGCTCCGCTATTCCTGGTTCCTGGTTCTCGATTCCCTCGTATAATGCGTACAAATCCATCAGGTAAGTTTTAGGTAACCTGGAGCAGCAAAGCATATTATATTCGGCGCGTTCCCCTTTCGGCGTTGTCATAACTAAAGTAATTGGTTTCATTCTGCAAAAGGGACAACCATGGAGAGTGAATCCCCCCCAATCGAATTGGATGAGGTTGGGCTCCGTAAACATTTCTTGACTCTGACCGATTCGCAGAAACTGTTTGCAAACCACATTATCGAATGGTGCAAAAAACCTCGTAAAACACTGCTCGTGGTGTCGGGAGGACCCGGAACCGGTAAGAGTTTTGTCGTGAAAAAAACTTTGGATTACATTAAAACGGAGCAACTCAAAATGAGTTATACGGCTCGAAGCGCTGTCAATATCGGAGGCAAAACGATTCATTCGACATTGGGCCTGAACTTTAAGGGACTCGTCTGTGACTTGAAAAAACAATTGGCCAATGAGCCCGATTTAGTCGAGTCTATTAAAGCGAGTCGTGCCGTTTTAGGAGAGTTTACGTATAAGAAATATCCTTTGATTATTGTCATTGATGAAGTGTCCATGGTAAGCGGTTGGCTCATGTATTGGATCATTCGATTTTTTATGGATCGTACGATACAACCCCTTTTGTTTATAGTTATGGGGGACAGGCATCAACTGAACCCGGTCGAATGTCTTCATAATTTATTTTCGTTTCGTTTCGTGTTGGAGAATCCTTGGGTCATTTTATCGGTGGAATTGAAAGAGAGTATGCGGTTCTTACCCAAATACGGACACATGATTGACACATTACGCGAGTATGTGGATAAGAAGGATGAATTGGGTATGTTTGGTTTCATTTGTGAACATTTTCCCGTTGTAGAAGACATTGAAGGGACGCTACTGGCGCAAGCCAATCGAGCCATGTCTTCCACAAACAAATGGGTCAATGTATTTAATAATTATTACATTAAAAATATGGTAAAAGGGGTAGAAACTAGAGTGAATGATAATGTGATTCTAAAACCTGGATGCCTTGTATTGGTAACGAAAAATGGATGTTCGACGGCGTCTAATGGTTGTGAACTAGTGTTTGTACAAAAAAAGAATGATCGTATTATATGTACGGATCCAAAGTCGAAACAAACGGTTGAAATTTACAGAGATGCCGAAACCGAACTTTTTCCGATAGTTTTGGGATTCGCGGCAACTGTTCACAAATTTCAAGGTGAAACGTTGGACGAAGCAAAAATTGTGATTCATCTTGGCGGTAATAGAAATTTGAATTTGGTATACACTGCCCTGAGTCGAGTAAGACAAATGGATCAAATTTTGGCATTGGCATTGTGACAAAAAAAAAAAAAAAAAAAAAAAAAAAAAAAATCATTTTTTTTTTTTTTTTTTTTTTTTTTTTTTTTTTTTTGACGAGTTAGACTTGGAGCTTTCAAAATATTTTAGAAACTAAAATCTGAGTTGACAGTCTAACCTCATAACCACCAAATTTTTTTTTTTTTTTTTTTTTTTTTTTTTTTTTTTTTTTTTTTTTTGACGAGTTAGACTTGGAGCTTTCAAAATATTTTAGAAACTAAAATCTGAGTTGACAGTCTAACCTCATAACCACCAAATTTTTTTTTTTTTTTTTTTTTTTTTTTTTTTTTTTTGACGAGTTAGACTTGGAGCTTTCAAAATATTTTAGAAACTAAAATCTGAGTTGACAGTCTAACCTCATAACCACCATTTTTTTTTTTTTTTTTTTTTTTTTTTTTTTTTTTTTTTTTTTTTTTTTTAAGAGAGAGATAGAGAGAGAGAGAGAGAGAATATATATATAAGATGTAATAGCTTATCACATCTATTTGGGTTTCAGTCATATGAGCGTCTAACTTGCTGTTACGATTTTTATGGAAATTTCAACTTTTAATTCTGTGGAAATTCCTAAAGACGCTTTACCCAGTCTTAAATGTAGGTTCTGCCAACGACCTATAGATGTCACGTTTTTATTTATGATGAAATGTGGTCATTTGTATCATTATAATTGTGTTTCTAAAATTGAAGAATCTACTAGATGTAAGACATGCAAAAATCTATCAGAAACGGATGTTATACGACTTCAAGAAACTATACAGTGGATTGAAAACAGAATTCGAGAAAGCGAATTGTAAAAAGAACTTTGATTACAATGTCAAATAGTTATCGAATTGAGTGTTGTTCTCCAAACTTTGATCCACGTAGTAAGCTGTTTCCTGATACAACGAATCACGGAGAAAGAGTTGTTGAAGTTTGTGAAAAAGCCTTTCCGATAGATATGCAGTGTAAAGTTTGTCATACGGCAATACAGCCATCTCAGATATTTTTATTTCCATGTGGACATTATTATCACGGATTTTGTGCAAGAAGGATTATAGGAAATACAATCACGAATATTAAATGTAAAAAATGCACAAAAGACTGCTCTCGAAAAATTTGGGATAGATTTAAAAATCTACCATTAACTACACCAGAAGGGTATAATGTATGTTTCGCGGAAATTAACGGATAGTAATAATTTCAACACTTATAACCTTTGAAAAAAAAAAAAAAAAAAAAAAAAAAAAAAAAAAAAAAAAATTTTTTTTTTTTTTTTTTTTTTTTTTTTTTTTTTTTTTTTTTCAAAGGTTATAGTCGTGTGGAATGGTCACCGAGATTTAATTTTGGAAAATATTTTTAAAGTTTAACATGTCAAGCATGAATCCTCTTTTACATCTTGTTAAATTTAGTTCCAAACACAGTCAAAGTCATAGTATTTTAGTGGATATTCAACAAATATATCTTCGAAATGTGATTTTATTCTGCACGGGTTTGAGTATGATTCAGCTTTTATTTGGGGAAGTTATAGTTTGTCAAAATACAGTAAATGCCGTATCGCAAACCTTTATAGATACTAAATGTTACATAAATGGAACTATGACCAAAGGAACTATTAATGGAATCATTCCAGCTATTTATCATGATTATTACCAATGGGTATCTGTTTACCTATTGTTATTAGCGTTTGGTTTCTATTTTCCTTACTCCATTTGGTCAAAATTATTTGGAAGTTTTATTCGCCATCTTGAAACTCTTGCTGAAAAACCTAATGAGGCAATCCAAATTATTAAAGAATCAAAAGGAAATTTCATATTTTATAAAACTTTGGCGTTGGAAGTTGTATACATTTTTTATTTAATCATAATTTTGATTTTAACAGATGTGTTTTTTAACGGTCTCTGGAGTCGTTTCAACTGGTCTTTGACAGCCGTTTATAAAATTTTTCCAGATAACGGTTCATGTTTCATAGATTATTACCATAGTAGTGGATCCAGTGATGCTTGGTTCAATTGTCTTTTACCTGTATGCAGTATATATCGTAAAGTATTTTCGTTACTCTATGTACTAATCCTGCATTTATTTATACTCAATGGCATTATGATAGCATATCGAATAATACTAGTTTTTCATAAAGGAAAAATTGTGGATATATGGTGGGCGTTTCAGATTGTTCATCAAGGTACCGTTTCTTGGAATGTAAAAAAGAAATTAAATGAGGGATTAAATGAAATTTTGGAAACTCGAAAGGTACAGTCATTTGAAATGAAAACCCAGTGGAATTTTTTTAATGCGTAAAAAAAAAAAAAAAAAAAAAAAAAAAAAAAAAAAAAACTGAAAATTTTTTTTTTTTTTTTTTTTTTTTTTTTTTTTTTTTTTTTTTTTTTTTATAAGCCAGACTTGGAGCTTTCAAAATATTTTAGAAACTGAAATCTGAGTTGACAGTCTAAGCCAAAAAAAAAAAAAAAAAAAAAAAAAAAAAAAAAAAAAAAAAAAATTACTGAATTTTTTTTTTTTTTTTTTTTTTTTTTTTTTTTTTTTTTTTTTTTTTTTTTTTTTTTTGACGAGTTAGACTTGGAGCTTTCACCAAATCTTATATTTCTTAGACTTGTAAATTTGAAAATATTTTTGCACTGAATTTGAACTAATAACCCTACATGAAAAAATAAATAAAAAAATAAATAAAAAATAAATAAATAAATAAATAAATAAATAAATAAATAAATACATTTTTCACATACAAAATTGACATGTAAAATCTTTGGAAATCGATTTTCTTGGACATTTTCTTTCCATTCGAAGGGACAAATGTTTCTTTCTGAGCTAGTTTTTTTCACTTCTTCAAACATAGAATGTACCGTGCTCTGGTATTCAGTGTCATATCCGTGGACAGAAAGCTCAAAATTCCGAGGAAAAGTTTTCGAGTAATCAAGGAGGTAGAGACGAGTCAATAGTTTGAGTAAGGAGGGTTTTAAGTAACCGTGGAGTCTAGGGATGTTTTTGGTTTTTTTTTGTTTTCTCGATTGGGAAAACTGTTTAAAGGGGGAGGTATGGAGAAATTTATATATTATATTATATATTATATTATATATTATATTATATATTATATTATATATTATATTATATATTGTAACAGATTTTTTTTTTTTTTTTTTTTTTTTTTTTTTTTTTTTTTTTTTTTTTTTTTTTTTGACAAGCCAGACTTGGAGCTTTCAAAATATTTTAGAAACCAAAATCTGAGTTGAGTCTAACTCGTCAAAAAAAAAAAAAAAAAAAAAAAAAAAAAAAAAAAAAAAAAAATGGAGCTTTCAAAATATTTTAGAAACCAAAATCTGAGTTGAGTCTAAGCTCCAAGTCTAACTCGTTAAAAAAAAAAAAAAAAAAAAAAAAAAAAAAAAAAAAAAAATTGTAACTGTTTTTTTTTTTTTTTTTTTTTTTTTTTTTTTTTTTTTTTTTTGACGGTTAGACTTGGAGCTTTCAAAATATTTTAGAAACTGAAATCTGAGTTGACAGTCTAAGCTGATAACCCTAAAAAAAAAAAAAAAAAAAAAAAAAAAGTAGGGTTATGAGCTTAGAGTGTCAACTCAGATTTTAGTTTCTAAAATATTTTGAAAGCTCCAAGTCTAACTCGTCAAAAAAAAAAAAAAAAAAAAAAAAAAAAAAAAAAAAAAAAAATTCAGTTACATTTTTTTTTTTTTTTTTTTTTTTTTTTTTTTTTTTTTTTTTTTTTTTTTTTTTTAAACTTGGTCATGTCGACGTCGACGTGGTGAATACGTTATAATCGTATGTCTTGGAATGGAATCCCTGAGTATATCATGTCTTTCCCCACAATGACTTAAAAGATGACTGCATACCTTATTCTCCAACTGCCTGCCTCTAAAGGCCCCATTCCTTTTTTTAAATGTGACTACATCCCCGTTATCGCGATACTGCAACGTACGATTGTCTACCCGACGTAAAAAGGGATTCGGGATCACCCCTTGCGCGTTCGGTAATTCTCGTCTTCTCCTCCGTCTGCCTCCCGCTGCCGGACTATTTGATCGAGAACCCTCAGACGAACTCGGACTGCCTCGACGGTTTCGACGTCTCCTCGATACGGGACTCTGCCTCCGCGGACTCGCGCGTCGTCTTCCGGAAGCACGTCTCGGTCGACCGCGTCCTCTTCCAGAAGGACCTGCTACGGGACTGGTGGCTCTCGGCCTCCGCGGACTCGCGCGTCGTCTTCTGGAAGGACCTGCTACGGGACTGGTGGCTCTCGGTCGACCGCGTCGTCTTCTGGAAGGACCCGCGACGGGACTGGTGGCTCTCGGTCGACCGCGTCTTCTTCTAGAAGGACCCGCTACGGGACTCGATCGACCTGTTCCAGAAGGACCGGGACTCGATCTTTTGGAATTTGGAGAGCCTGGCGAGAGCAGTTGAAGGGCGCTGTTTCTATTCGAAGGTAAACTGTTTGACCGGCTCCGCGCGCGTGGTAAAAACCTCACGTTGGGTCGAGGAGACGTGCTTCTTCTAGAATGCATGGTCAAATCCAAAGCCAGGTCTTGCGGAGGCACGGGACGATTTCGGTAAGCGGCATTGGCCGTTGGACTCGAAAGCGAATACGTTTGAGTGGAGGACGAATCATTGGCTGACCAGTCATTTAAACTATGAAATGTACTACTGGAACTCGGTCGCCTCGGACTTGGAACACGTCCCGGACTGCGACTACGTCTCGGACTGCGACTGCGACTACGTCTCGGACTGCGACTGCGACTACGTCTCGGACTGCGACTGCGACTACGTCTCGGACTGCGACTACGTCTCGGACTGCGACTACGTCTCGGACTACGACTACGTCTGGGACTGCGACTACGACTCCGTCTGGGACTGCGACTGCGACTCCGACTACATCTCGGACCAAGACTAATACTACGTCTTACACTACGTCTCGGACTCTGACTCCGACTGCGACTCGGAGAGCGTTCTCGAGCCACTCTGTCTCGAAGACGCGTAACATTGCTCACATCTTCCGAAACATCCATCTTGCTTTTAATGGTGGATCCATACGACATTCTTGGCGAGGGGTAAAATATCATGCATCGCGGCTGCTTTACATGCGTCTTCCACAGTTTTAGGTGCCACAAATTTCATGCCGCCGAAAGAGGAGACTTGTAAATCAAAAATCTTGTCGAGGGTTCCCGATCGATAAAAAGGGAGCAAGGCCAATATGCTGCGATGATCTTTTACGTTGCCGTGCTCAAACGTTTTGCAAAATAGGGCATCAATCACTTTTTGAGTAAACTGCGTAAAAGCCTCGCGACCGTTTTCGGAAAAACAAATGACCCATCGATCGATAAAGGGTTTATTTTCCAACATGTAATCAAATGCGTCAAGGAATGCGAGATACATGGTGAGCGTATCCTTATTAAATTGAGTCAAATCGATTATCACGTACGTGTTTGATTCTTTGGGGGCGGAAGCCACGCGTCCAGAAAGGGTGAGCACATTCGCATGATCCACTTCCACCAATCCTACATTGCGAGTCTGGATAGGGAAATCTTGTAAAGCAATCAATTCTTTGGTTTCCGAGGCATTCGGTCCGTGAAAGTAGCAAATGTTGATCCATCGACCTCCGTCGCGTACATTAAATCGATAATGGGACGCGAAAACGACGACTCGCGTGGCGTTTGGATGTTTGTCGACGAGTTGTAAAGACGGGGGTTCCAGATAGATGAGTAAATCGCATCGATCGATGGGATCGGTGAACCGTTGGAGACGTATTCGGTTATCAGTGGAGGCTATGCTACAGCGGTTCGTGACCATGGTCACGCGCAGTAAAGGAATCGATGCAAGCGTTTCGAATATAAAGTGTGGATAGCGACCCAAATTTCCAAAAACGATGCATCGCTCGTGACGCAAGATAAATTCAAGTAGGTCTTGGATACTCAACATCTTGTTTCTCGAATTATTAAAGCGATGGACGACGTTTACGAATTGATTGCGAGTACCTTACTCTTGAAAGATTCAATCCTATTTAACCATTACTTTAAAGAGTTTGGCGTATTCCCGCATCCCGATCCACAGGTGCACGAGAGAGCCGAGGCGTGTTATAATGAAATTGCCAAAGATGTTTATCAAAATGCGCAATTTCCCACATTTAAAGAATTTGTGGAGGAATACCGCGCACTCGGGCGCAATGCTTTACCGCAGCCGATTGTGCATCCTCCTCAGACACAATGCAGTAACGAGAGTCGAATTTGTAATAAATGGAATCTGATTCGTCCAAAAGTCAGTGTTATTCCACCCGTTTCAAGAAACAAACGGAAAGACGAGGAGTTTAAAATTGTAGACTTTTTATTGAAAAAGAAACGGAGTGACGATTACTTTCCTCTAACGTTTCAATCGGATGAAGAGGTGCAAGATGATTTAACTGTATTGGAATCTCCAGAGAAGAAAAAATTGGACTCGATTGGCGACGGCATCTTGAAAAAAATGGCAGTCTATTTGGAACTGTTGAATAAAGAACACCCCTACCGAATATTGGATGTGCAGTATGAGAGACGTTGAAAAAAAAAAAAAAAAAAAAAAAAAAAAAAAAAAAAAAAAAAAAAAAAAAAAAAAAAAAAATTTTTTTTTTTTTTTTTTTTTTTTTTTTTTTTTTTTTTTCAATAGACAGCCTTTTCGTAGTGAACATCCATTAGTCTATAATTACATACTCTATTCAACGTCTCCAAATGCTCTGCAATTTTTCGTAAAACTCCTTCTGCTAACAAATCTAATCTTTTTTTCTCTGGACAAGATTCTATGGTAGTTAACAAATCTTGAACATCTTCCTCTGACTGAAAAGTTAAAGGATAATAGTCTTGGTTAACCTTCTTGTACATTAAATATTGTACAGCGTCAAATTCTTCTTTACGCTTCCTCGTAGAAGGTGTAAAATTTAACGGTAATATTCGACGAATCGTGGGATCAAAGTAGTTATTACTACACAGACTATCATCTTCTAAATTAGAGTTGCCCCTAAATCCATCTTGAACGGATGTTTGAGTCATAGAATTTTGTTGAGTTATACAATTTGTTTGCGTCTCCACATTTCGGAATTCAAAATTCATTTCAGTTCCACAATCTTGAGTTCTTTTTTCCTTTTGAACCCGTTCCACAAACTGCCAAAAATTTTCATTGATGTTTGCACTTTGTCTTGCTTTATTATACAATTTTTCGGCTTTTTTTCGTGTTTCCGAATCTAAGTTTGGAATAGTCCCTGCGTCGTTGAAATATTGATTAAATATCGCCCCATCCTCCATCAGTAATTCTTCTACGATTAATTCACTCGCCTCACGTAATTCGTCTTGTGAGTTAATCATCTTCTTAATTTGCAACATGGATATTTTAAAAATGATTCGTCGTATGGCTTTTAGACCCATAAAAAATTCAAAGGTTATATCCCAAAGTCCGTTTCGGTTTATCGTTACATTTGAAGATGGTTCTGTGGCTTATCATAAAGACAGTGTCGGTCTTCGCATGTGGGCCGTCCTCATTCAACACTCTCAATTTGAACCTATTCTTGGTGATACCAATCATTGTACGGAAGAACCTCTCAATTTTTATAATTTATTAGGTTTCCGTTCCGGTGATGCAGTTTTGGTTCGAAACGAGAAAGGAAATGAGATGCCTATTTTATTTTCATAGCCATAATTAAATCATCCATCTGTTTAAAAGTAAAACGAATTTTGAGGTATTTAAATATAGATATGGACAAAAGAGCTGTGAATATAACCAGAGTTAAAACTATAAAATGACCTCGATAACATGTATTAGCTTTCGATTCCACAATTAAAATGCAAATCGAGTAAAGCAACCCGCCGGCTAATGTTAGTAAGGCAAAAGGTTCTAATTGTCCAACTTTTATCATATTAAAGTATTTTTTTTGCCAAACAAAGTTGTCTGTGTACTTGATTCCAATATTCATCGTGAAGGATTAAACAATTATCTAATTGTGCAGCGAAGGATTCATAATTGGGAAATAGTTGAGCAAAGCTATGCATACTCGTTTGCATATTGGTTAAAGAATGTTCGTTCAGCCAACCGCGAATTATCTTCCATGCCTGATTCCAATTTGGAAATTTTTTATGTAAATAGGGAGCGATACTGGTTATATAATTTGGTCCAAGCACTCTTTGAAGATATAATAAAACATTTTCGTAGACGGAGTGTACAATGTTTTCTGCATTCATTTTACTTTATTACCTGAAACAAAAACGTTTCACGATTTAAAAATTTGTTTATAGGCAGTCTTTATTTGCAGAATACATTAAAACAGCTAATCAAGACATGAGTTTTACATATAGAGAGATTGAGACAAATAAAGAGAGAGTGTTGACTATTCTTTTAAGCGGTCTTGGTAGTAACGGTCATGATTGGAAAAACTCTTTAAAGGGAGGAGTATGGAGTAGTTTATATATTATATTATAGTATGATATATTTGTAATATACCATATATTGATGGAAATAAACTAATAGATTATCTACGAGATTTAGTTTCAAAAATATTTCCAATGGGTTGTCCAAATCTGAGTTGAGTCTAAGCTCATAACCCTACAAAAAAAAAAAAAAAAAAAAAAAAAAAAAAAAAAAAAAAAAAAAAAAAAAAAAAAAAAAAAAAAAATTGTAACTGATTTTTTTTTTTTTTTTTTTTTTTTTTTTTTTTTTTTTTTTTTTTTTTTTTTTTGTAGGGTTATGGGCTTAGACTGTCAACTCAGATTTTAGTTTCTAAAATATTTTGACAGCTCCAAGTCCAACTAATCAAAAAAAAAAAAAAAAAAAAAAAAAAAAAAAAAAAAAAAAAAAAAAAATTGTAACTGAATTTTTTTTTTTTTTTTTTTTTTTTTTTTTTTTTTTTTTTTTTTTTTGACGAGTTAGACTTGGAGCTTTCAAAACTAAAATCTGAGTTGTCACACTAAGCCCATAGCCCAAAGAATTTTTTTTTTTTTTTTTTTTTTTTTTTTTTTTTTTTTTTTTTTTTTTTTTTTTAATATAAAAACGTTCATTTGATTCCATTCTTTAGTTCGAAAAAACACTGCTTTGGAATGGTTATATTTTCCCAAGACTGTTTGTATACTCGTAAACCATAATGGCACCCTCAAAAACTGGCAAAATGTAAGTAACAGGTTCACATTTATAATTGTTTTCATCTATATCACTTTTATGAATGATTCTACTTTGGCACACAGCGGTCAGTAAAATCTTTGGAAATCGATTTTCCTGGATATTTTCTTTCCATTCGAAGGGACAAATGTTTCTTTCTGTGAAAAAACTAGCTCAGAAAGAAACATTTGTCCCTTCGAATGGAAAGAAAATGTCCAGGAAAATCGATTTCCAAAGATTTTACTGACCGCTGTGTGCCAAAGTAGAATCATTCATAAAAGTGATAAAGATGAAAACAATTATAAATGTGAACCTGTTACTTACATTTTGCCAGTTTTTGAGGGTGCCATTATGGTTTACGAGTATACAGTCTTGGGAAAATATAACCATTCCAAAGCAGTGTTTTTTCGAACTAAAGAATGGAATCGAATGAATGTTTTTATGAAAGACGAACAAGTTTTTTTTTTTTTTTTTTTTTTTTTTTTTTTTTTTTTTTTTTTTTTTTTGTAGGGTTATGGGCTTAGACTGTCAACTCAGATTTTAGTTTCTAAAATATTTTGAAAGCTCCAAGTCTAAATCGTCAAAAAAAAAAAAAAAAAAAAAAAAAAAAAAAAAAATTGTAACTGAATATTTTTTTTTTTTTTTTTTTTTTTTTTTTTTTTTTTTTTTTTTTTGACGAGTTAGACTTGGAGCTTTCAAAATATTTTAGAAACTAAAATCTGAGTTGAGTCTAAGCTCATAACCCCCCCCCCCAAAAAAAAAAAAAAAAAAAAAAAAAAAAAAAAAAAAAAAAAAAAAAAAATCTATTTTTTTTTTTTTTTTTTTTTTTTTTTTTTTTTTTTTTTTTTTTTTTGCTTAGACTGTCAACTTAGATTTTAGTTTCTAAAATATTTTGAAAACTCCAAGTCTGGCAAAAAAAAAAAAAAAAAAAAAAAAAAAAAAAAAAAAAAAAAAAAAAAAAAAAAATTTTTTTTTTTTTTTTTTTTTTTTTTTTTTTTTTTTTTTTTTAGGTTATAGGTATTTCAGGTTTAGTTTATAAAACATTTTGAGAGCTAAAACTTACGTTTTATAGACCATCAATGCACCGGCTCCAATAGATAGCAGTTGAATAACGAGTTCCGCGTACACCATCAATTTCAGTTTTGTAAAGGTAGCAGCAGACTCCGTGTTTACACTATACATTAAATAACCATAAGTTATCGTACCCAGGACATTTAGTACCAGCAATGTTATACCCAACATCATTTTTAAATTCATAATTTCTTCTTGATTATGTGATGGCAAAGAGTACGCCTAAAACGGCCATGCTCACTACGTTCAAAACGGATGGAGCCAACGTAAACATTTTATTGCCGGTCCAAAATTGAGTCAACGTCTGTTGACTCGTCGTCGATGCAGCACCTGTCATCATTCGGTACGTGACAAATCCCATGAGAGCCGTACTGATCAAAATCAAAACTGTCGCGAAAGCAAGAAGGATTGTGGAAAATCCAAGACCTTTCATCTTTATTCATGATGCACGCCCTCGTTCACACGCAAGGTGTTGTTTTGGGTCGGACCTATCTCCCTCTGGAATTGGCCTATCGGGACGTCTTGGGAGGCTCTGCTCACTTTCTCATTACCAGTCCCCTCAACTATTCTAAAATGAAACGCCTGTATCCGCATGCGCGCCCCGATGTCCTCGTGACGACTGTGCAAGGCGTTCCCTACTCGCAAGTCTTGCACTATCTCAGACTACGATTTCAAATCCTTTCCATGACCTTTCCGTCGATTCCCATTGTGTTTGGCTATAAAGGCAACAGTTATCAACCGCAAGTCTTGCTGGATGCCGGCATCCCGAATCGCATCAACGTGGAAATGTATGGTGTTCCCGCCCTGCAGGGGACCGATCGTACTTGTCCCTGGCATAAAGGTAATCGTCGCAAATGTGCTCTCGAGGCTCTGGAGCAAATTCTGAATCACGCTCACTCGCGCGTTTTAATATAAGATACCGTTCCCGCTCCGCAATGCGGACCTGCTCCGAAAGCTGCAATAGACTCCATCCGACGAGAGAAGGCTCGTTTTCAATGTCCGGTACTTCTTTTTCCCATAAACCGTCTCTACGGCAGAGTGCCAAGAGTCTCTGAAGCACGTCAATGAGTTTCGGAGGCGTATTCTCATGCGGGACTTGCTGCACCGATTCATGAATCACGCGTACATTATGCAAGAACGCATCGAGTCGCGGACAGGGATTCAGGAGCGTCAAAGGTTTCTCGCCATGCAGCAGATTGTGCAGGGTGCGTCGGAGCAGCGTTTGCACGCTCACGCTGAGAGGGTGCGTGGGTCGGTCACGCATAAACGCTTCTAATGCGTGCGACGTTTGAAAGTGCGCGGCATTCAGGTATTCGGAACGCGGTACGAGGTGCATGGTAAACGGTTCATAATACTGGCCACGGGCTTTGCAGGTCATGTCGTAGAGATGCAAGACTCTTTTCAAATGGCCCTCGGAAACGGGCGGTAACGCGGCCACATGGACGGGTCGACGGACATTGATGAAACGACGTGAAATGTCCCCCCAAAAAGAAGCCGATTGATAGTCGTAGCGAGTCGACGACGACGACTCGCCGGAAAGCAACTCTTTCAAGATGACATCGTCGCGGTCGCAAGGCAGGGACGGGAGGCGGGGCACACGGTTTTCTTCTCGCCTCGCCAGCAAGAGTTGCAAGTCATCCCAAAAGCGTGAAACGGCTCTCGTCTTGAAGGGTCGAGGGGGGTAGGGAGGGAGGTCGTAATGAGACTCCCAATGCTTTTCCAAATAATCGGTCAGAGAATTTAAATCGCCGTGCACCTGGTAGGGAAAAGCAGTCAGACCGCCTTCCTGTAGAATGTAGGACCAGGGGATGTGTTCGGCTTCCATGCGAAGCAGGAGGGGACCGAGTTCGCGAGGCGGACTGGCGTCGGAAGAAGAATCGTTTCCAAATAAAAGTTGTTCAAACCAATGAATCAAAAGAGACATCTTGGTTCCAACGAAAAAGATTTAAATGAAACGGTATGGATTTGGCAAAGTAGTACGAGAATAGGTTGCGAGCCATGAGGCAATGCATGCAGTAAGCAATGAAAAGCAGGAGCACGTAGACTGTCCACATGATTAAAACTTGCTTGAGCTGAAAAAAAAAAAAAAAAAAAAAAAAAAAAAAAAAAAAAAAAAAAAAAAAAAAAAAAATGGAGCTTTTAAAATATTTTAGAAACTGAAATCTGAGTTACAGCATAAGCTCAAAAAAAAAAAAAAAAAAAAAAAAAAAAAAAAAAAAAAAAATCTTATTAGGGTTATCAGTTCAAATTCAGTGCAAAAATATTTTCAAAGTGACAAGTCTAAGATTTTTTTTTTTTTTTTTTTTTTTTTTTTTTTTTTTTTTTTTTTTTTTTTTTTTGTTAGTTACAAGTCTTTAGTTAAAAAGTTAGCCTCCCAACGCACTTTTTCTTTTACTCAACATGTCATCAAAACTGAAATCAAGTATAAATAAAATGAGTGCTCCTATTCAGTATGATAAGGATGAAAATCAAAACGAAATATATCCCAAAGTAAATGGTGTAGACAAAATTTTACTGAATCGTTACGCGAGGGACAAAGACCAAATACCCTTCTATCCCAGAGATGCTGCTAAAAATGAATTTCTGGATCCGATACTAGGGCTAATTAAAAGGGATGGAGAGTACGTATATCCTCAAAGCTTCTCAGTAGATCAAAAACAACGTAAACCCATCTATAGACGTGATCCAAGTCTGCCGAATAGGGAAATTTACGAAAAAATAAATGGTCAGTGGATTATAGGTAGAGGTTTAGATGGTGAACAATTCTATGCTACTGACGAAAACGGTGATGAATATTATCCGGAAAATAATATACCTGCAAAAAAAGCAGATGGTTCTTTATATTATGCACGTAAAGCTAACAAAATACAAACCGTGTTTCCTAAAAATGCCGATGGAGACGAATTTTACTTGACTTTTATAGATCCCTTAAACGTGGATACGATTCCCGACAGATATGCACGCAAGAAAAATGGGGATGAGATTTATCCTCAAAGACGGTTATATTGCAATTTAATATCCGATTATATATTGCAAAGCCGGGGTTACGCAAAACGTGGTGGAAACCCTTATTATCCAAAAGATGGATATAATAATGAATTTTATATTAATCCGGTAGTCGTTCAAGCCAATCCCGGTAGTTTTACTCACGAAGAGGAAGCGGTAGCTGGAAGCGACGTACTTTTAGATACTTATGCTATAACTAATGATGGAAAAATTATTTTACCAGATATAGGTGGTAAACCTTTTATAGATAGAGGAAAAAAGCCGTATTTAGATGGAAACCAATCTGATACTTTTGTACTTGGTAAATTGGTCCGAGAGGAAAATGGGGCACATAAAGACTTTCTTACAAATGTAGATGTGCCTAAAAACCCTAATGTTAAACCCATGAAATACAGATATTTAAATTTAAGAACTAACATTTATAAGACTATTATACCTAGTGGTAGTACAGTTTCTTTTTTCAAGACTTGGTATTTTTGGGTATTTGTTATCATTTTATTGATTTTAAAATCACTTGCTATATGGTGGTTTTTCTTAAAAAATAAAAAATCTTATCAAGTAAATCTTATCAAGTAAAATAAAAAAAAAAAAAAAAAAAAAAAAAAAAAAAAAAAAAAAAAAAAAAGATGTCGGCTTCCGTTGCAATTGTTGAATATGAAAAAGATGAAGATCAAAATGAAATTTATCCCAGAGAAAATAATGTTGATAAAGTTATACTCAATCGTTATGCCAGGGACAAAGACCAAATACCTTTTTATCCGAAAGATGCTGATAATAACGAATTTATGGATGTCAATTTAGGTCTAATTGAAAGAAATGGAGAGTACGTATACCCTAAAATTGCCGCAAATGGTCAACCTCGATATCGGGACGATCCAAACGATGCAGAACCAATAAAAACGAAAATCTATGAAAAGATAAATGGTCAGTGGATTATAGGTAGAGGTTTGGACGGTCATCAATACTATGCTACCAAGAAAAACGGTGATGAATATTATCCTGAAAACAATATGCCTGCGCAAAGGGCTAATGGTACTATATATTATGCACGAAAATTTAACCGAGACATCATTTTTCCGAAAAATGCTGATGGGGATGAATATTACTTAACATTTATAGATCTCTGTAATTTGGAGGATACGAATCCTGGCAGATATGCTCACAAGAATAATGGGGACGAAATTTATCCTCAAAGGCGGATAGATTTCGATTTAATATCGGATTACATCATTAACAATACATATATAATGTCCGGTGGAAAGTCTCGTTATCCAAGAGATGCGTACAATAATGAATTTTACATCGATCCAGAACCCATTTCTGGAGTAACCTTACTCTTAGCTGATTTAATTTTAGAAAACTATGCTGTAACTAATGATGGAAAAGTCATCTTGCCAGGTAAAAACAATACATTTTATATACATTTAACGAAGGATCCAACAGTGACTGAACCAGATATACTTGGTAAATTGGTTCGAGAAAGAAAGGGGGTGTCCTCTGACTACCTGACAAAAGTAGAAATATCTAATAAACCTAAAGTTGAACCAAAAAAGTACAAATATTTGGATTTTAATACAAATATTTACAAAACCATTATACCAGCAGGTATAACTACCAACATTAAGAAACCTTTTTTCAAGACATGGAATTTTTGGATAGTGGTAGTTGTTTTATTAATTGTACAAACATTTGGCATATGGTGGATTTTTTTCAGGCAACCTAAGATTGTAATTTAAAAATCTGAATTAAGATTATAGTTTTTTCTTGTTAAAAAAAAAAAAAAAAAAAAAAAAAAAAAAAAAAAAAAAAAAAAAAAAAAAAAAAAAAAAAAATTTTTTTTTTTTTTTTTTTTTTTTTTTTTTTTTTTTTTTTTTTCAGCGTATCGTTCGAGCTTCCTGAAAATTTTCCTCCAAACATATCTTAAGAAATCGACGTTTTAATATGCCAATGATTTTTTATTTTTTTATTTTTTTTTAGATGCATCGTTCAATTCCGAAAATAAAGTTCTACCTTCTCTAACGCCCCACCGGGCGTTACCGCTGTTCAAAAAATATCCGTCTCGCGCAACGAAAGTCTGCCTGTCGTTTTCTTTATCGTCGTAAGATGACTGAGGAGGTCGTACACTAGAATTTAAATTCGGATTGCGTCTTTCGTTATTCATTCGAGAGTTCTTTAGTTAAACACGGGTTCAAAAAAATCAGTTACATTTTTTTTTTTTTTTTTTTTTTTTTTTTTTTTTTTTTTGACAAGCCAGACTTGGAGCTTTCAAAATATTTTAGAAACTAAAATCTGAGTTGAGTCTAAGCTCATACCCCCCTCAAAAAAAAAAAAAAAAAAAAAAAAAAAAAAAAAAAAAAAAAATTAGTAACTTTTTTTTTTTTTTTTTTTTTTTTTTTTTTTTTTTTTTTTTGTAGGGTTATGGGCTTAGACTGTCAACTCAGATTTTAGTTTCTAAAATATTTTGAAAGCTCCAAGTCTGGCTTGTCAAAAAAAAAAAAAAAAAAAAAAAAAAAAAAAAAAAAAAAAAAAAAAAAAAAAATTAGTTACAATTTTTTTTTTTTTTTTTTTTTTTTTTTTTTTTGACGAGTTAGACTTGGAGCTTTCACCAAATCTTATATTTCTTAGACTTGTAAATTTGAAAATATTTTTGCACTGAATTTGAACTAATAACCCTACATGAAAAAATAAATAAAAAATAAATAAATAAATAAATAAATAAATAAATAAATAAATAAATAAATAAATAAATACATTTTTCACATACAAAATTGACATGTAAAATCTTTGGAAATCGATTTTCTTGGACATTTTCTTTCCATTCGAAGGGACAAATGTTTCTTTCTGAGCTAGTTTTTTTCACTTCTTCAAACATAGAATGTACCGTGCTCTGGTATTCAGTGTCATATCCGTGGACATAAAGCTCAAAATTCCGAGGAAAAGTTTTCGAGTAATCAAGGAGGTAGAGACGAGTCAATAGTTTGAGTAAGGAGGGTTTTAAGTAACCGTGGAGTCTAGGGATGTTTTTGGGTTTTTTTTTGTTTTCTCGATTGGGAAAACTGTTTAAAGGGGGAGGTATGGAGAAATTTATATATTATATTATATATTATATTATATTATATATTATATATTATATTATATTATATATTATATATTATATTATATTATATATTATATTATATATTGTAACTGATTTTTTTTTTTTTTTTTTTTTTTTTTTTTTTTTTTTTTTTTTTGTAGGGTTATGGGCTTAGACTGTCAACTCAGATTTTAGTTTCTAAAATATTTTGAAAGCTCCAAGTCTGGCTTGTCAAAAAAAAAAAAAAAAAAAAAAAAAAAAAAAAAAAAAAAAAAAAAATAGTAACAATTTTTTTTTTTTTTTTTTTTTTTTTTTTTTTTTTTTTTTTTTTTTTTTTTTTTTGTAGGGTTATGGGCTTAGACTGTCAACTCAGATTTTAGTTTCTAAAATATTTTGAAAGCTCCAAGTCTGGCTTGTCAAAAAAAAAAAAAAAAAAAAAAAAAAAAAAAAAAAAAAAAAAAATAGTAACAATTTTTTTTTTTTTTTTTTTTTTTTTTTTTTTTTTTTTTTTTTTTTTTGACAAGCCAGACTTGGAGCTTTCAAAATATTTTAGAAACTAAAATCTGAGTTGAGTCTAAGCTCATACCCCCCCCCCCCCCCTCAAAAAAAAAAAAAAAAAAAAAAAAAAAAAAAAAAAAAATTAGTAACATTTTTTTTTTTTTTTTTTTTTTTTTTTTTTTTTTGTAGGGTTATGGGCTTAGACTGTCAACTCAGATTTTAGTTTCTAAAATATTTTGAAAGCTCCAAGTCTGGCTTGTCAAAAAAAAAAAAAAAAAAAAAAAAAAAAAAAAAAAAAAAAAAAATGTTACTAATTTTTTTTTTTTTTTTTTTTTTTTTTTTTTTTTTTTTGACAAGCCAGACTTGGAGCTTTCAAAATATTTTAGAAACTAAAATCTGAGTTGACACTCAGCCCATAACCCTACACATTTATTTTTTTTTTTTATTTTTTATTTTTTTTTTTTTTTTTGACAAGCCAGACTTGGAGCTTTAAAAATATTTTAGAAACTAAAATCTGAGTTGACACTCAGCCCATAACCCTACACATTTTTTTTTTTTTTTTTTTTTTTTTTTTTTTTTTTTTTTTTTGACAAGCCAGACTTGGAGCTTTCAAAATATTTTAGAAACTAAAATCTGAGTTGACAGTCTAAGCCCATAACCCTAAAAAAAAAAAAAAAAAAAAAAAAAAAAAAAAAAAAAAAAAAAAAAAAAATTAGTAACTTTTTTTTTTTTTTTTTTTTTTTTTTTTTTTTTTTTTTTTTTTTTTTTTTTTTCGTGGTCATAAAGTCAACTGAAATTTTAGGCAAACGTCCCATTCTTCCTTATATAAAGACACTGATTATGGGTATAACCAATTTTTGTAAATTGATTGATCCAATCTCACCTCCCACCTCCGAACCCACCCCCTTTGACTCTCTGCTGATCGACTGCCAAAGTTTTTTGTACGTGGCCATCGAACACAGTTTAGAAACCAATGAAGATAAACTCTTTCACGAAATTTGCGAATCTGTTTGGGATCAACTTTCCAGTTTATTGAACCAGTTCACCTCCTATGCTTGCGCTTCCGAAAATTTGACCGTCATCCTCTCCTTTGATGGAGAAGGCGTTCCCATGAAATTTGCCACGCAAAGAGATCGTCGCAAAACCAAAAGTACTTCCAAAAAATCTTTTTACCGCTACGTGCTATTTGGTCATAATAAACTCACCGTCGGGGTTCAAAATTATTTGATAAAGCAGTTGAAATTGTACAACGCTACCTTAAAAATTATTTTATGCGGTTGTAACGTGCCGGGGGAAGGTGAGCACAAAATCTTTCAACTGGCCGAAGTCGTCGTCCCCTCGTGCACGCATCCCATCATCCTTAGCGTCGATCAAGATGTTTTCATTTTAGCTTTTCTACGGTTCTCCCGGTATCAAACCCTTCAAATTTATCGCTATAGGAAATTTTATCACCTGACTCGACTTGTTCGCGCTTTACCTTACCCCCTTCAACGGCTCATTGACGCTTCCTTTCTGTTTGGAAATGATTTTATACCCGTTTTGGTTAGCATCACCCCCAACAACATTTCAAAACTGCACGACGCTTTAACGTTTGACGAGGAGGCCGATGTGGTGACGACGCTTGCCACGTTTCTCGGCAAGATGAACGACCACCTTCGATTCAGTCGCGTCGAATTTGTCGATCGTCAGTTACTCATTTGCTTTTGGATGACCCATTTCTGGATTTTGGATTACTATACGAAACGTCATTTTTTGCAACAGTTTTTAGAAAACAGGCTCTACGATGCCTTTGATCGTCACCAACTGTTGACGGGACTCGAGGACGCCGCGTATTCTAGAGGCGCGTATCAGGAAGCCAAAGCACTGTACGAGCAGAGCATGACGCAGCCCGTGCCGCATGCAGAACGGCACGTGTTTACGGATGAGGCTCTTTTGAATCGTCTAAAGGCTTACTGGATAGAGCCACCGAATGGCCTTTGTACCGTGTTGCAACTGACCAGTGTAAACCGTAAAAAAAGAAAATTAAAAAGATCCCCAACCACTGGTATTGAAAGATTTCTAAAAAGGGGAAAAACCTGAAGGGACCGAAAATGGTGGCCGAGGCCTCCTGGTAATGGAGGCGTCGATCCAGTCGCACGAGTTGGTGGACGGGGTCCGGTGCAAACACGAGATTTAAATTAGAATCAATGACAATAATGGCTTTCTCCCAATCGACTTGAGCGAAATCGGAAGGATTCATTTTTTGCGCGTAAGGGTATTTTTTATAAATGTCTAAATCGATGACATGTTTTAATAACTGTGCCGTAAAAATGATGTTTTCCGGGTACGTTAACGTGATTCGAGACTGAATAAATTTATTATTATAAGGAATCCACGGAGAATGAAATAGTACTTGCTCGAGGGTCGACATGCCCTCGCTTGGCTTAAGCAAGATGAACGCTGAAACGTTTGCAAATGCAGCCGCTCACTTGACCTATGTATTTAAACGTTTACGGGATGGAACTTTTAAGGGTATTAACAACGATATTATAGAAGTAACTTCTTTCGATGAGTTGGTAGATTATTTCAGGCAGATTGCAAACGAACTCTTGGGAAAGGGCGAGGCCTTGCTAGAATTACCCACCTTTCAGTATCTGGCAGAGGAGTATGCTAAACGGGCTCTTGATATGGCAACACTGTCTATAGATAAAAGTCTTGATAAATATGTCGATCCAATCACTCATGAGGTTTTGACAGCTTCCTCAGACGTTCAAGAATTTGAGTCAAAAATTCAGAGAAATATACTTGATTATTTTAATGGTAAACAATATTTACCGCAACTGCACGATTCGCCTGATGAGTGGAAAACTTTTGCTCAGGAGAAAATCAAAGCCTATTTGAATTTAGTGGTGGACAAGTCCAGTAGCGCTCCGCCTACTAAAAAATCAAAAACGTATCCGCCAGTCAATCACACTGTTAGGGATAATCAACAACCGATTATGGAAAATGTAATCCGATGCGGGCAAAATATAGCTCACAAACTATCCTGGCAGATTAAAGATTATGATATTTTAAAATTTAGATATTATTTGTGTATTTTACGGAGATTATGGATTTTATCTCAATTACACGATGGGAAAGAAAAAGGAATTACTCGCGTCGGTTTGGATGAAGCAGGTAAACCAATCTATCATCCCTATTTTAAAAAGGTTGAGGGGGAACTATACCAGCGTATTTCTGAAAATATGGAAGTACATGGAATATGTGAAACTGAAAAAGTTGCTTAATTAAGATGGATGATGTAAACAATCTTGCCGAAACTGCAGCCAAACTCACCTTTATATTTAAAAAAACTGTCACCAACAGATTCAAGAACATTTTTAACGAGAGTACGGAAATTGCTTCGACTGAAAACGTTCGTCAATGGAAAGATTTAGTACCGCTTTATGTAAATTGGATTACAGAGAATAAAGAAAGCATTCAGGTACTGCCATCTGAAGGGGATGAAAGTAAAAAATACTTTGAGCTTGCGTTTAAATGGGCAAATATGTCTCTAGATAAAAAGAGTAAAAGATTTGTAGATCCAATACTGGGTCATATCAATCAACTTCAAAAACTACAAGATTTTTATAGAAATTCGTATAAATCGCATGTTTATAAAATCATTAATGAGGCTAAAGAGAATGGAGATAGTTTACCAGCATTACCTAATGGTGAAGAAGAATGGCAAGCAACTTTTACAGAAATTTATGAAAAGGATAAAACTCCTAAACCCATTGAGGTTAAAGAAGAACCTATTCCGGCTAATTATGCCGTTTCAGTTGAAAGTAACGATGAGGAAATGTTTGAAGCATCTAAAGATAATTTACGTTACAAAGGACAAAAATTACGTTCAAATTTACCGATGCAAATAAAAATTTACGACGTAATAAAGATGAGAGATTATTTGCGTACTTTACGAAGATTATGGAATTTATCTCAACTACACAATGGCAAAGAAAAGAATATTATGATTTTTGACAAAGACGGGAAAGTAAGTAATCATCCTTACTTTAGGACACATCCCAATAAGTTTAACATTTATGAACGTATTAGCGACAGTCTGATTAAAAGTTTTCCACCCAGATGAAAAAAAAAAAAAAAAAAAAAAAAAAAAAAAAAAAAAAAAAAAAATCTTTGACTTAAAATATTTTTTATACTTTCAAAAAAAAAAAAAAAAAAAAAAAAAAAAAAAAAAAAAAAAAAAAAAATTTTTTTTTTTTTTTTTTTTTTTACATTTCTTGAACATTGTCTATTCGCACAAAATGCTTCAATTCTGCTTCAAGTCTCTCCACTTTATCCTCTAGCAATTTAATCAATTTTCTGTGCAAGGTTCTAATTTCTCCGTCATAAGCCTCATTTTTCATCTTCATGGTAATAAGCGCTTCCTTTAGCCGAGTGTTTTCATTTACGAGTTCAGCAAAATCGTCATCATCTGAATGGACCATTTCTTCTTATCTATTCATTGAAATGTAAAGGGATACAGAAACTCCTTTTCACTAGGAATAAAGTCATGAATTTTAATACGTATGGATCCTATTACGGTAAATTTCACAAGTGCTCCGTTTCATCCGTCAGGCAAAACATCATCGTATTTGAAATGGGCAATTCGCCTTACGAAACGTGGTTCATCACCCGCATGTATCCCCCTGAAAACATATCCATCGATTCCAATAAACCACTTTTACTAGCTCTCAAAACCTTTTTCAAGTCAGATGTGCCCGCTTCTGTCGTCTGCAGTCGAAAATATTTATGGACCATCTGCCTCGGGAATGAGCGCATGATCTACCCTGTGAGCAAAGACGTGAAAAAG
Organism: Maratus michaelseni; assembly: GCA_963931845.1. NCBI lineage: Eukaryota > Metazoa > Arthropoda > Arachnida > Araneae > Salticidae > Maratus > Maratus michaelseni. Next base: position 403,228,182 of record OZ007592.1, read on the forward strand.
GACAACCGATTACAATTGTACGCCACTCCCTACTACGTCAGCAGTCCCGAGGTCGTGAGTCAGTATTTGCAGGCGACGATTCGACCTGCTTACGAAAATGTCTTTTTTTATAAAAACACGGTACTCTATTTAGATAATCAGGATTTACCCTATCCAGGTGGATGCTACTTTAATAAATGTGAACCGACACCCTTTTACAGGATTTGCTTCCTATCCGATGAGCCCATGGATTACGTGTTGAATTTGGCGACGGAATGGCAAGCGCGGCGAGATGTCATGACCATACCCTACATGACTCGGGAAGTCAAAGCGAATCCTAAATTTATAAACTTTAAACCGGTCACTGAATCTGGATTTTCGGATGCCAATATCTTGTCTACAGGTATTATCCACAAGACGCTCAGTTCCCGAAAACCCGAACTTTTAATTCAAGATGTGTTGACGTCCTATTACAAAAATGTCTCGCGTCGTCCGCACGAGAACCGTTTGGACTTTAGTTATTTAGGCGTGTTTATCGAATGGCCTTTTCTACTCACGTTTGAAGGGGCGAGGCATTCCGAAACCAAAGACCAAAACAAAAAATTTGTCGCTCTCAGTATAAATGGTAACAACCCTACGCGTATCTTGCATATATGTCGACCGTACGATCGATACGTGGAATACAATCACGTACCCGCCACTCTTTGGACACCCATATCGTTTGTATTGTCAACCCTGCTAACAGATACCAGTATTAAAAAGGTGACGATTGATACGGTGGGGATTGGCGTAGTGTATCGAGAAACTTTTTTCTGTTTTAGCCAACCCCTCCTAGAAGGATCGCCGACGCAACTGGCCCTTTCAAATGCGGAATATATTTTGTCAACGGCCACAATGGAACTGAACGAAGACATTAACGTTCGAGTCATTGAAACGTTCAAGTACAATGATGATTACTCTTTGAGACGTGTGAGTCTAAGAGGTTTAGCTTTAGATTGTTGGTGTCTAACAAAATCTTCCAATACGGATCCTTACCCCCGAAACATTCGGTTACCAGAACTGGTCAAACAGTGGTTAGATTTCTTTATGGAAGTGGGAAACGATACTTTTGACCTGGACGTGAGTGCCGTTCGAATTGCTTTAATGCTATCCAAACATAAAATTTGTTATCAGTTGAATGCGGTAGAGAATCCAAAGGATGCAATCGTAGTATCGGACCATGAAGTTAATTTTTACTTTAACGAAAAAATTGTTCAATTTATAAATGATGCACGGTTGGTAAAACAGGATACTTTAAAAGAAGAGTCATCGTGCAACATTTCGTAACGGGGAGGGGTAAAAAAAAAAAAAAAAAAAAAAAAAAAAAAAAAAAAAAAAAAAAAAAAATGTAACTGAATTTTTTTTTTTTTTTTTTTTTTTTTTTTTTTTTTTTTTGTTATGGGCTTAGACTGTCAACTCAGATTTTAGTTTCTAAAATATTTTGAAAACTCCAAGTCTGGCTTGTGAAAAAAAAAAAAAAAAAAAAAAAAAAAAAAAAAAAAAAAAAAAAATGTAGGGTAATGAGCTTAGAGTGTCAACTCAGATTTCAGTTTCTAAAATATTTTGAAAGCTCCAAGTCTGGCTTGTCAAAAAAAAAAAAAAAAAAAAAAAAAAAATGTAGGGTAATGAGCTTAGAGTGTCAACTCAGATTTCAGTTTCTAAAATATTTTGAAAGCTCCAAGTCTGGCTTGTCAAAAAAAAAAAAAAAAAAAAAAAAAAAAAAAAAAAATGTAACTGTTTTTTTTTTTTTTTTTTTTTTTTTTTTTTTTTTTTTTTTTTTTTTTTTGTAGGGTTATGGGCTTAGACTGTCAACTCAGATTTTACTTTCTGAAATGTTTTGAAAGCTCCAAGTCTGGCTTGTCAAAAAAAAAAAAAAAAAAAAAAAAAAAAAATGTAACTGATTTTTTTTTTTTTTTTTTTTTTTTTTTTTTTTTTTTTTTTTTTTTTTGTAGGGTTATGGGCTTAGACTGTCAACTCAGATTTTACTTTCTGAAATATTTTGAAAGCTCCAAGTCTGGCTTGTCAAAAAAAAAAAAAAAAAAAAAAAAAAAAAAAAAAAAAAAAAATCAGTTACTTTTTTTTTTTTTTTTTTTTTTTTTTTTTTTTTTTTTTTTTTTTTGAGGTTATAGATTTAGAGTTGACTCAGACTTTAGTTTCTAAAATATTTAGAAAGCTCCAACTCTAACTAGCTTAGAGGTAAGACAAATGATATACAATGAAAGACTCAGTTTCTCAGTTCCATTGTCTTCCTGAATTAGTTAACCTGAAACCTGGACTCTACTGGAATTTGGAACAGGACGCAAATGCAGGCTATTATGTATCGATAGACGCTGAAAAAATATCTTTTACACTCTGCAGTATTAATTGCAATACAGTAGATGATTTTATGCATTGTAAATTTAACTATGATTTATTCGACAACAAAAGAATGTGTATTTCTTTAGAAACTATGCAGAATTTTTTGACGTTATTTTTTAAGAATTATTCTGCAAATTCTACAACAAATAGAATCCAAATCTACAAGTCAAACATGGGTCACTACTTTCATATAAATTATCTCACTGAAAAAGTACATTGGGGTAAGAAAGTTTATGATATTAAAAATAAAAAATGCATTATAAAGCACAGCATAACTGAAACGTTTATAATTAATTTGAAACAGAATGACATTATACAATTAATACATCACAATACTAAAGATAAATTTCAATATAAACCTTTTAAAAAAACTGAAGAAATTGAACCCATATCCTTGGAAGCACATATTTTAACTACAGATATTTTAAATCTACAGAAAAAAATAGTTGATAGCCAAAGAAAAATTTTCGAAATGGATTTTCGAATCACGAAAGATCACATATCTTTATATAGAGATGGGCATGCTATAACCTATACACGCGTATGTTCTATTTACAGTTTTACATCTGGAAAGTTTCCATCAAATGGTGTTCAACGATCGAAACACACATTTGAAGAATTGAGTAATCTTTTTGTGCCTTTAAAATTATGTAAGTGTACTAATAAAAAGAACATAAATAAATTTAAATACTAAAAAAAAAAAAAAAAAAAAAAAAAAAAAAAAAAAAAAAAAAAAAAAAAAAACCTTTTTTTTTTTTTTTTTTTTTTTTTTTTTTTTTTTTTTTTTTTTTTTCGAGGTTTATAAGTTAAAGCCTTCTGCTCGTCAAACAAAATGTTTGATTTTGAACGGTTAAAAGTTATCGTTGCGGAACATTATTTTAAAGTGTTTCGATTATACAATAAACCGGAGCAAATGGGTTTCTTTATCAGACGTTGGTGCGAATTGATTCATACGTATTCAAAGTCACATGGATTTATATCCTTCGATCCTACCGTACCAGTCTTAAACAAACTTGTGCCGGGAGCAAAGGCCATCATCCTCGTACCTTTTCCAAATACCAGTATCAATTATTTGCCTCACCGTACATCTGTTTTCCCATACTATCCATTCAAAGTGAAAAAAGAAATTAAAGATGAAACTTGTCAAATTGGTTTGGAATTTTTTCATTTATACTTGGAATTGACGGGTATTCGAATTGTTTGTATATATAATATGCGTTATCAAGAGGATAAAATTGCGTCCGAGTTGCAAGAAATATATCCAGACATTGAACTTTATGGGAGAGGCGCTTACAGTTCTTTTACACGTAAAGTTCAAAGCATCAGTTCAAAGTCTTTGTTAGGTGGTTCAAAATTTCAATCTCATTTGAAAGGTGCGAGGGATAGGGTTTCACAATAGGCGGTTCCTGAATCCAATCTAAGAGATAACGATAATTTAAAATATCCTTTTCCATATACGTATCTAGACGAATAGCCGATATATATGTATTTTTTGAAGTACCCATATATCTATAGAGCACGTTTCCATCTACCAAAACAAAGACGTTTTTTGGTAAAATACGAATGAGCACGTATTCATTCCATTTCCAAATTAAAGCATAATAGCCGTGCCAAGGTCGACCGGGGACAACTTCCAAATTGAAAGCCAAGAATAAAAAACAGAGCATGCCGAAGAACCAATACATTTCTTTGATTTTATTTTTAATTGTAATCGTATCGCTTATAAATTTGTACTATAAACCTCATTTCTCTGATGAAGATCATCCCCTCAATTGGATGGGAAGATTTATTCAACCCATTACTAAATCCATTTGCCCTCTGCAAGGTTTCAAATGCCCCTCGAACAAACCATGCGACTGTGAAAAGTATTGTAGTAACGGGAAGGAATTTGCACAGTTTCACGTGATGGACGAAACGGATCGCATTTATGTCATGAATCAGAAACTCGGTCCAGGCACTTATTGCTTACCAAAAGGCATTGGTCAATGCAACCTGAAAACTTCTTACCACGTTTTCTCGTTAGCTGGGTGGTCATGTCTGGGGTTAAACGATGACGTGTTTAAAGGAGATAAGAAAACGGCGTGTAAAAGTGAAGAAGCTAAAAATAACGACTTGAATATTTTGTATGATTTTCAGGAAAACAGAGTCGCGCAGGATAACATTAACGATTACTATGAACCTTTTCAAAATCAACTTCGGTATCGTTGCAAATGTGAATCGAAATCTTTAGATGGTACTCGAATGATATCAGTGTTTCCGTTTATTTGCTCCGTGGATTTTTGTCTACGAGACATTGCAAGTCCATTACCATTTATGGGATGGAATGGCGAAAAGTGTGAATGTGGACCTTACCCTCATTTGAATCCAAAAGATGAAACGTCTCCTTGCAGAAAAGAATATACTAGAATTGAAGGGAGTGATTTTATTGGAAGAGTCGATTGTATGAATGAAAAATCTTTTGTCAAACAATCATTAATTTGTCCAACTAGTGATGACCGAGTGATTGTTCGTGAGAAAATATTTACAGGAAATGACCCTACGGCATTTGTAAAATCTTTAATCTAGAAAAAAAAAAAAAAAAAAAAAAAAAAAAAAAAAAAAAAAAAAAAAAAAAAAAAATTTTTTTTTTTTTTTTTTTTTTTTTTTGACGAGTTGGAGTTAAAATATTTTATAAACTAAAATCAGAGTAGAGAGTCAAAGCTCTCCTTTTTTTTTAAAATAGTATGGTTGCGGTGGTTCGATATAGCCGCGTCTTAAACACTCTTCCTCATCAGGAAATTCCAATTCCCAAAAATGTTCGGGTGTTTTGGGAGGTGACCTTCCTCTATGCCTCGACACCTTTTTCAATCTCACTTTCAAGTCTTTATCATTCAATTCAAGACATTTATAATAATCTTTGCAGCATGAGCATGCATATCCTGGATAACGTTTTCTAATTTCCCGCTTCCGAGACATTTTTGGGCACTCTTCTGGCTCTCCCTGTTTCAATTCAAAATTTTCAAAATATTTCGTCTTTTCCTTCACAGATTCTTTCGGCGGTGGATCCATCTCGTCATGACCCTTGCTCTATCCCCATTTTTTTAAATACTTTGTATCTTAAAGAATTATGCAAGATTTACCCAAAGCCCAAAATGGAAAATTTATATGCCGCGAAACGCCGCCCTTTACAGAAGGTGCCCTCGCTCAATTGCAGTGTCATGAGCATTACGGTACCAAAAGTAATGTCTACTCGCGTCTCGTCTCCGAGAACAATGTGTTGACATGGAAACCTCCTTCCGCCGTTTGCTTACCCGTTTTAGACAATTTACCCGTAGCTGAAAATGGCCAATTCTTTAACGTCTCGGCTCCCCCTTATCATGAGCACGATATCAGTTACCTCGAATGTGATGAGGGTTACTCGTCGGCAACGCTCATTCAAGCTACCGTTGTCTCGAAAGAGGGTGTCTTGCAATGGGTACCCCCTTCGGCCGCCTGCGTCGTGCCCTTAACCGAGTTGCCCGTGGCCGAGCATGGCGAGTTTTATAGTGACAACAAAGCCCCTTTTTATGAAAACAGTATTTCTCATTTAGACTGTTTTGAGGGTTACGGGGTTCCCACGCCCCTGGACGCTCAAGTCGTTTTTAAAAACGGCGTCTTGCAATGGGACCCGCCTTCCGCTCGTTGCCTACCCATTCTCGAGGATTTGCCCGCCTCGGAGCATGCCATCTACGGGTCCGAGGTCCCGTCCCCCTATTTCGAAGGCGATATCGCCTATTTAGTCAATTGTACCGAGGGCTACGCCACGTTTCATGTTCCCCCTTCCATTGCGACGCGGGTAGGGGATCACCTGCAATGGGAACCTCCTGCGTCAGAATGTTGGCCTTTTACGTATTCACTTCCCCTGGCGACGCATGGGCACTTTGTCGATGACGCGGGCCCAGGTCCCATGAGGCACTTTGAAGACGACAGCGTGTATCTGATATGTGACGAAGGTTACGGGTCCAAAACGATTCAGGAATCGGTTGCCACGGTCGTCGACGGCGTCTTGCAATGGGTACCTCCCTCCGCGACGTGTGTGCCCATTTTAAATGATTTACCTGCCGCCGAGAAGGGTTTGTTTTATAGCGACGAGGAAGCGCCTTATGTGGAAGGCAATGAGGCTCGATTAATTTGTCAGGAGGGTTATGTGCATTCGACCCTATCCAAATCGATTGCCAAATGGAATGGGAATCGATTGACTTGGGTACCTGAATCGGCGAGCTGCGTCCTGGGTGAAGGGAAGAAGGAAGGGTATTTTGGAAATTTTATCCTTTGGATCGTACTGGTGCTGTTTTCGTTTCTTGTGATGAGACGGTATGCACGCAGGAAGGTACGTGAAATTAAGGGGACGAGGAATCGAGGGAAAACTGTTGAAAGGGAGGAGTAGGGAGAAATTTTATATATATATATATATATATATATATATATATATATATATATATATATATATACTGTATATTAAACTCTATATGAAAATATGTTGTAAAATATGTTGTAATATATATATATATATATATATATATATATATATATATACTGTATATTAAACTCTATATGAAAATATGTTGTAAAATATGTTGAACGTTTGAAAACGTTTTCGTTTTAAATTGAAAAAAAAAAAAAAAAAAAAAAAAAAAAAAAAAAAAAAAAAAAAAATTGTAAATGATTTTTTTTTTTTTTTTTTTTTTTTTTTTTTTTTTTTTTTGTGTAGGGTTATGAGCTTAGACTGTGACATGGAAATATGTCTTTCCGGAGAACACTTTTAATCAAGGGGGGAGAGACGAGTTGGTAGTTTGAGTGAAAGGGTTTTAAGTAACCGTGGAGTCTGGGAATGTTTTTGTTAAGTGTCTCGATTGGAAAAACTGTTTAAAGGGGGAGGTATGGAGAAATTTATATATTATATTATATATTATATTATATATTATATTATATATTATATTATTGTATAATATATAATACCAGTTAAAAAAAAAAAAAAAAAAAAAAAAAAAAAAAAAAAAAAAAAATGTAAAGATTTTTTTTTTTTTTTTTTTTTTTTTTTTTTTGTAGGGTTATGAGCTTAGACTGTCAAATCAGATTTCAGTTTCTAAAATATTTTGAAAGCTCCAAGTCTGACTCGTCAAAAAAAAAAAAAAAAAAAAAAAAAAAAAAAAAAAAAAAAATCAGTTACAAAATTTTTTTTTTTTTTTTTTTTTTTTTTTTTTTTTTTTTTTTTTTTTTTTTGACGAGTCAGACTTGGAGCTTTCAAAATATTTTAGAAACTGAAATCTGATTTGACAGTCTAAGCTCATAACCCTACAAACAAAAAAAAAAAAAAAAAAAAAAAAAAAAAAAAAAAAAAAAAAAAATCTTTACATTTTTTTTTTTTTTTTTTTTTTTTTTTTTTTTTTTTTGACGAGTTAGACTTGGAGCTTTCAAAATATTTTAGAAACTAAAATCTGAGTTGAGTGTAAGCTCATACCCACCTCAAAAAAAAAAAAAAAAAAAAAAAAAAAAAAAAAAAAAAAAAAAAAAAAAACTGTAACTGATTTTTTTTTTTTTTTTTTTTTTTTTTTTTTTTTTTTTTTTTTTTTTTTTTAGGGTTATGGGCTTAGACTGTCAACTCAGATTTTAGTTTCTAAAATATTTTGAAACCTCCAAGTCTAACTCGTCAAAAAAAAAAAAAAAAAAAAAAAAAAAAAAAAAAAATCAGTTACAATTTTTTTTTTTTTTTTTTTTTTTTTTTTTTTTTTTTTTTTTTTTTTTGAGGTGGGTATGAGCTTAGACTCAACTCAGATTTTACTTCAGTCATTTACTTTTTTTTTTTTTTTTTTTTTTTTTTTTTTTTTTTTTTTTTTTGACTAGCCAGATTTGGAGTTTTCAAAATATGTTAGAAACTGAAATCTGAGTCGATAGTTTTTTTTTTTTTTTTTTTTTTTTTTTTTTTTAGGTTAGTTCAAATTCACTGGAAAAATTATTTTCAGTTACAAGTTTAAAAAATATTTATTTATTTATTTATTTATTTATTTATTTTTTATTTATTTTTTCTTGTAGGGTTATTAGTTCAAATTTAGTGCAAAAAATATTTTCAAAGTTAAAAGTCTAAGAAATATTTGACCGTTTACCCAGTTTGGAAACTATGTTTACAAAGACCGACTATCGTTGGTACTGCAAAAACTTTAAAGGGTTCATTTTTACAGTACCAACGTAGACAGTCTAAGCTCATAACCCTACAAAAAAAAAAAAAAAAAAAAAAAAAAAAAAAAAAAAAAAAAAAAAAAACCAGTTACAATTTTTTTTTTTTTTTTTTTTTTTTTTTTTTTTTTGACGAGCCAGACTTGGAGCTTTCAAAATATTTTAGAAACTGAAATCTGATTTGACAGTCTAGCTCGTCAAAAAAAAAAAAAAAAAAAAAAAAAAAAAAAAAAAAAAAAAAAAAAAATCTTACTTGGAGCTTTCAAAATATTTTTAAACTGTCTGTGCCCAATGTAATTAATTACCCTCTTTGAACGCATCCATTTAAACGTCTCAGAGAGTCCATAAAAAGAATCATGAGTCAAGATAATCATGAGTCAAGATTTACCCTCATCTCAAAATGGCTCGTTTAGTACAAATCTCGCGCCACCTTACCCAGAAGGTACTAAGGCAACCTTAACATGCAATAACGGTTTTACTTCTAAAACGCTTTTTGAATCTACTCTAAAGAATACTTTAAACGGATTGAAATGGGATCCCCCCTCCATCGACTGCGTTCCTTCAGTGCACACCTTGCCCTCAACGCCGCATGGTACCGTCCTGAGCTCGGAAGTTTATCCTTACATCGAAGGTACTAAGGCAACCTTAATATGCGATAACGGTTTTACTTCTAAAACGGGATTTGAATCTATTCTAAAGAATACTTCAACCGGATTACAATGGGATCCCCCCCTCCAATGTGTCGCTTTTTTGAACCACTTGCCCACAGCGACGCATGGTGATTTCACTAGCACTGAAGTGCCTCCTTACGTGGAAGGCCATAAGGCAACCTTAACCTGTCATAACGGTTATACTTCTAAAAAGGGTGTTGAATCGACTTTGAAGGGTATTGCAAACGGTTTAATGTGGTCCCCCCCCGCCATCGATTGCGTTCCTTCCTTGAACGACTTGCCCACCCTGCCGAATGGTGAATTCACTAGCATGGATACGGCTCCTTACGTGGAAGGCAATAAGGCAACCCTAAAATGCGATGCCGATTACACGTTTTCAACCAATGAGTTGGAGGCCACTGCAGAGATTGATAACCACTCTCATCTCTTAAAATGGGTCATGCCCTCCGCTACCTGTGTGTCTGCTTTAAAAGCCTTACCCATCGCCACCGGTGGCGAGGGTCAATTTAAAAGCGCTCAAGTAGCTCCCTATGGACTCGGAAACGAGGCCCAATTAGAATGCCCACCGGGTTATTTAACGCAAAATGTGAAATCGACCGTAACGTTTCAAAATAATCAATTGGAATGGGTACCGCCTTCCGCTGCCTGTATTCCCGTTGCTTGCAACCCCCCTCTGCATATAGATCACGCTCAAAAAACAGTTTATAGAAAAGATGGAACGGTCCGATTGGACGGGGGCTTTTCATTTACAGATAAACTCGTGTATACTTGCGAGGAGGGTTACAGTCTCAATCCTCCCAACCCTGGTTTCTATTGCTCTGTCACGGGTCAAGTGACGCCTGCCATAGGTACTTTACATTGCGCCCCCATCCAATGCCCGCCACCTGAAATCCCCCTTCATGCCTCCGTGGCGGGCAGAGAATACGACTTTGGAAAAACGGTGCAAGTGATCTGCGATCCGGGTTACACACTAGCCACCGGAAACGGTAAACTGACCTGTTTAGCCAATAAAACGTGGGGCGGGGATGGGACGTGCATTCCCATCGAATGCCCCGAGCTGCAAGCCCCGCTCAATGGAAATGTCAGTTTCTCACACCGTGGCGTGAATGGAGAGGCGACGTTTACCTGCAACGACTCATACGTGATGCAGGGTGATGTTAGACGAGTATGTCTTCATAATGGCGTATGGACTGGAACGAGTCCAAATTGCATACCCATTCCGCAACCTCAAGGAGGTCCGGGGGCAGCAGGTCCTCAAGCTGCAGGTCCGGGTACTGCAGGTCCTCAAGCTGCAGGTCCGGGTACTGCAGGTCCTCATGCTGCAGGTCAAGTAGGCTCAACGGCAGCAAGTCCTGGTGCTGCCGGCTCAACGGCTGCAGGCTCAAGGGCAGCAGGAAACGTGAAGGTGAAAGCTACGACGAATCAGCAATCTTCTTTTATGTTGTGGATCGTCCTGATTATAGGCGCCATGGTTTCGGGAGTGCTGATATGGTTTGGGATGCGTTTTTGGTTAAGGCGGACCGACTATCGCTCGGCACTACAAAAAGTTTAGAGGGATCCATTTTACACTACCAAAGCATCAGGTACAAACGACTGCGAAATGAATTGAGCAATTTATAACTCAAGTCGAAAAAAAAAAAAAAAAAAAAAAAAAAAAAAAAAAAAAAAATTTTTTTTTTTTTTTTTTTTTTTTTTTTGACGAGTTAGACTTGGAGCTTAGACTCAACTCAGATTTCAGTTTCTAAAATATTTTGAAAGCTCCAAGTCTGGCTTGTCAAAAAAAAAAAAAAAAAAAAAAAAAAAAAAAAAAAAAAAAAAAAAATGTAACTAATTTTTTTTTTTTTTTTTTTTTTTTTTTTTTTTTTTTTTTTTTTTTTTTTTTTTGTACTGCTATGGGCTTAGAGTGACAACTCAGATTTTAGTTTCTGAAATATTTTGAAAGTTCCAAGTCTGGCTTGTAACTGATTTTTTTTTTTTTTTTTTTTTTTTTTTTTTTTTTTTTTTTTTTTGTAAGGTTAGTTTAAATTCACTGGAAAAAATATTTTCAAAGTTACAAGTTTAAAAAATATTTATTTATTTATTTATTTATTTATTTATTTATTTATTTATTTATTTATTTTTTATTTATTTTTTCTTGTAGGGTTATTAGTTCAAATTTAGTGCAAAAAATATTTTCAAAGTTAAAAGTCTAAGAAATATTTATTTATTTATTTACTTATTTATTTATTTTTTCTTGTAGGGTTATTAGTTCAAATTCAGTGCAAAAAATATTTTCAAAGTTAAAAGTCTAAGAAATATTTATTTATTTATTTATTTATTTTTTCTTGTAGGGTTATTAGTTCAAATTCAGTGCAAAAATATTTTCCAAGAAATATAAGATTTGGTGAAAGCTTTTGGTCTAGCTTTCAAAATATTTTAAATCTGAAGCCTACCGTCCAAGCTCGTAAAAAAATTTGACCGTTTACCCAGTTTGGAAACAATGTTTACAAAGACAGACTATCGTTGGTACTGCAAAAACTTTAAAGGGTTCATTTTTACAGTACCAACGTAGTACAATTACAGTCGACTGCAAAATGAATCGAGCACCGGAACCCCTTCAGAAAAATTTATAATGCCCGTCGGCCCCTTTAGCCCACTCGCTTTGCGCCAACGTTGGCCTGTCCACGGACGCAAAAAAATGGAACATTGTCCTTTGGTCCATTTTTTTTTGCCCTTTCTGTTATTCAGAAAGATTCTAGTCCCTTTTGCAGGTCGTCTTTCACTCGCCAACGTTGGCCTGTCCACGGACGCAAAAAAAAATGGACCAAAGGATAATATCCTTTGGTCCATTTTTTTTTGCCCTTTCTGGCCTTCAGAAAGATTCTAGTCCCTTTTGCAGGTCGTCTGCATTTTATCCTGCCATTCGAGCAAGTAGGCGGGCAGCAGGTATCCCTCCTTTTCGCCGCATTGTCTCAAATACACGACTTTGCCGACCCGTTTGCGCTCCAAGATGCGTCCCTTGTTCAAAAACTCGTAGAGTCTCGCTTCCCTATCGGCCTTATACCCCGATGCCAAGCGGTAGGCGAGGAGATGAATCAGGGCCGTGTGTTCAATCACCCATTCGGTTTTCCATTCTGGTAAAATGTCGCTGCTGAGACAGCTACCCACTTCTCGAGCCCAGGCGTGAACATTGCTTTTCCCTAGCAACAGAGCCAACTCTAACGTTCCCCAATACATTTTTCCATTCTTTCCCACAGCTCCGAAAAGATTAAAGTAGAGTTGGCGGTCCATCAAACCCACTCGAAACTGCATGACTGTTTTTTTCTTCTTCTCCTCTCCCTTCCCGTCTTTTTATCCTCCTTCCCCCCCCCCCCTCCTTTCCAAACCCGTTTACGCCGCTCGACCGGCCGCGCGCGCAGCTCTCTCCCGATTCGTCGCTGCGCGTCCCGCCCCTCGAGCGGGCTCCGCCTCCTCAGCCTCAGTCGCTCGTCCGCTTCGATCCGCGCGGCATTCTCGTTCTTGCTCTCGCTCTCGCCATGTCCTTTTGCATCCAGTATCAGCCCACACCGTATCACCACTACGTCCTGACCGGACTCATCGGTCAAGACGAACTCCTCTACTGGTTCGCCCGAGATGTCATCAGCGTCCTGGGCCTTCATAGGCCTTCGCGAACCCTGACCAACGTGCAAGTGCGGCACGTGGCCCCGACCCTGAAGAATACGCCGCCTCACTACCTCAAGAAACGCGTGGTACGGCACGAAGCGGCCATGCGACTGTTTCAAATGTCGAGGGTCGAGTCGGTGCAAGAGTTTGGCAGGCGACTCGGCTCGGATCAAACGTACGTCCGCATCTTGATGGAATGGGACGAAAAAGACGTGAGTCATCCGACAATTCTGCTCATCCTGAACGTACCGGGGATACCGGATATGGTCCGCCACCCCACCTTCTTTCACTGGTTTGAAACGTTTAAAAAAAATGCCGTGTTTAAACTCTACCCGGATCCCCTCATCGAGACGATGATGAAATGTAACCAAGAGATTTTAATGAACCCGCCCGTCGTTGCAGAAAACAGTCAAGTCACTGTACTGGAATCACGTCAAGAGGATGCCTGTCCTCTTGAAATTTTGTTTGAGTGGAAAGGAACTCTGAAAAAATTTAAACTCGTTGAGGATAAAGATGCTGCTGCTGCAGCTGCTGCTGAAAAAATGTATACCGAACTGTAATTCTCTATCTAGAGGCAAAAAAATGGGTGCCCGGGAGTTGTGCTGATGCATGCACAACTCTCGGGCACCCATTTTTTTGCAGTCTACTCGTCACCAACGTTGGAAACGTCAACCAAAGTGCCCGAGAGAATGCTGAGGCATTCTCTTGGGCACCCATTTTTTTGCAGTCTACTCGTCACCAACATTGGAAAAAAAAGGGTGCCCAAGAAAATGCATCAGCATTCTCCCGGGCACCCATTTTTTTTACGGTTCATTCGTCACCAACATTGGTGACGAGTGAACCGTAAAAAAAATGGGTACCCGGGAGAATGCTGATGCATTCTCTTGGGCTTGACGTTTCCAGACTGTCATCAATGTAGTTGCCCGCCTCCTATACATCCATTGAATAGCGACTCACCCATTCACCTGCGTCCAATGCTTGGAAAAAAAAAAAAAAAAAAAAAAAAAAAAAAAAAAAAAAAAAAAAAAAAAGTCTGGATCGATACGCATGAACCCACGTTCTGCGCGGGCGCTTCGTTCGAGTTTATTCACTCTTCCCCTTGCCTGTCCTTGAAGCGCGCGCCTCTCAAAGAAAAGGGTCTTTGGCCCTCCCCGCGTTCCTTCACCACCTCTCTCTCTGCTTCTTCCCTCCCCACCCTGGCTCCCGCGAGCATAAATAGTCCGGCGCGCGCTCTCTTTGGCCTTCTATATGCCGCGTCATGCTCTTTCAACTCAAGCTCGGCACCGGCGTGCTCTGGGGAGCCATCGGTCAAAATGGCTGCCTGTACTGGGGAGCCCTGTCTGTCGCCAAACTCTTGGGGTATCGATCCCTCTACCAGTTTACACGTCATCGTTCCAACGTGCTGCTCAAAGACATTGCCTCCCGCTATCACGCCCAAGAACACCACCGGTTCCTGGAAACGCGGCTCATGACTCATAACCGCCTGCTGTCGGTGCTCGAACGTTGCCGAAAGACGCGAGCCCAGCTCATTTATGACCATTTCAATCGAGGCAACTTTTACGTGCGAGTGGACACGGATCCTCGCTACCCGAGAGCCGAACTGTGTAATCAGAACGATCCTCTCGCCGTCAATTTTTTCCTATGGCTCGAAGGCTATAAACACCAACTCTTTGAAGAAGCGCTGGAAGTGGACTCGGATCCGGACCGCGATCGCGAGGAGGAGGAGGAGGAGGAGGAGGAAGAGTATGAAGTGGTGGAGGACGAGGCCACTGCTACTGCTGCTGCTGCTGCTGGTTACTCTGCCGCCTCGCCCCCTGCTGCTGCTGCTACCGATGTCACCGACTATAGTCCCCGGTCGCCGCCCGATTTCACGCCCTACTCTCCAAGCTGCCCCCCTTACGACCCCAACGAAGATGCCGAACCTGCTGCTGCTGCTGCTGCTGCTGCTGCTACTGCTACTGCTGCCATTCCTCCCATCGCTCATCCTTCAACGCTCCCGTTTAAAAAAAGATTTTACACCCAGGATGACGGGATCCTCTTTTGGTTTTCAAGCCTCCCACCCAAAAAAATTATTGTCATGCAAGGCAATTGCTCCCAAGAATTTATTCCCAAAATGGACTAGACTTTTTTTCCCTGCTGCCTTTTTGCAATGCCAAAAAAAAATTAGATGAGATGAAAACTCTCTCATCCCATTTTTTTTTTGCGCGCGTCGTTTCCTGCGGGGAGCCGAGACCACGTGATCACCACCGTGAAGGTCGAGTGACTGAAACCCGTTCTTCTTCTCAGAGTCGATTCAGTTGTCAACATGCTTTTCAGAGTGAATCTACGCAACGGAACCTCTCTTCAAGCCGGGATCGGCCGGAACGGCAAGGTGTATTATCACGGGGAGGCAGTGGCGATCCTGATGGGGAAGCCTACTCTCGAAGGGGAGGAGGAAGCCCTCGGATGGATTCGCAAAGTGGCCAGTTGCAAGATGGGCGACGTCTTGCCTCATCTGACGCATCCTGGACTGCGGGATGCCTGGGTCATTGAGCAAACGTGGCTGCTCGCCCTAATAGAGAGGGAGATTGCGCAGGGTGCCAAAAGACCCGGGCTCAGAGAATGGCAGCTCTTTTTGCATTTCGGCTACGTGATGCCCCTCGGGACTTATGACGGGGTGATGAACGTGATGCAAACGCGCTACCCCATTGGAATATACTTTCGGACATGGCTGAAAAGGGTATGTAGCAATCTGGAATCGGCTGGACTCGTAAGTTAATGCATGCTGCTGCTTCAAAGACTCTAATTATCTTTTACAAGCTGCTTTAAAAGAAAAAAAAAAAAAAAAAAAAAAAAAAAAAAAAAAAAAAAAAAAAAAAAGAAGCAGTGTTTTAAAGATGCAGAAAAATGGGCCGAAAAAGTAATTGGTTAAAAACCAATTACTTTTTCGGCCCATTTTTTTGCGTCAGATCCCTCACCAACATTGGACTCGTTTCCACGTTTTTTGGAATAAACTGGTTTTTCGCGGTGAGCGGTGAAGCGTTTAATGCAACTAGACTCTATCTTTCAACTTCAAAGCAGTGTTTTAAAAGATGCAGAAAAATGGGCCGAAAAAAGGAATGGGTTTTCCACCCATTCCTTTTTTCGGCCCCTTTTTTTGCGTCAGATCCCTCACCAACCTTGGACTCGGTTCCACGTTTTTTTAAAAAACTGGTTTTCTCGGTGGGCGGAGCTTCCCGTCCACGTCACTCGCCCGAAACCTCTACTATAAAAGGACGTAAGCGGTGAAAGCGTTCAGTGTCAACATGTTGTTCAAGGTGCATCTGCAAGGCGGGACCGCCGTGACGGGTGGGGTCGGCCTGAACGGCAAAGTGTATTACCACGCAGGGCTCGTGGCGAACCTGATGGACAAGGCCTCTGAACGGGGATGGATTCGCAAAGTGGCCAGCTGCAAGATGGGTGAAATCTTGCCCAACATTACGCATCATGGGATACGAGAGACATGGGTCCTTGAGCAGACGTGGCTGCTCAGCCTGCTGGAAAAAGAAGACGCCGAGGGCATCCTCACTCCATCTGCCAGAAAATTGCAGCAGTTTCTCTACGTTGGCTACGTGATGCCAGTCGGAAACTTTGACGGGATGATGCATCTCAAGCAAACCCCGTACCCTTTCGGAAAATACTTTCCGAAATGGTACGAAGAGGTCTATCGCACTCTGTACTCTAATCTTTAAACAGGCTGTTTCAAAGCAGCGTTTCCAAAGATGCAAAAAAAGGGGCCGAAAAAGTAATTGGTTTTAAACCCATTACTTTTTCGGCCCCTTTTTTTGCGTCAGATCCCTCACCAACATTGGACTCGTTTCCACGTTTTAAAAAAAACTGGTTTTCTCGACCTCACCAACATTGGACTCGTTTCCACGTTTTTTTTAAAAAAACTGGTTTTCTCGGTGGGCGGAGCTTCCCTCGGCCGAGTATAAATAGACGCGGCTCAGAGCGGGCTCCTTCCCTTTTCACCATGTTGTTTCGACTCTTGCTCACCAAAGGCCACTTTTTCTACTGCATTCTGGGGGTGGTCGGGAGGAACGGCAAAGTGTACTTTTCCACCGAAGACGTGGCGCTGGCGGTCCACCGGAGTCAGCGGTGGGTGAAAGACGTGGCAAGCTGCTAGCTGAAGGAAGTGAGCCCTGCGTGCAAGCGGCGACCCGAAGCGTGGCTGATTGAACTCTCGGCCCTGCTCAACCTGCTGCAGTTGGAGCGCGAGAGGAGGCTCTACTACCTGCTGAAATTTGGAAATGTCAAGGAAGTGACGGGAAGCAACATGCCGCAAATTGAAGAGTGCCCTGAACGGGAGGGAAGGCGGTTTGAAGCGTGGATCAAGGACTATCAGAAAAAATGTGCCGAGGAAGAGAGGGAAAATGAACTGAATTAACTGTAAGCACCCGTGCGGTGTGAAAGTTGCAAAAAAATGGGCCAAAGGTAAAAGAAAAAATCGAGAGATTTTTTTTTTACCTTTGGCCCATTTTTTTGCAGCACGTGGGACACCAACCTTGGAAACGGGACGAGTTAAAGGGGTGGATGGGAATGAGTTTCAGAAACTGTTTATATGTACACACACACAAAAAAAAAAAAAAAAAAAAAAAAAAAAAAAAAAAAAAAAAAAAAAAAAAAAAAAATATGTAACTGTTTTTTTTTTTTTTTTTTTTTTTTTTTTTTTTTTTTTTTTTTTTTCAACTGGGCAAGTTTGGAACGCGTCCAAGTCACGTGATTAGGGAAGGGGGGGAGATAGTGCCAGCTCTGAAATGGAAGGAGGGCTCGCCCAAAACTTTTTTCCCTGGAGCCGATGAAAGCTGTTGAGAGGGGTTGGATTTGACCTTTCGTTTAACATGGGATTCCCATTGGCTTTTTTTAATACCTGACACGTCCCACCGTAGCCTGACCTTACTTACACAATTTAATTAAAATTTAATTAAAATTTAATTAAATTTTAATTAATATTAAAAAGTTTGGCAAAAAATTTTTCAACTTGGTATTGAAAAAAAAAAGTTGAGAGGTCTGTAGCCTGACCTTACTTACACAATTTAATTAAAATTTTAATTAATATTAAAAATTAATATTAAAAATTAATATTATAATTATAATTTTAATTATAATTTAAAAAGTTTGGCAAAAAAATTTTAACTTGGGATTGAAAAAAAAAAGTTGAGAGGTCTGATGTATGAAGATTGGGGAAACAAAACTTTATACCCACGAGGCGGGAGCGCAGCGACCGCCGAGTGGGTATAAAGTTTTGTTTCTCGAATCTTCATACATCAGAGACCCCCCCCAAAATTTTAATTTTAATTTTAATTATAAGTTTGGCAAAAAAAAGTTTTGTTTCCCTAATCTTCATTTCCATCCGTTTCCAGTTTGCGTCTTCTTTTCATTCTGCCCGTTTCATTAAACTTTTGAAGAATTTGGAGCGGTTTTTCTTTCAAAAGTTTTTTCAGAAAGCTCATTTCTGCGTTCATGCGTTCCTTTTGCAAAAGAGTCATCTCCGCGCTCTCCTTCCACAGGCGATTCTGCTCCGAGTGTGCTTGCCGCATGCGTTCGCCCATTTCCTTTTGCTCGGCGAAATCGTTTCGCAGGCGTTCAATTTCCTCGTCTTTTTGCAGCAGGGCTTGGCGAAGCAGGCGTTCGAGTTCCGCGTCTTTGTGGAGCAGAGTTTCTCGAATCGAGCGATTGAGCTCCGTAAATTCGTTCCGCATGCGTTCGAGCTCCGAGTCTTTGCGGTGCAGAGACTCGCGAAGGGAGCGATGGAGTGCCGTGGAGTCGTTTCGCATGCGTTCCGTTTCCAAGTCTCTACGCATCAGGGTGTCTTGATGCGAGCGCAATCGCTCCTTGAATTCGTTCCGCATGCGTTCCATGTCCGTGTCTTTACGCTGCAGGGCTTCTTGATGCGAGCGAGCGAGCTCGTGGAGTTGAGTGCGCAGGCGCTCGAGTTCCGCGTCTGGACGCTGCAGGGCAACGGGAGGCGAGTCAGTGAGCTCGTGGACTGGAGTGCGCATGCGCTGCACGCGAGAGTCTTGGAGTTGAGTGCGCATGTCGGCCAGGGCCGCGTCTTTCTTTTTCAGTTCTTCCTCCAACCGGTCAATTTTGAGCAGGAAGGGATGGATGCAGGTCAAGATTTTTTGTTGAAAGGGGGAGGGAGTCCAGTATTCTTCGCAGATGACATCGTAAAACAGGTTGCCGAGCTCTGCTTGCAGTCGTCCCCAGGAAAGGTCGTCCAGCGAGGCCAGGGAGTCGTCCCGCTCAAAGTACAGTTTCATGCCTCGATTGAGATGGAGGGAGTGCTCCGTTTCGCGACCCGATCCTGTGATGGGTCGAAAAGGCTTGGCCACGCGCAGGACGCGGTTGAAGCGAATGTTGGGGAGATGCTTGATGGCGATTTGAAAGAACCCTTTCGTTTCGTTCCGAACAAAGTCAGTCTGGGCCAAGAGTTCGGGTTTCATGAACCGATATTCTTGATGGAGGAGTTGCAGGATGCCCCCGTCCCATTGCAGACAGGCGTACAGTCTGAAATCAACGGGGAGCTCGGTGAAGATCCAGAAATGATTGGGTTTCTCGATCACTCGGCCACCTTTTTGGGTGAACGTGCCGTCGCATTTCGACTGCCGTTTGCTCAGGTAGCCCAGGGCGTTGACCAGATGCAGGGGGGATTTAATCTTTTTGCTGCGAATGCAATAAAAGTTTTTGCACGGTTTGTCTTGGGGAGCAATTTTAATTTTTTTCCAGACGTTGGGCACGAAATGCCCCGCGGGCGAAAAGAGGAGCAAATGCCGGTGCTGGCGATGACGTGCTTGCCTGTACGTGCCTCCATCGCACCAGCAGGAGAAGGGTAGGAAACGAGTTTGCCCTGCATCCCCTTCTTCCAGAGCTCTTAGGAAAGGGGAGAACGCGACGGCTCGCACCATGATGTGCAGGCATTCAAAGTCCTTTCCCAACTGCAAGTACTTTCGAACGCATCCGGCCGCTAAATTCAATCCTTCGTCCTGGAAGGGAAGGGGTAGGGGATCCAAGTCGACTTGCGAAAAGAGTTGGTAGGCTTGAGGCGGGAGGTCGGGGAGTTTGGAATGACCGCAGAGCCGCCTCGCTTGACACAGGGGTTTCGTGTCGTCGAGGACAAAGTTTTCGTGGCAAGGGGGCCACGAGAGGGTAATCTCTAGGACGGTCGGAAGAGGTTTGCGTTTGGAAAGCTTTTTGAAGGGTATCGAAAATGTTGTAAAACAGTCGAGTAGATGGTTCAAGTTTTGAAATTTGGTTCCCTTCTTCCAAGACGTGCGTCCGTTGCACCACACGCATTGGGTTTCGCGATCGAGATGATGCTTCTTGCAATGTTCTTCAAACGCCTTGGGCAATAAGGTTTCATCGCAGTGCGGACACGTAAATGGAATTTTAAAATTCCTTAAACGTTGATAGTAAGGAGTGAGGGGTCTTTTCAATTTGGGTGGCATGTTGAGTGGGTGATGGATTTGAAAACAGCTTATATAGCGACTCGGATTTTAGTTTGCAAAAAAGTAGTTTGAGAGCTCCAAGTCTGATTGGCTAACCAACGAAAAAAAAAAAAAAAAAAAAAAAAAAAAAAAAAAAAAAAATTTTGTAACGTTTTTTTTTTTTTTTTTTTTTTTTTTTTTTTTTTTTTTTTTTTTTTTTTTTTTTTTTGACGAGTTAGACTTGGAGCGTTCAAAATATTTTAGAAACTAAAATTTGCGTGGACAGTCTAAGCTCATAACACTAAAAAAAAAAAAAAAATAAAAAAAAAAAAAAAAAAAAAAAAAAAAAATTTGTAACCTTTTTTTTTTTTTTTTTTTTTTTTTTTTTTTTTTTTTTTTTTTTTTTTGTAGGGTTATGAGTCTAGACTGTCAACTCAGATTTTAGTTTCTAAAATATTTTGAAAGCTCCAAGTCCAACTCGTCCAAAAAAAAAAAAAAAAAAAAAAAAAAAAAAAAAAAAAAAAAAAAAATTGTGAGCCTAGACTGTCAACTCAGATTTTAGTTTCTAAAATATTTTGAAAGCTCCAAGTCCAACTCGTCAAAAAAAAAAAAAAAAAAAAAAAAAAAAAAAAAAAAAAAAAAATTGTAACTTTTTTTTTTTTTTTTTTTTTTTTTTTTTTTTTTTTTTTTTTTTGACGAGTTAGACTTGGAGCTTTCAAAATATTTTAGAAACTAAAATCTGAGTTGACAGTCTAGGCTAATTTTTTTTTTTTTTTTTTTTTTTTTTTTTTTTTTTTTTTTTTTTTTTTTTTTTGACGAGTTGGACTTGGAGCATTCAAAATATTTTAGAAACTAAAATCTGAGTTGACAGCCTAAGCTATTTTTTTTTTTTTTTTTTTTTTTTTTTTTTTTTTTTTTTTTTTTTTTTTTCGCACGTTATATACTTGGTATCGGTAAAAGAGCAAACACTCTTTCAGTCTTTCAAACCTGCCTCTTTCCAAATCTCCCCCCACCCATTTCACCGAGTTTTTCAGGACCCGCCCAGACTAAAGGGCCCCACCCCCTTCATCCAGACTCGTTCATACTAGCCTCTCGTCACGGGTAGACAACCCCCCGTGAAAACGCAAAGCCTCGAGGGCGTGACTTGCCATGGCCGGTGAACCGGGAGACGATCCGCTCGTCAAGCATCTGCAGGAAATTGAGCATCAAAACGCGGAAATTGAACGCTTGCAGCTCGAGCTCGTCAAACAGGCTCATTTGCATCGAGAAGAGCTCGAACACAAACATGCCGAAATGGAACGCCTGCGTTACGACCTGCAGCACGCGCAGAGTCGCATGCGACCTCTCCAGGACGACGAGGAGGAGGTGAAGCGTCTCACGGCCGAGCTCGAAACCTTGAAGGGGAAGCATGCGGAAGAGTTGAAGCGGAGCGTCGAACGCTGGCAGCGCGAGTCTGAGCAGCGCGATCACGCGCAGCGGGAAGCCTTGCGGCAAAAAGAAGCGGAATTGGAACGCGTGCGGGCCCTGCTTCTCGACTCCCAGTCTTTCGAGGGCTCTCCAAACCGCGAGCACGCCCATTGCGAAGCCTTGCAGCGCGAAACTCTCCGCCTGCGAGACGACGCGATGCAACGCCAGCTGGAAAAGGAGTCGCTCGCCGCTCGCATCCAGGAAATGGAACGCTCCCATCAAAGGCAGGTGGACCAATTTTTGGCAGCGTTGGAGTCGGATGCGAATCAGAGGCGCAAGCTAGAGAGTTTTCTGTTTCAGCAAAACGCAAACGCCCAGCGCCTGGAAGCGACTCTTTTGCAGCAGAGTCGCGTGCAAACGTTTGCGTGCGAACGCCTGACCGCGGAGGTGAAACGCCTGCGGCACGAGCACAGCCGCGAACTGAGCAAACTGAGCGAACGCGTGGCCTCGGAAATGGAATGCGTGCAGGCCGAGTACAGTCGGTGGATAAAAGAGGCGTGCGATCGCGTGGCTTTGGAAATGAAGCTCGAGAGACTCGACCCGACGAGTCCTTTCCCGGTCATGGACGGATAAAAAAAAAAAAAAAAAAAAAAAAAAAAAAAAAAAAAAAAAAAAAATCAGTTACATTTTTTTTTTTTTTTTTTTTTTTTTTTTTTTTTTTTTTGTAGGGTTATGAGCTTAGACTGTCAACTCAGATTTTAGTTTCTAAAATATTTTGAAAGCTCCAAGTCTAACTAGTCAAAAAAAAAAAAAAAAAAAAAAAAAAAAAAAAAAAAAATCAGTTACTTTTTTTTTTTTTTTTTTTAAAGCCAATCAGATTTGCAGCTCTCAAAATATTTTTTTTCAAACTAAAATCCGAGTCGTTATATAAGCTGTTTTCAAATCAATGACCAAAACTTACATTATTTTGATTTGGAAACAGCGTGGACCAATACGTCTTTTTCTAAAGTTGTCGTTTGAGCTCTTATATATAGTATATTTAACAGCAAGATGGCGCAAAATTTATTTCAATCAACGTTTGTGCGTGAAGAACTTGACGATTTTGAAAGAAAACATTACGCTAAAGAAAATATCAGAACAGATTTTATTCTTGAAAATGTATTTTCCCACCTATTGCGTAATCATTATAATTTCGATGCGATCAATCCGATGAATGAAAAAGAAAAACATGTTTTAGAAGCAACAAAAGAAATTATCGATGCCTTTAGAGACAGTTATGCTACTCCATTGAAAAATATGTGTGCAGAAATAAATGTCATAGAAGAAAACTCAGTAGACTCTATTTTATTAGACGTATTTAACGAATTGTTTTCTGAAGGTATAACCTGGAGCCGAATAATAGCTTTCTTTGCTTTCGTTGGAGAATTGACTATCATGTGTATCATAAAAATGCTACCTAAATCAATCGTGAATGTGATTTATAAATGCTTTTCTAGATTGGTGAAAGAAAAATTAAAAACATGGATAGACGATCATAATGGTTGGGGTGGTTTAAGAAGTTTATCTGTTGTTAGACAACAAAAAAATCAATTTGACATGGCAAATTCAAATCAGGCTCAAAATACCTTGTATTTGAACATGAATTTGAATTGGTATAATATAGTTCGAATATATCTCTTGTACACCACAGTTCGAATGATTAGCAGATTTGTATCCAAAAAATTTTTCAATAATTGAAAAAAAAAAAAAAAAAAAAAAAAAAAAAAAAAAAAAAATTTTTTTTTTTTTTTTTTTTTTTTTTTTTTTTTTTTTTTTTTTTGTGGGGTTGTGAGCTTAGAGTGTCAACTCTCAGATTTTAGTTTCTAAAATATTTTGAAAGCTCCAAGTCTAACCCGTCAAAAAAAAAAAAAAAAAAAAAAAAAAAAAAAAAAAAAAAAAAAAAAAAAAAATTGGTTTCTTATTTTGCTACAGTTTTAATTTTAATTTTTTGATATTTTCGTATATATAACCCAGAGCTTCAAAGTTACTTTCAACAAACTTTTATTTAGTTATAAAATTCAAATAATAATGGAAATTTCCCTCTTTTATATCTTTGTTGCTAATGTCTTCAATTTAGTATTGGCTTCTGCGTTAAAGAACGGAAATTCTACGCCATATGAATGTTCCAGTCCTCAGCAAGTGAATACATTAAATAATTCTGATATGGAAATATCTTTTCTATGAGCTTTCTGTCCATGGATATGACACTAAATACCAGAGCACGGTACATTCTATGTTTGAAGAAGTGAAAAAAACTAGCTCAGAAAGAAACATTTGTCCCTTCGAATGGAAAGAAAATGTCCAGGAAAATCGATTTCCAAAGATTTTACATGTCAATTTTGTATGTGAAAAATGTATTTATTTATTTATTTATTTATTTATTTATTTATTTATTTATTTTTTATTTATTTTTTCATGTAGGGTTATTAGTTCAAATTCAGTGCAAAAATATTTTCAAATTTACAAGTCTAAGAAATATAAGATTTGGTGAAAGCTCAAAGTTTTTTTTTTTTTTTTTTTTTTTTTTTTTTTTTTTTTTTTTTTTTTTTTTTCATGCAGGGCTTTGACGCGTGGCTCGCTGCTCGAGTTTAATCAGAAATTTCTTCACGGGAATCTCTTTGCAGGTCGTTGACCCGGGCCACGTGACGTCATGGGATCGTGACCTCACGTGGCGTTTGAAAATGCACGGTGAGGGAAGGACTCGATCAACCGGGAGCCATGAAATCCTGAGGTCGTTGACCCAGGCCGCGTGGGATCGGGACGTCTGAACGACAACGACGGGGAGTTTTGCAGCGAGAGGGGGGATGACTCGATGAACCGGGGGGAGCCCTTGGGATCGCGAGGTCGTTGACGAAAGACGTCATTTGAAATGGTTTCTTTGCAGCGAGAGGGATGACTCGATGAGATTTCCCCCCCCGGAGAGTCGAGGAATCGCGTTGGTTTGCAGGTCGTTGAGACCGGGGCACCATGACTTCACGTCCCGATTCCATGACGTCATGGAAAGTGTTTTTCTTGCACGAGGAGGGGATGGCTCGATGAAATCTTTTTTCTCGGGTGGCCATGGAATCCTTGCTGGTTATTGACTCAGATTTTACTTTCTAAAATATTTTGAAAGCCCCAAGTCTAACTCGTAAAAAAAAAAAAAAAAAAAAAAAAAAAAAAAAAAAAAAAAAAAAAAAAAAAAAAAAAAAAAAATTATACGATTACAATCAACTGAGATTTTAGTTTGTGAAATATTTTAGAAGCTCCAAGTCTAGCTTGTCAAAAAAAAAAAAAAAAAAAAAAAAAAAAAAAAAAAAAAAAAAAAAAATTCAGTTACAATTTTTTTTTTTTTTTTTTTTTTTTTTTTTTTTTTTTTTTTTTGACGAGTGAGACTTGGAGTTTTTAAAATATTTTGAAACCTCCAACTTAAATAAATAATTCGTATTGAATCGGATTTGTCGTCGTACCGTATTGTTCACATAATTCTTGCAAATTTAAAATTTGAAATAGGGGTACTTGTTTACAGTGAAAGCACCAGTATCGTCTACGTTTTTTTAAAGAGTCAAAAAAAGAAACGTAGCTAATTTTATAGCATCTTCCCACATAACATACAAGTCGATAACCTCTGAAATATTGTTTAAAACATTCCAAACATAAATAATCATCCTCTAAAAGATATACAAATGTTATTAAAACTAACCTATGTGAATTTTCAAATTGTTTGAAAGAAAATGTGTCATCATTCTGTAACCAGACGACAAACTCTTTGGAAAACTTTTTGTCCTTTTCTTTAAACAAATTCATCAGTGCGTCAACGCTAAAATGTTGCACTCTTTCCGGATCCCACGAAGGCATTTGTACTCGAAAGTAACATTTGGAAGACAAAAGTCGTCGGTAAAATGCGAGTTGTTGACAAAGCATTTTAGGTAAAAGGAATGCCCAGTCTCCTCCTTCGTGTTTCTTGTATCGAGTTTCTTCGATGATTTTATTCACGCACTGATCTATTAAACGGGACGGGACATGTCGAACGCAGACACAATTTTGTCGAATTTTCTCCAACGCCTCGTGATGGGTAATGAATTTTTTTTCCTCGTCGTTTAAATTCATATCACTAAAATCCAAATGATTAGGCATTTTGATAGTACCTATTTCAACTTCGAAGGGCCAAAGCTTGTACGCCAAATTGAACTCTCCGTGTTTCAAAATTTCTCCTTTATAAAAAGACCATAATAAATGAGGCACGAGAAGTTTGTCGCAAATACGTCGCTGTTGTTTGTCGGGTGGATATCGTTTGATTATCTTTTGAGCCGTTTCATCTGTAATGTTAAACTTGAAAAAAACAATGTCTTCTATTAAGTGTATCATATTGTCGCAAACTAGTTGAAACATTATGAACAAACTCACTCTAAATAACACATTTCTGAACCGAAAAAAAAAAAAAAAAAAAAAAAAAAAAAAAAAAAAAAAAAAAAAAAAAAATGTCAACTCAGATTTTAGTTTCTAAAATATTTTGAAAGCTCCAAGTCTAACTCGTCAAAAAAAAAAAAAAAAAAAAAAAAAAAAAAAAAAAAAATTAACTTTTTTTTTTTTTTTTTTTTTTTTTTTTTTTTTTTTTTTTTTTTTGACGAGGTAGACTTGGAGCTTTCAAAATATTTTAGAAACTAAAATCTGAGTTGACATTTTTTTTTTTTTTTTTTTTTTTTTTTTTTTTTTTTTTTTTTTTTTTTTTTTTTCATGCAGGGCTTTGACGCGTGACCGGCCGCTTGCGTTTAGGCAGAAATTTCTTCACGGGAATCGCGCTGGCTTGCACCCGTTGGCTTGCAACCGGCTTGCACTTGTCGTTGACCCGGGCCACGTGACGTCATGGGCCCGTTTGACATGGTTTTTTGCACCGGGAGGGATGACTCGATGAAACATTTTTCCAGGGAGCCGTGGTATCCTTGCAGGTCGTTGACCCCGGGCTACGGGACGTCCCGTAGCCATTTGAAAAGATTTTTGCACCGAGTAGGATGGCTCGATGAAATCTTTTTTCCAAGGAGCCGTGGTATCCTGCAAGCCAGCAGGTCGTTGACCTCGGGCCACGTGACATCATGAATCCATGACGTCATGAGTCGTTGGAGAGGGTTGCTTTGCACCGCGAGGGCATGACTGGATGAAATCTTATTTTCCGGGGAGCCGTGGAATCGTGTTGACTCGAGGTCATTGACCCAGGCCGCGTGACGTCATGGAACCGTGACGGGTTTTTTTTTGCACTGGGAGGGATGAGATTATTTTTTTCCGGGGAGCCATGAATACTTTCAACAAACTTTTATTTAGTTATAAAATTCAAATAATAATGGAAATTTTATATCTTTGTTGCTAATGTCTACAATTTAGTATTGGCTTCTGTGTTAAAGAATGGAAATTCTATGCCATATGAATGTTCCAGTCCTCAGCAAGTGGATACATTAAATAATTCTGATATGGAATATCTTTTCTATGAGCTTTCTGTCCACGGATATGACACTGAATACCGGTACATTCTATGTTTGAAGAAGTGAAAAAAACTAGCTCAGAAAGAAATATTTGTCCCTTCGAATGGAAAGAAAATGTCCAAGAAAATCAATTTCCAAAGATTTTACATGTCAATTTTGTAGGTAAAAAATGTATTTATTTATTTATTTATTTTTATTTTTTTTTCATGTAGGGTTATTAGTTCAAATTCAGTGCAAAAATATTTTCAAAGTTACAAATCAAAGAAATATTTATTTATTTATTTATTTATTTATTTATTTATTTATTTATTTATTTATTTATTTATTTATTTAATTTTTTTTTATTTTTTTTTTCATGTAGGGTTATTAATTCAAATTCAGTGCAAAAAATAGTTTCAAATGTACAAGTCTAAGAAATGTAAGATTTGGTGAAAGCTCCAAGTCTAACTCGTCAAAAAAAAAAAAAAAAAAAAAAAAAAAAAAAAAAAAAAAAAAAAAAAAA
Organism: Maratus michaelseni; assembly: GCA_963931845.1. Classification (NCBI taxonomy): domain Eukaryota; kingdom Metazoa; phylum Arthropoda; class Arachnida; order Araneae; family Salticidae; genus Maratus; species Maratus michaelseni. Next base: position 403,255,912 of record OZ007592.1, read on the forward strand.
AATTCAGTTACAATTAATTTTTTTTTTTTTTTTTTTTTTTTTTTTTTTTTTTTTTTTTTTTTTGACGAGTTAGACTTGGAGCTTTCAAAATATTTTAGAAACTGAAATCTGAGTTGACAGTCTAAGCCCATAACCCTACAAAAAAAAAAAAAAAAAAAAAAAAAAAAAAAAAAAAAAAAAAAAAAAAATTCAGTTACAATTTTTTTTTTTTTTTTTTTTTTTTTTTTTTTTTTTTTTTTTTTTTTTTTTTGTTGACAAGCCAGCTTAGACTGGGCTGAGACTGTCAACTCAGATTTTTAGTTTCTAAAATATTTTGAAACCTCCAAGTCTAACTCGTCAAAAAAAAAAAAAAAAAAAAAAAAAAAAAAAAAAAAAAAAAAAAATGTAACTGAATTTTTTTTTTTTTTTTTTTTTTTTTTTTTTTTTTTTTTTTTTTTGACGAGTTAGACTTGGAGCTTTCAAAATATTTTAGAAACTAAAATCTGAGTTGACAGTCTAAGCCCATAACCCTCAGTTTTTTTTTTTTTTTTTTTTTTTTTTTTTTTGACAAGCCAGCTTAGACTGGGCTGAGACTGTCAACTCAGATTTTTAGTTTCTAAAATATTTTGAAACCTCCAAGTCTAACTCGTCAAAAAAAAAAAAAAAAAAAAAAAAAAAAAAAAAAAAAAAAAAAAAAAACTTGGAGCTTTCAAAATATTTTAGAAACTGAAATCTGAGTTGACAGCATAAGCTCAAAAAAAAAAAAAAAAAAAAAAAAAAAAAAAAAAAAAAAAATTTTTTTTTTTTTTTTTTTTTTTTTTTTTTTTTTTTTTTTTTGAGCTTATGCTGTCAACTCAGATTTCAGTTTCTAAAATATTTTGAAAGCTCCAAGTTTAACTCGTTTTTTTTTTTTTTTTTTTTTTTTTTTTTTTTTTTTTTTTTTTTTTTTTTTTTTTTTTCATGCAGGGCGTTGACGCGTGACCGGCCGCTTGCGTTTAGGCAGAAATTTCTTCACGGGAATCGCGCTGGCTTGCAGGTCGTTGACCCGGGCCAAGTGACGTCCCGATTCCATGACGTCACGTAGCCATTTGACATGGTTTCGTTTGCACCGGGAGGGATGACTCGATGAAATCTTTTTTCCCCGGGGAGCCGTGAAATCGCCATGGCATGAGGTCGTTGACCCGGGCCAAGTGACGTCCCGATTCCATGACGTCACGTAGCCATTTTAGGGGGTTTTTTTGTACCGCGAGGGATGACTCGATGAAAACTTTTTTCCCCGGGGAACCGTGAAATCGCAATGGCATGAGGTCGTTGACCCTGGCTACGTGACGTCACGTAACCATTTGACATGGTTTTTTTGCACCGCGAGGGATGACTCGATGAAAACTTTTTTTTCCGAGGAGCCGTGAAATCGCGATGGCATGAGGTCGTTGACCCAGGCCACGTGAGATCGTGACGTCATGAATCAAGGGGGGAAAGAAACGGGTTGATGTTTTACTAGAGGTCAGGCTTTAGGTCACCGTGGACTCGGAGGGCAAGCGCTGACCGGAGGGAGAGGAGGAACCAAACTTATAATAATATATTAATAATATATTATAATATATATTATAATATAAATTATAATATAAACTATAGGTTCAACTGTTATTAAATGTAAATGGAGACCTTAGCCCCCCAGCTCCCATGTAAAGTGAAGGGGGGATTTAGAGGAAGCATCGAATGGGTAGAGATGTTTTTTTAAAGTAAAAAAAAATAAACTTTTCTTAAAAATTTAAATTTAAAATTAAAGAAAAAAAAATTAAATTTAAATGGGCTGTAGGAAGACGACCGCCTAAACTTTTTGCCCACGAGGCGGGAGCGCAGCGACCGCCGAGTGGGTCAAAAAGTTTAGGTGGTTCGTCTCCCTACAGACCTTAGCCCCCCCAGCTCCCATGTAAAGTGAAGGGGGGATTTAGAGGAAGCATGAAATGGGTAGAGATGTTTTTTGAAATAAAGTAAAATTAGAATTTAAATTTAAAGAAAAAAAAAATTAAATTTAAATGGATTGAAGCTGTAGAAAGACGACCGCCTAAACTTTTTGCCCACGAGGCGGGAGCGGAGCGACCGCCTCGTGGGTCAAAAAGTTTAGGCGGTTCGTCTTCCTACAGCTTCCGTCAGCCCTCTAATCGTTGTTTTTGGTCACGTGGACCGAAATGCGGGGTCTTTTGGCAACCCTCTCCAATTCCGCGTTTCTCTTTTCCAGCTCTGTGCATTTCCGTTTCGTTTCGGCCAGTTCTCTGTTGAGCCGGGCAATTTCGCCTTCGTTCAGAGTAACAATTTTGAGAGTCATTTGAACGACGCGGTCGTTGAGCTCGTCATTTTTTTCCTGCAGAGACTGGACCCTTTGCTCGGCGACCTCGTGCTTGGCGCGCCATGCGACCGTTTCCAGTTGCAGAGCCTCGCCCTCTTTTTGCAAGGCCGCGACTTTGGATTCGAGTTGCGTGTTTCTTTCGACGAGGGGCTTGAATTCGTTGAGGAGTTTCTGATGGAAAGGCCTCGGGGTCCACGCGTCGTCGCCTACCGTTTCATAAAAAGTCATGTCGGCTTGCTCCCTGAGTCGGGTGTCTGGATTCGAGCGACCGGAGCGACGAAGGTCTTTGAAATAGAGTTTTCGGCCGTTCAGGAGATGGAGGAATCGATCCGTGGGCTGGAGGGATGGCACCGTATCGGGAGCGACGGGTAGAACGAGTCCGAACCGGACGCCGGGAATGTTTTGGACGAGGAAACGCCATTTCCGGTCGATGAACGTGAGGTCCGCGCGCACCAAGTCACCCCATTTCAGGTTTCGGAATTCGAGATTCAAGTGTTCTTGGAGCCCGCCTTCCCATTGCAGGACGAGAGGGAGTCGGTAGTCTCTCGGCAGGCTTTCGAAGCAATAGTAGTGATTCGGGGTCTCGGGAGCATGGGGGTCGTCCCCGGAAAAATCGCAGACCGACTCGCGTTGGCTGAGGTAACCGAGCGTGTGAACGAGATGCAGGGCCGAATGAATGGGTTGCTTATGGATGATGCGGAAACGCGGACCGGGCCGGTCGTCTCGGTCGATTTTAATCTTTTTCCAGACGTTTCTTTCGAAATGGGGAGAGGGCGGGGAGACTGTGATCAAATGGCGGTGCTGGCGATGCCGGGCCTCTTCGTACTTGCCCCCGTCGCACCAGCAGGAGAATGAGAGCGTACGGGTTCGCCCTTCGTCCGAATCCATGGCTTCGAGGAAACTCTGGAAGGCTATGGATCGCACGATCACGTGATGCCATTCGGCGTCCTTCCCGAGATCGAGGTACATGCGTAGGCAGGACGAGGCCCGGTTGAGGGAATCCATGTCGAACCGGATTCGGTTGGGAGACAGAGGCAGGGGCCAGATGGGTTCGTAAGCCCGGGGTTGCGGGTCGGGAGTGCGATCGAAAAAATGTTTCGAGGGGCAGAGAGGCCTCCTGTCGAAAGCGGAGGGGGCAAAGGTTTGCAGGGGAGGAGGCGTGTGCAGAATTAAAAAATGTCGAGCGCATTCCATCAGGTGATCGGTATTTTCGCATTTACATTTAGCCGGCCAAGTTTTATTTCCCAAACACCAAGCGCAACAGCGTAAAGTTTCTAATTGATGGAGTTTTTTACAATGTTTCTCGTAATCTTTGGGTAAAACAGAACAGAAACAGTGAGGGCAAGGGAAAGGTACGGTTTTGCTATGCAAGAATTTGATGTAATTATTTAAAACTCTATGGTCTTTAGGGGGCGGTTTGACTTTGGGCGACGGTTTGACATTACGCGGAGGCATGTTGAACAGTAACAAAGAAATCCTTAAAATTGTGTTCAAAAATCAGTATCGAAAGTTGAGCAGTTCCAAAGAAACTAAAATATCTTGAAAGCTCCAAGTCTAACTTGTCAAAAAAAAAAAAAAAAAAAAAAAAAAAAAAAAAAAAAAAAAAAAATTACAATATTTTTTTTTTTTTTTTTTTTTTTTTTTTTTTTTTCACGAGTCAGACTTGGAGTTTTCAAAATATTTGAGAAACTGAAATCTGAGTTGACAGTCTAAGCTCATAAGCCTACAAAAAAAAAAAAAAAAAAAAAAAAAAAAAAAAAAAAAAAAAAATACAATTTTTTTTTTTTTTTTTTTTTTTTTTTTTTTTTTTTTTTTTTTTTTCCGAGTGGGTGAAAAAGTAAAATTGGGCTTCATCCAGTCGGCTCTCAATTCCTCCCCCCCTACCAGTCCTTCATGTGTTTTGGGTCAGGTGGACTAAAATTCTTGGCGGCCCTTTCCAATTCTGCGTTTCTCTTTTCCAGTTCTTTGCATGTCCGTTTCAGTCGCGCAATTTCGCCTTCGTTCAGCTCGTTAATTTTTTTCAGGAGGGTTTTGACTTCCTGCTCCGAGACGTCGTGTTTCTCCCGCCACTTGAGCGCTTCCTGCTCCGAGACTTTGTGTTTCTCCTGCCAAAGCAGCGCTTCTTCTCGGAGCCGGGTCGTTTCCTGCTCGTGCTGCATTTCTCGTGCGACCTTTTCGAGTTGGAGAGCTTCGCAGTGTTTTCGCGAGGCCGCGTTGTCCGATTCGAGTTGCTGGTTGCGGTCAACCAGCGGCTTGAAGGCGTGCAAGAGTCTTTGCTGGAAGGGACGTAGGCAGGAAGAGGCCCGGTTGAGGGAATCCATGTCGAATGTGAGTGGGTTGGGAGACAGAGGCAGGGGCCAGAGGGGATCGTAAGCTCGGGGTTGCGGATCAGGAGTGCGACCAAAGAAACGGGACAGAGAGGCCTCCTGTCGAAAGCAGAGGAGACGAAGGTTTGTAGAGGAGGGGGGAGTATGCAGAGTCAAAAAATGTCGAGCGCATTGTAGGAGGTGATCGGAATGTTTGCATTTGCAGTTTGCCGGCCAAGTTTTGTTTCCGAAACACCAAGCGCAACAGAGTAATGTATCCAATGCATGCCGTTCTTTGCAGTGCTTCTCGTAATCTCTGGGTAAGACGGGACGAGGGCAGTGAGGGCAGGGGAAAGCGGTGGTTTTTTTGTACAAGAAATTTTTGTAACATCTAAAATCCGAGCGGCTTTTGGGCGGCATGAGTCACAAAGAGTTTTTGAAAACAGTATTCAAAAATGAATCGAAAGTGGAGCCGTTTCAAAACGTTTTGACAGAGCGTAAAGTTGAAACCGAGTCGAACCTCTCAAAAAAAAAAAAAAAAAAAAAAAAAAAAAAAAAAAAAAAAAAAAAAATGTGTAGGGTTATGGGCTTAGACTGTCAACTCAGATTTCAGTTTCTAAAATATTTTGAAAGCTCCAAGTCTAGCTTGTCAAAAAAAAAAAAAAAAAAAAAAAAAAAAAAAAAAAAAAAAAAAAAAAAAATCAGTTACAATTTTTTTTTTTTTTTTTTTTTTTTTTTTTTTTTTTTTTTTTTTTTTTAATGTGTAGGGTTATGGGCTTAGACTGTCAACTCAGATTTTACTTTCTGAAATATTTTGAAAGCTCCAAATCTAGCTTGTCAAAAAAAAAAAAAAAAAAAAAAAAAAAAAAAAAAATGTGTAGGGTTATGGGCTTAGACTGTCAACTCAGATTTCAGTTTCTAAAATATTTTGAAAGCTCCAAGTCTAGCTTGTCAAACAAAAAAAAAAAAAAAAAAAAAAAAAAAAAAAAAAAAAAAAAAAAAAAACTTGTTCGTCTTTCATAAAAACATTCATTCGATTCCATTCTTTAGTTCGAAAAAACACTGCTTTGGAATGGTTATATTTTCCCAAGACTGTTTGTATACTCGTAAACCATAATGGCACCCTCAAAAACTGGCAAAATGTAAGTAACAGGTTCACATTTATAATTGTTTTCATCTTTATCACTTTTATGAATGATTCTACTTTGGCACACAGCGGTCAGTAAAATCTTTGGAAATCGATTTTCCTGGACATTTTCTTTCCATTCGAAGGGACAAATGTTTCTTTCTGTGAAAAAACTAGCTCAGAAAGAAACATTTGTCCCTTCGAATGGAAAGAAAATGTCCAGGAAAATCGATTTCCAAAGATTTTACTGACCGCTGTGTGCCAAAGTAGAATCATTCATAAAAGTGATAAAGATGAAAACAATTATAAATGTGAACCTGTTACTTACATTTTGCCAGTTTTTGAGGGTGCCATTATGGTTTACGAGTATACAAACAGTCTTGGGAAAATATAACCATTCCAAAGCAGTGTTTTTTCGAACTAAAGAATGGAATCGAATGAATGTTTTTATGAAAGACGAACAAGTTTTTTTTTTTTTTTTTTTTTTTTTTTTTTTTTTTTTTTTTTTTTTTTTTTCCTAGGGTTATGAGCTTAGACTGTCAACTCAGATTTCAGTTTCTAAAATATTTTGAAAGCTCCAAGTCTAACTCGTCAAAAAAAAAAAAAAAAAAAAAAAAAAAAAAAAAAAAAAAAAAAAAAAAAAATTTTTTTTTTTTTTTTTTTTTTTTTTTTTTTTTTTTTTTTTTTTTTTTTTTTTTTTTTTTTTTTCTAAACAGTCTCAACAGTTTCTAGACATTCTAAACAGTTTTCAAATTTTCCCACAACTTTTTAGTTGAGTGATTCTGATGTGTTTACAAGTTACACTGTTTAATGATTCAATCTACATTTTCTTCCAGTTTACGTGCTTTGCGTTCCCATGTCACTGGTTGACGTGCTTTGCGTTCCCATGTCACTGGTTGACGTGCTTTGCGTTCCCATGTCACTGGTTGACGTGCTTTGCGTTCCCATGTCACTCGTTGACGTGCCGCTTTTAGACGGGGGGCGGCGGGCGCGGGCGAGTTCACGGTTCGTTTCTCACGGGTAGCCATATTCGAGAGTCCCTGGGGTACTGACGGGAAGAGTGCTTGAAACGGGTGGAGGGTGATTGCACGGCACCCAGTCTTGCGAGAACGGGTAGAATGAGACGGATGACTTGGAAATGTCCTTTCAGGCGGGCTCGTACCCTGTTGCCCTCTATTCCTGAATGGGGGGCAACGGGGTAATCTGAACTCTTTAGGTAGACTCTCGAAACGATAAAATTGATTCGAGGTTTCCGGGAAATTTGCAGACTGACGCAGGCTGACTCGTATAGCCGAGAGTGTGGACATGCGGATGAGTGGAACCGGATGGATGAATGTAAGCGGATGGACGAGAAGATGGTATTTGGCATCCAGAAAATACACAGAGGTTATCAAAAGAGCACTGAAATCTTTTCGGATCACTTTTGAATAATGTTCTCATTTAGACTTTAAACAATTTGACGTAAAAGATGGTATTCGGTATCCAGAAAATACACAGAGGTTATCAGAAGAGCACTGAAATCTTTTCGGATCACTGTTGAATAATGTTCTCATTTAGACTTTAAACAATTTGACGTAAAAGATGGTATTCGGTATCCAGAAAATACACAGAGGTTATCAGAAGAGCACTGAAATCTTTTCGGATCACTGTTGAATAATGTTCTCATTTAGACTTTTATAAACAATTTGACGTAAAAGATGGTATTCGGTATCCAGAAAATACACAGAGGTTATCAGAAGAGCACTGAAATCTTTTCGGATCACTGTTGAATAATGTTCTCATTTAGACTTTTATAAACAATTTGACGTAAAAGATGGTATTCGGTATCCAGAAAATACACAGAGGTTATCAAAAGAGCACTGAAATCTTTTCGGATCACTTTGCATTTAATCTAGCTTACTTGCATCGCTACCCTGTTAATCTTTAGAGGCCTTAAAAGAATCAACAGAAAAATATGCAACTAGAATAACAACTTTAAAACCCCACTGAATGCCTTGCAATATCCATTTTGACACTAAAGGGAAGCTTGACAATTTTCATCTTGAAGGACTCAGATGTGTATATGCTTAATAACATCAGTTAAGGGTTCCTCAATGAAAGAGCTTTTTCTGGATAAGGATGGATTAAGAGTTAATAGAGCGGCAGTCCACAAGAGCGCATCTCATTGCAAAAATTTTCCTTGCTGAAAGCAAGGAAACGTTTGCTTTAAAGTTTAAAACAGTAGTTGACAAATATATAATCCCGCATGAAACCGCAATCGAGCTCTCGCTTTAGAGTTCAAAATTGGAGTGGACACATCTACAATCCCGCATTAAACCAATCACATATAGAAACAGATGGAATAGCTCATCTCTGAGCTCAGAGTTTAATCAAAGTTCCAAAAAAAGTCGGCTTTTACATCAACCCCCTAGACCTAAATAGGAACCCGAAAAAAGAAGCACCACTCAGATAAAATAAAAAAAAAATAAAAAAAAATGAAATGGATTGAGAGCCGACTGATAAAGACAAATTTTACTTTTTGACCCGCGAGGCGGGTGGGTTAAAAAGTAAAATTTGTCTTTATCCAGTCGGCTCTCAATTCCCCCCCTCCCCACCCCACCCCACTTCCCAGTTTCTTTCCATTCACATAAACTTAAGCGTTCCAATGTTGGAGAGCCATCGTCTGCAAAAAAAATGCGATACAAGTAAATTTGGAAATTTCCAAATTTACCTGTATCGCATTTTTTTTGCTCCCCCTGATGCCGACGGCACCAGTCTATACGGGGAAAAAAGAAAAAACAGTTTAGCATAGTTTTTGACGTTTATAAAAAGGATTACCTTCATCTAAAAGTCTTTTCAGTTCCGGGTTGCGTTTCATGGGTTTGGTCAAGGCGACTGTATTGTTCAGGTCGCGGTTGACGTGGTAAATAATGATGCAGGTGACATGTTTCTCGTCCTTTTCCAGCTTCAGTTTTTGATAGGCGACAAAGGGAATGGATTCGCCTCCGGCCCGAGTGAGAAAGCGATGGCCTTCCGAGACTCCAAACGTAAAGGGAGTCAGTTCTTGAAGGCGGGATTGGCAGCGGCAGTGCACATTGGGCGGCAGGATGCATTCGACGAGGAGGCGCCGATCCCTTTGGATTCTGACAGAAAAGTGACTAAAGGGATGATTTCGGGGTCTCAGGATCGTCGCCACGTTGGTCTCAATGTCGTGTAGACCGCGGTCGAAAAAGCGCATTGCTTGCACTTTGAGGTAGGGAGAGAAATTGATCATGATGTAGCCGTAGCCGGGGAGGTGATAGGTCAACAGGTGCATATCTTCCATCCATTGGTAAGAGTTTAAATACTGATCCATGACTTCTCGCATGCGTTCAAAAGTGCCTTTGTAGAAGGCGCCGCGTGCATTGGGGGCGTACCGGCCCCGAAAGCCATCGATGAGGAAATGACGCAGGGTAAATTGCAGGGTGTTTTCGTTTCGGAGCAGACAGAGGCGATGGCCCCAATTATTTCGGTCCACGTACCATCCGGTCCGGAGCAGGTTGAAATAGCGCAGGTAGTCAAAGGAGAAGGGGAGTCGGCAGTCTAGGTACGAAGCACGGTGTTCGAGGAAAGGCTTGAATTCGGGCATCTTGTAGAGGATGCACATTTTATCCTCGAGCGGGATGTATCGGAGAATATGCTGGAGAATGTACGGATGCAAGTCGAGCAGGTTCCGCGGAGACACGGCGGAACGAGAAGAGGCAGGAGCGGCCATCTCAAGAGTCGGCGTTTGAATGAAGACCCGTCCTTTGCATCCCTTTTTCCTCCTTCCTCCTTCCTCCCTCCCCTCCCTTCCTCTCCACTCATCCAACTGGTTTTTGAAGGACGCGGGCTGAAGGACGCGGGCAGAGACTCTTTGACTGTTCTATTCGTGCGTCAATAATAATAATAATAATAATAATAAAAAGACGATTCCCTTTACAAAAATCTGTTTTTTTTTTAGAGTGAAAGAATCAAACAAAAAACGGTTCCAAGGTTGGTAACAAGGCAGCGGCAAAAAAAAGGGCGGTATTTGTAAAGATGTTTAGCCATCTTTACAAATACCGCCCTTTTCTCTGCTCCCCCGCTTCACTGAAATCCTCATCAGCTTAAAGGGGAATGTTTCTTTCCAGGACGACTCTTTTGAGTCGTTTCAGTCCAATTTCGTGCTGCATGGAAATTTTAAAGGGGTAATGAACGTACGAGGTCGTCTCCCCTTCCACGTCCCCGTCCTCGTTGAGCTGAAATTCTTGATGCGCGGCCAGGCGGATGGGATCGCCTCCGGGCCAGGTGAGCGTGCGACAGTCTAGACTCGGTTGAAACGAAAACGGGGTCAGGTGCTGGATGCGACTTGGGCACGGGCATTCGAGCAGCGTGCATTCGACGACGAGGGTCCGATCCGGGGTGAGCGTGACTCGAAAGTGACTGCTCACCTCGAAGCGGTTCAGCATGTCTCTCGGGACGTTGGTTTCGAGGGTGCATCGGGTCCAGTCGTAGAAGCGGAGGTTTTGCACGGGGCCTGCAAACGAGTGGTCGAGCAGGAGGAACCCGTACCCTCTCAGGTGATAGGCGAGCAGCGTCAGGTCGTCCAGGCAGACGTAGTCGGTCATGAAAAAGGTCAAGTTGCGAGCCATGCGGTCGATGGGTTCGCGGAAAGGACAGTCCCGTTTGGGTTGGGGCCTATAGAGGCTCGGATGACAGTCCAGTAAAAAGTGGTAAAGGTGAAAGTGCAGGGTGCTCGGGTCGATGCTCAAGAGGAAACGGTGCGACCAGTTTTGCCGGGCCATGTACATACCGGGCCGCAAGAGTCGCAGCACGCGGAGGTAGGGAGGAGAGAAGGGAAGGGGCGAGTCGAGGTAGGAGCCTCGGTCGTGCAGGTAAGGAAGAAATTGCGGAATCTGGGAGAGAGAATGCAGTTTATCGTGCAGAGGCACGAGTTTGAAAATGGAAAGCAAGAGTTCGGGAAGCAAGTCGAGTAAATGCATGGGAGCAGAATTAGCCGCCATGCTGAACGCGGCAGAGAATGAAAATGGGCCTCAGAGAGCGAGAGCCCACCCACCCCCGAATCGGCGCTAAGGACCCTCGTGACGTTCTTTTCCCTCCCCCCGAATCTCCGCTTCATGCCCTCCCATTTACTTGAAACCACTGAAGCGCGACGGCCGGATGCCCTTGAAAAGCCTCCGCAGGCGATGCGCTTCGGGAAGCGGGTAACCTTCGGGTGGACGGGTTCGGAATGCTTTGAGCGGAGAGAGTTTATTCGCGCTCTGGCAAGATGGCGTATTTCACACTCGTTGCAATTTACGATCAAAAAGAGTATAGAATGGAAGCAGTGTTGGCCGAAGACGATGGAGAGGTTTATTTTTCCACCGCGGATGTGGATAAAATGCTGAGAGGGGACGTGGAAGGGCCGCTCCGGAATAGTCAATGGCCTCGGAGTCGCCACATCCGGCAGCTCGAGTTTTTGACGCGGGAAAATGTCAACATGTTTATGATTAGACAGGATCATTTGCTGGAAGAGTTGGAAACGTGGGGGACGCCGCGAGCCATCGCGCTACGGGATTTGCTGAAGCACGGGTCGGTGAGAGACTTGCCTCACTACCCCTCACTACCTCCGCAAGTGATCCAGATTCACGATGTGTACGGCATCACGTTCCCGTCCTGGTTGAGAACGTTCAAGAGAAATTACGGGCCCCTCTAAAAAAAGGTAAGGTGGAATAAAGTTATCTTTTTCTTCTTTGCATGCTGATGAACAATCAGTTTAAAGAAGGGCAAAAAAAATGAGCCAAAGGAAAAATTTTCCTTTGGCTCATTTTTTTTGTAAAGCGAGAGACACCAATGTTGGAAAGGAAGCGAGCCGAAGGAAAAATTTTCCTTTGGCTCATTTTTTTTGTAAAGCGAGAGACACCAATGTTGGAAAGGAAGCGAGCCGAAGGAAAAAAAAAATAAATTTTTTCCTTCGGCTCGCATTTTTTTTGTAAAGGGAGAGACGCCAATGTTGGAAAGGAAACGAGCTGAAAAAGGTGAAAGGCTTTTTCGGCTCGCATGGAGACGTTTCGGGATAAACCAACCAAATTTTAAGACTGGATTAAAAAATAGTTTCAGGGCAAATAGGGGGGTCCCGGGACGTTCAAAATAGGATGGAAATAATAGTTTACAGTTGCCTGAAAAAAAAAAAAAAAAAAAAAAAAAAAAAAAAAAAAAAAAAAAAAAAAACTTTGAACCGATCGTTCCCCCCACCGCGTTCCCGCCACTTCCGAGACCTTGAACCGAGCCGAGTCAATGCTCCGTTCATTTCCCTTCTTCTTCCTGCATCGCATTCTTCCGCGTTCCAGTCTCTGACCTCCTCCGCCCCCCTCTCCCTAGTCATACGTATAAATAGAGCTTTCGATTCCATCGTCACTCAGACACGATGGCTACCGACCGGAGCACAAAGACAGATGTCTTTCCTACCCGGATAGATGACCCGAGAAATGTGAAAAAGCTGCCGCGGGTCCCCAACTTTCAGGGAGTCGTCAGCAATTTCAAAATCTATGGCTTCATCGTCTACATGGATGAGCGGGAGCTCATCTACTACAATCTGGTCGAGTGGAATGGCCGGTACCAGAAACATTTTCTCGACACGGCGAGCAGCGTCAAGCCGTTGCGACAGTACGAAGAGAAACCCTGGAGCTGGGCGGCCCGCAAGCTCAAAAAGGATGTGGCGGACAACTTGAGGAAAAACATTGATACGAGGACCTGCTTCAAATACGAGGTCAATTTCTTCCTGGTCAAGAGTTGTTTTACGTTTGGCCAGAGGAAAGTGGAGGACGAAAGAGTGCACGTCTACCAGATAGGGGCCGTGCAAATGCTCTTTTACTACGTGGAGCGCCATAATGTGCATAAAGTGAAGCAGAAAAGTAAATTTCTGCCTGTCGACGACCAGTACAAGTACAAAAAAAAGACGCTGCGACCGTACGAGAGCTACTGCATTCCGGAAGGCACCATTTACCTCATCTACTGCACCAACAAGTCCTTCTTTTCGCTACACATTTTGCGGGCCGATCAACTGCGCCATTTGCCCTTTGAGTGCATCAACCCGATCCGGGAAGTGCCGAGGCCCAATCCTGTCGACCATGTGTACCGACGACCCGTGAGAACCCCGCTGATCGAGGAAGCCGTGATTGGGGATGAAGAAGAGGAAAAAGAAGAGCTTCCGCCGCCCCCGCCGATCCGGACCTCGCCCTACTTTGCGACGACTGCTAGTACTGCGACTGCGACTGCTAGTACTGCTAGTACTGCTACGAGTACCTGGAACAACGATCCCGTGCTTTTGGATCTAGATTCTGGGGCACGGGTGACGGAGGGTAGGTTGATGCCCCCGCCCCCGCCACCTCCGCCAGTTTTGCATAAAGTGCCTCCGACGACGACGACGACTTTGCATAAAGTGATTACTCTCATGACTTTTCCTCTGGAAAAAACGGTCCAGGTGGTCAGACCGGACGTTTTGAATTGGTATCGACGCATGTTTAAATACAAACTCTACGAAAACCCAAAAGAAGAGGTTTCGGACTGGGGACTGAGTGACCAGTCCGAACCGATGGATTTGAGTAAGACCGGGACAATGACTGAGACTGCTGCGGCAGTTGCCGCGATACAGATGGATAACGAGGCTGCCAGGAACCCTTCGATGTCGTCCGTGAACGCCTCTTTGAATGAATTTGTGTATGACTCTCCAAATTCAATGCCGCTAGTGAACCCTTCTCCGAATGAATATGTGTATGGAAATGCCGAGACTCCTTCTCCAAATTCAATGCCGACAGTAAACCCTTCTCCGAATGAATATGTGTACGTGAATGCCGAGACTCCTTCTCCAAATTCAATGCCGACAGTGAACCCTTCTCCGAATGAATATGTGTACGTGAATGCCGAGACTCCTTCTCCAAATTCAATGCCGACAGTCAACCCTTCTTCGAATGAATCTGTGTACGTGAATGCCGAGACTCCTTCTCCAAACTCCATGCCGCCAGTGAACCCCTCTCCGAATGACTTTGTGTACGTGAATGACAATGATTCTTTGACACCTGCTACGAATGATGTAAACATACCTGCTGCTGCGCCCAATTACTTCACTTTTGAAGAACTTTTCAATACTTATAATGAGGAAGCGATGAATCTGTTACAAGCTTTTGATGTATAAAATAAATTCTTCTTTGCAAATAAAGAAGGCAAAAAAATGGGATCGAAGATTGAACCGTATGGTTTCAATCTTCGATCCCATTTTTTTGCGCCGATTGTATGACCAACGTTGGATAAATAAATGAATGCTTTCTTTTCAAAGTAAATGATTCGTTTGTTAATGGAGGGAGGGGAATCTGATTTTGAAATTTTCTGATGGGGTTCCGGTGCTCAACTCTTTTTGCTGTCGACTGTATCTGAATCGTTGGAAGCGGTTAAGTAGCGCAAACTGAACTGTGTTGAGGAGTTGAAATTTGAATCCCCCACTCCTGAACACAGTTCAGTTATACCCGATCTTGGTGTCGTAGACCAGGCAGAAACTACTACTCCCTACACGTAATTTAGTGCCTTTCAAAAAAGATTGTTAACTAACTGTACGTATTCCATGTGATATAACGTATTTGGTATTTCAGATAATAATAGTTTGGTTTAATTTAATGACACAACAAATCAAATCACTAAAAAGTACGTTGCTTATATATAAATAATACTCACACAGATAACATACTAAGTAACATAAATATGAATGAAACATCTCTTCACATGAACTCTATACTTTGTAAAAAAATGCATACAAATGAAATTTATGAACAGAAAATTTAATTTACGATTTACACTTAATTTATGGTCAAATAGTAATTTTCTTTTATACTTTGTTTACATAATTTTTTACAATTTTTTGGGTGATAATTTCAAGAAATGTATTTACAAACGTAGTACATTTTTCTTGAAACTAAACCTATTGTACCAACTGAATTATCCAGTTTTAATCCATTCTTTGTTAAAATTCCTTGCAAAAGTTTAGCGACAGGTGAATAAAATCGAGAATTATTATTCTATAAAACTGATAAGATAAACTCTTTAATCAAATAAAACAGCTTCACTTTTGTTTATTTGTGGCTATCACAAATGAATACATAAAATGTAAAATTTTTTCATCGATGTTTTAGTAATATTTGAGATATTCTGAGTAACAATATGGCATTACTATAATTATATTACTATTACTTTTTTGTAAATTAGCGTTTTTAATTGGGGGCATAAACATCTGGGGCAAAAACGAAACTTGCTGCCGCTAAGTGACATTAGAAACAAATTATATGCAGGATATTATAAGTTACAATATTAAGCAATAGATTACAGTGTTAGGTTTATTTCACCAAAAATGTGGCTTGCCACTTTTTTGCCCCGACCCCCTCATTACTTTACAGTATGTTTCTTTATACATGGATTATTTAAGGGAGTCCTTTTCAGGAATAATGAATTGTGTCATTTATTACGCGCAACAAATGACCTTTAGAATAGGACAGTAATCTGGACCCACGATATTGTGCTTGCACGACGTCTTCGTGTAACTAGAAAAAGATTACTTAAGTCCAGATTCTATGCATTATAAAAATCGCGAAATATACATGCAAACATGAATTAAAATCAATTGTCTTGTCAAAAAATGAATATGAGTTTTAGAATATTTATTTAACCCTCACTTTCATAGATTTTCCCAGGTTTTTATTGTACATAGATGTGTAAAGTTTAGTCACTGATTCAAAACTAGTGATATTATAAAAAGTCCTTCCGGCCTGTACCAGGAGGAAGAGGTAGCTGTCCTATATCTTCGTTTTAAAATTTTAGCTAATGTTACACGAAAACAGCAATTTAAAATGCAAAGAAACGTTTACAAAAGATTCGTTAATACTGAATTTGAATAAGAAATTCGCCAAATTATTGAGCAATAGCCAAATTGGCTTCATTTATGAAGACTTATTTTGGTCGCCAAATTGGGCGATATTTCGCCAAATGTCACAAATTTTGCCAATTTTGTCGCCAATGTCACCAATTTTGGCGCTAACGGATATGAATATATAGTTTTATGCGTATGGTTGGGAAAATTATTACAACAATGAAAGAAAATGATTTGCGAGTTTTCGCGTTAATGTGCTGTTTTGTTTCAAAATGTCAGCCACCTTAGAATTTCAAACTGCTCTATCTCAGCCATTTTTTTAAGATAGAGGTAAACAAAAAATACTCTGGAATCCTTGTATCAAGGCCTAACACATAAATTTGAATTTTTAACGTTTTGGTATATTTATTTTAGTTGTAAATTTTTAAATAGCCGCCATCTTGAAACAAAATGACGGACCAAGCTGGCCAACGAACTCGGTCGAGACATTGGTGACCTTAATACACACAATTAGTTTAATCAAAATCGATTTATAAATACGAGCGTTATCGTATGACATATGTCAGATATATATATATATGGATTATATATAAATCAACATTTGAACGGAGGGTGGTTTTGTGGTCTAGGGGTCATGATCGGTGAAAATATATCGAAATTTTCCGGAACTGCTTTCCTCCGAACGGCTGCAATAGGTAGCTTTATACTTTTTTGTATTGAAAGCTGCCTAATATGTTAATTGTATTTAATTTCTATAGCACAAGCTGTATATCAACAGGTAAAGTTGCATTTAAATTGCATGAGATATTTTGATTGTTTTGAGGGGGGGGGGTAAATCAGTCTTATTCCACATTTCAAGTTTCTAGCCTTAACAATTCTAAATAAATCGTAATTCAGAACCTCTGCAGAACGTTTTCCACTCATTTCACTTTTTAAATTTTCCACTTTTCCAGAAACTGTTCTTAAAGAGCATTTACATCTTAAAAGTAACCACCATGCAAAATTTCAAGTTTTTAACTCCACCAGTATCACAGAAATCACAATTGTGGAATGTCTTTCTCTTTCTGCACCCTTTTGTGTTTCGATGTTTTTAAATTGTTCTGCTGCGAGGATTTACGTCTTAAAAGAAACAGTTGTGTCAAATTTCAAGTTTCCAGTTTTAACAGTTGAGAAGGAATCGTGATTTAGAACGTTTATAGAATGTTTTCCGCTGTTTTAATTTTTTTTTAAATTTTGAATATTTAAGAAAACGTCCTTAGAGAGCATTTACATCTTAAAAGTAACCACCATTCGAAAGTTTTTAGTCCCAACAGTGTCACATAAATCGATATTTCAGACCATTTTTTTCGTTTCTACGCAAGTTTATATTTCGACATTTTTTAAAACTGTTCTGATATCATTTACGTCCTAAAAGTAACGGTCATGTCAAATTTAAATTTTATAATCCTAATATTTTCAAATAAATCGTAATTGAGAATGTTTATAGATTTTTTTACAATTTTAACTTTCGAACTTTTCTGAAATTGTTCATGACGAGCAGTTACATCTCAAAAGTACTGATAACACTAAATTTCAAATCTCGAACCCCGACAATATCACAGAAACTGCCCATGTAACTCCTTGTGTGTTGTTGTAACGACATAAAATATAGCGTACGTTGGAACAGACATTGTTGCCAGCATTTTTCCATCACTATTTTGGAAATCGGTTCGGTATTTCCACATATTACACCCTACAAACGTTACTTCTTTAATAAAATTTGTATAGATTTCAGTTTCTCCCATACAACAATCTTGCATATATTACAGCATTCCATCCGATTATTACTGGCACCAGAGGCAGAGGGAAACAGAAATACATTTCCTAGAAAATTTTAAATTATATTAAAAAAAATCAAAATAGAAAAATATTATTTTCTGATATTTGATGGGATATGAGAAAAATATCATTAAAAAACATGTGTTTAAATTAAAATGGTGTATAAAACTTTCGAAAACAGTTCATTACAAAATATTGGGTTGTTAGGAAAGTTCCTTCTGTTTGGAAAAACCAATTAGTTTCAGAAAATTATGCCTGTTAATCGCTAGATATCAGATATCAGAATTAAAGTCTAATAATTAAATGATAGAATTTTCCGGTACGAAAAAACTTTCCCAAACAGAGAGAATTTTCCGAACAACCCAATACAGGACAAGCATGAATAAGAAATATTAGTATATTTTTACATAAATATTCTTGTTCAGCAACAAATATTGAAAAGAATCATTAATGAATATAGCAGTTATTAAATACTTACTTCAGTGCTTTATCAGCTGTGATATATGGATGGGAATGTTTAATTCTCATATTTTTATATAGAAAGTGTGCTATTAGGAGCCTATTCTAGCCACACGAAGTCACTTCCAAGCTATTATTAAACCAATGGCAGCGTTCTTTTCAACTTTCTCGTTTTCATTTCAATATTTTTGAATACTTTTACCTTTCCATAGCTTATCTGAGGTAGATCTCAAACAGGGTAATTTTTTACTTTTTATACTTAGTAGCAGATTTGTTTGAGGTCGCTTTCTATTTCGGAATAGCTTTCGAAAGCGAAAGTCTCCTCATAAAAAGTGCAACGAAAAATAAAATAAAATAAAAATATACCCATTTAGAGATTGACCTTAGTTATCCTATGCGAAAGAAAATCAAAAAACATTGAGATGCAAATGAGAAATTTAAAAAAAATGTGTCATTGGTTTAAGAGCCTACATCAGTCATGCGAAAAAACGCGCAAGCTAATGTTAAGTCTATGGGAAGGCTCTTACGCCATTTCTCGCTCACATTTTAATATTTTTAAATGTTTTTTTTTGCATAGGATAGCTGAGGTTCAGCTCTATCGTTGTTAGTTTTTACTTTTTTGATTTTGGTTCCAGTTTTTTTATATAAGGGTACTTTCACTTTCAGAACAGGTTTAAAAATTGAAAATGTCCGCTTATAAAAAAAACTGTAACCAAAATCAAAAAAGTAAAAACTAACAACGATAGAGATCGGCCTCAGCTATCCTATGCAAAAAAAAAAAAAAAAAAAAAAAAAAAAAAAAAAAAAACATTAAAACGCGAGCAAGAAATCGCGGAAGAACCTTCCCATAGACTTAACATTAGCTTGAGCGTTGACTAGAACAGGCTCCTAATAGCACACTTTTTGAATACGGGTCAATACTGGCGACTAAATTATATCCACGGTGACTATATTATATCCAATTTTACCAAATGTGGCAGTTATCGCTTGACAATATACTAGTATAAGTGCATGGCAGAGATTATTTTTAAAAACTTGTTGCGATTCGAATAAGAAAAATATAGTCGATTGGATGTTTGGTGTCCCATTTCAGTAATTACAAGCTTCCGAGTGTTTCCGTGTGAATAATATAGGGTATTAACCAACTTTATTTTTCAGTCATTTCATTCGTGCCTCTCAAAATAGTACAATACCCATTTTTGATCTCGTCACAGACTTCCTTTTACAATGTATGCATGCAATGGTTTCCAAGAAGCAATCCGTTAGGTAAATAAAGTGGTTAGCGTAATTGAACAATATTAGATACTGGAGTTATTTAGCTTGTTAAATAGCACACATTGCTCGCTATCATTGCTTTAAATAAATCCAAGTCATCTAAGTCTAGCGTAGATCTGTTTGTTCTTTGAAACCTGTGTGTGATATTTTCTAATTTCTATCAATGAAATACACTTAGGTTCTGACCAGGTATGAAATTTCTCCGCTTTTTTGCATACCAGTATAATCTTAGAGAAAATGTTGTTCTGTTAAATCGCAGAATGTTCCGATTAAATAAAAAAATATTTTCTGCAAGATTATACTGGTATGCAAAAAAGCGGAGAAATCTCATCCTTGGTTCTGACACACAATGAAGTGATTTTTTTTTCTCTCTTTCTCTTCTCTTTTTCACTTCTGACATGAGTTTAAATTTTTGGAATCCGTTTTTGCATCTCTAAATATGATATAATGATAGCAGAAAAAATTGTCAACGTTGAAGCATTTTTGTAGAGTTTGTAATGCATATAATAGTAGTTGTCAAAATTATCTTTTATTTATATATTAATTAATTTTTCAGCAGAGCTGAAATTTATTTATTCGTTACTTATTTATTCTCTCTCTTATTTGTTCATGTTAAATCTAATATTTTCACTCTTTAAATTTATAAAATATTGAATAGTGAAATGATAACAAATGAGATAATAATTTTGCTATGCATTTACGAGATGATTTTAAGATATTGTTTTATGAAGCGAGTTTGTTTAAATAATGTTCCATAAATAAATATACAAAATAATATAGAATATATTTTTTTCTGAACTTTGGTAAGGTTTTTAAAAAGTGATAAAAAATGTGCATGTGTTATAATGTTTTAATGCTTTGCAGATTTTTTAAACATGCGTTAGAAAAAAACAGCAATCATTTTAGATTTTTATTTTTATGAAGTCAATCATTGTCCTTTGTTCACAAATATTTATTTATTTTGTAATACACTGCAAAAAAAGTGTTGATTTTAAAGAATTATACTTTCAACCAAGCTGCCAGTATTATACTGTAAAACTAACAGTAATAAACCGTAAAATAAGCAGTAATAGGCTGCCGCGCATGCGCGGTAATTAATTAATAAATTGTCTAGTTATTAGAGATTAATTGTCTGTAGGAATATATATTTAATTAAGTATAAGCAAACAAGTTGAAAAAAAAACGTGATTTAATTAGATATTTTTTTAATTGCTTATATACAATAAAAAAAAATAAGCACCGAATATATTGCTTAATGTAACAATCTAAAATCCACCTATCCTTCCAAGCAAAATTCCCAAATAAACTTTTTGAAATTAATTAATTAAATTTGTAATAGTTAGTGGGTGCGATATTAGAACATATAAACAAAAATATAAATGACCACTATTTGACAACTTCAAGTAAATAATAAATCAATCAAAACATAATAAAAATCAATATTTGGATAAATCACAAAATTTCCATAATAATTACAAACTTTTATTACTTACCTTTGTATATATATTTATAGTTTTCTGAAGATAACGTTAAAAAATATTTTTTAAAAAAATCACTACTTGGGACAACTTATCCATACAGCAACAGATGCGACACTTTACTAAAATTACTAATGGGGAATCAATTTTAAACAACGACCGCCAGAATGCAGCAATTACCTCACTTAGAAATCATAGGTTGCAATATTAGTTACACTTCCCCTATTCAAAATTAACCAATAACAAACCATCTTAACATGAGTTACTACTATATATCAGTAATCAGTGTTAATACTGATGTTTGAAAATTATTGTTAAAGTATAAGGAATAAGTGTTTCCGAAAAATTCCGTCTTTTATTCGAAATTGTAAAGTTACTTCAATTCTAGTTAATTATGAATGTCATGAATTAGAATTTTTTTTTTTAATAACATTTTGGCCTCTTTAACATTCACAGTTAGGCAGCTTGAAACGGAGAAGGAAAATACCCTGATTGCAAGAAGCAGAAACAGAAACAGTTTATTGTTTCAATGGGATTCCCAGTTCTTAAACAACTCCACTTCTGTCATATGAGTAGTTGCACATCACATCATAGAGGAGTCATGAGAAAAAAGTATAAATGTAGCAATTTGGCATTAGAAATCGAAATAAAAGAAAAAGGATTCGACTGGGAACTTCATCAGCCAATCCGAAATAAGTAAGCCAGCCAGTGAAATTTAACTTGCGTAAAGCAGACAATCAAATTTAACTTTCAGTATAAGAGTGTAAGGAGGAGGGGAAAAGTAGAAAAATGAGTAGAAAAGCATTAAAAAATTATACTTACGTAGAAAAATAAGTACAGAGATGATAATAAGGATCTTTAACTGTTTCAAAATGTCAATTGTTCGCAAAAAGGCACGGGTAAAACATAAAAGATAGTAAATCTACCCCAACAAATATATATATATATACACATATATATATATATACATAAATAAAAACAAGGTTAAACAAAAACCCTATGTATTTATTTTACTTATTCCTATACTAAATAATTTAAAGTTTAAAGATTTTAATAATAAGTAAATTTTATCTTCTATATATTTGCGGTGTGTGTTTTAAGTATCTTTTTATAATAGAAAACAAAATACTTAAGCAATTGTAATTTATTGTTTTAATTTTTCAGTCTTCCGTGCAAGAAACTGATACTACTCTTAAGATCAATACTGTAGACGAAAAAAGGCGCTATACGCTATAGCTTTACTTGAGAAACAGAGGCTACACTCTAAGAAAAAACGCCAAAAATTACAGTAAAATTTGCTGTAAATTTATGCACCTAAATTGCCAGCATATTTTACTGTAAATTGACACAAAATAGCTCTTAAATAATATAATGTTTCGAATTTTATAGCAAATTGGGCTTCAAACGCGCTACTTTTACTGCAAATATGACTGGAATCATACTAAATGTTACAGCAAAAAATTCTGGCAATTTGGCTGCATAAATTTACAGCAAATTATGCTGACATTTATGCCGTTTTTCTGACAGTGTATACGGAGTAGCTTTGTTTAAAAAAAAATATTTGTTTATGGCGTATACAACCGGACACCCTCCACTGCACTCAAGCAGTCAGATTTGAGTTGCCGCGTACTTTCTAAAGACATTGGACTCAGCTTGTCACATTCAATTTTCTCTGTAAATTAATTCATTATTTTAGGTGTCAGTGATTGGTATATTGGAAATGTTTAAAATGTTATAAAGCCCTTTTTATACTTTTTTGCTATATGACTGCATATATTTACTAAAATAGTATTATTTAAATTAAAGCAAGTTCTAATTACATATGCATACATGTAAAATATATGTTTTTGCATTAATGGCAAATTCTTAAATTTGTTTTTTAATTCACGTTTTAATTAAGCATTCTTAACTAGGCATTATATTAGTCATTATAGAAAAATTTTAAATCATTCTATTAAACAGAAATAGGCGTTTCTTTTTTAAATTCTTGCGTTCATCACTTTGTGATGAAGTTATTTTCTATTATTTTCTATTATTTTCTGGTACTTTGTTTATTTTTTCTACTGCCGATCTAATGATTTGAAAGCCATTTTCTTTACAAAACATTATATATATATATATATATATATATATATATATATATATATATATATATATATTATAGGATTGAAGCATAAAGTAAAATATTGAAACAAGCGGAAACCACATTTATTATATTTATGCTAGAAATTTATATATGAGCATTTTTTTTTATATTCCCTTAAACTGTCAAATAATAGAATGCCCATGAGATATACTTGTATAAATTCTTAATTAATACTTTGTGAAGCTAGTTAATTAATATTCCCCTTATACGTTGAGTGTCTAAAGTTCCTTTTATTGTCAATGAAAACAATTAATAATACAATATATATGTAATTTCACAAAGGAGAAAAATTTAAAAAAAGAACTGATTTCTCTAATGTAATATTAAAAATATTTCCATTATAAATAATTAAAGCAAGCTTTGGAAACATGTTTTTTATTGCATCTTAGGTGCCAGATTAATTATCGCAACCCATTTGTTTACTCGCTTGCCTGTATTATAACAAAAACATATAATTTATTAGCATTTTCTAATAAAGCAGCACTATTTCTGAACCAATATATTAGGGATAGTATGATGAAACTTTATTTATTATATGAATTCAATCGGAGAAAATGTGTTTTACTTATTCATTTGTTACTTTACAAGTTTGTCAATATCTTATTATTCAAATATACGTTGTAAAGGATGTTTTTTTTCATTCATTGCAGAAAACTGTTTCCGGGTAAAATTGTCTGCTAAAGGGCTGAAGATATTTTTCAATGAAATATGCAAATGTAGAAAGGCAGTAATTATGAAAAAATACGGAAACTTTTTATCTGAAGGAAATAATTGAGAAATATAGGCTGCTTAAAGAACTACTTAACTGCGAAACAACTTAAAACTGCGGCGTTATGTATGTAGACTGCTTAAGCAACTACGTAACTTCAAGAAACAACTTGAAAATCAGATGATATAAGTAAGCCTGAGGCGGTACTTAAGCCTCTTCTTGTGACATATATATTATATTCGATGAATTCTCTTAGTCGAGTTACACAATTACAGAAATTTTACACAAGATTTATTTTAACACATTTATTATAATTGTTAAATAAATCGCATGAGTTGCAATTTTCCAACTGGGCGAAAAAGGTCAGGATTCGAACCAGCGATCTCTTGGCTGAAGCTGTCAATGCTCTGGTAACAGAGACATTCCGATCCAATATGTATGAATTAGGTCCTCCAGATTCATCTGGGATTGCTTAGTTGGAAGAGCATTGACAGTTTCAGCCAAGAGATCGCTTGTTCGAATCCTGGCTAGGATATTTTTGGAAAATTGCAACTCATGAAAAGATATATTAGCCTTGCGTAAATATAGGATCGCCAAATTTTGTGTAAAATTCTCTTGCCGAATTATATTTTACTACCCTATGTCGCCACTCTTGTATAATGCCATCCTGCTGTTAAGTTTCTAGAAGTACCGTGTGTTATCACTGGTGGGATGAAAATGACTTGAAAGATTTTTAATGTCAACAAGTTCTTTGAAAAAATGGATGTTAAAGGCTTTGAACAAACAATTTAAAAATACCTCTGTCTGGGGATTAGCTATAAGTGACGAGTATAAACAGTTCAATATTAATAAAGTGTTTTAAAATGATATGAAAATCTTAATAACTTTAATTTCGATAAAGTAGGTAAATGTCGATGATATTAATTTTGTTTGTGTTTTTGTTTCGCCGAAAGTTCCAAAAAGACATATTACACTGTAAAAAAATTCAGTTGATGTTAAACCTATATTTGGTGCAAATTTTCGAATTGCACGAAAATTTCGTTAAATAATAGGCTATATTCAAGTTGATTGCACCATAAATTGATAACTAGAACCAAAATTCGTGCCCATGGTGCAACTGATTGCACCAATTTTTGGCGTCCCAACCAGCTTTAACGGTAACCGAGAAATCGTTTAACTGCTTGTGGCAGAATTCTGGAATGTTGTCATTCTTTTCCGTTCCACCATGTGATTGTGATTTGTTTTTGTTTGACAATTTTCGTTTAACTTACAGGTAAGTAATATTCTTTATGAAATTAAGTAATTTTTTGCTTTAAAATTGTCATCTTTGAAATAGCTGGTTTATTTTTATTTTTTTGAGCATATTTTTTTACGATTTGAAATCGATAATCAACATGTGTTCGTAGTTAGCACTTCGCGAATTAAAAATAAATAAGACTTTAGTGCATATGATTTTAACAAAAATACTGATGTAATTATTCAAAATTATAATTGAAATTAATATCTCAGAAACAAGACGTTCTAAAAAATCACCATGAACTATTATTAAAATAAGTAACTAAAAATAATGATCAGTGTACAGTGAAATTATGCATTGAAAGATATGAATAATTTTAATAATTCATTTCTAATATTGAAATATATTATAAAAAATGTGCTTTAGTGATCAACATTATCTTCATATTTCTAAATTATGATATAGTAATGACTAAAGAAGTTGGAAAAGTTGGATTTCAATTGAATCAACTGTGCTAAATGTATTATTAATGTATTATTCGGCCTGCCGAATGCTTAAAAAAAGCTTTTTGAAACCTTAGAGAACTTGTACTTTTAACCTGTCAATTTATAAAGATATTCATAATAATCAGAAACAGAATCATATATAAACAAAAGAGAAGGTTTTTACATTATTTATTTGCTTTTGTAAACCATCACTTAAGAAAATTAATCATTAATGAGGATTTTCATAGGAATAAATGATTTACAAATGAAAGTTCCTGAATATTGTCTAGTAAATAATCTGTTTATTGCTTTTTCACAAAAAAAAGGTGTTTCTAAACAACAACAACAAAAAAAAAAAAACTGAGTGTTTTGATAGTAGGGGAGACCGGTATACACTGGACCTATGGACACAGTGGACCACCCCTTAATATTTTATTTATTTAATTTTTTTTAAGCTTCTCTTCTATCCTAATACACAACAGCCCTGCAATGATTATTTATGGCCTTCAGAAAATATGTTTAGCTCAGATTGAACTATTTTATTCTGATTGGTTGTTTTGAGCTTCTAAAATTAAAATTTTTCATCATCATATTTTTATTTTTTTAGTAATTAAAGGTTGTAGATAAATAAAATAAAACAGCTTTTTTGCAAAGCTAAGATACTTGTTTTTATTTAACTTTAATGTTAATATGTTTAAAAGAAAGCTATAAACATTATTAATATGATTATTTATTGAACTTCAACATGGGGTACAGTGGACCACCCACTCCTGGGGCACAGTGGTCCACAATCCACTCTGCTCCTGTAATGCAGAATGTTCAAAATATTTAATGATTGCTTATTTTCTATAAAGAAAGATTGTTTTAAAGTAGATTTAACTGTAAAATAAAGTAAACAAATAAAAATAACAATTTATTTAACATAGTAAGAAATATTTTGTTTTGTATTTACTGCCTTTGATAAATATAACTGTAGTCTAATTGTTGATGATTCTATTCAAGTAAGATTCATGAGACGCAAATTGAATGGAAATCAGTTTATTTCTCCCAAAACTGTAGATGAATCTGCTGTTGATGTCAATGATTTCATAATGTTGCTCTCAGACCCAAAATTATTTCTTGAAAATTCCAGGCTCAATCTTACTCATAAGTACTTTGGAGCATTAGTATGCTTAAGTGCATTAGTTATTGAGATAGAGCTATTGCGGAAATCACAAAAATTGCAGCATAGCAGCGCCACAATTTTGCACACGGATTTTCATTTTTAACAAGAGAAGTTGCATGAGTCTGCTTCCATTTTTTTCACACGATCCTGTTTTTGTAAACCTTTGTATAAAAAATATTACCTTTATAAAAAAAAAAAAAAAATCTTTCAAAATTGTCATAAAAAATGTAATCAAAATTTTATGAATTAGAAATTGTCGTTATATTTAGGTTCCTATTTGGATATTTTTAATAAGGTCTTTCATACAGCTAGATAATAGATTCATTGATTATTTCAGGTATTATGTGACAGGTTTTTTTATTCTAAAATCGTCACATTTCAGGATTCAGAATGAAGATTGAAAAATTTTCCGAATTTGTGAAGCGTCTTATGTTTTAGGTGAAAAAATTGTGAAGGATCCTTTAAAGGACCGGAGTTCTTCCTAAACTTCTTACAGATCATATTTTTCATGGTTAAAATTTTCATGCGAGACACTGAACATGAAAAAATATCTGAATGCAGCTATAACAACATTTTGTATGTATTATTTTAAAAATTAAATTTCAATTTTTCCAATTTGGAAAAATTAAAAATTACACCTTCGGAAAAAACCCGGTCCCAAAGTTTCCGGTTTTTTTCCGAGCATTCCCATCTCTAGGAGAGACATTTTGCAAAACTGGGCTATGTTGCACCAAAGCTATTTAGACCTGCACCATAAATAAAGGTTTTAAAATAATCAAATATTGAGAAAAAATTGCACCATAAATAGGTGTTTTATGGTGCAACCTTTTCTCAATATTTGGTGCTTTTAAAAACCTCATTTTTTTGCTGCAACCTTTCCTCAATATTTGGTTTTCTTAAAAACCCTTATTTTTGGTGCAACCTTTTCTCAATATTTGGTGTTTTAAAAACCCCATTTTTTGGTGCAACCTTTTCTCAATATTTGGTTCTCTTAAAAACCCTTATTTTTGGTGAAACCTTTTCTCAATATTTGGTTCTTTTAAAAATCCTTATTTTTGTGCAACCTTTTCTCAATATTTGGTTCTTTAAAAATCCCTATTTTTGGTGCAACCTTTTCTCAATATTTGGTTATTTAAAAAACACCTATTGTTGGTGCAACCTTTTCTCAATACTTGTTTTTTTCAAAACCCTTATTTATGGTGCAAATTTTTCTTCTTTTTGGTGCAAGTCTAACCACCAAAATGTAGTATAGTTTTGCACCTTTTTTTATAGCCAGCAAATTGGCTTCACTTTTTGGTGCAACATAGCCCAACATTTTTTACAGTGTATGATACTGGTATAGTTTTAGTTGATAGCAACATTTTTCACATTTGGGAATTATTTTGACTTACATAAAGTAAGTTTTAAAAAGTATAGAATTAGAGATAATAATTTCGGACTTCAGACACGCTTTACGATTGGTATACCTAGAACGCTTGATAAGGGAAGTATAGTAAAACCATATAGTCGAGTGAAACTAGATATCTCACTTTTAACTCGATTTGAGTAGCCCTCTAGTGTCGTAGTAGTGGAATTAATTACATGTAGGAGAAGAAGCGGTAATTACGGTAACTGTATACAGACATTTGTATAGTTTCTGCTTTTAAATATGTATGTATATATATATATATATATATATATATATATATATATATATATATATATATATATATATACATATATATATATATATATATGAATGTATATATATATATAATTTTTGCAAGTTTTGTAATTCTTAAATATTAACTTAATTTATGTTGCTGATTTTTTATATTATTGTGTGTAGCATATTTATTGCGAATTTCTAATGTTGTTAATGTTGCATATTTAATGTTATTTACATTTATTGGAGCAGTTGTTTCGGTTGATTTTCAATTTTCAATATTTTGGAAAAAGACTGTATATCCTATGTAATACACTACACCCAGTGTAAAACCGATATTCGAATACAATTGTTAAGGGGTCGGTAAGTAATGTCTCAGAAAATGACAGTCCAAACTAGAGGGACAGGATTGTCTATGTTTTTTTAAAGCTGACAAATAGGGGAACTTTTATTTTTCAAAATTTCTGAAATTGTAATGAAGATAATTTACATTTTGTCTTTTAATATAAAATCATTAGACTTATAAGTGGAATACTGTTATTTTTTTTTGTTCAAGTTGTAAAACAAAATATTCTTGTTTAAAAGAAAAGTCTCAATTCTTTCTTTTCCTTTAAGATTAACATATCCATATCCCTATGACATCTCAGCAGTGGGGTAAGACTGGAATATTTTATTTTTTCTTGAGACATACTTTGATTAAAAATGATATAAACAAATCATAAGTCTACAACGATTTTATTGCACAAAAATACGCAAGGAGACTTTACAAAAAGTCTCATTAATTTCTGTTGGACCTATAGTAGCCAATAATAATAAGGTATCTGATTTTAACATATTTCCCCATCACTTATTTATAATTATAATTAAAGTTGATTGCATCAGGAGATTCAAGTCACAGGTTCGTTTGGAAATTTCTGTTCGGGCATGTGGCACCATCTCTTTGACATTTTTTAAAATACATGTTGTAAAAATTAGGAATCCGGTTTCAATAGCAAATTTTCAATATCGGAATAATATAGCAAATTTATCCGTCCACGAGTTTTGAATTTTTAATGAGTGAAACGTACAATTTCTGCCAAGACTTTTCTTACAGAAATCGCGAGTAGTAGAGGAATGTATGTTTCAGTCCAGCAGGAGCCGTGAGCGTGGTGGAGGTGGGTACCGGAAGTGAGCCTGGCAGTGGAAGCGGAAGTGATGAAAGATAAGACAGGAAGGGATGAAAGATAAGACAGGAAGTGAACCGGAAGTGTTGGAAGATAAGAGAGGAAGTGAAGTAGGGGAGGGCTTAATTTTTTTTAACCGATAAGGGAGAGAGGGGAGGGCTTATTTTTAGGGGGCTTAATTTTTTTTGTGAAAAATAAAGGGTTTTAATCAGATTCTTTCTTGTTAGGGAATTTTTTTTTTAAATTGGGGGCCCACCATAACCACCCGCTATGAAAACAATTCATAACGCCACATTTTTTTACCTATTCTTTTACACCAGTCATCTGTGAGAGACCTGTAACGAAATAAAAGGGTTTAATTATTATTATGCTTCAGCAAAGTCGAGTGGAGTTGAGGGGTAGGAAGCCTGCTTTAAAAATAACAGAATGCGAACAGTGCGAGTGGAGTTGAGGGGTAGGAAGCCTGCTTTAAAAATAACAGAATGCGAACAGTGCGAGTAGAGTTGAGGGGTAGAAAGCCTGCTATAAAAATAATAATGTTAACAGAATGTACAATATTTTTTTTTATTGTAGACCCACCATAACCACCCGCTATGAAATCAATTCATAACGCCACAAAATAGATGTGAAGGCTAAATTTTTAGAGAGTTAAAATGAAAATCCACTGAGGGTTGTGTTAAATAAAAGGCGATGATCGACTTTGACAGCATTTTTCTAAAAGTTTATTTATCGAAAAAGGAATCATACGTTTCGTGTTCGTCGACCTAACTGTTCGGAATTTTCTTCGAACCCATTATTTTTGACTTTATAAAAGTTTCATGTAAAAAATTATTCTTTAAGTTTTAACTGAAATGAGATTGAAATAGATGTAATGGCTAAATTTTTAAAGATTTAAAATGAAAATTGTTGATAGCCATGTAAATGAAAGTAATGCGATTACTTTGTTTTATAAAAATCTAACACGAAAATAGCTGGTAGACGTTTACCTTTCGCACTCGTCGACCTAACCGTTCGGAATTTTGTTTAAACTTACGAGTTAGGATCCCTTAGAAAGACCTACATGAAGACACTTATCCCTAACGTAGATAATAAACCCTATATTTAACTAACCAGTTACAACACACTAGTATACCTGTAAAAGAAAAAGTATACTTACAAAAGGAAAAAATAATATATGTGAAAGAAAAATAATACCTATAAAATAAAAAATAATACCTGTAAAAGAAATTTTTTTTTAAGTTTGAAAAAACAGAGATACAAATTTTTTTTAATTCGAACCTTGTGTCAATACGAGTTAGGATCCCTTAGAAAGACCTACATAGAGACACTTATCCCTAACATAGATAATAAACCCTATATTTAACTAACCAGTTACAACACACAAAACATAATTATTACATTCAGTTAATAAGTGATTTGACATGTAAAATATTAGATATAAAAACATACACTATGATATATACAACACACAAAAAAAATTTTAAAGATTTTTTTCCCTACAATTTTTAACAAGAATTTAGCAATAATTTAACTTGAGAGCAGGTATTTTTTTTTTTTTAGAGTTATACGATTATAATAAATTTTACTTAATACAACTAACATTTAAAAAAAAGAGAAAGACATCTAGTTTTTATAACGTCACATGTTTGAATTATTAACCTATTTTAGTTAAAAGTATGATACTTAAGTGATTTTATTTGAAAAATCAATTCAACATTTTAAAAGCAGTCGAAAGATTTTTACTTTTAAAAAATAACTAACAGAATTTTTTAAAGCAGTAAGGTAGATGACACTAACTTTAAATTAATTTTTAATAGGTCACTTTAAATAAAATACATATTTTTTATTATTATTAAAGAAATATAAACTACTCACACATTATTATGCTGCATTTTAACATAACTGAAATACTACAACCTTTCTGCTGACATGTGGTCACGGAGGAAATCTTTTCATATAGAAGGCAAAATAAGATAATGAATTGATAATCATGATTCGTTATGCATATGTTTAAACAGGAAATTATTTAAGACGTGTGATTAAGACCATTTTACATGGTATTACAGAATAAATCTTTTCACAGGATGCAAGATAAGATAATATCACGTAATGATTTAATAAACACGATTCGTTATGCATATTTTAAAACAGGAAATACATCCGTCAGATAACATTACTTTGTTTATATGAAGTGACCAAATACAAATTTTGCTGATAAGATTAATTTAATTTCGAAAATATTATTGACAGAACATTCAAATTTTACACAATATTTTTAAAAATTTAAATAAGGGAAATCAGAAAATTGTACACGATATTTTAAAAAATAAATAAATAAGGGAAGTTACAAAATGTTGTACACTCTTTTATTTAGAAAAAGAGAGCGGGTATTTTGTTTTGAGTTATACGATTAAAATAAATTTTCATTATATTTGATTTTACACAACCAACATTTTCAAAAAAGAGAATGGAATCTAGTTTTTATAAATTAACGTACTTCAATTTTTCAAATACTTAACACCCCCTCTTTTGCTAGACTTTATACACATAAGACATAAAAGGTGTTTTCGAATACATCATTTAGAAATTAAGCGACTTGATAAGTAAAACATTATTTATAAAAGCAATAGATACGAAAGTAATAAAGATTTTTACTTACAAATGTACGAACTTCTGATAGGTAAGACTTTCTTAATCACTGTGCAAGAATTAAGTGGTGATTAAACTTATAACATTATATGATGAAATAATCACGTGACGTATTTTTAAACCAATAAAATGTCAGTATTTTTAAACTAATACAAAGTTAGTATTTTTACACGAGCGCCCTCTATCATTATATAAATTTCAATGAAACGAGTTCATAACATTCTACTGCGACCTGATATCGTTGTAATAGGTTGTATTTTTCGTTAAGTTAGTTTTCATTTAAATTATTATGGAACGAGTTATGAATTCTTATGTTGGTGATGTAACCAACTTGGAGTGTCAGCACTCATTACCAGAGTTAAATAATCAAGAGATGAATTCTACACTTTTATCTAAACAAGGACCCGTTTCGAATTGTGAAGTAAAACCCACCTCATCAGGACTAAAGAAACAGAAGTTACCTCATGTGTGTAAGATGTGTAACAAGGCATTTCCTCGAAAAGTTAACTTAGTGTTTCATATGAAATGTCATTTAAAGGAAAAGTCTTTTCGTTGTGAGGTGTGTGCTGAAGTTTTTTCGCGAAAGAGTGATTTACGTATGCATCAAAAGATTCACAAATCACCCAAACAATACAAGTGTGGGGATTGCAACGAACTGTTTTCAATAATGTATGATTTATTAATTCACAAGAAGACCCATAAGACTCATAAACAACATTCATGTATAAAGTGTAGCGAAATGTTTGATTGTGAATCAGATTTAGTACAACATTGTGATACTTTTCATAAAGCTGTGAAATCACCCTATTCAAAAGATTTGTTATTTGAAAAAGTGAAGCATTTTAAAAGACAAAATGATGTGCGAAATATTTTTACTAAAACTATCATTGTATCCAATGAGATGAATCAAAAAGACTTTCATTCATTTTTTTAACAGTATTCGAACGGATGTTTTAAACGAATTAAATTATCAATTGCAAATGAAAAAGTCAATAAAATGGTATGCAGCCGTTAAAGTGGATGTCTGTCGTGAATCACAGGATGGTAACTTAGAGAGAGCAACCCCCTTTTTCCTTTCCAAAAGTGAACTGGAATTAACAGACCAAAACATACAAGTGCATGTTGAGAATGCCTTTCTAAAGTTGTACAACGGCTTTGAAGATTTTACAGAACGTGTGTTTAATTGGACATTACAAAAAATTTTAAAATTAGAATTGATTACAGCTCAATATGACAGTCTTATTTGATTTGTATTATTTTAGACGAATAATAAATAGTTTGGTTGTGAAAAAAGTGTTATGTGTTTTCTCAAGCTTACACTGTGTGATGTTTGAACTAATGATGTATATTTCGATTGACTTAGACAAAATAGGAGTGTGTGTTGACATTTAAAAAGATTTTAACATGAGATAAGAGAGTTATAATAAAAATTGACTCACCTAAAATTTTTTCAAGATAGTCTATCTACGTTTCCAATCTAAACTTGTTATCAGCTTGCTATATGCATGTTTGAGTGACTCATTTTTACCTGTGTCGAACTGTCTGTTGGGAAAATAATTGCCATT
The DNA here is from genome assembly GCA_963931845.1 of Maratus michaelseni. Lineage (NCBI taxonomy): Eukaryota > Metazoa > Arthropoda > Arachnida > Araneae > Salticidae > Maratus > Maratus michaelseni. The sequence continues at coordinate 403,289,359 of OZ007592.1, forward strand.
TTTAACACGTGTAGACGATTTTTACCCGGAAGCTGTTTGAACTATTAAATTTCAGATATCACCCATTTTTCTACAACATTTAAATATTTTAATGTATTTTCACTTGTATATTGGAAACTTGGGATTATCACCTTTATATCGGAACATGGAAGATAGAAAAAATAATAACTTTACACTGAGACAATATTTTAATCTAACAAAAATAGACTTAACACATTGTTAGAGGTTTTGGAAAAATATATAGTTGGTTAAAAATTTTAGAAAATTTAACATAAAGTAACAAATTTAAAAAAATAAACATTTCGATAAATGAAAAAAATTAAATTTTGGTAAACTTTACACTTAGACAATACTTCAAACTAGGAAAAAATAATAACTTTACACTGAGACAATATTTTAAACTAAGGAAAAATTAGACATAACACATTGTTAGAGTTTTTTTAAACTATCTAGTTAGTTATAAATTTTAGAAAATTAGCAACAAATAAATATTTCATTAGATTGACAAAAGAAAATAATTAAATTTAAGTAAATTTTACACTTAGACAATACTTCAAGCTAAGAAAAATAATAACTTTACACTTATACAATATTTTCAACTAAGGAAAATTAATAACTTATCACATTGTTAAAGTTTTTTTGAAAACAACACAACATTTTCAAAGCAGTGGAAATTGCATACCTGTAAAAAATTCAACTTAGTGGAATTTAATAGTGAAATTTTTAATCTCACTCAATTAAAAAATAAAACTTTATAAAATTTTCACCTTTTTTAAAATAAACAACTGTTAAACATTTTGAATGTCTTAGACAAAGTAGGAATAAATTTGTTAAAATTCTATAAAACATGAAAAATTTCATAACTTTTAAAGGAAATTTTATTTATGGTGAAATAAACTCGAGGTATTTATTATATGTTACTTAAACTACAAGAGAATTGATTGAAAATGTGTTACTTTTAATCACTCACAAGATAAGACATGATGCTAGGAATTATATATGGGGTTTTCCCCCACACATGACGTCACTGGTAACATATTTACTGATCAAGTCATAAAATTATAGTTTAAAGTAGGTTTTTGAGCACGAAGTTTAGATTTAAGATATTTGAGAAATATAAACTACAACTTTGACTACTTTTTGAAATTTCCCCCTACATAAGAAAAAGGACATAGGAAAATAAATTGAAAAGTCGTATTTGAATGGAATCGAATTATTATCCTTTCACTTAACAGCTGAATGCGTTGGCAATTACACCACAAAGGTACTGATTGAATATATTGTGTTTCTTTTTTAAGGCTAAATTGATTTAATATTCAAGTTATTTCTTAATGTTACACTTAAAAACAATAAATTTAATTAGCATTCAAAAAGCAAACGATCACATTATTGTATAAATCAAATGTTTTAAAAGTCACGAGTTAAAATTTGAAATGACTTAGAGTTTAATTAGAATTTAGATGTGAACCTTTTAAAATGAAATAATAGTTTTTTTGTATCGCCCTCTATCGGTGGGTAATAGAATTAAGAGATAATTAAAAGTTTTAACTTGAATTCGAACCCACAACCAAAATTATTTTTCGGTTTTATAATTTAGGGTAGGTTTAACTGAGCAAGCCATGATATGACAGTATTTATAGACGATTTAAGATATTCGATAAAGGAAATCATCTAAATTTCTAATTTAATTGAAGGGTTTACTGCTTAAAGTACTACAAAATGAGTACAACACGATGCATAGTTTTTTAATTAATTATATTTTTCGAAAGGTTAAATTGAATTATTGATAAACTTAGGATTTATGTTTAAAGTGAATAAATTTGATATGTTAGGTTCACTTAATAACAGAGAGTTGAATAAGTTATTTTTAATAAAAATAAAGTTTACTAAAAGTTTTTAAAGTTAAAAAAATGTAAGTTACGTTAAAAAAGTTAACAAAAATATAGTTTTAAAAAATTTAAAGTTTACAAAAAGTTTAAAAATCTTTAAGTAAATCAAAATTAACTTTTTAATTTTAACTAATGAGAGACTATAATCTAACTGTTTATCCTTGTAACCAACTGGTGCATATCAAGTATCTGCACATGTGCAGTAAAAACATACACTAACTTGAGTCCGATTTTAAATTATTTGCTAATTTTTATACAGCTCGATTACCTTTCAGAAACAAAACAGAATGAAATACTTACCAAAAAACACGTCAACGTCTTATACTTACTTTCACTTAACTAATCTTTCTACATTAGCTTTGCTAGGGGGCGCTGCAATCGCTGCTAGAGGCGCTACTAGTTTCCGGTTTGTGACGTAGTTTCCGGTTTGCGATAAGAACAAGGTAAAAATAAAACACACGTGCATTCAGTTGGTGTTGTTTACCTGTACCTTGTTATTAGCCGTTTGCCTTCTCTTGGTCACTCGCTTGTCCAAACTTGTTTATGTGCTGCACGCCTGTTTTGCTGACTCATCTCTTGCTTTAACTGTTTGGACTTGTCTGATGTCAACTATCTCAGGTCTTTTGTCATAGCTTGAATGTACTTTATGTCGATCACTTTAATATAAAAGTTATGTCCCAACTTACTTAAACTTTGATAAAAATATTATTTATTTATAAATTATATCAAATTCTTATTTTTCTAACACATTTACTAAGTCACTTTCGTTCAAAAATATGGTAAAGCCCGATTTTAAATTGAAGTTTAGGATAATTTCCCCAAATTTTGTAACATTTTAGCATTAATAAGAAATATTGTAAACACCCTGTACATAAAAAATAATATTAAATTCCCAAATTTTGTAACATTTTAGCACTAATAATAAATATTGTAAACACCCTGTACATACAAGTTTTGTAAAAATAATATTACTTATAGCTAACTCGTTTAGTCGCATGATAAGAACCTTCAATATCGCTAAAATCAGTGTTAAACGAAAATGCAACCATAGGTTTTACCGTCTAATTACATGTCTTTACATATTATTTTAAAATGTAAAGCATTATATCTGAACGAATGATATAAAAAAAAGTTAGAATAGATCACATATTTTTGTTATTAAAAAAACTTATATGCAAACACACACTTACAAGGTTACAAGACTCGACAAACGATTCACCATGTTTTTTAAACTTAGTAAAATATTTTAAATTTATAAATTTAAATTAAAAATAAAATATTTTTAAATAAGAATATTTAAGAATTTTTAATTTAAATTTATAAATTTAAAATATTTTACTAAGTTTAAAAAACATGGTGAATCGTTTGTCGAGTCTTGTAACCTTGTAAGTGTGTGTTTGCATATAAGTTTTTTTAATAACAAAAATATGTGATCTATTCTAACTTTTTTTTATATCATTCGTTCAGATATAATGCTTTACATTTTAAAATAATATGTAAAGACATGTAATTAGACGGTAAAACCTATGGTTGCATTTTCGTTTAACACTGATTTTAGCGATATTGAAGGTTCTTATCATGCGACTAAACGAGTTAGCTATAAGTAATATTATTTTTACAAAACTTGTATGTACAGGGTGTTTACAATATTTATTATTAGTGCTAAAATGTTACAAAATTTGGGAATTTAATATTATTTTTTATGTACAGGGTGTTTACAATATTTCTTATTAATGCTAAAATGTTACAAAATTTGGGGAAATTATCCTAAACTTCAATTTAAAATCGGGCTTTACCATATTTTTGAACGAAAGTGACTTAGTAAATGTGTTAGAAAAATAAGAATTTGATATAATTTATAAATAAATAATATTTTTATCAAAGTTTAAGTAAGTTGGGACATAACTTTTATATTAAAGTGATCGACATAAAGTACATTCAAGCTATGACAAAAGACCTGAGATAGTTGACATCAGACAAGTCCAAACAGTTAAAGCAAGAGATGAGTCAGCAAAACAGGCGTGCAGCACATAAACAAGTTTGGACAAGCGAGTGACCAAGAGAAGGCAAACGGCTAATAACAAGGTACAGGTAAACAACACCAACTGAATGCACGTGTGTTTTATTTTTACCTTGTTCTTATCGCAAACCGGAAACTACGTCACAAACCGGAAACTAGTAGCGCCTCTAGCAGCGATTGCAGCGCCCCCTAGCAAAGCTAATGTAGAAAGATTAGTTAAGTGAAAGTAAGTATAAGACGTTGACGTGTTTTTTGGTAAGTATTTCATTCTGTTTTGTTTCTGAAAGGTAATCGAGCTGTATAAAAATTAGCAAATAATTTAAAATCGGACTCAAGTTAGTGTATGTTTTTACTGCACATGTGCAGATACTTGATATGCACCAGTTGGTTACAAGGATAAACAGTTAGATTATAGTCTCTCATTAGTTAAAATTAAAAAGTTAATTTTGATTTACTTAAAGATTTTTAAACTTTTTGTAAACTTTAAATTTTTTAAAACTATATTTTTGTTAACTTTTTTAACGTAACTTACATTTTTTTAACTTTAAAAACTTTTAGTAAACTTTATTTTTATTAAAAATAACTTATTCAACTCTCTGTTATTAAGTGAACCTAACATATCAAATTTATTCACTTTAAACATAAATCCTAAGTTTATCAATAATTCAATTTAACCTTTCGAAAAATATAATTAATTAAAAAACTATGCATCGTGTTGTACTCATTTTGTAGTACTTTAAGCAGTAAACCCTTCAATTAAATTAGAAATTTAGATGATTTCCTTTATCGAATATCTTAAATCGTCTATAAATACTGTCATATCATGGCTTGCTCAGTTAAACCTACCCTAAATTATAAAACCGAAAAATAATTTTGGTTGTGGGTTCGAATTCAAGTTAAAACTTTTAATTATCTCTTAATTCTATTACCCACCGATAGAGGGCGATACAAAAAAACTATTATTTCATTTTAAAAGGTTCACATCTAAATTCTAATTAAACTCTAAGTCATTTCAAATTTTAACTCGTGACTTTTAAAACATTTGATTTATACAATAATGTGATCGTTTGCTTTTTGAATGCTAATTAAATTTATTGTTTTTAAGTGTAACATTAAGAAATAACTTGAATATTAAATCAATTTAGCCTTAAAAAAGAAACACAATATATTCAATCAGTACCTTTGTGGTGTAATTGCCAACGCATTCAGCTGTTAAGTGAAAGGATAATAATTCGATTCCATTCAAATACGACTTTTCAATTTATTTTCCTATGTCCTTTTTCTTATGTAGGGGGAAATTTCAAAAAGTAGTCAAAGTTGTAGTTTATATTTCTCAAATATCTTAAATCTAAACTTCGTGCTCAAAAACCTACTTTAAACTATAATTTTATGACTTGATCAGTAAATATGTTACCAGTGACGTCATGTGTGGGGGAAAACCCCATATATAATTCCTAGCATCATGTCTTATCTTGTGAGTGATTAAAAGTAACACATTTTCAATCAATTCTCTTGTAGTTTAAGTAACATATAATAAATACCTCGAGTTTATTTCACCATAAATAAAATTTCCTTTAAAAGTTATGAAATTTTTCATGTTTTATAGAATTTTAACAAATTTATTCCTACTTTGTCTAAGACATTCAAAATGTTTAACAGTTGTTTATTTTAAAAAAGGTGAAAATTTTATAAAGTTTTATTTTTTAATTGAGTGAGATTAAAAATTTCACTATTAAATTCCACTAAGTTGAATTTTTTACAGGTATGCAATTTCCACTGCTTTGAAAATGTTGTGTTGTTTTCAAAAAAACTTTAACAATGTGATAAGTTATTAATTTTCCTTAGTTGAAAATATTGTATAAGTGTAAAGTTATTATTTTTCTTAGCTTGAAGTATTGTCTAAGTGTAAAATTTACTTAAATTTAATTATTTTCTTTTGTCAATCTAATGAAATATTTATTTGTTGCTAATTTTCTAAAATTTATAACTAACTAGATAGTTTAAAAAAACTCTAACAATGTGTTATGTCTAATTTTTCCTTAGTTTAAAATATTGTCTCAGTGTAAAGTTATTATTTTTTCCTAGTTTGAAGTATTGTCTAAGTGTAAAGTTTACCAAAATTTAATTTTTTTCATTTATCGAAATGTTTATTTTTTTAAATTTGTTACTTTATGTTAAATTTTCTAAAATTTTTAACCAACTATATATTTTTCCAAAACCTCTAACAATGTGTTAAGTCTATTTTTGTTAGATTAAAATATTGTCTCAGTGTAAAGTTATTATTTTTTCTATCTTCCATGTTCCGATATAAAGGTGATAATCCCAAGTTTCCAATATACAAGTGAAAATACATTAAAATATTTAAATGTTGTAGAAAAATGGGTGATATCTGAAATTTAATAGTTCAAACAGCTTCCGGGTAAAAATCGTCTACACGTGTTAAAAATGGCAATTATTTTCCCAACAGACAGTTCGACACAGGTAAAAATGAGTCACTCAAACATGCATATAGCAAGCTGATAACAAGTTTAGATTGGAAACGTAGATAGACTATCTTGAAAAAATTTTAGGTGAGTCAATTTTTATTATAACTCTCTTATCTCATGTTAAAATCTTTTTAAATGTCAACACACACTCCTATTTTGTCTAAGTCAATCGAAATATACATCATTAGTTCAAACATCACACAGTGTAAGCTTGAGAAAACACATAACACTTTTTTCACAACCAAACTATTTATTATTCGTCTAAAATAATACAAATCAAATAAGACTGTCATATTGAGCTGTAATCAATTCTAATTTTAAAATTTTTTGTAATGTCCAATTAAACACACGTTCTGTAAAATCTTCAAAGCCGTTGTACAACTTTAGAAAGGCATTCTCAACATGCACTTGTATGTTTTGGTCTGTTAATTCCAGTTCACTTTTGGAAAGGAAAAAGGGGGTTGCTCTCTCTAAGTTACCATCCTGTGATTCACGACAGACATCCACTTTAACGGCTGCATACCATTTTATTGACTTTTTCATTTGCAATTGATAATTTAATTCGTTTAAAACATCCGTTCGAATACTGTTAAAAAAATGAATGAAAGTCTTTTTGATTCATCTCATTGGATACAATGATAGTTTTAGTAAAAATATTTCGCACATCATTTTGTCTTTTAAAATGCTTCACTTTTTCAAATAACAAATCTTTTGAATAGGGTGATTTCACAGCTTTATGAAAAGTATCACAATGTTGTACTAAATCTGATTCACAATCAAACATTTCGCTACACTTTATACATGAATGTTGTTTATGAGTCTTATGGGTCTTCTTGTGAATTAATAAATCATACATTATTGAAAACAGTTCGTTGCAATCCCCACACTTGTATTGTTTGGGTGATTTGTGAATCTTTTGATGCATACGTAAATCACTCTTTCGCGAAAAAACTTCAGCACACACCTCACAACGAAAAGACTTTTCCTTTAAATGACATTTCATATGAAACACTAAGTTAACTTTTCGAGGAAATGCCTTGTTACACATCTTACACACATGAGGTAACTTCTGTTTCTTTAGTCCTGATGAGGTGGGTTTTACTTCACAATTCGAAACGGGTCCTTGTTTAGATAAAAGTGTAGAATTCATCTCTTGATTATTTAACTCTGGTAATGAGTGCTGACACTCCAAGTTGGTTACATCACCAACATAAGAATTCATAACTCGTTCCATAATAATTTAAATGAAAACTAACTTAACGAAAAATACAACCTATTACAACGATATCAGGTCGCAGTAGAATGTTATGAACTCGTTTCATTGAAATTTATATAATGATAGAGGGCGCTCGTGTAAAAATACTAACTTTGTATTAGTTTAAAAATACTGACATTTTATTGGTTTAAAAATACGTCACGTGATTATTTCATCATATAATGTTATAAGTTTAATCACCACTTAATTCTTGCACAGTGATTAAGAAAGTCTTACCTATCAGAAGTTCGTACATTTGTAAGTAAAAATCTTTATTACTTTCGTATCTATTGCTTTTATAAATAATGTTTTACTTATCAAGTCGCTTAATTTCTAAATGATGTATTCGAAAACACCTTTTATGTCTTATGTGTATAAAGTCTAGCAAAAGAGGGGGTGTTAAGTATTTGAAAAATTGAAGTACGTTAATTTATAAAAACTAGATTCCATTCTCTTTTTTGAAAATGTTGGTTGTGTAAAATCAAATATAATGAAAATTTATTTTAATCGTATAACTCAAAACAAAATACCCGCTCTCTTTTTCTAAATAAAAGAGTGTACAACATTTTGTAACTTCCCTTATTTATTTATTTTTTAAAATATCGTGTACAATTTTCTGATTTCCCTTATTTAAATTTTTAAAAATATTGTGTAAAATTTGAATGTTCTGTCAATAATATTTTCGAAATTAAATTAATCTTATCAGCAAAATTTGTATTTGGTCACTTCATATAAACAAAGTAATGTTATCTGACGGATGTATTTCCTGTTTTAAAATATGCATAACGAATCGTGTTTATTAAATCATTACGTGATATTATCTTATCTTGCATCCTGTGAAAAGATTTATTCTGTAATACCATGTAAAATGGTCTTAATCACACGTCTTAAATAATTTCCTGTTTAAACATATGCATAACGAATCATGATTATCAATTCATTATCTTATTTTGCCTTCTATATGAAAAGATTTCCTCCGTGACCACATGTCAGCAGAAAGGTTGTAGTATTTCAGTTATGTTAAAATGCAGCATAATAATGTGTGAGTAGTTTATATTTCTTTAATAATAATAAAAAATATGTATTTTATTTAAAGTGACCTATTAAAAATTAATTTAAAGTTAGTGTCATCTACCTTACTGCTTTAAAAAATTCTGTTAGTTATTTTTTAAAAGTAAAAATCTTTCGACTGCTTTTAAAATGTTGAATTGATTTTTCAAATAAAATCACTTAAGTATCATACTTTTAACTAAAATAGGTTAATAATTCAAACATGTGACGTTATAAAAACTAGATGTCTTTCTCTTTTTTTTAAATGTTAGTTGTATTAAGTAAAATTTATTATAATCGTATAACTCTAAAAAAAAAAAAATACCTGCTCTCAAGTTAAATTATTGCTAAATTCTTGTTAAAAATTGTAGGGAAAAAAATCTTTAAAATTTTTTTTGTGTGTTGTATATATCATAGTGTATGTTTTTATATCTAATATTTTACATGTCAAATCACTTATTAACTGAATGTAATAATTATGTTTTGTGTGTTGTAACTGGTTAGTTAAATATAGGGTTTATTATCTATGTTAGGGATAAGTGTCTCTATGTAGGTCTTTCTAAGGGATCCTAACTCGTATTGACACAAGGTTCGAATTAAAAAAAATTTGTATCTCTGTTTTTTCAAACTTAAAAAAAAATTTCTTTTACAGGTATTATTTTTTATTTTATAGGTATTATTTTTCTTTCACATATATTATTTTTTCCTTTTGTAAGTATACTTTTTCTTTTACAGGTATACTAGTGTGTTGTAACTGGTTAGTTAAATATAGGGTTTATTATCTACGTTAGGGATAAGTGTCTTCATGTAGGTCTTTCTAAGGGATCCTAACTCGTAAGTTTAAACAAAATTCCGAACGGTTAGGTCGACGAGTGCGAAAGGTAAACGTCTACCAGCTATTTTCGTGTTAGATTTTTATAAAACAAAGTAATCGCATTACTTTCATTTACATGGCTATCAACAATTTTCATTTTAAATCTTTAAAAATTTAGCCATTACATCTATTTCAATCTCATTTCAGTTAAAACTTAAAGAATAATTTTTTACATGAAACTTTTATAAAGTCAAAAATAATGGGTTCGAAGAAAATTCCGAACAGTTAGGTCGACGAACACGAAACGTATGATTCCTTTTTCGATAAATAAACTTTTAGAAAAATGCTGTCAAAGTCGATCATCGCCTTTTATTTAACACAACCCTCAGTGGATTTTCATTTTAACTCTCTAAAAATTTAGCCTTCACATCTATTTTGTGGCGTTATGAATTGATTTCATAGCGGGTGGTTATGGTGGGTCTACAATAAAAAAAAATATTGTACATTCTGTTAACATTATTATTTTTATAGCAGGCTTTCTACCCCTCAACTCTACTCGCACTGTTCGCATTCTGTTATTTTTAAAGCAGGCTTCCTACCCCTCAACTCCACTCGCACTGTTCGCATTCTGTTATTTTTAAAGCAGGCTTCCTACCCCTCAACTCCACTCGACTTTGCTGAAGCATAATAATAATTAAACCCTTTTATTTCGTTACAGGTCTCTCACAGATGACTGGTGTAAAAGAATAGGTAAAAAAATGTGGCGTTATGAATTGTTTTCATAGCGGGTGGTTATGGTGGGCCCCCAATTTAAAAAAAAAATTCCCTAACAAGAAAGAATCTGATTAAAACCCTTTATTTTTCACAAAAAAAATTAAGCCCCCTAAAAATAAGCCCTCCCCTCTCTCCCTTATCGGTTAAAAAAAATTAAGCCCTCCCCTACTTCACTTCCTCTCTTATCTTCCAACACTTCCGGTTCACTTCCTGTCTTATCTTTCATCCCTTCCTGTCTTATCTTTCATCACTTCCGCTTCCACTGCCAGGCTCACTTCCGGTACCCACCTCCACCACGCTCACGGCTCCTGCTGGACTGAAACATACATTCCTCTACTACTATCGCGAATATTTGTTAATTATTTAATGGCAATAATGAAGTTTTATAACAGGCATCACATTATTATTTCACAAATCTTAATTTGCCATATATCAAGCCTCGATCTGACTTATAATTTTCCCTGACCGTTTAATTTTTTAAATGTAACTATTATACTTTTGAAATTTTAGCTCTTATTTAATTTTTTGCTATATTTTTCAATGACAGTCTGCCCAGGCAACACCGGGTGGGTTAGCTAGTAACCTTTATATTAGATAATTTATCATTTTTATTAATCATATATTTTAAAGTATAATATAAATATACATGCTACTTTAATAAAAAATGAATAAAATTTATACCATCATTAAGTTATAACATTAAGATAAGTCATTTCAACACATTCGGTTGTTTTGCTGCAAAAAATTTGTAGAAATTAGATATATTATATGAAAATAAAGAATTTGTAGTTTTAAAAATATACGATAAATAAATTTTTCCCTTATTTCATTGTTTGTTGAATTATTTATGCTTTGTTATAAGATATTTTGAAACTAGATAAATGTCAATAATAGATTATAGAATGCACGTTTCAGAAATATATTTTAATGTTAATTGATCATGATTTTTTAACTCAATTTTTAATTTATTTTACTGCGAAAAACAATCGCAGTTTTAGTAATTTTTTAGTTTTCAATTCAATGTTTTATTTTCCGGCCAAAATGTATTTTTATGTACCCCTTTCTTCATTAAAACAGTACATGTCCGTCAATAATTTTAAAATCATCTCTTATAAATATATATATTAAAAATATACAGTTTTCAATTCAATGTTTTATTTTCCAGCCAAAACATATTTTTATGTACATTTTTCTTCTTTAAATTAGTACACGTCCGACAATAACTTTGAAATCATTTCTTATAAAAATATATTATCCCATATCCCCAAAAAACCTAATATTTTTACAGACAATACTAATTATTAATCGCTGCGACGCCATTAGTTTCTGCAAACAAATACGTACATATTAGATTTTTAAATTGTAGTTTTTGTATTAATAAATTAGTATAATCTAATTAGACCCTTCTTCATTTATTTCTGCAACTATATAATAAGTGTAATTCGATTAAAGAATTAAATCAGTTTCAAATTAAAGAGATAAACAACAACTTTATTCAAATTCACTCCTATGTTTTTTTTTGTTTGTTTGTTTTAAATGAGCGTGGGGAATTTAGACAATTTAGTAAAAATGAAAAGAAACAATTTATACGTTGCACTATTATACAGAAATAAAGAAACTTTTTATTATCTCCAACATAATGTATTTCACATTGCTTTAGAAAAATTAATGAGTATATCATTGAAAAGAATGTATCTTTAACAATAAATGGCATTTTCACGTGTTACACAATTTTTTCCACTATTTAAGACAATGTATTTTTCAGATTTCTTATTTTGCAGGTTTCGACATTTTAAACAACGTGTTCGTAGAATATCAGAGGTTTTTTCGTTTATGGTACTGTGTGCAATTGTAAAGAAAAAATCAGTCCTAAAAATGAACATTTATATAAATTAGACAATATAAAATGTACACTAGATTAATTTTAACACAATTACCTGGCCCGGACATTTTTCGTCCAGTTGGAAAATTACAACTTATAACATAAAATGTAGTTTCTTAAAATTTGTTCCTTTATATTTTTTAAAATAATTTTTTAAGCGAGTGTTAGTATGTTAGCCTTTATAAATACGGATGACGTAATGAGTGCGCCACTCATTGTAAAAACAGCTGTGAATTCCAAAATATTTATATAATTATCATCGGCACCTCATTTATCCTCTTTCGAATAATCTTTCACTGTTCAACCAATGTTTAAAGTTGAAAATTTGCACTTTTTATCTCACAGGCTATCAACGCCTGAGAGCTTATGTGCCCGCCCGTTCTGTATGTATGTATGTATGTATGTACGTATGTACGTACGTAACGCGATAACTCTTGACAGAAATAACCGTTTTGCTTCCAATTTTGTTTATAGGTTCCTTGTGATAAGGCGCTTCCCTGATTAGTTTTGGGGATTGATTGTTTAACTATAAAGGGGGAACGGGAGGGCTAACCCCCCTTAACTAAGATAAATGGTTTTTTCATGCAGAATTGTCCAATTTTCTTCAAATTTTGTATATAGGTTCATTGTGATAAGGTTCTTTCCTGATTAGTTTTGGGGGTTCATAGGTTAAGTATAAAGGGGGTAACGGGGGGGTTAATCCTCCCCCCTTATTTTAGATAAATGATTTTTTTCATGCAGAGTTATCCGATTTTCTTCAAACTTTCTATATGGGCTCATTGTGGTAAGGGGCTTCCCTGATTAGTTTTGGGGGTTCATTGGTGAAGTGTAAAGGAGGGAAACGGGGCTACCCCCCCTTAATTTTGATAAATGGGTTTTTCATGCAGAATTATCCAATTTACTCCAAATTTTGTATATAGGCTCATTGTGGTAAGGCGCTTCTCTGATTAGTTTTATGGGTTCATTGGTTAATTATAAGCAGGAAAACGGGGGATGGTTCCCCCCTTTTAATATATTGTCGATTTCTTCATTTTTCGAGGGCTTATTTCAAATTCTTTGAAATAAGAATATAATTTACAGTTAGTGTGAATAGCCTGTGAGCTCAATGCCGTCAGTTTAACTGGGCAGTTTTCTTTTATTTCTACTCTGGTGAACGGAATACGCTACCCATGTATTTGGGTAATTTATTCCATATTTTTTCATTAATTAATTTATTTCGTTATATAAATTTAATGTTTTCTCTCATTTCTTTTATATTATTTCTCCCAGAGAAGAATATCATCAAAAGTTGATATAGGGTCGTTGGCGTATTGAGTATACGTCACCCTTGTTTTTATGTTACTAAAAATTATCCATGTGATATTAATTCAAATTAAATAAATATATTTTTAACACTTTCCAACATTGTTGAGAAGTGTTTGTTAATTCGGTTTGTCTGTCTGCCTGTCTGTGCTCTAACTCGCGTAAATATGTCCGGATTGTCATGCAATTTATATATGTTATTGAGGTACACTATGACATGTTCGGTATTGAAAATTATGTGTGTAGCACTAATTTTGATTTTTTTTAAAATTTAATTTTAAATTTTAAAGTTTTTTACAGGGACACTTAAAAGAATTCCGTTACATTACAATCTTTGGGGAAAATCGTTTGCGGTTTATTTTAATAATGTTTCACTATTTCAAACGTATTGAAATTGATATATATCACTGTGTTGCACTACAAGAGGCTTATTATATAATCGGGTGTGCATAGCACTTATAGTTAACTTTACAAGGACACTCATTTCGTTACATTACGGTCTGTGGAGAAAAATCGTTTGCGGTATTTAAAAAATATTGAAATTTATATATATCACTAAGGTGCATTACAAGAGACTTACTACTGAATATTTCGTGTATAGCATTCATCGTTCATATACAGGGACACATAAAATAATTTGGTACTGTCCGTTAACAATAATTGCAGGAAGTGCGTTTTCGGTTGTTGAACGCATTTTTAAATGTAACTCATTTTTTGTCTATTACTTGGTGTGTATAAATTTTATAGATCATTTACAGGACAGCACAAAAGTTCTCGAGTACATTTCCATTTAATGACGGAAATTCCAGAAGGAGAATTTTAAACTGTGCTACGCGTTTCCTTACCAAACTAATATTTAGCATTCTACGTAGTATATATACAAAACTATAGATAATATACAGGGTTAGACGAAATAATTCGTATATTTTTCCGAATATTGTTGGTAATTCTTGAAATTGGGTTTTTAATTTTGTTATGCGTTTTCTAAATTGTTTACTTAGCTATCATCCTTCGCCTTATTAAACGGTAAATGTTTGTAAAATTATTTTTGAAATGTTGGAAAGTGTTACTGGGATTGCATCAAGCAAAAATAATAGCATTAAAAGTTGTTATTTAGGCATTAAAACGCCCTGGCGCATATTGTACACCACCTACGTTTTTATGTTGTTAAAACCGTCCGTGTTTTTAAAGGTTAAAATACGCACCAATTTCAGATTTTCAATTTTGGTCTTAGATGCTTAATTGTTCGATGATGTGAACTTCGGACTTCAAATCTAACGTCATGCAAATTGAGTTTGGAACTGCGACTATTTAAATTTTGAGATGCACCAATCAACTAATAAACCATATTTTCAAAATTATTTTATCTTCAAACGATAATTCGCTATTTGCATGTCAGAAAATTTGCAGGTTTCATATTCCCAACTTAACATGTTTCGTATTTTAATTTTTTTCTGCATGTATATTTTATATTTTTATCACGCTTCTTATTATTTCTATAATTTCTATAATTAAGTTTTCAGTATTTTTAAATCATATGATTTTTTTATTAATTAACAATATCGTATACCATTAATTACATCCATATTTCCAGATTAGTTATTGTTTATATTAGTTATTGTTACGAAATATAAACTAATTTGTGGCGTTTTATGTTTCGTAAAAATTTAATAAAAAAAATAAAAAATAAATAAAAAAGGCCGCTTAAAATTGAATACAAAATAACTTTTCCTTTTCTTTTACGTATTTAAATGCAGATTAAAGTTAAATGACTTAACGAATTGAAATTTATTACTATACATGTTTATGACCTCATGTTAATAAATAAACATTTATCTTAAACTTAAAAAAATATGGATGCCAGCATTTTTTTCGTTACTTAGCGTTAGTCATTTTATACTACGTTGCACAAAATATTACCAGTATATGTAAAAAGAATTTAACTGAAATATTGAAAACAAAAGAAGAAGACGCATGTCTTTCATGAAATGAACCTGTATATATGTATAACAGAAAGTCCTCTGTGATGCTGCTATATGGAAATAAAATTTATGTAGAAAAATTCAAATACAATATCGATCACATTTGTTTGAATTTTTTTAATAAGAACTATGAAATAACTAACTAAGCTTTTAAATATTGATGTGTCTCGTTTTGAATATTCTGGTACTGAAATTTTAGAATCTTTTATATTTAATAATGGGTATTTAATTAAGATTTTGTTTACAGATACTTCATTATATAAACCTCAGTAGAAATAATTATAGGTAAATCTTTCGTCAAAGCATTTAAATTAACCTTTTCAGTAACTGAAATATATTTGTATACATAAAATAGCGTGAAATATTTGCAACTAGTTCTAAATTGTTTTTTTAAAGCATGGAACTAATATAACAGTTTTACAAATATTAAAACCAACGTAATATCGTAATAACGTTAGAAGATATTTGTAACTTTACAAATAAATATTATAAATTTATCTTTTTGAACGAAATTTGCGTGGCTTAAAAAAAATATTAAAATTATTCATTTCTTTACGCTTTCATAAAAAATGGAAAACACCAAAAATAATAAATTACATATATTATATTTAATTTTCTGTGATATATTAGAAGAAAAAAAACATGTATTTTTATATGCTTAGAAAGTTTCATGACGATGTTTGTTTTCACTTTTTTCAAGGACTTTGAACCGACAAAGATTTCAGTGAAGCTCAACGTTTTTTGGACGAAAATACTGAAACATAATCGGAATACAGGAGTCGCCTCTATTACACTGAAAGTGAACATATCATTGATAGCTGGAAAGAGTATGGTTTCATTGTAACTAAGGCGGCCATTTTCATAAATCGTAAAACTAGCAACCCCATGCCACTTTATATGGTGAATTTTCTTCCGCGCTGCAACTTCAATGAAATCAATAAAATTAAAAATATATATATATTTCTGTTTCAATAGAAGCCTTTAAAAACAATCAAATAGTCAAACAATTTTTTGATAAAACTGCTTCAGCTGGAGCTGCAATGGAACTGCGCAGCATTGGCCACGCATCCGAAGTCTGCAATTGCACGCCTAAATGTGTGAAATATGCTGAAAACCATTTTAGTAAGGATTGCCTGAAACAGGCCCGAATAATCTTCAAATGCACCAATTGCGGTCGGGTAGGTTACCCTGCTACCTGTCGGGGTTGTGCAAAAAACTCTTTCCTTGTTGAAAACATAACCAACCCTATTTGAACTAAAAATACCAATAAAGCACTTAAAGAAACCTAAATGTTTGTTCATAATTTAAAAAGACTTTAAATATACTATAACGAAATAAGAAACTGCGGTTGCTACTCAAGAAACTACTTTTGAGGGCTGTTCTACTCCTGTAGAAGACACCCCTTCCTCTGCTACTGTTGTTAATACAAAAAATACTCCGAACTCCACTTCAAATTCCACTTAAATCTCATCTACTTACAGTAATGAAATATAAAAAAATATCCAATTTTTTCAAGATATAAAATTAATTCACCAGATCCCCAAATTCATTAAATGCTTCAAAAATATAGCTGTTCAAACGAAAGAAAATTTAACCCCATGGAGAAAATGTTTGTTATTATCAAAGTGTTCGACGCCCTTGTCAGCTAGATTAACCTTCCCAATGATGATTAGCTCCATTATTGCAGAGTTACGAGACTAGTTGGTGTCTGACCCCGCTTTTATTAATCGCGCTAGTTATGCTTTTAGGTAGCTTTCAATACTAAAAAGTATAAAGCTACCTATTGCAGCCGTTCGGAGGAAAGCAGTTCCGGAAAATTTCGATATATTTTCACCGATCATGACCTCCAGACCCCAAAACCACCCTCCGTTCAAATGTTGATTTATATATATAGATATATCCATATATATATATATATATATATATATATATATATATATATATATCTGAACTATGTCATACGATAACGCTCGTATTTATAAATCGATTTTGATGAAACTAATTGTGTGTATTAAGGTCACCAATGTCTCGACCGAGTTCGTTGGCCAGCTTGGTCCGCCATTTTGATTCAAGATGGCGGCCATTTAAAAATTTAAAACTAAAATAAATATACAAAAAAATTAAAAATTCAAATTTATTTTTTAATTACGTGTTAGGCCTTGATAGAAGGATTCCAGAGCATTTTTTGGTTTACCTCTATCTTAAAAAATGGCTGAGATAGAGCAGTTTGAAATTCTAGGGTGGCTGACATTTTGAAACAAAACAGCACATTAACGCGATTACTCGCATATTATTTTCTTTCATTGTTGTAATAATTTTCCCAATCATACGCATAAAACTATATATTCATATCCGTTAGCGCCAAAATTGGCGACATTGGCGACAAAATTGGCAAAATTGGCAAAATTTGGCGAAATATCGCAAAATTTGGCGACCAAAATAAGTCTTCATAAATGAAGCCAATTTGGCTATTGCTCAATAATTTGGCGAATTTCTTATTCAAATTCAGTATTAACGAATCTTTTGTAAACGTTTCTTTGCCTTTTAACTTGCTGTTTTCGTGTAACATTAGCTGAAATTTTAAAACGAAGATGTAGGAAAGCTACCTTTTCCTCCCGGTACTGGCCGGAAGGAATTTTTTAATTGTGATGTAGGCTATGTTTATCTCTGTTTTTAATATACCTTCTTTGTTTTTGTTTTTTTCTTGTCTTTTGTTTTTTTAAATAAATTTTTAGCATGTTTTATTATCGTCTCGTATTATTGCTTAAATTTTAATGTATGGTCTTTTAAGCCGCTATCAGATTCACCAAATTTTCGAGCAACCAATTTTTCAGCCAAATTTAACCCCAACTTTTTCGCTCTCAAAGTGAAAGAAGGGTTGCAATTGTCGTTGATAAAGTTGGAGGAAAAACCGGTTACTACGAGTACCAGTTGTTACTATTTATCACTCTTTTGTTGGCGTAAATAAATCGCTCCGTACTATCGGACTTGCTGCAAAACACGTTTTGTTTTCTTCAAATTGTTTTTGCTCTCTTTTGTTCCAATCTTTGTATCGACAATATGGTAAACAGCAAATTCTTATCGTTGAAGGATAAAAAAAAGTTGTCTTTAGCAATTTTATTATTAGATTCAGATTGCAGAAAGAAGAAGCAGAAAAGAGAAGTTTGGATTAGAAGTTGTATGTAAATTGTAAAATGGAAAAAATGGAAAAATTATTCTCATGTGCCCCCCCCCCCCCTCTCCCCTATTATTAATTTGAAAAACTATCATACAATAGCTAAAATGCTTTTAGCAGTTTTCATATTTATTCATTTTTACAATAAGTAATGCACTCGGAATTTGCAAATACCTAATATCTTTTATTCAATTCCTACTATTAGTTCACACACTCTATATATTTATATATCTTGTTCCAATTTTCAATCGTTAATAAAATACTTTTTAGCTCACAGGCTAACAAAGCCTGAGAGCTAATGTGCCCGCCGTTTCTGTATGTACGTATGTATGCACGTAACGCGATAACTCTTGATAGAAATATCCGTTTTGCTTCAAATTTTGGTTACATGTTTATAGTGATAAGGCGCTTCCCTGATTAGTTTTGGGGGTTCATTGGTTAAGTATAAAGGAGGGAATGGGGGACCAATCCTTCCCCCTTTATTTTTGTAAATGGGTTTTTGATGCAGAATTATCCAATTTGCTTCAAATTTTGTATATAGATTAATTGTGGTAAGGCGTTTCCCTGATTAGTTTTGGGGGTTCAATGGTTAAGTATAAAGGGGGGAAATAGGGGGCTAATCCCCCCCCCCTTAATTTATTGTCGATCTCTTTATTTTTCAAGGGGCATTATTCTTTGAAATAAGAGTATAATATACAATTAGTGTGAATAGCCTGTGAGCTCAATGCCATCAGTTTAATTGGACACTTTTCTTTTTATTATTCATTCACTCAAGTTCAAATACATTTTCTTAAACTTGTAGTGGATGACACTTCATGTTCATACAGTTTTTTCAAATATTAATTCAGTAATTAAATTAATTTTAGTTTTATATTTATAAAAAAATCGGTGCTTTCTTGTTATACGAGCTTCCAAGGTTTAATCGTCAAGCGACCGAGATACTTATTTTATTACAGAAATCAATCTGCAAATGATATAATTCATTTCACGGAATTAAAAATCATCAAGATCTGAATATTTATATAACTAGCTATAGTACGAATGCACCTCATTTGTCACATTTGATGTACAATTTCCAACTTAGGTTTGTAATTAAATTAATTAATTTTAGTTTTATATTTTCAAATTTTCAATCGTTAATAAAATACTTTTTATTCATCCACTCAAGTTCAAATACATTTTTTTAAACTTGTAGTGGATGACACTTTATGTTAATACAGTTTTTTCAAATAATAATTCATTAATTAAATTTCATTTCTATTTTGCCACTTAATATTGTGATTCTGTCATATGTATATACATATTTATATTAATTGTAATTATTTAATAAAAAGTAACTAAAATAATTTTTTTCTTTGATGACCTAAGTAGGAATTGACTTTAAAAAAATTTCTTTTATATTACTTGTTTAATGTAAAACTACAGGGTCATATTTGTTCATAACAAAACATTTTAAACCCATTTTAGCAATTAATAAGAAAAACACAAGGCATAAATATTAAAAAAGGATTTTGATTTTTGTACTCCTTCTTAAATCATAAAACACAGAATTAAATTTTAAATATATATATAAAAAAAATAACAAGATTTTAAAAACACAAATTATTCTTATTATTTTTCTCAATATTTAAACACAAATAAAAGTTTATTCGCTTTTTCAGTCTCTAGTCAATTGTGCAGTTTGGGCTTGTTTGGCCAAAATTAGAAAAGTTTTTCACTGATGAAGCAATACAGCCATTGTAAAAAAGTACGTAAATACCAAGCTATTTTCAAAAATATCAAACAAATCCAATATTTTGATTGATATTGAATAATATTTTCAATAGGTTAGCCAACCTATTAAACTTACAAGCAAGAATTAAAAATTAAAATACTTCACTTAACATAAAAACTGTTATTCTACATTTCTTAATAAAATATTTTAAACTATTTATGCATTCAACGACAAAATTGTGATAAAATTTAAATATCAACAAACACAAGAACAAAAAATTTTTTTCTAAATTTTTCTCTTATAAAAGAAGTATTTTAATTTTGAAAATGGGTTTTAAATTTATTTAAATATTATACTTAAATTGAGGATCAGATGTTTGAACTAATTTTTTAAGCTGATTATTTATATATTAACTGATTTTTAATTCCAAGTTAAAATTAATCTATGTAATTTTTTACTGAAAATATGGAAAACCTTATACAAACAAGCAATTAAACATTAAAAACATGTAATAGGATACCTATAACTGATTTTACAATGTTTTTGTATGCATCCAGAATAATTATATCGTAGGACTAATAACTGCATACAAAACTTTGATTACACTCTAGAGATTCATAACTAGAAGATTTAAAAATCAATACAAAGCAATACTTTTTATGCAGAATTCATTACATGGCAAAAGTAGTAAAATGAACACTTTCTGCTACTCCTGTAATGCAAGGATCGATCCAGGCAAAATTTGGGGTCTATTTAGGGCTCCTTCACAAAAATCTATTTAACAAAAGAGGCCCCTTCACAAAAATCACTTTAATAAAATAGGACCCTAAACAAAAATCAATTTGATAAAATGGGCACCTTCACAAAATTTTTTACAACAAAACAACCCCTTTACAAAATTCCTTTTAATAAAATAGGCACTTTCACAAAATTCTATTCCATAAAAACTTACTATTTATTAATTATTTATTACATTGTGGCATTTTAAAATGTGTAATTTGTAAACAAACAAGTTCACCAGAGAGGAAAACTTCGGCAAAAGGATTTTAAAAAGTTTTTGTTAATAAATGCTTTGTTCGAATTTGAGCAACTAAATAACTTTCGTTACAAAAAGTTATTTTTCACAAAAATATAATAAATTTCACAAAAATAACCTTTACTTTTCACAAAATGGACCCCAAGAAAAAAACCCTGCATCAACCCCTGTAATGTTTACAAACATTGGCGATCAAACTAGGCAAGCCAAATCACGCCAATCTCATTTCATAGCAAAAAGGCGTTCCAAACGCCTCCCTCTGATTGGCTGAAATGTTGGAAGTTGGATGAAATGTCGCTCCTAGCCGCGATTTTTTAGAGCTGTGGCAAATAAATTGGGGATATTCTTGTTTGCTATCACACTGGGTGTTGGGACGATTTTTCACGGAAAATCGGCTCAAATCAAGAGTTGGCTCAAAAGTTGCTCGAAAAGTTGGTGAATCTGATAGCGGCTTTATAAGAGTCTTTTTAACACTTTTCAACAAACTTGAAAAGTGTTTATGAATCCGGTTTGTCTGTCTGTTCGTGTTCTAACTCGCATAAATGTATTCGAATTACCATGCAATTGATATATGTTATTAAATTTTACGATGACACGTTTGGTATTGAAAATGAAATGTTTAGCATTTATAGTTAATTTACAAGGACACTAAAAATAATTTTGTTATATTACCGTCTAAATGAAAAATCGTGCGTCCGCGATAACATTACCTTGAACGCCCGTGTGCACTGATACTTGGCCAAGAGCTACTCTATTAAAAAGGGAAATTAACCTATGTTTGATTTCTAGGATTAGCGGATGTTTGGTTCTATGGGCATGCAGATTGGGCCACATGTGCTCGCGGAGCACATGTAGAATTGGTATGATTGCACAAACAAAACTTCATAACAATGTGTCTCCGTAGTTGTTTCAATCTTCTTAATGCAATGATTACATGTTGCTTTACAGATTGTTCACATTAGGATGTTTCGTCTCGGACACCTTTTACTAAAGAAAGCATTACATAATTAGTGTTGTGAACTTGAGTACGTTCCTATAATGAAAACTTCATTTAAATTCATTTAAGATTTATACCCTTTTTCTGTTCCACGCATTTCGAGATCCACTTGTCCTTGATTATGCTTACTTATTTTTTGTTTCATTTCTGTTTATTTCCTGCTCTTATCCTTGATATTCAATAAAATTAAATATTATCCAAGAGACGAAATACAAACTTATATTGTTATAAAGATTTGAATAGCTAAAACATGTTTTGAAACACTTCCATGGGGTGAAACTATCTAATTTCATATATACAAGCACTGTCATTTGTTAACAAATACTCTGTCTCCAAGTGTCTATGTCTCCAGAATATGTGTGTCACTGAAAATGACAAGTAAAACAGTTAATGGATTTTTCGTTGACTGTTTCTACTTTCAGAACTAATAAATAAGCTTAATTTTGAGTAGTTGCGCAACATAAAATACGAACATATAAAGTATATATAAACATCTTGAATAACAAATCATTCACATTATTGCTTTAAAAATCTCTAGTAGTGTATAATTAATACAATTAATTAAATATGGAATTTCATAAGCCTCATAAGTAATAAATTCTTTACATTATACAAAATTCCGATTCAACTTATTTTACTGAATTTTAATGATCACTCAGTGCGAATACGTAAAATACACTATAACCATAAACACACATTCATTATGAAAATATGTTATTAACACAGAATAATAAGAAAGGTTGTTGGTGTAAATTAACTAAAATTTTAATATAAAATAAGAAATATTTCGTTTTAAGAAAAATGAATTTTAATTATACTAATTTATAAGATGTTACTTAAAAGTATATTATGAATTTTAACTAATCTTAAATTTCATTGAAATGTGCAAATTAAATTAGGTACGTATACATTAATTTGCCATTAACAGCCATTATATAGTCCTGTTACTTAAAATTTTCCTATGCTTGAGACACATTAATAGACAGCACTCAGTCTCAAATACGAACCACTTAAGTCCTTAATTAAGTTTAAATTATTAGTAAATTAAATGACTATCATCCCTTACAAAATGTTCAAGATCACTTTCGATATATAGATGTTCAATTACGGTAATTCCCTAAATATTTAAAAGGATATCAAAAAGGAAAAAATAATATTTTTCTCTTATTTAATCTATATAAAAATGTGGATAGTATTATAAATTATATTGGATAAATATACAGATTTAAAAATTTAACTACGGTGTATCACTGTAAGAATACGATAACTAAAATTTTACTAAAATTAAATAATTGTAAGCAGGAATACTTAAAAATGTTTTTAATGCGTAAATATTACATTAACTACTTTTTAATCAACCAGCTGATTTTTTAATTTCCTCAAATTTTAATATTTAGGATTATTTTGTTGATATTAGCATTAAATGATGCTTAACTCCATATTCTTGGTTTCATTTATGGCGCAGACATATTCCTGGCACATAGAGAGCATTGTATGAAGAAATGAAGGAAATACCGGTAAAAGCTGCTGGTAATTAGAGTTAATTTGACGAACTGAAAGTTGTAGGGGTAAATTGACTAACATTTTACAGTTCATTTATTCATTAAAAATTTAATTGAATATAAAATCTAGTATGTCACATTTACTTGGCAGTATATCATCTACAAGAGGGTAAAGTTACTTGTTTTTTGTCGCACTTTGATCTGATATTTTCACACCTATCGATAGAGAAATCTATATTTTAAACTTTTTACAATGAAATCACTCTCGAAGAAAGGATTGCTTGGCCCTTTTTAGCAATTTGCAATTGAAAGTTTAATATTTGTTAAAGGAATATTGCAGAATATTGAAATGAATTCCTCAAAGTATTATATGGTTCTATAAAACCAGCATTTTGTGTATTCTATAGAGTTTCCAATAAGAATAATGGAAGATTTCAACTGACATTCATCAGCGAAAATACATTTTGAGGTAATAAAAGGTGTCATTGTCCCGGACAACTAAAAAAATAATTATAAAAATTTTAAATTTTTTTCATCAGATAGACAATAACCCATTAATGTATGAACAATATTAAATATTTGATTTAATAAAACATTTTCTTTTCAATAAACCTTCTTTAATGACATCTAATGTAGATTCATTTATATACATAATCAAATTGATGCATCGACGATTAAAAAAAATATGCACTTTATAAATTGAACATTTATTACAATTAGAAGATATATCTGACAATTTCGATGTACAAAAATGTATTCCTTCACAAAAGAAATAAAATGTTAAAAGTTTCTTTTTTCTATCTTATTTTTATCCATTGGGGGAAATGGGGTTAACAAAGCTATAATATCACGTAAAGACTAACGATTCTACGTTCCATGAAATCAGTATTGGAATTAAAGGATCATACGCTTGAGTAGAAGGTAATGATTTAAGGTAACGGATTATGTTGCTTTCGATAAAATGAAAAAGGATATTTGGAGAGAAAATTATTTTATAAGAAAGGATACATGGTTACGTAGAATCATCAAATGAAAATGACATAATCAGAAGGAAAAATGGAATTTATTTTACTGAAAAAATATTACATATAATTGAACGGAAATTTTGACTTTAGTTGCTGTTACTTTGTGTAAAAGAAATTATAATTCCTGTCATGTAATGATTAATTTTTTGAATTATAGTGCAGATATCACTTAATATTGCTCTATTATTTATAATTATTAAATTTGTGCTTAATTGTGTTATAAAAAAAATAATGTTTTAAAACTTTGAATTCTTATTACCTGAATTCAATATATTCTTAAGTACTTTAAAATATACTTTTGTTAATCTGTTTCTAAAAAATGAAAGTTTTTACATCATTTCATGAATTAGAAACAAAACATTGATTTAACAGTTTACAAATCAATGAATGTTAATAAATATCATCGTCCATTATTTGCCTATAGGAATAGATAAAATAAATTAAAAATAAATGATCGTTACTGGATGAACAACATAGTATAAAATAGTTGTTTGTTAACCTTTAATCGTCGGTAGTTTTTGGCAACATAAATGTTTTTAAAGACGAAATAATTGCAAAGTATGCTTACCCCTTTCTTTGTCTTTCCGCTAAAAGTATCTTTGTATTCAACAATAGATAGCAGGTGACTTTGCTACACCAATGTAATAAAGTATTAATTTTTACAGTTTTGCCCGCACTGTAAAATTTTTTTTCAGTAGATGTACCGCAAATTAACGGTACTTGTACCGTTTTCAGTCTTTACCGTATGAGTACCGTACTTCTAAGGTATATTAAGCGTAAAAAAACCCGTATTTGTACCATTTCGATTATAAACGGTATTTATACCATAAAATGATTGTTTTTCAGTAAAAAATCGCTAGTTATACCGTAAAATAATTATTTTTCAGTAAGGAAAAGCTGGTAGCCCCGCCTCGGTGTACGGCAACCCCTGAAGTAATGCTCTTGCTCTTGTTGAGTAATGCGTGCAGGCCTGAGGAGAGGAGTGAGTGCAGTCGGTACATATACTTTTAATTTTTTACGGTATATATACCGTCCAGTTAAATTACTGTATATATACTGGTCACAAAGTTGCCTGTATATGTACCGTAATTGTTGACCAATTTTTTTTACAGTGCGTTTCAGGGGTCCAACTCTGGCGAAAAGCTCTCTCACGCAGATAATTATCACCCTCAAACATGTAAAAATGTAGAAGGTAGAACTAGGCACGTGGACAGAAAACTTCGGGGAACTTCACTATCAAGAAAGTTATTAAATATTCTCAGCTTATAGTCTTTAAATGCTAATTTTCGGGCACGATGATTCAGCACGTAACAACCCCCCCCCCCCCTATCTTGTTTGCATTTCCGACATTGCATTGCTATGTGATTCCAAATCGTCTAGGTGTAGCCCATCCCTCCTAGAAGTTTCTTCCTCCACTTTTGATTCACCCTGTATAGTGTTATAAACTAAAGAAAAATTGCACATTAATTATAATCTAAATTCTATCTATATTTCTATATACATATATGTAATAGATTAATGCATAAAAATGCATTTAAGATTAACGTCAAAGGAAAAAAGCAAGAGTTGAAAAAATATCTATAAGTAGCCATGATTGACATGAGATAAGCTTGCTTGTCATAATGTAGTTGAAAAAACCTTTAACCTTTAAGAAAATTAATGTATCTTGGGCATCATTTTCTAATATTTTCGTCATAATGATCGTCAAAAATGTATAAAAGGATTTGTCTTTGAAGTACTTTTCAGAGGGAAATAAAAAAGAAAAACAAAATGTTTAGAAATATATATTTGAATATTTTACATAAATCAGGAAAAGCTGCTTTATATTATTAACGCTTCAAATTTCACTAAGGTGCTGGTAAACAGTTTGAGAGTATAAAGTATTTTATTTATTGCTCGGGCATAGTTTGTATTTCTTAGAACATCGACACTTGTCTTAAGAAATATTAATTTAATAACTGTAGTACAGGATGTATCTTCGCTCGAAATATTAATATACAATAACGAAAAATCATGCGTCAAGCATAGATTATGTAACACTTTCCAACGCTTCCAAAATAATTTTACAAATCATACCGTTTAATAAGCTGAAAGATAACATCTAAGTAATGAATTTGGAAAACGCATAACATATTTAAAAACATAATTTCAGGAATTTCCAACATATACAATATTCGGAAAAATATCCGAATACTTTTATTCAGCCCTGGATAGGATCTATAGATTTGTATATATACTACATAGGATGCTAAATTTTAGTTCAGTTAGCACACGCGTAGCACAGTTTAAAATTCTCCTTCTAGAGTTTCTGTCAATAAACGGAAATGTGTTCGCGAACTTTTCTGCTGTCCGGTATATGATCTACAGAATTTATACACACCACGTAATAGACAAAAAGCGAGTTAAATTTAAACTCGCGTTCAGTAACTTCCAGGAATTATTGTTTACAGACAGTAGAGAATCCTTTTGTGTGTTCCTGTAAATGAACGATGACTACTACGCACACAATATTCTGTAGTAAGCCTCTTGTAATGCACCTTAGTGATATATATAAATTTCAATGAGTTTAAAATAGTGAAACATTATTTAAATAATCCGCAGACGATTTTTCTCCATAGACGTAATGTAACGGAATTATTTTGAGTGTCTCTGTAAAAAAACTATAAGTGCTATGCACACCCTATTCCATATTCAGCTTCTTGTAATGCACCTTAGTGATATATATCAATTTCAATGCGTTTAAAATAGTGAAACATTATTTAAATAAACCGCAAATGATTTTTCCCCATAGACCGCAATGTAACGGAATTCTTTTGAGTGTCTCTGTAAAAAAACTATAGGTGCTACGCACTTCCGTTGTAATCGGGAACATGCTATAGATAGCGACAATAACATATAAAAATTGCAGAGCAATCCCTGCATATTTACGGGAGTTAGAGCACGGCCTGCAATTACAGCCTGCTCTGCAATTTTTATATGTTATTGTCGTTATCTATAGCATGTTCCCTATTTTAACGGAAGTGTGTAGCACTTATAGTTTTTTTACAGGGAAACTCAAAAGAATTCCGTTACATTGCGGTCTATGGGGAAAAATCATTTGCGGTTTATTTAAATGATGTTTCACTATTTTAAACGCATTGATATTTATATATATCAATGTTATATAATCAGTATGGTGCATTAGAAGAAGCTTAATATGGAATTGGGTGTGCATAGCACTTATAGTTACTTTACAGGGACAGTCAAAAGAATTCCGTTACATTACGTCTATGGAGAAAAATCGTCTGCGGTTTATTTAAATAATTTTCACTATTTTAAACGCATTGAAATTTATATATAGCACTAAGGTGCATTACAAGAGGATTACTACATAACAGTGTGTGTATAGCAGTCATCGTTCATTTACAGGGACACAAAACAATTCTCTACTGTATGTTAACAATAATTCCTGGAAGTGCGTTTTAAGTTACTGAACGAGATTTTAATTTTAACTCGCTTTTTGTCTATTACGTGGTGTGTATAAATTCTGTAGATCCTATACAGGGAAGCACAAAAGTTCGCGAATACATTTCCGTTTATTGACAGAAACTCCAGACGGAGAATTTTAAACTGTGCTACGCGTTTCCTAACTGAACTAAAATTTAGCATCCTATGTAATATATATACAAATCTATAGATCCTATACAGGACTGAATTAAAGTGTTCGGATATTTTTCCGAATATTGTATATGTTGGAAATTCCTGAAATTATGTTTTTAAATATGTTATGCGTTTTCCAAATTGTTTACGTAGATGTTATCTTTTAGCTTGTTAAACGGTATCATTTGTAAAATTATTTTGGAAGCGTTGGAAAGTGTTACATAATCTATGCTTGACGCATGATTTTTCGTTCTTGTTTTGCTTGTGCTGGTTTTGATATAAATATCAGTACATAATCATTTTAGACACTTGGGACAATCTTGTTAATTCTGCAGTGCACCTGGATACATTTATTAGTAGAAATATGTTTAAAGAGAATAACGAATGGCTATTTAAATAGCAATTTATACATGACGACATTTTAATTTTTTACTAGTCGCATCCGAAAGAATATATTTTGTTATATTCTAACATTTATAAAATTATTATACTTTCAGCATTATAGCTATTCAACATATTAGTGATTTATACATACATTTTAATCACTTGTTCTTTTACTTCTATTATAAAAAGAAACCAATCATTTTATAGATTTATCAAAAATTTAATTTAACATCAGAATGCTTTTCCCTTCGTTTAAAAAAATACAAAAGATGAATTATTTCACGAATTTAATGAAAAGATTTTAATATCAAGAAGTAAAATATTGTGTTTTCGAAAATGTTTAATATGATTATGAAACTTGAATTATTAATTTATTTATTTAAAAAAATATTGACTGAAAAATTGCCAAGTACCAATCATTTATTTTAATTCTCTTTAAAGTTTAACATAAGGAATTTGTTTTCAAATTTTATAGCAGAAGACTTAAAGCTTACTTCATTAACGACTTCGAAAGCTGTAATCAGATTAAAAGAGTTTTAAACACAAGGTGTTTTATAAACGCAAGTTAAAAAAAAAAAGATTTCTACTTATTTCAATTCCTTTAATCTTTATAAAGTTCTTTTATCATTAAATTCAAACGATAAAGCGATTATAAGAAAACAATTGCATTGATATTTTAATACACTGGGGTTTTTAAATACGGAACAAAAACAATATGCTAATTTTCGAAAAAAATGTTAATTACGATGGGTTAATATAAATGGTAAGTAGAGTAAATAGGTTCTACCTTAACTGCCAGTCAATTGACACAAATGGTTAATGGTGCCATTGTCATTGCAGTACCTACAGAGCCTGCACTAGCCACGCGAAGACAATCGCCAGCCAATGTTAAACCAATGATAGTGGTATTTTCAAATTTCTCTTTTTCTTTTCAGTATTTTTCAATTATTTTATTTCATAGGATTCCTCACCAGAGGTCGATTTCTCATCAGATACTGTTTTACTTTCTTGATTTTCGTTGCAGTTGTTTTATGAGGATACTTTCATTTCCGAAACATTTCCGAAATAGAAAGTGACATCAAAAACTAGTTGGATATGCCAATCCTTAAACTTTCTAAACATTTTAATACTTGAAAAAGCGTATTTGTTTTTAATTATGCAATTTAGAATCCAAAAATTCAGCATAGTAGCGCCACCTCTTATATAATTTACACCATAAACGAATCATCAACAATTTATACCAAGGTCTAACTGAATTTAAAGTTGTGTTAAAT
The DNA here is from genome assembly GCA_963931845.1 of Maratus michaelseni. Lineage (NCBI taxonomy): Eukaryota > Metazoa > Arthropoda > Arachnida > Araneae > Salticidae > Maratus > Maratus michaelseni. The sequence continues at coordinate 403,319,559 of OZ007592.1, forward strand.
TCCATGCATTAGTCCTTGAGATGTAATTATCTCTAAATCCTGAAAAATGCAGTATAGCAGCGCCACCTGTTGGTATATTTACAACAAAATCTAAACAGAAAAACTTATATCAACGTCTAACAGAAACTAAAGTTTGATGAAAATCCGTGCATCTGTTCTTGAGTTAATAAAATCTGCAACCAAAATCAAACTAGTCGGATGTGTCAATCCCAAAACTTTCTTTTATCTCACACAGGTTTCGCATACACTAAAAAGGATCAGCAACAATTTATATCAAGTTCTAACTGATTCTAATTTTTTTTTTAATTCCGTGCATTAGTTCTTGATATATATTGCTAAAATCGTGTAAATCCAGCAAAATGCAGCATAGTACAGCCAAATGTTGGGAGATATAGACCAAAACCTAATCAACGACAACGTATGTCAACGTCTAACTGAATCTGAAGTTTGATGAAAATCCGTGCATTAGTTCTTGAGATATAGTTATCATTTTAATAATGAAAAAAGTAGCATAACAGTGCCTATGAAATTTCGTACATTCGTTCTTGAGATATAGATATCGTAAAAATCATGCAAAAAGTGGTATAGCATCGCCACCTGTTGGGATAACTACACCAAAACGTAATCAACGTCTATTCATGTCAAGGTCTAACTGAATCTGAAGTTTGATGAAAATGAGTGCATTAGTTCTTGAGATAGAGCTATTGCGGAAATCGCGAAAAATGCAGCGCAGCAACGCCACCTGTAGGGCGATTTTCACCAAAAACTAATCAGCACCAATTTATATCAGGGACTAACTGAATATAAAGCTTTATTAAATTTCGTGCATTAGTTCTTGAGATAGAGCGCCCACAAAATTTTTGTTACATGCAGACAGCCAGACAGACAGACAGAGTCCCAGACTCCCAGACAGACATTTTCTAAAAAAAGTCAAATCATGTTCAGGACCTTCTAAAACGTATAAAGCCGTCGAAAACTGGAAGAAAATTTTCATGAATACAATACTTTCTTCTTGTAAAGGTAGAAGAGAGTAAAAAGTGAAAAGCAAACAGTAAATTTCAAAAGAACGCTGCCATTGGTTTAACATTAGCTGGAAATATAAAATCTGATATTATTATTCGAAAAGAGTGGTATAAACTCAGAAACTTTTTGAAATGTTATAGAGGGTCCTTATTACTTTAATTATAATGTTTGGAATCAGTTTGGCGGAAATCCGTAACGGCTGAAATTCTATACGATTGGCGGAAACCCATACGAACATAACCAAAATCTGTAAAGCTATGGAAATCTAGTGGAATGAGCCAAACACCGTCGTAATCAGGCCCATAGAGCCCGAGATAGAAAAGCACCCCTTGTGCCGAAATTCGGAACTACAATTGAAAAGTCCTGTCTATGTCGAGTCGAATGAATCAAACTGCATCGTGATGGGACTCATAGAACCAGAGTTAGCTGCAAAATCTGTTAGTTTCATCTTCCACCAACAGGGGGCGCAATCTGTTCTATACGAACATAACTGAAATCTTTGAGGCTCTCGATTTCGAGACGAATAAAGCCATACCTCGTCGTGATCAGGCCCATTTAACCATAGATAAGAAAGCACCCCCTGGTGGTGAAACTCTGACCTAAAATCTGTAAGTTCTATCGATGTCGAGTCTAATGATCCAGACCGAGTCGCGATGGGACCCGTACGACGGGAGATATTTGGAAAAGAAATAGCAGATTCCTTAGCTTTTTGTTTTGCTATACAAAACTAGGAATTTTGCTAAAATCAAATATTATGGTCCACATTCGAAAATTTTTTGAATCCCTGAAATGTCAGCCCACTCTGAGCAAGGATGCACATATTTCAGATTCAAAAATCCGACATTAAAAATTTTTTTATATCGCCTATAAAAACAGTAATCCTTTTAAAATGCATCATTTTATCAATTTTATCTCTTTTTTTTCAGAAAGCGTCACGATGTCTACTATTCTTCCACTGAAATCATCAAAACATGTGCAGTGAAAGACAGCTGTTGTGTTGACTTCCAAAAAATTCATTTTCTTTTTGAAAATTAATGATTTTTTAATTGATATCTTCGGGAATTACTTTTTTGGACTCGGCATTCCATATTACGCAGGGATACATAATTTTCAAATCCTTAAATTCAATATCATTAATAATTTTATATAGCCTGTAATAACCCCACTTAAACTGGTTTCATATCTTTCATTCTTCTAGACATCTAGACGTCCCAATGTCTGGCTCTGAAACAGCGCGTTAAAAGGAATATGTTTTATGCAATCAAATTAAGGAAATAATAATTAATATCTTTGGTTCTAATGGATGGAATTCCCTTAATTTTTACAATATTTTAATGTGGAGAGAGAGATGATTCACGCGGTGTTATTTTCAAAAATGTAGGTAAATTATATCTTATTAGCCCATTTAGCAAGCCCATTTTAAAACCCTACTTCCGTATTTTTATCGGCAGACACTTTGTCGCTTTCTTGCTTGGAAATAATTTTTATCAAACGCATGTAGCTGCAGATTGGATAAAATTAGGAATTGTTCTTTTCGCGCAATTTTTAATGAGTTTTTAATGTTTTTAATTAATATCTTTTCTAAATACCAGCGGATTTTTTCGAAACCTGAATTAACAGAATTCTCGAATTTTCCTGCGTATTTTGATATCTTTAACGCCTCTCTACTCCGTCTGTGAGAAAAGTTTTTAGAGTTACAGACAGAAACAATAGGCAGACAGACAGGCGTCGTTTTCGAACATTAATAATTATAGAAGATTATCGTCGTTAAATTTTATTGTTGCTATTGTTGTTGCTTTTGTCATTTTCTCATCTAAATCGGGTATTGAAAGAAAAAAAGTAGGTGGCAGATTTCTTAGAGGCTTACACAAAAATAAATGCATGCAAATAGAAGTATATTTTAAAATTATTCTTATAGAAATCGTTCACCGTAACAACATAGACATGTAAAGAACCATGTCTAGTCTTTTTTCTAATATATTTTTTACAAAACCTCAGGAATTCTTGTTTTAGTACGACATTTACTTTTTCCTTTATGTTTTAATGTGTTGTCAGTTTAAATTTAAAGAACCTCTTCTGACATGCACTGCACTTGTTTAATTTTTTAAATACTCAGATTTATATATTTTTTTTCCTTTTTAAACAAAATTTATTACTTTTTAGAAACGTAAATTTTTAAATATCAAGCAATGAATTATACTTTTTTTATCAATGACTCCAGTTAAATTGTATTTAACACACACATTTAAAATGCGGAATATACTCATCTTTCTTTATTATAACAGATATTTATAAATTATTTTGTATTCATAAAATATCAATATGAGATCAATATGAGAAAAGACACAGATGTTAAAAGATGTTTAAAATAATATATATTAAAAATATATTTTAACATATATTTGTGTCTTTCAAATATCACCTGTTAAGTGGGATCTATCGAATCTGATATTGATATTTTATGAATAAAATAAGGTGGAAATTTGCATTTCTCCGTATGTGTTTTGTTTTTATTTTGTATTATTCCGCATGGAAATGCTTGGAAATATTTTACAAAATTCTATAAAAATTCTATCAATGTATCTACAAATACTGCAAAATACCTTGGAATATCCTGAATAACTTAAACTACTTCTAAATTTTAAAATTCTAACATTCTTATAATATTTATATTAAAAATATACATAGTAAACAAAAAAAATACAACATTTGAAATATTCTTATATCACCTTTATTTAGAATGATAGCTATTTTTAATTTTTTGTAGAAGACAATTGTTTCAATGCTAAAAGTTTCAGGGCGAAAGTATTTTTTTCCTTAAATTGCTGAAATGATTAAAAGAACACTAGAATTTACAACTGTATATTTAATAAAAAAAATATGTAAAACCTATTCTTCATGTACTTTATAAAAGGGAAAATTTCCTTCCAAAATCCTGGTTGCAAAGTGGCATTTAGGAAATTATGTAACGCAAAAATGATACACCACCTTTCAAGGGGTTAAAAATCATTCACAAACTTGTTGAAAAAACCTCTATTGCAAATTCAAATGATGCAAAACATTCAGGATTTCCCTGAATAACATCCACGCTCGATAAATTCCGCGAATTGAAAATTTTTCTCCGTCCAAAAATTTGCCTTTCGATATGCTTATTTTTACTCATAACACACAAAATCTACTAATCTAACAAAAAATTGTACTTAAATTCTCCGATCTAAAGCTACATTTTCGTCTAACAGGTGCGATCCGGCAGTTGTGCTGCCTTCTACTGCTTCTTAATAGAAAAATAAAACGTTGGTCCTCAAAACACGAAAAATCCGCGTATCGAAACTCAAATTTGCATTAAATCAATCAGTTAAACACTGAAATTTCTTCAACTAACAGAAATATATCTTACAATTAGAGGGGTTTTACTACAACTTGCTGCCTGTACGTTTAAAGTCCTTTGACTTATTAGGATATCTTGCTCTTGGTTTTAAAAGGCAGGAACAAACCACTCTTGCTTGCTTTCTTAGTGGGCACCTTAGAAATATAAAATTTTCTGAGGGCATCAAGTGCTTCGAAATATGCAACAAGTGTTCCACTGAGCAGGCTTCCCCTGATCATATCCTTGTCTGCCTGGGGCTCTCCAAGCAGGATCTTGCTGCTGATCCCTTGATGGTGCTGGATTTCTTTAGTGTGCATAATATCATGGACCTGGTATAGCCCCGCTGACCTAAGGGGCTGTGCAACAAAAACACAACACGCTTTTTGAGGAAATTCTTTGAGAGTGTAAAATATTTCAAGACTGTAAAACTCTAAAGTTCTTATAATATTTACGTTAAATTCGGAAAACATCCAACATTCGGGTCCTTCTTAAAATATAATTATGAAGGAGAATAGAACAAAAATGTCCGTGTTATTCAATTTAATTTACGATAATAATAATTCTTTATTTACTGTTTTAAGCAAAATTTCAAAGAGACACTTCAATTAATATCTTTTGACGCGTAAACATTTAATCTCGTTAATAGACATTTCTAGTTGGCCTTATATCTTGCTTATGGAACAGAATAAGATAGAATAAACAGTTCATGGATATTTATTACTGTAATTAGATCTGTTAGAAAGCAATTTCTGAAACTTTAATAAAGTCAGAATTAAGAGTCGGTTCATCAAATGGTTTACATTTAGATTATGCTTGACAGAATTTTTCTTTATTAATGAGCATAAAATAACATGGTATAATAATATTTCATCAGTTGATTTGCTTTACGTTTTTAGTTCAGTATGAAAAAATTGTGATTTTAAAAAAAATAATAATATATAGAAACAAAGCAAAATGCTTTTTTCTGCAACGATGTCATATTTTTGTAGATATTCTTTAAACAATGAAGGAATAAAAAAGAAACAATATGTCATTCATATTGTTATATATTTAGAAGTTATTTTTAATGCGATACAGCTCCAAAATATATTCGTTTAATTATTTTTTTAAAGAGAGTATATTTTTAAAATTAAACTTTAAGCTTTTAGTTAAAAATTAGTAGTTACCGGAAAAAATTATATATAAAATTAATTATATATATATATATATATATGAAAAGTAATTGATATTCCATTAATTTGGTATGTAAAACAGTTTTTGTGTCTGATTTGAGGTACAAATCAATATTTAGGGTTCATTTTGTAAAGGTTTACTTACTAAACGTATGTATAGACAGATAAAAAAAATATATATTTTAATCTTTAAATTATCAATATTAGAGAAAAAAACAGAAATAGCCATTTGATCAAAAATTGGTTTTGTTTTCAATTTATGTTAAAAAAATAAGATTAGAGGTTCTTCTTCTTAAAGAAAATTGCACCAAACTCTGAAAATTTCAATAGGAATACCTAATTTTAACATCATATTTAGAGTTTTTTGTTATATTTCACTTTAGGATACCAAACTAAAACCCTTTCAGTCATATAGCTCAAAATTTATTAACGTTTAAAAAATGGAACTCTTAATGTTAAATTCATTTGTTGTTGAAGCTAAACAGATTAGAGTGCGGATAGTTTTAAACATAATTAAAAAACTACTTGGCGGGACACGAACAATTATTTTGGATTCGCATATTTGACGCTTCTAGAAATAGTTTTCTGTTAAAAGATCATAAGTTACAGATCATAATTTTTTTCAAAAATTAATTTCAGAAAATTTATATTTTAGAAATAAGTTTCCGAAATTGAAATATATTGTAACCTTTAAATATTTTAACAGAAATTTATTTTCAGAAGATTCAAATATGCAAATCAAAATTTACAGCTCATTCTGTGGAATAGTTCTTAAGTTAGGCTGAAAAATTATCTGTAGTGCAATCTTTGGCAACGATTACACAAGAATTGAAAATTAGATGTTCCAAACATTAAACCTTTATAGTTTGTAATCTACTTTAATGACTTACTTTCCGTTTGGTAGCCTTGGGTAACATTTATCAAAACGTCCAAATATGAAGTCGAATTTAAATGTTCGGATTGCAACTTTCAGAGTTTGGTACTATTTCAATATGACAACGACTACCTTAACTTTTTTTTAAATATAAATTGAAAAAAAAAAAGAAAATACATAATTTCCGGTCGAATGGATATTTTCTTAATTTTCTGGAATAATTTAGTGCTTGAAATGTATGTGGTGTTCTTTTTTCTTTTTTGTGTTTTCTTTTTTTTTTTCTTTTTCTTTTTTGGAGAGGAGAAGAAAGCAATTGTAAAACAAAACAGTAATAATAATATAATAATAGTGCAAGTCACAATAAGTAAAATAAATTTTGATTTTTTAACTATTCAAAACTTTCTGCTTATTATATGAAACTTTTGCTTTTGCAATGTTTATATCAAATAATTACATACCTCATAAAATAACAGCCAAAGTAAATATTAACGAGTTGTAGATATGTGAGTGAATGGCATTTTCTGAATCACACTAAAAAAAGCTCAAATCTATACTAAAAATGTCCAAAACTTTTATTCTTATAGCATAAATCTCAACATTGTATTACTATTGCTTGTCTGTTATTACTGCAAAATAAACAATGTGAATATAAGAAACAATTAAGAAGAATCATATACTGCAAAAAAAGTGTTGATTTTACAGTATAATAACGGCATCCCAGCTGCTAGTATTATACCGTAAAATTTACAGTAATAAACAGTAAAATAAGCAGTAATACGTTCTATTTTTTGCAAGGGTGACAACCATGCACGTTAAAAACAATTTTCTTTGTTTTCCCTTAACAGTCATGGGAATATGAACAGATTATAATGGGATTTACTTCAGTAAATCGCCTTATGATGTCGATTTATTTCAGTAAATCGACATCAACACAAATCATGATGATCAAGAATCAAATAAATAATGGATGATGAATCAAATCAAATGATTTGTCACACAGTCATCTTCACATAACGATTTGAAATATTGTGGTGTACTGTGTTACCTTTTAATATTATCCCAAACTGCTAATAAGTAACTAGACTATTTTCCTTTTTAACACTTTCCAACCTAGTTGAAAATTGTTTATGACTTCGGTTTGTCTAGCCGTCTGTCCGTGCTCTAACTACCGTAAATATGCTCGGATTGCCCTGCAATTTTTATATGTTATTGTCGTTATCTATAGCATGTTTCCTATTTCAACTGAGGTATGTAGCACTTATAGTTTTTTTTTACAGGGACACTCAAAAGAATTCAGTTACATTACGGTCTATGGGGAAAAGTCATTTGCGGTTTATTTTAATGATGTTACACAATTTCAAACACATCGTAATTGATATATATCACTAAGGTGTATTGCAAGAAGCTTAATATGGAGTATGCTGTGCATATGAAAAGAACAACAATGTGACAATGAAAAGAAATCCGTTACATTACGTCTATGGAGAAAAATAGTTTGCGGTTTAATTAAATACTGTTTCACTATTTTAAACGCATTGAAATTTATGTATAGCACTAAGGTACATTGCAAGGGGCTTATTACAGAATATTGCGTGTATAGCAGTCATCGTTCATTTACAGGGGCACACAAAAGAATCTACTGTCTGTTAACAATAATTTTTGGAAGTGCGTTTTAAGTTGCTGAACGCGATTTTAAATTTAACTCACTTTTTGTCTATTACTTGGTGTTTATAAATTCTGTAGATCCTATACAGGACAGCACAAAAGTTCACGAACACATTTCCGTTTATTGACAGAAACTCCAGAAGGAGAATTTTAAACTGTGCTACGCGTTTCCTAACTGAACTCAAATTTAGCATCCTATGTAGTATATATACAAATCTATAGATCCTATACAGGGCTGAATAAAAATATTCGTATATTTTTCCGAATATTGTATATGTTGGAAATTCCTGAAATTACGTTTTTAAATATGTTATGCATTAGATGTTATCTTTCAGCTTATTAAACGGTAATGATTTGTAAAATTATTTTGGAAGCGTTGGAAAGTGTTACATAATCTATGCTTGATGCATGATTTTTCGTTCTTGTTTTTAATTTAATATGGTACGAGAAGAAATATTTTGTGTCTATTTTTAAACCAATTTGTTCGCAAGTTCTCGTTCATTTCAATCATTTCAACTTTTTGGCCACATAATTACTTTGCTCCTGAAATGATTGAAGAAAAATATTAACTTAATGTTTAGTTAACGAGATCTTCAAACTATGTGGTATTAGCATTTTACAAATAAGACATTGTTTTACCAAAGTATCTACTCATTTCTAAACATTATTTAATTGGGAAACTTCTGTTGTTCACTATAAATCCACAACATTTCTAAACTGCGTACATAAAAAATATTGCCATTTGAGAAAGATCGAAATGCTTCTTGTGTGCATCATAGATTTAAAGTTAGAGAAAAGCTTTCTGTTGTTGTTGTGTTGTGGCTCAACCTCCAACTGTCTGACGAAGTCAGACAAGATCCAATAGACCGTTAATCTTCAGAAAATCAAGAACCAGAAGAGGGGGAAGCATATAAATCCACCCTGGAAAGACCCAAGCAGTACAGGATGTGTTCTGCAGAGGCCTGTCGAGCTTGACATTTAGGGCAGACTTCAAAGGTATTTTTGCCCTCAAAGAACGGGAGACATTTCGTGTGTCCACTTGCCAATTTTGAAATTGCCGTTCGAGAGGTTCTGTCCCAGTTGATAGCGATCAAAGAGCCTGGCTCCCTACCCACGAAAAACTTTCTAAATGTTTTAACGGTTTTAGGATATCATGGAAATGTTGATTTTAAAATTCATGTTACATTTCTATATTTTGCATTAATGCATATTATTTACATTTTGTTAAAAATTGCTTCTTTAATGTAAGCGGCGGATTTTTATTTGTGTATTTTATTCACTATTTTATTTTCATTTCTGACATCAATTTCAGTAACATAAGATATTTTTGAAGAGTTTTAGTACCTAAATGTATTTATTTAGATTCAAACCACAAATTAATAGCTTTCCATTACTTTGAAAATAATTTTAAATTATCCACTTTACTTAACACAATAAGAGGCACTTAAGTATTAATTTCATTCCACTCTTTGAAAGTTTATTTTACCAAATGCTCTTAAAACTTTTGAAAATTGATTTTCGTAGAAAATGCATTTAATAATTTCAAACAGACGTGATAAAACTTTAAATAAGATTAATTAATCAATTTGTGCTTTCAAATCTACTTGTTATTATTTCAAAATTCTCTCTATTAATCAGAAACTGTGATTCTTAAGCATCAAACTGGCTTAAAATATTTATATTTCAAGTCTGCATTATAAAGAATGAAATAATGCATAACTTTATTTGTGTAATTCATAATAAAGCTGTGTAATTCATAATAACGTTGTGTAATTCACAATAAATATCAATATGTTTATGAAACATATGATTAAATTTAAATTCAAAATTTCAATCTGAATGGAGCATATTTTTTTTTAATTTTCAGAAAAAATGAATTACTTAACTGAAATTTTAATTTATCCTGGCAGTGAGAAATTCATAATATTGTCAAGTGACCATTATTTACATAAACGATTGAATGACTGGACAGTTTGCTGTAATTTTTTACAGCGCAGTGAAACATGATTTAATACATATGCATTTAATAGAAGCATATGCTTAGAATTATTTATGGAATTTAATAGAAGCATGAGAGCGACCGTTACTACAATTTTCTTAGTTTCAGAAACTTCTCTAGATTTTTTAAAAAGAAAATTGAAATTCACAAAAATAAAAGGTTTTCTTTCCAAGACATAGAACTTGGTTCAGATAATTCTCATATAAAATGTATTTCTCTTATTCGTTCAAATTTGTGACTGTTTTTGTAGACATGTATATTTCGGACACTCATTGGAAAAGATAAGGTCTATTTTATATCTTGTCCATATGTTTTACCTGAACAATGCATCACAGCCTAAAAATGAAATCTAAAAATAAATCTAAAAATTTTCAGAAAAAAAAACATTTTTTAGTGAAATTAAGTTGATACAATGTCATATTTTATATAGATTTGTCATTTTTTTATTTAAAAAAAAAGAAAAAGAAAAAAGAACAGTTCTGTGTGAATGGATATATCATTAACTGTAAAAACGAAGTACAGTGTTAAAAATCTGCGGCAAACTGTCCAGTCTTTCAACCGTTTTTATACAAAACGGCTACATAACCGTAATTTATTTCTGTTCTGACCAATAAGAATACTTCACAATGTGTTTGAGTAACCGTTATCTATAAAAAACGGTTGAATATCCGGACAGCTTGCTGCAGATTCTTAACAGTGTGGGTCGGAAAGCTGTTGTGGATAAAGAGTACAAAACGCCATGACAAGACAAATCATTTTTAACGGTGTATAATAAAAAAAAGTTATGATATACATCGCCGACCACAAAATATACGAAACAGAGTAATGTGATATTAATAAGGTTGAACTGTTTAAATGAGAAATAGCAGAAACAATATCATAATATAATAAATATTTCATAACAATGAAATTTGTAATTAATAACTATTTAAATATATAATTTATATTCAGAAATCTTTATATATATATCTATATATATAAATCTATATATATCTACCTTTATATAAATTTATATATATATATATATATATATATATATATATATATATATATATATATATATATATATATATATAATTTTTAAGAAAGTTTGTAAACGCATTAAATGTAACTAATAAATTTCAAAATTTAATTATTAATTTTAATTCCTTAGCATCTTTCTTATATACATTTTTAATTAATTATGAATTAACTTAAAGTATGATCCAATGTGTCACAGTTATATAAATGGTGATATGTGATCGTTTGGTACAAATATTTATGTGATACATTATTCAATATTCATAAGTGTCATTTATTTTTTATTTTATTTATTTATTTATTTATTTTTAATACAACTTTTATTCATTATTCTAATACAATAAATTTATTAACATAATTTTGTTCAATTATCTGTCTTAAGACAGTATTTGTTTTAAAACATCATCCAATAATGTAATAAATTATTATATAATTGTATGCATTTACCAATAGATGGCAGCACCTCATTGATTTATTCTTTTGAATTTATGGTGGAGTTCAATTTTAATTTTTCTATAGAGGGTGCTGATTTTATATATTGGGATATGTGCTTGGCTATGCATTACATGTTGTTCCTTGATCCATGGTCCATCAATTTTTAAATAACTTTTTTTCCTTTTTTTTTTTTTTTGGCCACATATGCTTAAAACTCCAATTCTTGTAATATATGCTGACACAAGTTTGGATTTTGCTTTCAAATGGCGTAATTTCATGTTTTTATTTTTTAACTCAATCCTTTTTCATCATGTTTTATTTTGAACTTAATTGTTGTTTCATTGTGTATTTCTCTACATTCTGGGTGTGGTTGTCCCAAATTCATATTCTTTAGCTATTTTATGGCTAATATGAATATGAAACCACACATTTTATATGTGGAAATTTAGGCATTTGGGGCCTGAAGATTCTGTCTAAATTCCACATTTTTATTTTTATTATTTTTTTTAATACTATGCTTTTGGTATCTATGTTCAGTTTGTTGGGGTGATCTATTTTGTTGTCAATTAGTTATTTTAATATTATTCATAATTTCACAGATTTTGTTGGTGGTTGTAATGTTTAGTTCATTGTTATATATATATTTATATATATATATATATACATATATATAGAATTATAGAAATTTATGTACAAACTTATCTGCCGAACAATTTCGGAAATAATGAAATCCATTTCGATTTTGGATGTTTTTATATTCATAAACAGCATTTTTTTAACATATTCATTTAGTGAATATTAAAAAGTAGAAATTCAGCTAGTTGTAAAATAAATGACTATTTAATAACTGGCCTTTATGTTTTAATAGTCTTCGCCTAATAAAAAAAGATAGAACTGGAAATTTAACATTTTATCATTACAATTCCCTTTCTTCAATATGACTAATTAATCTCTTTTAAAATGGCAGCAAGCTATTTATTATTACAAAGTATAATTACGAATAGTGAATTTTACTACACAATGCTTTACGTTGTACTAAATAATTAAGTGCAGCATACGACAACACTTTTAACATGAGGATTATTGAGGATTGAATACAATCGACATGTAATCATTAACGTAGTTTATGCATGGTATTTGAAACGAATAACTGATTATACAAAATTATATTGAATGTATAGTATCAGTTGAATGGGGAATACATTATTTTATATTTATGAGTTTTTATATAATAAATCCTGCCGCTAAATAAAAACATTGAATATGTTTTTATTTATAGTTACATTCTTCTTCAGTAAATCTAGTTATGCATTTTAAAATCATATTTAACCTTTTTTTAACAATAATATAATTAAGGAAAAATTGATTTCCTGACACACAATACTGCATAGGGTATGTATTAATAAATTACGGAAATCTGACATGCATATATATATATATATATATATATATATATATTTTGCAATGAAGTTTAGTGTATTATACCAGTTTATTATATGTAACGTATATATACTCTAAAAAAATCCATAAATTGTTTTTTTTTTTTCTTTTTTTTGTTGTTCGTTAATTTAATTTTATCTATTTATTTATTGTCAAAATACAGAACTTTTCGCTTTGATTCCAAACGGCCCCTAAAAATTACAGAAAAATTCATGAATCTAATGTAAAAATTACCTAAAAACCAACTATCTAATGCTGTATTTTCGTAAAATCACAGAGTGTTCCGTTCATTGTTCTGCATGTTATTTTTTCGCACAAGACACGGAATTTTTATGTGTTTCGCTTTCCCCTCAAAACACGAAAAAGTCACTATCCGAATCTCTATTTTTTTTTTTTTTTTAATTATCCAGTCACAACACTTGAAATAACAGAAAAATCGCTTCCCGTCACATGTATATTCTGGCAAAATGCTTTCTACGTTTTCTGGGAAAATTATTTTTGAGAGTATACGCATTGTATTTTAAGTAAAACTCTAATTTTAGCAATTTAATCTTTCTTTATGTTTTATGGGCTTGTTTCGAACGTCGTCTTGTTTAATTGTAACTAGCATATAACCCCCGTCAAAAATGACGGAATGTTATGTTTCATTTAACATAAGACTTCATACAAACAAACAGCATTAAGATGTTATGAAATAATAATTAATCCTTTGATATAAACAACGACATTCCCGAAGGAAATAAACTGTTTTGATTGAACTTCAATAGTTTAAAGATTAAGAACAATAAAATCTTCAAAACATTATTTAGATCAACAAAGTTGTTTAAATACCCATTGCTGGGTTAACACATCTCCGGGCCCGCTTGCGCCCCCTAGCGGACCCCTAATTACATCGGAGCGGTGCCTCGCATACAAACCTCGTAAAAAGCTGCACTAATATTTCACCAGGCAACGCTGCAAAACATATTTTTAAGCGACGAAATGATTGTATTAAATTTCGAGTCATTTCGGCAATCTGCGTAATTTCGATCTTTTAAACTGCCCTGCTATATCAGAGTAAACATTTCATTTTTCAAATTCTGATTTCTCAACTGTATACAACTGTAATAAATTTCGATCATTAAAATAATTTATTTTATTTTATTTCTTGATTAAATCGCATCTATTAATTGTATTAATATGACGGATAATTTTTTTTCACTACAATGTTACTATGTTAAAATTCAAAATTTTATCTGCATTGATATAACTAATACTTGTTGTACCACAGTATTACATTATATTCCTTATATTTTAATTATATTTGATGTAAAATATTCATTTTATTTACAATGCAAGCAAAATTGATTAAATACAGAACAAAGAGCAATTTCAACAGAAAGTTTATTTGCCAAAATAATAATTAAATAACTTAAATTTTAAAAAGTTTATTTCAAATTAAAGTCTGATTTTTTATAAACATGCCTAAAGAAATCTGTGATAAATTTTGATCATTAAAGATAATCTTTTATTAAATAAGTATTTTTTTTAATTCTCTTATTAAATTAAAAATTTATTTTCACTACGAAGTTTCGACTATGCTAAAATACAAAATTTTATTTCATTGATATAATTAATATATGTAGTACACGGTATTACAATTATATGTTCCTTATATTCTGATTACATTTTATAAGAAATACAGTGACCTCTCACTTATACGCGATGTTCAGTAATTACTTTTTGTACCAGTATTTTAAAACAGTGAAATTCGATTTATAAATTCTGCGATTAAATAAGGAGAAAATTAATTTAAAAGGAACTGGTGCTGAAAAATAATTACAGTGTATCGCGTATAAGTGTGAGGTCACTGTATTCAATTTAAAATTTTGTTTATATTAATCTCCGATAGATGGCGATAAAGGGTCACAATGAATGAACGAAGTAGTTTAGCAGGTATTACGGAGGAAAGTAACTTCTTCTGTTAGTGATCACTTTCTGAAGGGTTGCCTTCATGGTTTAATATTTTAAACGTTCACAACGAATGAATCATTTGTTTGTTTACTTTCATGGAGCAATAAACCTAATTTCAACTGAAGTTATCTCAGAATATAAATATAATTTAATGTAAGCCATCTCACAAACATTAATTTATTTTGAAAGACATGATTTCAAGTAGGATAAATTATCGTTTAGTTGTTATGTTAGAATAGGGTCTTCATTAAGCCTAACATGGCGTTTAACTACGGTCAATTCGCAGATCAGAGTGGTTCGGCCTGGAATGGTTACAGACAATTTCTTGCCTTCGGATTTTATTATAAGTAAGATGGTATTCAATATCAGATTTTCTGTCTGTCGATCACTGTTATGTCTGAAATCTTTTCGAATGATACAGTAGGGTCACTGCGATAAACCAACAGTTGATCATGTCATTCAATATCTTATTCAATAAAGTATTTTAGTACATGCAGATTACTAATGTAAATTATCAATATTTAGAAATAGTGGTAGATAAAAAAAGGGCATTAGTGGCATCCCTACCCTGTTCTATTAATAAATACTTTTTAATAAATAAATAAATAAAATAATAGTTACACTTTGAGAATTATTTTGTATCAAAAAGTGCATAAAACTGATAACCCACATAAGCATTTTAGAAATATGATAACAACATTAACCCTTTGATTACGGGCCAGTAGTGGCGACTATTTTTGTATTTAATCGTAACAGAATTCACAAAAGTTTTTTTCTTCTTTTTTGTGGCATATTTCTCTTAAAAATATCTTAGCATAAGCATATGGCAGAGATTATTTTTCAAAATGTGGTGCAAAGAGAATAAAACAAATAGTTCACCGGGATGTCCGACATGTAGCCAAAGCGTTAATAATTATTCTGTACTTTAAAGAATTTAAAAAAAATATATTTTAATCAATATTTTCAATTTGTATATTTCCACAGTTGTTTTTATAAATATTATTTTAGACTTTTGAAATAAAACATTTGTTTAGTGGCTGGTTCTCGTTGAAGTATGACAATAAAGGGCTGGCGCCAGACTAGAATACGATGGCACCTCGAAGAACCTAAAATCTTAAATCATGAAGATTCTGAAAGTGCTCTCTTCAAATATCTTATTTTTGTGTCAAATAAAATGTCAATACCACTTTCTTTAAGTGAATTATTTTTGTTAAGCTGTTTAGGAAAGATCAGGATTAGAAAGTCTGTGGGAATTTTAGGAAAAAGAAGGATTGGTGCTCTTTATTTTCTTTAAATATAGAGAGAAAATATGTTTTTTTTATCCCTTTGAATACTGGAGTCTGAAAACTCAATAGCATGCGAACTACGGCGAACAACCAAACGTGAAATATGCTGAGAGATTATTTCTTCCCCTTTCTTCAACTTATCTGCTTGTCAGCAAGACAAGGAGGTAAAAGTGGAACCTCCCTAAGATAACTAGTAAAAAAGGATCCCCACCCGTTGATTACAATAATTTATTGCTCTGCTACAATAGTTGAATATTTATGAGGCGGAGAAAATGGAATAAGCGTTCGGGCGGTCTGCCAGTAGCTTGCTTGGGCGTCTTAGGCGCGTTTTGAAGCGAAAGAGTTAAAGAAAGTCTGGAGATTTTTTGGAAGAAGAAGACTTTCTGCCCTTTATTGCCTTTAAATATATATATAGAAAATCTGTTTTTTGCAAAAGGTTTCTAATTTCTGATAGACTAAATTTTAGATTGGATGAGAATAAAACTTATAGAATATTATTTATGTAGAAGTTCTGAGTGCTGGAATATGTACATATTTTTATCCATTAAAATTACCAAAAGTATGTTCGCGAGGAATCAAAAGATACAAAATTGAGGTACTAAGTTGTATCTCTTAAAACATTTAATAAAAGAAACAAACTTCTAATTAAAAAAGTACACAAATCACGTATAGCTTTTATATTTGGCATTTATTTTATTGGGCATTGCATACATATATATATATATATATATATATATAAGTTTGCTTTTTCTTATTACTTTACTTTAAAAAAGGCTACTTTTTAAAGACCTTCACTATCAAATATTCCTGAGTTATGATGATATATTTTATGAATTAGGACTGTTTTCGGACACTAAAAAATCTTCTTTCAGTTTTTAATGCCAGAAGTAAGTTTTCATGATATTATAATGTTTTATTTATTTTACTTATTTTGATGTTGAATGAAAATGTTGTAGTGCTCAAAATAGGTTACTGTATATTATCGTGTATAATGCACTCCAGCATATAATGCGCACATACGACTTGAGAATGTTTTTTTTCTAATTGTATGTATATTTACTGCATTATGAGCAATCCCTATTTTCTACAGAAATTTTATGAAATATGTAGCATGAAAATGCAAAAAGAGCATTAAAAGTATAAAACATAGTACTGATAAAAAGAAAAAGAGAAAAAGAAAAAGAAACGTGAGGGCATAACGCTACTGCCAACCTAGCTACTTGAATCCCCACAATGTGTTTGGAATCGTACTTGTGTTCATTCGAAAAAACACATTTTTTTCTCTTGTCTATTAATAGAGAAGCCAAAATTTGTTGTTTAATTTTTAACCTTTCAGATTTGTACCCGACGTAAAACGAGCACTAATAATATTTTACCAATTTTCATGTTTCAAAATTCCACGTTATACGCCGAACTATACGGCAAGTCAAATTTTAAGCCTAACTATTAGACTTGCCTATTCTTACATTTTATAAAGAATAGGCGATATTGACGTTTTTATACTGCAAACGTCATTATTTAAAGATAATTTAATGCGTTGATAAGTATAAATATACAGAACAAAACTAAATACATTTATATAACATAAATTGAATCTCTTTCGCTTTCTATAAGATAAACAAAGCATGTTTCCCTTTAAATCACTTGCATGCAAAATCAATGAAGTAAAAAAAAACATAATAGGAGATTTAACTTTTATTATAAATTATTATTTAAATCTCCGCACTACACATACTTTTCTAAAATTGTAATTACTTTTCCATTCATAAATTGGTAATATTGATGTAAAGAAATGTTCTTTTATAAGAATATGAAAAATTAATAAATGTGATCACAAGCTATCTAATAGACAGATTAAATAAGATTGTTATTTGAATAACAGCAGCTTTAA
Source organism: Maratus michaelseni (assembly GCA_963931845.1). NCBI lineage: Eukaryota > Metazoa > Arthropoda > Arachnida > Araneae > Salticidae > Maratus > Maratus michaelseni. The sequence continues at coordinate 403,337,684 of OZ007592.1, forward strand.
ATTCGGTTTCTTAAATTATTTAATGGATTAGTTTACAGAGGAAGAACTTTAATCATTTTGTGTTGGTCTAAATTAATAATAATATTTAACCTCTAAAATACATTTTACTTTTTAAACAATTATCTTTGCATAATTAGTACAATTGCAGAAAAAAATTTATACCTTCAAAGATTTATTTTGAAAATTCAAAGAAAACAAACAATTATAATTAAAATCAATAAATTAGGGATTTTTTATTGGTAGTCGTTGTATTAACCATCTGACGTTATAACGGATTCTTCTTAAGGAATTAGCCATACACAGAAATTAACAATAACAATGATTTATTAAGGCCATAATGAATATGTACGGCTGTGAAACGGACCCCTTGAAACTAACGATGATTGAAATTAAGCTCGAGACACTAAAAGAGACACAGCGATATTCTTATCCTCAAGAAAGTCACTAAATTCTAACACAAGTGTCAAACAAAATGACTACCAACTTAAAGAAAGATCACTTAAATTTACCATAAAAGTGTCGCTGGGAACTCTGTAATTGTGCTATCTATAACTGAATTTTGAAATACTACAATGCCAATATCGAAGGAACCCCGTGGATTCCATTACTCTTTTATTTTTAAACACCAAATTGTTATACCTTAGCATCCTGGCTAACTCTCAACTCTATATTCCTCTTCAAAACTCAGCTCAGTGGAAAATACATCACATGGGAGTCTCGAAGATGTTCAGATCTAGTCTCAATTTATTGATGAGCTGGATCTAACTTCTGCCCCGTATTTATACAAGCTAGCACAGATACATTAACATATCACATACCTAACAGATCAAAGGTACCTTATTAACACACCGTTGTTCGAAGTAACCGTGAAAACCACATTCTCGGAGATCCAGACATGTTTTGCAAAACTTAAATGGACGACATACCAGAAGGATGGTTCACGTAAAAATGTTAGAAGGACGACACGCCCACACGCAAATCTAAAAAATCCATTTCAACATAGAAAATCTTTATACGAGAGTAGCTAGGCACTTATGCTACAACGGTTACAAACGCATGACTTTACGCGGTCCTTAGTTTTTTCTAGCACTATTTCCGAAAAACAATATTTGCTTTATTTAATTGCAGAATTTGCTTATAAGTCTTCGATTACAGAGAGTCTCATAAGACCGGTAACATTTCGAAAAATCTTAAAACATTAACAATTTTTTTATTGCATTACGGTTTGTACTATAAGAAATCAAAGAGTTTTATTATTGTCTGAAAAAAATATAGCGTGTCAGAGACGAATCTCCCTAATTTAAACAGTCTGTTAAACAACATGTAATAGTTGCATTAAGATGACTGAAACGACAATGGATACATATAGTTATGAAGTTTTTTTTTGTGCAATCACACCATTGCTGTATGTGACCCATGAGTGGCACGGAAGATGTCTAAGGAAGATTGCCAGAAATTTGGACTATATCTCTCAATCCATCTTTGTGGAGATTCGGCAGTCATTGTGTTCTGAACTCCCAAATGCCAGTGTGGAGGTGCGCCATCGTTTCGTCTAGGATACCCTGTATATAGTTCAAAGAAACGTAAGTTCATATTTCAAAAAGTCATGAACAATTAGCAAGTTATCGTATCAGACTGCGGTTTGCGCAATAAAAATTAGGAGTTGTTGTAGCAAAAGAAACAAAACAATTTAACAATTACCACAAGTATATTAATACATTTTAAAAACTTACAAAAAATTAACAAACTGTCGTACTGGTATGCGGTTTTCTCAAAAAGACTTCTTAAATGGCAGGGAATTTTGTGGCAAAACACAATTCAAAGAAACCTTGAAGCATTTTTTTTCCTTTTGTGGCAAAAATTCCACAAATTAAATATATTAAATCAAAGTTTTTTAAAAACTTAATTTGAAAATTGATTTATCGTTCAATTGAATGGAGTAAAGATGAAAATTTTGAAATTATTGAAAATGTTATGTCGATGTGTTCAGTAGGCATTTGGTCAGCAATTTCTAAGACTGTTTGTAAGTGTAGGAAATGAAATGCTTTCTCGTAAACTTAATTTTTTCTTTTTGTTTTAAATAATTTACTCAATTTTAAAATAATTCTGATTATATCGTAACATGTCATCATCTCAAATCAAAAATTATAATAAAATTATGAATCTTCTAAAAGCTTTCGTGAATGTTATATAATAAATGAACATAGAATGAACAAACAAATACTTCCTGAGACTATACACTGTAAAAAATGACGAATGTTTCTGAATGTACGAAAATATAATATAATGACGAATAAATTTATAATATAATCTCATCCTTGTTAACCATGATTCTGAACATGGTTTCTTTATCTTTAGAAACCTCAGACATACAGGCCATTTCGAGATTTATATATAAAGAATCATTTAGAAAAACAAAATTTTTCTAGCTGCCCGAAATTTTCGGAAACGTTTACGAGTAGCTTTTAAAGTGTATTAATCAGTTTTCTAAGCCCGGAATATAGTTTTCCCCGATGCTATCCATTCTCAAGTAAACATTTTCATGTTCAACAAATATGTTTAACAGAAAAACATGCGAAATTAACCGCGTTAACATTAACATTAAAATTAAGATTATTTCTTGACTCTTTCATGTATAAATTAACTTATGCCGCTGATAACGTTTACTTGAGAATGGATGACATTCGATAAATAGGTATTCCAGGCTGAAGAAACTGATTAATACACTATAAAAACTTTCGGAAACGTTTCTGAAAAATACGGGCAGCTACAGAAATTTTGTTTTTATAAATAATTCTTTAAGTTTTGGAAGTGTATTGCTTTCTGGGGATTCAAAAGACAATGTAACACGCTTTTCGGAATGTCGGATAACTCAGAAAATTGTATTATATTTTCATTTGTGGTTATAGCATATTTTGATAAAATAAGAAACATTGATCATTTTTTACTTTTGATTCAAATCGTTGCCTTTACTTTGCAATGTTTATTGTTATTGCCTACCTCTAACTTTTAAAAAAAAACTTTATTCCATTTAATGCCTGATTTCAACAATGAAACCATACAGAAATATGTTTTTATAATCAAAATGTATGCCAAATATCAAAGTAAAAATCTGAATAAATCATTTTTATTTCATAGGGTAATTTCAAATGATTTATTTTTCCGAGATTCTTGCAGCAATAAAAGAATAAAATCCACGAAGCATATTCTAATTTTAAATGAATCCACTCAGTTGGGAAATTTAATCAATAAATTCGTATCATAAAAAAGATTTTTTTCCTTTATTGTTTCATGTGAGACTTCTTCTATTAAAATATTGCACTTCAGAAATTTTGTTTTATGTATCACGTGTTATGTCGTTTCAAGCGGATATTTTTCATTTAGAAATCATTATATGTTCTATTCTATTCTATTTTATTCCTATAAAAAATGCAAAAAAAAAAAAAAAAAAGCTGCAAATTAAACAAAGATAAGTGTACTAAAGAAGATGTGATACATTATGGTATTGAAAATGTAGATGTTTTGTCGCGAAAAAAGTTAGAAGCATGTAGCTGACAATATCACTCAATTGATTTTTTTATTTTTTTACATAATATTTTTTTAATCCCGCGTCAATTGGTAGCGCACAATTCAGTGCGAAACAATTTATCGCACACAATTCATCGCAGTGTCAATTCGTCGCAGCGTCCATTCATCGTGGTGTCAATTCATTGTAGCGAAAATGTTTTAAAGGCGATGATGATAAAAGTAAAGATAATTTAATAAAGATATTTAATGATACTTTATTTAATTTTTTTTTCAGATATAGGGAATTTTAAATAACTATTTAAAGACCGATAGATGCAGAAAAATATGTAATAAAATATTTATGTAGATCACAATCACAATATGTTTTTTTTATACTTGCATCTGTCAATACATTTTTTACTTCGTACTTGTTTCAAATATAACAAGAACGAAAAATCATGCGTCAAGCATAGATTATGTAACACTTTCCAACGCTTCCAAAATAATTTTACAAATCATACCGTTTAATAAGCTAAAAGATAACATCTAAGTAATCCGAATACTTTTCATCAGCCCTGTATAGGATCTATAGATTTGTATATATACCACATAGGATACTAAATTTTAGTTAAGTTAGGAAACGCGTAGCACAGTTTAAAATTCTCCGTCTGGAGTTAAATAATACGGAAATGTGTTCGCGAACTTTTGTGCTTCCCTGTATAGGATCTACAGAATTTATACACACCACGTAATAGACAAAAATCGAGTTAAAATTAAAATCGCGTTCAGTAACTTAAAACGCACTTCCAGGAATTATTGTTAACAGACAGTAGAGAATTCTTTTGTGTGTCCCTGTAAATGAACGATGACTGCTATACACACAATATTCTGTAGTAAGCCTCTTGTAATGCACCTTATATAAATTTCAATGCGTTTAAAATAGGGAAACATTATTTAAATAAACCGCAGACGATTTTTCTCCATAGACGTAATGTAACGGAACTCTTTTGACTGTCCCTGTAAAGTAACTATAAGTGCTATGCACACACTATTCCATATTAAGCTTCTTCTAATGCACCTTAGTGATATATATAAATTTCAATGCGTTTAAAATAGTGAAACATTATTTAAATAAACCTCAAGTGATTTTTCCCCATAGACCGCAATGTAATGGAATTCTTTTGAGTGTCCCTGTAAAAAAAGTATAAGTGCTACACACTTCCGTTGAAATAGGGAACATGCTATAGATAACGACTATAACATATAAAAATTGCAGAGCAATCCGAGCATATTTGCGGGAGTTAGAGCACGGACAGACGGCCAGACGGCCAGACAAACCGAAGTCATAAACACTTTTCAACTAGGTTGGAAAGTGTTAAAAAGGGGGCCTACCTCGTACCCTCCTTGAACTTTCCCGTGTACGCATAAGTCCAATCATATTTTTTTTTGTAATATTTTTAGTATTTTTATTCATCTTTCTTCCATGATCTGGGTGTTTTATCCTAAATCTTCCGCTTTTTTTCCGGTAATGTAAAGCAATATCTTTTCTATCTCTAATTTAAATAAGAAATTACTTGCTCTAATTCATTAAATTTTCATGTTCTCAGTTAGGAAATTCACAAAAATACACATACAAGCGGGAAAAATTCTACCTTACGACAGAATATAGATTGGCCACCCACGGCTTAAAAGCTGTGGGTGGCCGTCGTTGAGATTTTTTCAGCCAAGTCTAACTCGTCAAAAAAAGAAAAATTGTTAGCATAAGCCAGCTTTTCCACTTTAGAATTTAGTTAGCGTTCTAAGATTTTTTGTGAGGCTGGTGGAACATATTAGGCACGAACACACCAAGTTTTAAAAAGATTCGGTGACTAGAAGTATTTTTAATAAATATAATAGTAAAAAGATGTGGCTCCAATGGGCTGAGACATGGCGAGGTAGTTGTTGTTTACAAATGTGCTGCCTTAATGACACCCTTTAAACTGTTTTTAATGGTTCAAGGCATTTTAGCACTTAATAGATAACCTAAAAAAGGTAATGAAAAGTTCTATGATAGCAGCTTTTATGACGGATACAGCTAAGAGAAGTTGTTTAACAAATGATGAATTAGCATTAATTGACGGGATCTTGGAAAGCGGTGGGGGGGATCTATACAAAACACAAGTGCTCTACGAGACCCGATTTAAAATGAATCCTCACTTGCAATTGAGAGATGGAACTTTAAAAGGGATCCCCTTTTCACCCCTCTGACGCCCCACCCCCAAGAGAGATACGTAAAAAAAGAGGGCGCCAAAAGAAACGGGGGGAATAACCTTTAGGCGGTTTACAGCTAATTTTGGTGAAATTTTGGAGCTGTCCGGCCCATAGGAACAGAGAAAAATGAAAAAAACTAAAATAAATATGAGAAATTGAAAAAAAAAAAATAAGATAAGTGGTCCTTACAGGAGACGAGAGAGAAGGAGGGGGAGAGTAGAACCAGACAAAAGTGCTTGATGAGATCAAACTTTTGATATGTTACATGACGGGGTTTGAAAACATTGAATGTCTCCCCCGTGGGGGGGGGGTAACTCCGGTCCTATGGGAGATAGGGCCTCGGGATCCTCTTAGAAATGTCGGCCTCGACGATTTTAACTTCGTTGGATCCTTTAGAAGAGGCCTACGTCCGCTGTGGGGCTTAAAGGGGCTGATAAAGATGGGAAAAACTAAAATTTAAAAAGAGTTGAAATAGAGAATTTTGTTTATTAAGGGAGGGGGGAGTGAGAATCGGAGAGTAGGACCAGACCATAGTGCTTGACGAGACCTATCGATTGATATGTTACATGAAGGGGTTTACATGGGGTTTATATTTGCGGGGAGCACCAAAAAGGTCTTACTGAACCTTTCCCATGATTATGCCAAGGTTGAATTATGATTTCGCCAAGATTATCGCAAGATTGGCATCCTATATACGCATATATATATATTCCAAACACTCCTATATGTGCCATATACGTCATTATACACATATTATTTATGTTTTATATGTCGTATATACATCATATACACATGTCATATATATACATCATATATGCATCATATATGGCTATAACTTGGCCACATACATACAGAAATGTTATATATATATATATATATATATATTGTTAGGACTATGTTTTATAATGTGTAATTTGACATAGCTATTTGGGGTAATAATTTCATTGCATTTGGTCAGTTATTTATGTTTCAATGGTTAATTTTTGCAATAAGTTTTTATATATATATATATACATATACATATAATATATTATTATAATGACATACATGCTTTATAATTTGGCGATAAATCTTGACCGCTTGGCAGTTCATCCTTGCAAGCCGCTATAACACGAATGTACCAAATTTACAATATATTAATGAAAACGGAAACAAAAATATTTCATGCTTGGTGGCTGCTATAACACGAAAGTACCAAATTTCTTTTTTATTTTTCATATCTGATAATTTGCATCTATCCTTTTTTGTAATTTTAACATTTTTGTAACGATTTTATGCATTTCTATTGCTTATTCAAAGAAAAAGTCTTCTAAAGTTACAGAATTTCGTTAAAACGGTTAAAATAGTAAAATGCGAACATCGTTTGGTCCATTCTCGACCAAAAGCAACAACCATTATCATTATCTTTTTACGCATGAAGGTTTCGTTATGGTACTTCATTGTGAAGTTTGGTAGTTTTTGAAATTCATTATTTAGAAAACGGCATAATCATTCGTTTTGAAATTTAAATTAAAAAAAACAATTTTTTTCCTTTCTAACGCAGTTTGTCTAACGATTTTGTGACAAATACTTTTTGAGCTATTAATTTTTTCAGTAACTTCAAATGTTTCATTTTCCGAGATTAACCTGTGGCAACGATGGATTGCTGTGACTTTTCATAAACATGAAAAATGATAGAGATTGAAAGAATAAGCCTCCCTGTGGGTGGCTAATAAAAAAAAATCCTCTCCATTTTAGTGATTGATATTTCAGACCAATGAGAGAATATATATATATTTTTTAAATATACCTGCATCTAAAATCGGCTTGTAGAATGTCAGTTACAATTTTCTATATCTGAAAAAAATATATCATTAAATAAGTTTATTAACAGCTTTACTTTTATCATCATCGCTAATGAAAAAAAAATTCGCTACGATGAATTGACGGTGCAATGATTGACACCATGAAGAATTGACGCTGCGATGAATTGGCGTCGCAATGAATTGTGTGCTACGAATTGACGCGACACTAGAAAAATATGTTGTCTTACCATGTCTAGTTACAAAACATTGCATCCGTCACATTGAACATTTGTAACATTTATACAGTTAGATGCATTCCACATTGTGTTGCGCCATTGTGCAAACTGCTGATATAACTGAAACGCCTGCTATTAATAACACGTCACTATTATAGCGATAAATAAATTATTATTAAACAAAATCCAATGTCGTTCTTTTCGTTTTGGGGCAAACTGCTTCGTGCTGTCTATAGTTAATGTCTATACTTTTTGAGTTGTTGAATTTTCATTTAATTTGTGACCTCGGTAATCTGATACATATGTTTACAACATCTCCTTCTTTTATGGCTCCATTCTTACTTTATTTTTATACCACCACAAACTGAAAAAAAAGTTTCCGAAAATATTATGAAATTTATAACTGTTAAATAAAGTGTAATATAGCTTCTTTCGACTTACCCACTTATCCGAATAGCATACCATTATGTTCCTAAACGTCAAAAATCTATAGTTTTCTGAACTTTACAGAATCATTTTTCAAAGAAATGTTTCTTTCGATACCCGTAATTTATACGGAAACGTTTCTGAATTGTTTTTTCAATATCTTAATCAGATTGCTCAACAAGTAATTTCTGTTGCTATCAATTCTCAAATAAACATTTTCAGATGCATACCAGAATTTTTACATGCAAGAGTAACAAAAAATGTGAATGTTAATTTAGAAAAAAAAGAATAATTATGTTATTTCCTAATAAATGTAGAAAACTTACATTAATATTGATAATAGGTATGTCAATCATGTGATGTGGTTTGCAAAAAGATAAACAGTAGTAATTAAACGTATATCGTGCTCTTTATATTTTCGTGTTAAAAAAAATCTTTAAGTTTAGAGAAATTACTTTGGATTACATTCGTGATATCTTTCATTCATTTAAAATAGTAGTTAAAAAGAAGGCAGACAATATATTCATTTAATACAAAATGAATAATTTACAAGCTTTTATTAAATAAAACTTAGGGCTCATTAGGGAGTAAACGTGAAAAGAAACATTTAAAAATATTCTGTTGTTTAAGAGAGAAAAGAAGAGTAATTCTATTTCTTTCATATGAATGTGCACTCTCAAAATAAATTTCGTGAAAAACCGTAAAAAATACAAACAACAACTTATTTTCCTGAGAAATTAATATTCTAAAATCAAGGGTTGAACATTTACTGAACACAATAGTTTTGCAGTCTACTTACATTACCATTGATATTGGGTTTGTCAATAAGGCGAACAAAACTACAAAATAAATAAATAAATAAAATTATAATTGAACAAATTACAATAATCATTGGGGAAATGTTCCAAAAGCTTAAAAAAATAAAATAAATAAAAATTACCGTACATTTGTTTTACAGCGGCCCCCACAATTATGACTATTCCAAGGTTGCAGTTATGATTTCGCCACGATTATCGCAAAGCTTATATATGCATCCTATATACGCATATATATATGTATTCCAAACACTCCTATATGCGCCGTATGCGTCATTATAAGCATATTATTTACGTCTTATATGTCGTATATACATCATATACATGCCTGTCATATATATATATATATATTATATATGCTTCATATATGCATCATATATGACTATAACATGGCCACATACGTCAAGAAATGTTATATATATATATATATATATATATATATATATATATATATATATATACATATATCATATATTATTATAATATCTTACATGCTTTTTTTGACGATAAATCTTGGTCGCTTGGCGATTGATCCTTGGGGGCCGCTATAACACAAAAGTACCAAATTTACAATATATTAATGAAACCAGAAACAAAAAAACATTTCATCCATGGGGGCCGATATAACATAAAAGTACCAAATTTCTACTTTATTTTTCATATCTGACAATTTGCATCTATCCTTTTTATAACTTTAACATTTTTGTAACGATTTTATGCATTTCTATTGCCTATTTAAAGATAAATTCTTCTAAAATTACCGAATTTCGTTAAAAACGTTTAAAAAATTCTTCTAAAGTTACAGAATTTCTTTAAAAACGGTTAAAATAGTAAAATGCGAACATGATTTGGTCCTTTCTCGACCGAAAGTAACAAAAAAAAGTATGTTATACATTTTAATAAAGCATATTACCTTTACTTATGAAGATAATATAGCTAATTATTTCTCATATCCATTTTATTTAGGACATGATTTATTTTGCGAATTTACAAAAGCATTCTATATTATAATTTTTTCCTGTTTTATCCCTGTTATTTTATTTATACGATTAAAAATATTTATTATATGATTTTATTTATATGATTTCAAAGCAAGTAGAACTAATTGAAAACGTAAAATTTTAAAGAGAAAAATATATAAATTTTAACTATTATTTTATTACTTTCTCTATTTCTACACGGAAGCAAGCAGACCATACATTTATATGACGTTTTTCCCTTTATATGATCTATGACTTTTGCTTAATTTCTGAGTTACATTTTATTAGTTGTGAGGAATTAAAATTATTATGGAATTATCAAAGATAACGAAATAGAGTGTATATTTAATTTAAATTGTTAAGAAATTAAGAGCATTAAAAATACGGAAAGTTATTGAATTCAAATCTCTTTCAATTAAAAAAAATGAATGTGCATTTTTTGTTTACTTATATCAAAGATGTACAAACTTAAATCCAGTTTTAATACTTCTGGAAGCCCTGTATAGGTACATATTTGAATATACTATATAAATGCAAATTTAAATATAAATATATATGAAAAATAATCTATACAGGAAATTATATATAAAAACAAGAATTATACATTCTTTAAATAAAAAAAAGACAAATACATTCCTCATAAAATTTTAATAAAATATTGATAAATAATAAATGATAAATGATAAATGAAAAAAGTTACATTTTACTACAATGATCTATTCCCTGAACTTAAATCCGATGACGTTTGGTGTCAATCGTACGAGGAAAAAGCATTAAAATATATCACTTAAATTATTTTACTTCTTTATCACGATACGTCTACAACTATCTATTTTTGGTGCTTTTAAATCAACTATCGTAACTGCCTCATTAATATGTTAAAAGGATAGAAGGGGCCGGAAGTTATTTTCAAAGAGATGAAAAGTATCGGGCATTTTACCTTTATAACTTTGATAAAATATTCAATATATAATATATTTTTTATAAAATACCGTTTAAAATAACATATTTAAGAGAAAAAAAAAGAGAAATACATAAATCGATATGAAGAATATAATAAAATATAAATTTTTTAAATTAAAGCTAAGATTTTATTTTCTTTTTAATATATTAGGAATAGCTAAAAATTACATTTTCCCAAATTAGGAATGATTTATTTGCTGAACTTAAATCTTAAGAACTTTAATGTCAATGACACGAAAAAAAGATGCTTTCCGATATATCGCTTAAGTTAACTTACATTTTTATCGCCGAAACGTTTACTACCCTCTGCTTTTAGTGCTCCAAAATAAACCATCCTATCAGTCTGCTGAAGATGCAGAAAGACTACAAGAGACGGGAAGCTATTTTGAGACAGATATAAAGTGATCTCGCATTTTACCTTTAAAAATAGGATAAAGTGTAAAAGCTATAATAGCTTTTTTCATAAAATGCAGGTATATAACACAGTTAAGTGAAATAGTTTCAATTAAAATACTCTTTCTGTGAATAAGATGGAGCATTTTATTTATCAGGATTTTACATAAATATGGATTAGCATTTTATAAATTATACAATTGTGCCCTCCTATTTGTAATAAAGGCGTTGTAATATAGATTTACTCATACGTAGATTTATTATGAAAATTAATGTTTTAGAAGGGTTTATAAATAACTAGTTTGACTAACTTTTGTAGTCATACGGAAAAAGCTTTAAAGACATAAGATGTTGCTTAACATTAATAATTTTGTGCTTTATTTAATCATGGAATATGTGTTCTTAAATAAAACAAAAGTTTCAGTTGAAAAAATCTTGTAGATATTTTGAACTATATAACACAATAAATTAGCAACAATTCCAGTTAAGAATGTTATGAGTTATGATTATTTGTTATTCCAAAAGGATACCCCCATACTAACTCTGCCAGATATCCCCTTTTAACTAGAGTGGATGTGCCAATCCCAAAAGTTTTTTCTGTCTCATACAGGTTTCCCATTCACCAAAAACGAATCAGCACCCATTTATATCAAGGTCTAACTGAAGCTAAATTTTATTAAATTCCATGCATCAGTTCTTTAGATATAACTGTCGCAAAAATCGTAAAAAGTTTGAAAAACCTCCACCTGTTTTCACCCCAAAACCTAAGGCACAACAACTTATGTAATGACTAACTGAATCTGAAGTTTGATGAATTTCTGTGCATTAATTTTAATTCAATTTCTAATTAAAATTACTTGAATGAGTCGTATATGCTGGTGTTTGAGTGAATTTGTATGTCGTCTGAAGTTCGCCACAGGCTTTGTGCGCTCAGGATGACCCTTCTATCTTATGCCGCTATTGCAACCTTGCCGACATCTATGAGTGGGAGATGCCAAGCTGTGTTGATCATAATATCGATCAACAATATGATGCGATATTACGGTCGCATCATAATGTTGATGCTACCGTAATTGAATTTATTGTGTCGTTTTTAATGTATCGGCGTATACTGCAAAAAATAATCATGAAAAGAGTACTTTTATAGAGAAATGCATGATAAACACGCTGTAGCAGACAATTTCTAAATAATGGAATAATGTACTTAAATATTCTGTAATATGGTAATATTTTTAAAACAGAGGGAATTGGCGAGTTTTTAGAGCTTGCGGTTAGGGGGTTGAACCCCCTAACAGCAAGAAAAGAGAGATAAACTGTATAACGCGCTTCGTTATGGATGATATATTTTTATGCATGTATATTTATTAAACATTATATACTCTTCAACGGTTCATTGTAATTTTTGAATTGCAGTAATTTGAGATTACTTGTACCCAGGAGAAGGCTGTTTTTACCAAAAAGAAAATTAAATCCGTTCTGTGTATACAGAGTTACTAAATAGTTCTTTTACCTTTAGCGTATTGGTGATTCACGCAAACCCTCTCAACACAGTAGACCTGTGAGTGACTAAAGGCGCTTTTCTGTTTTGGGTCTATGAAGCACCCCACAGTCCAACTAACCTCGGTTTACTCTACTTTTAAACGAAATAGAATTTTTTTTAAAGAATAAACATACAATAAAAACTGATACACTATAACTTTATGATACCTTTAATTGATCTAAAGTAAAGACGAAGACAGCAAATTATTGTAATATAAAAATTCCTGTGTTAAAAAATTCAACTTGCAATTAAAGGTATTTCCTTGGTACTTCTCTATTATCCTGTCGACCACTTTTCATAATAAAAAAAATTATCACCAAAACTGTAAGATTAAACACCAAAAATGCAGTTCCATTTACTTGATGTCAGAAGCATTATACGTGTTTGTTATGTCATCAAGTGGTTTTTAATTCCACATTTGCGTGAATTTTTCTTTATGTTTTACGGAGTTATTAGATATTTCATTAATTAAAATAACAATTGTGTCCTTAAAATCTTATATTTTATTTATTTAATTATTTTGATATTCCAATGGCAACGTTCCCCCGTTTATTTGGTGTTACAGTTTGGCGATAGTTTTTTGTTATGAAAAGTGGTCGACGGTATAATAGAGAAGTACCATTTCCTTTTTACATTTTTTCGTTTAATTATTCTGTAAAAAAATCATCCTCTGCAAAAAACATCAATTCACCATCCCTACAGAATTGATATTTTTTGCATAGGCTAAGATTTGCAACATTCTTTTTTTCTATGTAACTTGGTTCTATAACTGATTTGAAATGTATTATTAGTCCCTCTTTCTGCCAGTGTAAGAGTAATTCACAATCGTGTTGTTACGAAATGAAGAATGTGATACACTTTACATATATGATTTCTTTCAATTTCATTAAACGCTGTTCCCGTTAAAAAAAAAAAAAAAAAATCTGTGTGATATTAATGTTAAACTTGTTGCACTTTTTTAACAACAATGATGTGTAATAATGTTACATTGCAATAAAAGAGTTATTGTTTAGTAGTTGATCGCATTAAATGATGTGGTTAAGGTAAACCTAGGAGAGTTTGCGCACAATTAAAAAAAATAACAATAAAAAATCAAATTATTAATTTTTTGCTAAACTATCCATGAATAACTTTTACTTCATTTGTTTTTTATGCATTTCCATTGCTATTTTGTTGTTATATTGTAATTTAATAGAACAGTTGTAATGAAACCAAGAAAGTTATTTTGCGCAATCTGTCCTTACACGGTTGGTGTGATTGCGCACATGGGTAGGAGAGATTGTTACTAATAATAACTACAATTAAATTGTTAATAATAATAATTACATACAAATGACATTGTTGTAAGGTTTTTGTGAACAAATTTTATTGTATTAGGAGTGAATATTTCTACCTAATGATTAAAGAATGAGAAAAAGGAAATAATTGTTAAAACGATTAAAAAATTTTAATTAAGGGCCAAAAAAATTAAAGAATCGGTAAAGTAGTAAGTCCAGATAAGGTTACAAAATAACACTAAGTTACTTGATAACACGTTTAACCTAAAATTAGTCCATTTTAATTTTTCATTTTTTATGCAAATTTACCAATAAGCTGCGTAATCTCGCCTAGCATGGAAACTAATGGAAACAATGCGTCATCTTTCCTAAGTAGCAGCTGCGCAAAATCTCCAATTTCGGTAGGAGAGATTGCGCGGCCTTTTATTTAAACATGGCCGCTACTAAAACGAACCGTTGATGTTCGCATTGTTAGTCTAGATTAGTAGCTTATGAGAAATCGTTTAAGTTTAAAATATTTTGTACTACTGACATTTTATAGAAATTCTGATGAATAGCTATGAAAATTCAAGCACTTACTTTGGGAAAACAAAACAAAATAGCAATGCTTTATCTTAGACGCTCAAAACAACCAACGTGCACCAACAAGTAGACACTCCACTACTGCTGTTGTACAACTACCTGGAGTCTCTAAGCGCCCACTCTACTCTTTCCCCTCGAACCTCTATGTGCGCAATCTCTCTGACCGCGCCATCTCTCCTGGCTTTACATGAAAAATGCATTTCTGCAACTTGCACTTAGAAAATATTTCAGCACTCGATTCTTTCTTTTTGGATGATCAGTAGAAAAATCATTTTCATCTACTTTTCGCTTGCAAAAAGTAATTATATATATATATATATATATATATGTATGTGTGTGTGTGTGTGTGTGTTTAATTATATATATATAATAAATTAAGCAATATATCAAATATTTTCAGTGCAAACAAACAAACAAACGAACAAACAATAATTCAGGATGTCTATTTCTTTGAATGAGATAGTTGCTAATTACAGTTTTTCTTTCAATTATGAGTAAATTTTTAACTTAAAAATTATTGTCAATTCTACCAAATAAATACTTGCTAAGTAATCCGTACATAGATCATTTTTTATACAATATTATTTAAATTTAAGAAAATACTTTTTTATTTACTTCCTTTACAAATATAATCTTTATTCATCTGTATACGTAAAGACACTGATTCATACAAGACGTAAAACTATATATTTACATATAAATAAAGTTTTTATTACTGTTGTAATATATGTTTGGTATTTTTATGGTTAAAAATTACCTTAGCGCACATATGATAACGATCAGAAACCAATAAATGTTTCTTTCTTTTACTTATTCTCTGGGGAAAAACGCGGTTAACAAAACTCTGATAGCACGAAAAATTGAACGATTCTATCTTGCATTTAATTAGTCAAAGATTTCAGGCAGATTTTCAGATTTTTACACCGTTTAAAATGGAAAAAATCTACTTTCAAATGCAATTTGTTTGAAAACTGCATCTTAATTGGTTGATTTATTGTAGCTGTTAAATTAAATTTCACGCATGATTTTTTTTTATCTATCTTTATCGCTTGCAGACGATTACAAAATATTAATCCGTTTGCACTTTAAACACCATAAAAAGTTCAGCATTTGTTTCCAGCTAATATTCAATACTAAAATTAAAACTTCATTAAGCAATCAATAAAATAGTATAAATAAAACACAAATTTAGAAGACATGTAATCGAAATAAGCGTTTAAAACCGCTGAAATTATCAGAATAATAATTTTAAAAAACTACTGTAGGTAACAAAATTTTTAGCGATTTCTTCGTCTATTAACTTCTGGCACGATGTCAGTACGAAATTACTTTTAATTAATTTAAAAATGTTATTTGAATATATAACTGACATACTTCATATAAAAATGCTCTTTTGTGTTGTTAGAAGGCAATCTAACAAATATTATAAAATGTAAAAAATCTATTAGTTTTCAATAAATAAAAATAAAAATGGTTTTCACATATATTCTCTATCCCGGGAATCCCGAGTTGTATGCCCTAGTTATAGTAAAAAACGAATATATTTTGTTATATAGTAGTTCCTAATAAGATTTGACATACATATTTAATAAAATGTGGATATTGTTATCTTATTTTTTTTATATCAATATATTTGGTGAACATACATCCAGTACTAAATTCATTAAATTAATATTTGCCAAGACAATTGTGGATATTCTAAGAAACACAAACTATGCCTAACCAAATCCTTAGTGAAAATGGTTACCGAATCCTTAGTGAAAATCCAAGTGTGAATAATGTGTAGCAACTTTTCCTCATTTATGTAAAATATTCAAATAAATATTTATATGCATTTTTTCATTTCACTCTCAATATTACTTCAAAGACAAATCATTTTATAGAATTTGATGATCATTATGCAGCATATAATAGAAAATGATGTTCAAGATACATTAATTTTTTTAAAGATTATTATTATTATTTTTGTTTTTTTGTAAACTAGGTTATGGCGAGCAAAATGATGTCATGTCAGTAATAGCTGTTTATAGATATTTTTATAAGATTGCCTTTTTCTTTACCACAAATGTTAAATATAGTTTTATGCATAAATCTATTGTCTAGATGTATATAGAAAGTTGGATGCAATTTAGATATTATTTACTCTTCAAGAATTTGTTTCGCAGACAAGCTTGAAATAATTTTTCTGTATCATTCTACACATGAGTATAAATGATTGTCGAGTTTTTCATATTGCAAGAACATTAGAAAATGGAAACAAAGTTTAACTGATTAAACTGATAGAACTCCTAAAGATTTTTTTATTTTACATGATGTTCAGTAATTGCAAATTAAACCTCTTGGAGGAAATGTTTGCAAAATTACAGGAAAAGATAGAAATCAGTAAAAATTCCTCTTTAATCTCTGATATATTTCAACATAAGCAGATATGTATTTTGCCTTTTCAAATAAAAATTACTATAAACAACATAAGATTTATCATTTCATTCAATCAACGCAACTAGAAAGGAATACATTTGTTCCATTAATCCGTAATATATTTTCAGCTTTATGAAGTACTAGCAAGCTACGCTGGTCAATTTCACTTAACGAACTTTTAATCAAACAAAATATTGACATTTCATAATTCATTCGTATATTTTAACAGAATAATAAGGCTACTATATTTTGTGACTCGTGCTAATATACACGTCAGGACACGTCCCCCTTATCATTATCTTTTTACGCATGAAGATTTCGCTATGGTACTCCATTGTGTAAATGGAGTACCAGAGTTGGAGTTTCAGAGATTCCATAGAAATTGTATTTTAAAATGTTTTTAGAACGCCTTTCGCTTATTTCACCCTTTTAAATTTCGATTTTTTTTAAATTTGTTCTTAGATAGCATTTACATCATTATAAGTAACTACAATGCCAAATTTCAAAATTCTGGCTTCTTCAGTATTAATAAAATCGCAATTTGAGAACGTTTTTCGCTCCTGCACCCCCTTGGGGTTAGTGGCACCGACATAAAATATAGCGTATGTTGGAGCAGGGCTTGTCACCATCAATTTGCCACCATTACTTTTGAAATCGGTTCTGTAGATTCAGAGATTCCATAGAAATTGTATTTTAGAATGTTTTTAGAACGCCTTTCGCTTCTTTCACACTTTTAAATTTCGATTTTTTAAAAATTTGTTCTTAGAGAGAATTTACATCTTATAAGTAACTACAATGCCAAATTTCAAATTTCTAGTTCCTTCAGTATAAAAAAATGACAATTTTAGAACGTTTTTCTCCCATTGCACCCCACTGGGGTTAGTGGCACAGACATAAAATATAGCCTATGTTGGAACAGAGCTTGTCACCATCAATTTGCCACCATTACTTTTGAAATCGGTTCTGTAGTTTCAGAGATTCCATAGAAATTGTATTTTAGAATGTTTTTAGAACGCCTTTCGCTTATTTCACCCTTTTAAATTTCGATTTTTTAAAAATTTGTTCTTAGAGAGCAGTTACATCTTATAAGTAACTACAATGCCAAATTTCTAATTTCTAGCTCCTTCAGTATAAAAAAATGACAATTTTAGAAAGTTTTTCGCTCCTGCACCCCCCTGGGGTTAGTGGGGCCGACATAAAATATAGCCTATGTTGGAGCAGGGGTTGTCACCATCAATTTGCCACCATCACTTTTGAAATCGGTTCGGTAGTTACAGAAATTACCCCCTACAAACAAACAAACAAACAAACAAACAATCTTTACTCCTTTATAATATTAGTATAAATTTCTTTCGGTCTGATTAAGTCGCATCAATCTTGTTAGCTTACGTGCAATCACGTGTTTTTACATATAAAATAATTTTCTCTTCGAATATCATTTTACATTTTATTAAAATCAACAATATGTACTATTTTCAGTAGTTGCATTCTACTTAAGCAAATGATGCCTTAAATCGTTGACTAATTAAATGCAAGATAGAATCGTTCAATTTTTCGTGCTATCAGAGTTTTGTTAACCGCGTTTTTCCCCAGAGAATAAGTAAAAGAAAGAAACATTTATTGGTTTCTGATCGTTATCATATGTGCGCTAAGGTAATTTTTAACCATAAAAATACCAAACGTCTATTACAACAGTAATAAAAATTTTATTTATATGTAAATATATAGTTTTACGTCTTGTATGAATCAGTGTCTTTACGTATACAGATGAATAAAGATTATAATTGTAAAGGAAGTAAATAAAAAAGTATTTTCTTAAATTTAAATAATATTGTATAAAAAATGATCTATGTACGGATTACTTAGCAAGTATTTATTTGGTAGAATTGACAATAATTTTTAAGGTAAAAATTTACTCATAATTGAAAGAAAAACTGTAATTAGCAACTATCTCATTCAAAGAAATAGACATCCTGAATTATTGTTTGTTTGTTTGTTTGCACTGAAAATATTTGATATATTGCTTAATTTATTATATATATATAATTACACACACACACACACACACATATATATATATATATATATATATATATATAATTACTTTTGCAAACGAAAAGTAGATGAAAATGATTTTTCTACTGATCATCCAACAAGGAAGAATCGAGTGCTGAAATATTTTCTAAGTGCAAGTTGCAGAAATGCATTTTTCATGTAAAGCCAGGAGAGATGGCGCGGTCAGAGAGATTGCGCACATAGAGGTTCGAGGGGAAAGAGTAGAGTGGGCTCTTAGAGACTCCAGGTAGTTGTAAAACAGCAGTAGTGGAGTGTCTACTTGAAAGTGCACGTTGGTTGTTTTGAGCGTCTAAGATAAATCATTGCTATTTTGTTTTGTTTTCCCAAAGTAAGTGCTTGAATTTTCATAGCAATTCATCAGAATTTCTATAAAATATCAGTAGTACAAAATATTTTTAACTTAAACGATTTCTCATAAGCTACTAATCTAGACTAACAATGCGAACATCAACGGTTCGTTTTAGTAGCGGCCATGTTTAAATAAAAGGCCGCGCAATCTCTCCTACCGAAATTGGAGATTTTGCGCAGCTGCTACTTAGGAAAGATGACGCATTGTTTCCATTAGTTTCCATGCTAGGAGAGATTACGCAGCTTATTGGTAAATTTGCATAAAAAAGGAAAAATTAAAATGGACTAATTTTAAGTTAAAGGTGTTATCAAGTAACTTAGTGTTATTTTGTAACCTTATCTGGACTTACTACTTTACCAATTCTGTAATTTTTTCGGCCCTTAATTAAAAATTTTTAATCGTTTTAAAAATTATTTCCTTTTTCTCATTCTTTAATCATTAGGTAGAAATATTCACTCCTAATACAATAAAATTTGTTCACAAAAACCTTACAACAATGTCATTTGTATGTAATTATTATTATTAACAATTTAATTGTAGTTATTATTAGTAACAATCTCTCCTACCCATGTGCGCAATCACACCAACCGTGTAAGGACAGATTGCGCAAAAGAACTTTCTTGGTTTCATTACAACTGTTCTATTAAATTACAATATAACAACAAAATAGCAATGGAAATGCATAAAAAACAAATGAAGTAAAAGTTATTCATGGATAGGTTAGCAAAAAATTAATAATTTGATTTTTTATTGTAATTTTTTTTAATTGTGCGCAAACTCTCATAGGTTTACCTTAACCACATCATTTAATGCGATCAACTACTAAACAATAACTCTTTTATTGCAATGTAACATTATTGCACATCATTGTTGTTAAAAAAGTGCAACAAGTTTAACATTAATATCACACAGATATTTTTTTTTTTATCGGGAACAGCACTTAATGCAATTGAAAGAATACATATATGTAAAGTTTATCACATTCTTCATTTCGTAACAACACGATTGTGAATTACTGTTACACTGGCAGAAAGAGGGACTAATAATACATTTCAAATCAGTCATAGAACCAAGTTATATAGAAAAAAAAAGAACGTTTCAAATCTTAGCCTATGCAAAAAATATCAATTCTGTAGGGATGGTGAATTGATATTTTTTGCAGAGTATGATTTTTTTAGAGAATAATTAAACGAAAAAATGTAAAAAGGAAACGGTACTTCTCTATTATACCGTCGACCACTTTTCATAACAAAAAACTATCGCCAAACTGTAACGCCAAATAAACGGGAGAACGTTGCCATTGGAATATCAAAATAATTAAATAAATTAAATATAAGATTTTAAGGACACAATTGTTATTTTAATTAATGAAATATCTAATAACTCCGTAAAACATAAAGAAAAATTCACGCAAATGTGGAATTAAAAACCACTTGATGACATAACAAACACGTATAATGCTTCTGACATCAAGTAAATGGAACTGCATTTTTGGTGTTTAATCTTACAGTTTTGGTGATAGTTTTTTATTATGAAAAGTGGTCGACAGGATAATAGAGAAGTACCAAGGAAATACCTTTAATTGCAAGTTGAATTTTTTAACACAGGAATTTTTATATTACAATAATTTGCTGTCTTCGTCTTTACTTTAGATCAATTAAAGGTATCATAAAGTTATAGTGTATCAGTTTTTATTGTATGTTTATTCTTTAAAAAAAATTCTATTTCGTTTAAAAGTAGAGTAAACCGAGGTTAGTTGGACTGTGGGGTGCTTCATAGACCCAAAACAGAAAAGCGCCTTTAGTCACTCACAGGTGTTGAGAGGGTTTGCGTGAATCACCAATACGCTAAAGGTAAAAGAACTATTTAGTAACTCTGTATACACAGAACTGATTTAATTTTCTTTTTGGTAAAAACAGCCTTCTCCTGGGTACAAGTAATCTCAAATTACTGTAATTCAAAAATTACAATGAACCGTTGAAGAGTAAATAATGTTTAATAAATATACATGCATAAAAATATATCATCCATAACGAAGCGCGTTATACAGTTCATCTCTCTTTTCTTGCTGTTAGGGGGTTCAACCACCTAACAGCAAGCTGTAAAAACTCGCCAATTCCCTCTGTTTTAAAAATATTACCATATTACAGAAGATTTAAGTAAATTATCCCATTATTTAGAAATTGTCTGCTACAGCGTGTTTATCATACATTTCTCTATAAAAGTACTCTTTTTATGATTAATTTTTGCAGTATACGCCGATACATTAAAAACGATATCGCATCATAATGTTGATCGATATTATGATCAACACAGCTTGGCATCTCCCACTCATAGATGTCGGCAAGGTTGCAATCGCGGCATGAGATGGAAGGGTCATCCTGAGCGCACAAAGCCTGTGGCGAACTTCAGACGACAGACAAATTCACTCAAACACCAGCATATACGACACATACAAGTAATTTTAATTAGAAATTGAATTAAAATTAATGCACAGAAATTCATCAAACTTCAGATTCAGTTAGTCATTACATAAGTTGTTGTGCATTAGGTTTTGGGGTGAAAACAGGTGGAGCTGATATGCTGCATTTTTCAAAATTTTTACGATTTTAGCGACAGTTATATCTAAAGAACTGATGCATGGAATTTAATAAAATTTAGCTTCAGTTAGACCTTGATATAAATGGGTGCTGATTCGTTTTTGGTAAATGGGAAAACTGTATGAGACAGAAAAAAGTTTTGGGATTGGCACATCCACTCTAGTTAAACGGAGATATGTGGCAGAGTTAGTATGGGGGTATCCTTTTGGAATAATAAATAATCATAACTCAGAACATTCTTAACCGGAATTGTTGCTAATTTATTGTGTTATATAGTTCAAAATATCTACCAGATTTTTTCAACAGAAACTTTTGTTTTATTTAAGAACACATATTCCATGATTAAATAAAGCACAAAATTATTAATGTTAAGCAACATCTTATGTATTTAAAGCTTTTTCCGTATGACTACAAAAGTTAGTCCCACTTGTTATTTATAAACCCTTCTAAAATATTAATTTTCATAATAAATCTACGTATGAGTAAATCTATATTACAACGCCTTTATTACAAATAGGAGGGCACAATTGTATAATTTATAAAATGCTAATCCATATTTATGTAATATCCTGATAAATAAAATGCTCCATCTTATTCACAGAAAGAGTATTTTAATTGAAACTATTCCACTTAACTGTGTTATATACCTGCATTTTATGAAAAAAAGCTATTATAGCTTTTACACTTTATCCTATTTTTAAAGGTAAAATGCGAGATCACTTTATATCTGTCTCAAAATAGCTTCCCGTCTCTTGTAGCCTTTCAGCATCTTCAGCATACTGATAGGATGGTTTATTTTGGAGCACTAAAAGCAGAGGGTAGTAAACTTTTCGGCGATAAAAATGTAAGTTAAATTAAGCGATATATCGGAAAGCATCTTTTTTTCTTGTCATTGACATTAAAGTTCTTAAGATTTAAGTTCATCAAATAAATCATTCCTTATTTGGGAAAATGTAATTTTTACCTATTCCTAATATATTAAAAAGAAAATAAAATCTTAGCTTTAATTTAAAAAATTTATATTTTATTATATTCTTCATATCGATTTATGTATTTCTCTTTTTTTTTCTCTTAAATATGTTATTTTAAACGGTATTTTATAAAAAATATATTATATATTGAATATTTTATCAAAGTTATAAAGGTAAAATGCGCGATACTTTTCATCTCTTTGAAAATAACTTCCGGCCCCTTCTATCCTTTTAACATATTAATGAGGCAGTTACGATAGTTGATTTAAAAGCACCAAAAATAGATAGTTGTAGACGTATCGTGATAAAGAAGTAAAATAATTTAAGTGATATATTTTAATGCTTTTTCCTCGTACGATTGACACCAAACGTCATCGGATTTAAGTTCAGGGAATAGATCATTGTAGTAAAATGTAACTTTTTTCATTTATCATTTATCATCTATTATTTATCAATATTTTATTAAAATTTTATGAGGAATGTATTTGTCTTTTTTTATTTAAAGAATGTATAATTCTTATTTTTATATATAATTTCCTGTATAGATTATTTTTCATATATATTTATATTTAAATTTGTATTTATATAGTATTTTCAAATATGTACCTATACAGGGCTTCCAGAAGTATTAAAACTAGATTTAAGTTTGTACATCTTTGATATAAGTAAACAAAAAATGCACATTCATTTTTTTTTAATTGAAAGAGATTTGAATTCAATAACTTTCCGTATTTTTAATACTTTTAATTTCTTAACAATTTAAATTAAATATACACTCTATTTCATTATCTTTGATAATTCCATAATAATTTTAATCCTCACAACTAATAAAATGTGACTCAGAAATTAAGCAAAAGTCATAGATCCTATATAGGGAAAAACGTCATATAAATGTATGGTCTGCTTGCTTCCGTGTAGAAATAGAGAAAATAATAAAATAATAGTTAAAATTTATATATTTTTCTCTTTAAAATTTTACGTTTTCAATTAGTTCTACTTGCTTTGAAATCATATAAATAAAATCATATAATAAATATTTTTAATCGTATAAATAAAATAACAGGGATAAAAAAAAATTATAAATGCTTTTGTAAATTCACAAAATAAATCATGTCCTAATTAAAATGGATATGAGAAATAATTAGTTATATTATCTTCATAAGTAAAGGTAATATGCTTTATTAAAATGTATAACATTATATAATTATATTAAATAGCATATAAGTACGCAACGGAACGAACGGAAATAATGAAAATCTCTCAATGCAAATTTTATTTCTTAAATTAGCTTAACATAATGGACTATGAGGAAAATTCGCATTTTTACAAATATTCGAGTCATATTGTCCTTATTTTGGAGTACCACTATTTCCAAATAGTAATGTTCGCATAACTAATCTGAGAAATTCTGCAGGTACATAAGGAAATGAATGCTATTTATTCAGGTGAATAAATCGATGATTACTATCCAGATACTCTGCTGCTCCAAACAACTTTAGTCTAAACAAAAATTACAAATTCGTTTTAATATCGGAAATATACTTAAAATACAAAAACAGTCATTGGTAGTAAACGATACTTAATTTTGTAGTAATATTGTTAAAATTCTGTATTAAATACTGCCTGTTTAATAAGTAATCTGAAAAACGAGATTAGCAATACTGCTTTTTTTCTAATTTGGTTTTCCTAAGCCTTGTTTTCAATTACTTTTCCCCAATCTTTGAAGGATATTACATAAATAATCCAAAACAATCTTCCTTAACTCATAGATTAAAAGAAGAAAATAGGAAGACATAGACGGAAATTAGTAGCACATGATATATGTGGAATTATTATTTTTCTATATACAGCTTTCTTCACCTGATTGACACATTGATTATCAATGGTAATGTAAGTTTCAAAAGACATTCAGAAGTGACAGAATTATTTTATTTTCTCTGTAAATGTTCTCCATCGAAGATCAGAATCTTTTTATCTTTGGAGAGTAATATGTTTCTTTTCACGTTAATTTGCTAAGGAGTGATCTGAGTGGCATTTAATATAGGCCATAAATATTTCTTTTATCTTAAACAAATATATCTGTACACCTTCATTTTTTATTGCATTTGTTACAAATGTTGAAGGATATTACATTGAGATTCCAAATCAATCTTTCTCAATTTATAGTTTAAAAATGAACAATAAAATTAAAAACAAACAATATACTTTTTTTTAACCATTGGGAAAATGGTTGTTACTTTCGGTCGAGAAAGGACCAAATGATGTTCGCATTTTACAATTTTAACAGTTTTTAAAGAAATTCTGTAACTTTAGAAGAATTTTTTAAACGTTTTTAATGAAATTCGGTAATTTTAGAAGAATTTATCTTTAAATAGGCAATAGAAATGCATAAAATCGTTACAAAAATGTTAAAGTTATAAAAAGAATAGATGCAAATTGTCAGATATGAAAAATAAAGTACAAATTTGGTACTTTTACGTTATAGCGGCCCCCATGGATGAAATATTTTTTTGTTTCTGGTTTCATTAATATAATGTAAATTTGGTACTTTTGTGTTATAGCGGCCCCCAAGGATCAATCGCCAAGCGACCAAGATTTATCGTAAAAAAAAGCATGTAAGATATTATAATAATATATGATATATGTATATATATATATATATATATATATATCATTTCTTGACGTATGTGGCCATATAGTCATATATGATGCATATATGAAGCATATATAATCTATATATATATATGACAGGCATGTATATGATGTATATACGACATATAAGACGTAAATAATATGCGTATAATGACGCATACGGCGCATATAGGAGTGTTTGGAATACATATATATATATATGCGTATATAGGATGCATATATAAGCTTTGCGATGATCGTGGCGAAATCATAACTGCAACCTTGGAATAGTCATAATTGTGGGGGCCTCTGTAACACAAAAGTACGGTAATTTTTATTTATTTTATTTTTTTAAGCTTTTGGAACATTTCCCCAATGATTATTCTAATTTGTTCAATTATAATTTTATTTATTTATTTATTTTGTAGTTTTGTTCGCCTTATTGACAAACCCAATATCAATGGTAATGTAAGTAGACTGCAAAACTATTGTGTTCAGTAAATGTTCAACCCTTGATTTTAGAATATTAATTTCTCAGGAAAATAAGTTGTTGTTTGTATTTTTTACGGTTTTTCACGAAATTTATTTTGAGAGTGCACATTCATATGAAAGAAATAGAATTACTCTTCTTTTCTCTCTTAAACAACAGAATATTTTTAAATGTTTCTTTTCACGTTTATTCCCTAATGAGCCCTAATTTTTATTTAATAAAAGCTTGTAAATTATTCATTTTGTATTAAATGAATATATTGTCTGCCTTCTTTTTAACTACTATTTTAAATGAATGAAAGATATCACGAATGTAATCCAAAGTAATTTCTCTAAACTTAAAGATTTTTTTTTAACACGAAAATATAAAGAGCACGATATACGTTTAATTACTACTGTTTATCTTTTTGCAGACCACATCACATGATTGACATACCTATTATCAATATTAATGTAAGTTTTCTACATTTATTAGGAAATAACATAATTATTCTTTTTTTTCTCTGTAATTGTACTCCTTCGTACGTCAGAATCCTTTTATTCTTGGACAGCAAGATTAAGTATGTATGTTAATTTTCTAAGGTTACGCAAGATGCAGTCAATATAGACATATAAATTATTCTTTTGTGTTCAATGAAAAAACAATGTGCTAACATAAGATTTTTAATTGAAGATATTAATATTTAAGCGTCATGAAAAATTTTTCATAACGATTCATAAAATAATAGTTATGAAACATAATTGTATGAGAATTTGTATTTTATAACCTTACATATGTATTTATCTTATACACTTATAAAAATTAACATTGATATAAATTTTTTGTTAAATCAGCTTTTGAATTAAAAAAATAGGTGTCAGAAAAACACGGTTAGGACACTTGAAGGATTTTAACTGCATATATGCACTGTAAAAAAATACAATTTTTTTCCGAAAGTATTATGAAATTTAATACTGTTTATATTAAATTAAAATATAACCTTATCGAATATGTCCATGATTCCGAAACGGGTTCCATTATTTTCCGAAACCTCAGTAACAAATATGCCTGACAGATTTTAAGAAACATTTCTAAAACGAAAGTTTCCTTTGCTGCTCGTAATATTTGGAAAAGTTTCCGAGTAGTTTTTACAGTACATTAATCAGTTTCTCAACACGAAATATCGTTCCTTTTTATGCTAGGAATTCTCGAATAAACATTTTAGTACACAACAAGTATTTCCAATGTACAAACATGCTAAATTAACATTCACATTTTTTGTTACTCTTGCATGTGAAAATTCTGGTATGCATCTGAAAATGTTTATTTGAGAATTGATAGCAACAGAAATTACTTGTTGAGCAATCTGATTAAGATATTGTAAAAACAATTCAGAAACGTTTCCGTATAAATTACGGGTATCGAAAGAAACATTTCTTTGAAAAATGATTCTGTAAAGCTTTATTTAACAGTTATAAATTTCATAATATTTTCGGAAACTTTTTTTCAGTTTGTGGTGGTATAAAAATAAAGTAAGAATGGAGCCATAAAAGAAGGAGATGTTGTAAACATATGTATCAGATGACCGAGGTCACAAATTAAATGAAAAATCAACAACTCAAAAAGTATAGACATTAACTATAGACAGCACGAAGCAGTTTGCCCCAAAACGAAAAGAACGACATTGGATTTTGTTTAATAATAATTTATTTATCGCTATAATAGTGACGTATTATTAATAGCAGGCGTTTCAGTTATATCAGCAGTTTGAACAAGGGCGCAACACAATGTGGAATGCATCTAACTGTATAAATGTTACAAATGTTCAATGTGACGGATGCAATGTTTTGTAACTAGACATGGTAAGACAACATATTTTTCTAGTGTCGCGTCATTTCGTAGCACACAATTCATTGCGACGCCAATTCATCACAATTCTTCATGGTGTCAATCATTGCACCGTCAATTCATCGTAGCGAAATTTTTTTTTATTAGCGATGATGATAAAAGTAAAGCTGTTAATAAACTTATTTAATGATATATTTTTTTCAAATATAGAAAATTGTAACTGATATTCTACAAGCCGATTTTAGATGCAGGTATATTTAAAATATATATATATATATATTCTCTCATTGGTCTGAAATATCAATCACTAAAATGGAGAGGATTTTTTTTTATTAGCCACCCACAGGGAGGCTTATTCTTTCAATCTCTATCATTTTTCATGTTTATGAAAAGTCACAGCAATCCATCGTTGCCACAGGTTAATCTCGGAAAATGAAACATTTGAAGTTACTGAAAAAATTAATAGCTCAAAAAGTATTTGTCACAAAATCGTTAGACAAACTGCGTTAGAAAGGAAAAAAATTGTTTTTTTTTTTTTATTTAAATTTCAAAACGAATGATTATGCCGTTTTCCAAATAATGAATTTCAAAAATTACCAAACTTCACAATGAAGTACCATAACGAAACCTTCACGCGTAAAAAGATAATGATAACGGTTGTTGCTTTTGGTCGAGAATGGACCAAACGATGTTCGCATTTTACGATTTTAACCGTTTTTAACGAAATTCTGTAACTTTAGAAGACTTTTTCTTTGAATAAGCAATAGAAATGCATAAAATCGTTACAAAAATGTTAAAATTACAAAAAAGGATAGATGCAAATTATCAGATATGAAAAATAAAAAAGAAATTTGGTACTTTCGTGTTATAGCAGCCACCAAGCATGAAATATTTTTGTTTCTGTTTTCATTAATATATTGTCAATTTGGTACTTTCGTGTTATAGCGGCTTCCAAGGATGAACTGCCAAGCGGCCAAGATTTATCGCCAAATTATAAAGCATGTATGTCATTATAATAATATATGATATATATATATATATATATATATATAACATTTCTGTACGTATGTGGCCAAGTTATAGCCATATATGATGCATATATGATGTATATATATGACATGTGTATATGATGTATATACGACATATAAAACATAAATAATATGTGTATAATGACGTATATGGCACATATAGGAGTGTTTGGAATATATATATGCGTATATAGGATGCCAATATAAGTTTTGCGATAATCTTGGGGAAATCATAACTCCAACCTTGGCATAATCATGGGAAAGGTTCAGTAAGACCTTTTTGGTGCTCCCCGCAAATATAAACCCCATGTAAACCCCTTCATGTAACATATCAATCAATAGGTCTCGTCAAGCACTATGGTCTGGTCCTACTCTCCGCCTCTCACTCCCCCCTCCCTTAAGAAACATAGTTCTCTGTTTCAACTCTTTTTAAATTTTAGTTTTTCCCATCTTTATGAGCCCCTTTAAGCCCCACAGCGGACGTAGGCCTCTTCTAAAAGATCCAACTAAGTTAAAATCGTCGAGGCCGACATTTCTAAGAGGATCCCGAGGCCCTATCTCCCATAGGACCGGAGTTACACCCCCAAAGGGGAGACATTCAATGTTTTCTAACCAAGTCATGTACCATATCAAAAGTTTGATCTCATCAAGCACTTTTGTCTGGTTCTACTCTCCCCCTCCTCCTCTCTCGTCTCCTGTAAGGACCACTTTTCTTATTTATTTTTTTCAATTTCTCATATTTATTTTAGTTTTTTTCATTTTTCTCTGTTCCTATGGGCCGGACAGCTCCAAAATTTCCCCAAAATTAGCTGTAAACCGCCTAAAGGTTATTCCCATCCCCACCCCCGTTTCTTTTGGCGCCCTCTTTTTTTACGTATCTCTCTTGGGGGGGGGCGTCAGAGGGGTGAAAAGGGGCAAAAATCGCAAAACCGAAATTTCATCGTCAAGTGTTGCCATTCGCAAAATGACGTCAGCGTTACGCACGGACACGTTTGTCTTTTATAATATAGATATATCACGTCCATCATCGTCGTCGAAATTACCTCAGTATAAAATTATTAATATCACCGGTTAGAACGCTGACATTTTATACAAAATATTACATAGTCTATTTTTACATTTCAAAATTAATTTGGTAGTGCTAAAACAAGATTCTAGTACTAGTATTTTTTTTCGCTTCTGCAGATTATGATATAGATATCAGTACATAATCAAAATTTTAGACACTTAAGTCACCATTGTTTATCCTGCAGTACACGTGAATAAATTTATTAGTAGAAATATGTTTAAAGAGAATACCGAATGGATAAATAAATAGCAATTTATCCATGAGCACATTTAAAAGTTTTACTATTCATATCTGAAAAGAATATTTATTGTTTTAATTCTAACATGTATAAAATTACTGTGCTTTCAGCACTAGCTATTCAACATATTAGTAATTTATACATACCTTTTAATCATTTGTACATAAATAAAAATATTACATAGTCTATTTTTACAGTTCAAAATTCTTTTGTTAGTGTTACACAAAAATGTCAGTACAAATAAATTTAAAGATTGTGCTAGTTTTGATATAGAGATAAGTACATAATCAAACATTTTAGACATTTATGATATAATTTTTACTTCTGAAGTACACGTGAATACTTTTTTAGTAGGGATAAGTTTAAAAAGAATTATAAATGTATAAATAAATAGCCATTTATCTAGGATCGAATTTTAAAATTGCAATATTGGCATACGAAAAGAAAAAATATTGTTTTAATTCTAACATATATAAAAGTATTATACTTTTAGAACTATAGCAATTGAAAATATTCTAAATTTATCCATACCTTTCAATCACATGTTCTTTTACGTCTATTATAAAATGATACCAATTCCTTTATAAATGTATAAAAAATTTAATTTTACCATCATAAGTCTTTTCCCTTCGTTTGAAACGATACAAAGGATGAATTATTTCACGAAATTAATCAAAAGAGTTTAATATTAAAAATGAAAATATTGTGTTTTTGAAAATATTTAATATGATTATGAAACTTAAATTATTAATAACTTTCTTTTAAAAATATATTGATTGGAATATTGTCAAGTAGCAATTATTTTTTAATCCTCTTTATATTTTAATACAAAGGGATTTGTTTTGAAATTTTACAGCAAAGACATAAAGCTTCCTTCATTAAAAACTTAAAACATCGTAATCAGATTAAATGAATATTGATTTCTACTTATTTCAGTTTATTTAATCTTTCTAAAATTCTTTGCTGATTAAACGCAAACCATAAACCGATTATGAGAAAGCAATTACATTAATATTTTAAAGTTGTGAAATTACGGAACAAACACAAAATACTAATTCTCGAACACAAAAGTAAAGTATGTGTGTTTGAATAAACTGATTTAAATAGCAAGTGTAAAAAGTAGTTTCTACCTTAATAGCACAGCCAATAACTTGGCACAAATATTCACAAGCGTCATTCTCACCACAGTTAAGAGCGTACACTAATCAGCGAAGACTACCGCCAGTTGATGTTAAAATAATGGTAGCGTTATTTTCAAATTTCTCTTTGTCATTTTTATGAAATAAAAGATTTTTATATTGCAAATGGCAAAGTCGGTCTCTCACGATATACTGTTTTAATTTGTCTATGCTAGTTGAAGTCGTATTATGAGGATACTTTACTTTTTGGAATCATTTCCAAAATATAAAATGACGTCATAAAAAAAAAATTCAAACCAAAATCGAAAACTACAAAATGACTTGGTGATCGATTGACCTCGGATATTCTTTGGAAAAATATTTGGAAATATTGTAATACAAACAGTAAATTTTAAAAGAACGCTGCCATTGATTTAACATTAGCTTGCGAATGTTTTTGCCTGACTAGTGTATATGTGTGTAGCTGTAGACTAAAATATGACATAGTATCTAAATTTCCAATTAAACTTTCAGCAGGACTGAAACTACGCCATAAATCTTTAAATGGTGCTATAAAGGGTGTGAATTTCTTTTCACTTTGCTAAACAACGTACAACCAACAGAGTGAAAAATGTGTCCATACCGGGGATCGAACCCATATACCTTGGTATAGTGCACCAAGTGCTTCACTATTTAAGCCATCTGGATGACATCCAGTCTGGTATTTTTCACTTATATACGTTGGCAAGGCTGCAACTTCGCAGCGTAAGATGGAATGTCCTAAATGAGCACACTATTCAGTGGCGTACATGAGACGAATAAATACCCAGCATCGGATAAAATATCTAAATTTCCAATAAAAATTTCAGAAGGACTGAAACTACACCATAAATCTTTAAATGGTGCTATAAAGGGTGTGAATTTCTTTTCACTTTTCTAAACAGTGTGCATCCAACAGAGTGAAAAATGTGTCCATACCGGGGTTCGGATATATTATCCGATGCTGGGAACTTATTCGTCTCATGTACGCCACTGAATAGTGTGCTCATGTATGATATCTCATCTTGCACTGCGAAGTTGCAGCCTTACCAACGTATATAAGTGAAAAATGCCTGACTGGCTGTCGTCCAGATGGCTTAAATGATAAAGTACTTGGTGCGCTATACCAAGGTATCTGGTTTCGATCTCCAGTATGGACAAATTTTTCACTTTGTTGGTTGTACGCTGTTTAGCAAAGCGAAAAGAAATTCACCTCCTTTGTAGTGCCATTTATGACATAGTAGTTTATCCGCCTCTTATTACTGTTATGTGACTATCATTTGGCGACTGCACTGTGCAGATAGTCTCATAGGCACCGGTGTATGAAATTATCAATGCTGACAAAATGATCCCCGGTAATTTTTGTTTTCGTTATTTTTTATCTCTTATCAAAAATGGATATTAAAACAAAACAGAAGTTTATAAATTTCTTACAAGCATACACCAAAAATAAAACGCAAAAAGAAATATATGTTTAATATGTTCTTATAGGATACCTTCATCTTAACTACTTAAACAGGAAAAAGACAGGTCTAGTCATTTTTCTAATGCATTTTTTTAAAACTTCATCAATTCTTGATTCATTACGACATTCACTTTCTTCTTTTACATTTAAAGTTACGTCATTTTAAATTTGAAAAGTCTTTTCATACATACACTGCACTTGTTTAAATTTTTAAATACTCAGATATTTATATGTTTATTTCTTTTAAAAGAAAATTTATAGTTTTTTAGAAACGAAAATTTTTAAATATCAAGTGATGAATTAATATAGGCTTTTGTTATCAAAGACTCGAGTTAAATTGTATTTAACATAAATGATGAAAATGCAGAATATACTCAACTTTTCTTTAATGTAACAGGACAGGTATTTATAAATAATTTTACAGATGTCAATCGTTTTAATGCTTGGAAACATTTTAAAAATTTGTAAAATAAATGTACCAATGTATCTACAATACTGCAACGTTTTTATAATATTAATATTATATTTTGAAGAGTAACAAAACAAGACATACAACATTAAAAATATTATTATACTAGCTAAACCGCCTGGCGTTGCCCGGGCACGAGATAATTACAATCTCAGCGAAAGGCGTTAACCCCCTCCCTCCCCATACCTGCAAATATAATGAATAATTTGTTCAAGAAAACCACCGTCACCTACATTAACGCGATCATTAAAAAAAGAATTAGATTTTTCTGATAATTAGAACATAACGAAGACGCTACGCTAAAATAGCCGGCAGATGACACCCCCTTCCCGACCTCAATTTCAAATCTATATCTTAATTAGATACCTACATTTTTGTTCATTAGTAAAAATTGTCAATTATTTCCTTTCATTTTCGCAAACTAAATGGAGGGATCGGCCAGAGAAACAGATCTCTTTGTAGTTCAGTTTTTAATGAAAGCAGATCCCTGTCTGAAACTTTCTAGGATCGTTTTCACTGGCGCCGGCAGATTTTTGGCAGTTTTTTGCGTAAATTAAAAAAAAATACCAACCGAATTTGTCAAAAATTACATAGTCAGATGCAGAATATTTTTTTACATATGCTCAGAAATTTTCAAATTGATATCTCAATTAGTTTTCTTAAAATTCGCTAATTAGTAAAATAATTTCGAATTCGTTCATTTCCGCTTGCAAATCCAATGCGCCGGCTCGTTTCTTTCGCCATTTTGATTTAAAAGATGTCATTTTAGAGGCGATGCTTAATGAGAATCTAATTAATATTTTGGGTAATTATCAAAATATTAAAATTCTGAGGCTCAGCTGCACATGGCCAGACCTTGGACTATCCACACCTAAATTTCCAGACTTCTAGGTGGGCTAGATTTTGCTAGCCATCGCCAACAGACACACACACAGACACACACACGCACGCACACACAGAGCGAAACTTTCTTTTCTTAATATAGATTAACTTTCATTAGTATGTTATCTATTTATATATTCTTTCGTCTATTGTTTCAATGCTTAGAAATATTTTAGAAAATTATAGAACAGTTTTATTATTGTGTCTACAATTGCTGCAAAGTAATCAGGAATTTACTGAATAACACAAAGTACTTCCAGATTGAAAAATTCTAACGTTCTCATAATATCTACATTAAGGTTATACACAATAAGCAATAAAAATATACAACATTTGAAATATTTTTTTATTGCCTATGATTAGCATGATAGCTATTTATAAATTCTTTTGGAGAAGCCGATTGTTTCAATGCTTAGAAATAGTTCGCAAAATTGCAGAAAAGTTCTTCCATTGTACACTACAAATGCTACAAAATATTCATGATTTCCGTGAATAAAATACACACTCAATAAGTCCCGTGAGTTTAAGAGGTTTTTCGTTTATTTATTTTTGATAAAACACAAAACAAATTCCCTTGTATTTTCACTTTTTTACTTATAACAAAAAATTCCCCAATCTAACGTAAAAATGACTTGAAATTATCCAATGTAAAGCAGCATTTTCCTCGAACCGAAGGGGTGTTCCGGCAGTTATGCTAACCGTTACTTCTTCGTATTAAAAATATATATGCGTTTGTCCTTTGTCCTTTATCCCTCAAAATATGAGAAATCCTTGCCGATACTCAAAATTGCTTGATATTACCCAGTTAAAAAACTGAAAATTTTCAGAAAACTCTCTTACAATTAGAGGACTGTTACGGCAACTTGCTGCCTATACGTTTTATGCTTATGAAGAGCGTAAAATATTTCAATATTGTAAAATTCTAAAGTTCTTTTAATATTTACGTTAAATTTACAAACACAACGAAGAAAACATGCAGCATTTGGAACATTCTTAAAATATAATTATGAATAAGGATGGAACAATATTATCTATCTATAGTATTCAGTTTAATTTAAAATGATAATAATTCTGTGTTAATCATTTGATTACGGGGTTGCGACATACGTCATCGCAGCCACTATTTCTTTGTTCTATTCGTACCACTTTTTCAAAAATAGTATCTGCCATATACTTATACTAGGATAGTTTCAGAATAAATTTACCACAAGGATTTTTTTTTAAGTTGTCGTACGAGTGAATACAAAATTAGTCACCAGTCCTAGCCCGTATGTAGGAGGTTAACCATTTTAAGGAAAACTTCAATTAACCGACTCCTAATTCTGCCTTTCGTAAAATCTCAGAAAATGCTCTCTAACAGATTTAGTTACAGTAATAAATATTCATGAACTGCTTATTCTATTGTATTCTATCCCATAAGCAAACTAAAGAGCCTACGAGAAATGTCTATTAACGAGATTAATTGTTTTCGCGTCAAATTATATTATATAAATGGTTTGCATTACATTATATTTGACATATTTTGTTTCAATTTATGAGCATAAGATACTATCGTTTTTCATCGATTTGACTAGTTTTACTCATAACAGATGAACACAGAAAATCCACCAATTTAACCTAAAAATTAACAGGAATTGCGCAATTTTAAGCTGCATTTACGTCGAACAGAAGAGATGTTCTTCCAGCTGTCTGTTACATTTTGCTGATAGAAAGAAAATACATCCGTTTATCCTTTGTCCATCAAAACACGAAAAATACGCGAATAAAGAGTCAAAATTGTATGAACTTATATAGCTAAAACACTGCAATTTCAAATCACAGAAAAATCTTTTATAATTACAGGGGTGTTACGACAACATGCTGGCTGTACATTTAAGGTTTTTTTTTTTTTTTTTTTTTTTTTTTTTTTTTGACGAAATTCTTTGAAAGTGTAAAATATTTCAAGATTGTTAAATTCTAACGTCCTTATGATATTTATGTTAAAACATGCTACATTTTATACATTCTTAAGATATAATTATGAAGGAGAATGGAACAGTATTATTCAAACTATTCAATTTAATTTAAAATTATAATAATTCTTAATTGACTGTTTTAAGGAAAACTTTAAAAAGATACATCGATTAATATATTTTGATGCGTAAACATTTAATGTCGATAATAGATATTTCCCGTTGGCTTTATATTTCTTATGGGATATAATAAGATAGAATAAATAATTAATGAATATGTATTACTGTAATTTGATTTGTTAAAGAGCAAGTTCTGAAACTTTAATACCGTCAGAATTTATAGTCGGTTGATCAAAGGGTTTTCTTTCACATTATGCTTGACAGATTTTGCCATTATTTATGAGCATAAGATGGCATGGTATGATAATATTTCATCAGTTTTATTTCATTTTTTATTCAGTTTTAAGCAATGGTGAAAATAAATAAAAAAATAATAATTAATAGACATGAAGAAAATAACCTTTTTCTGTAACTATGTCATATTTTTGCAGATATTTTTTTAGCAATCAAAAAATAAAACAAAGAAAGTGATATGTTATTCACATAACTTATACATGCAAAAGTTAATTTAATGCTATACAAATCTAAAGGCACCCGCTTGATTTATTTTTTAAGATTGTATATTTTTATAATCAAACTTTTGGCTTCTATTTATAATCTAAATGTGTACTGGAAAATTATATATGATTAAATATATATATTTCTGAAAAGTAATTATATTTCATTAATTTGGCAAAAAATTGGGTCTGACTTGAAATTTAAATTAATATTTATAGTTAATTTTTTAAAGATTTACTTACTTTAACATATGCAAAGCTGCCCAAAAAATACATATATTTTAATGTTTAAATTGCCAGAGTAAAAAATAAACATAAATAGCCATTCGACTTTTCAATTTATGTTACAAAAATAAGTTTATAGGGTTGTCTTCACATTGAAATTGTGCCAAACTCTGAAATTTTCAATACGAATACCTAATTTTGTCATCATATTTAGATTTTTTGGAATATTACACCTTAGAATTCCAAAAAAGTAAACATCAGTCATATTGTTTAGGAATTATGAAAGTTTAAATATTGTCACTCCATATGTTAAATTCGTTATTGTTGAAATACCGATTACAATGCGGATAGTTTTTTTAAAAGCATTTTTCTAAAACTACTTGGCGCACAAACAATACTTTTGGATATACGATGTATACTTGCATTCCTCTGATGTGATTCAGATAATATCATTCACTCATGTAAGCTATTCATCCATACATTGTTACAATCCAATTTTGGAGTATATTTGGTGGTATGTAATTAGTTGATTTAGACACTGTAAAAGCAAAGCTTTCATATTATAAGCAATCAGCTTTAAATAATTAAAATGTATTTTATTTGTTGTGAATTGCACTATTAAATTATTATTACTGTTTTATTGAACATTCGCCTCTCCCCAAAAAGAAAAAATAAGAGCCGATAAATTCGATCTGAAGCTTCTTGAAATCGTTTTCTGTTAAAATGTTCATAAGTTACAACACATGGTTTTTCCGAAAATTAATTTCATAAAATATGTATTTTCGAAATAAGTTTTGGAAAAAATAAACGAAATGTAACATGTAAATATTTTAACAGAAATTTATTTCCAGAAGATTCAAATATGGAACTCCAAATTTACTGTTTATTCCGCTGAGCAGTTCTTGAGTTATGCTGAAAAAACTACCTGCACTGCAATCTTTCGCAACTATTACACAAGAATTGAAGATTAGAAGTTCCAAACATTAAAACTTTACACTTTCTGATCTACTTTAATGACTGAATTTCCATCTGGTATCATCGGCGAAGATTTATCAAAACATCCAAATGTCAAATTTAGATGTTCGCATTGAAAATTTCAAAATTTGACACAATTTCGATTTGAAAGCGACCACCTAAGCTTTTTTTACATACATTGGAAGAAGACATAATTTCTAGTCGAAGGGATCTTTCCTTAATTTTATGGGAAAATGTGGCGATTGAAATGTATGGGCTGTTATTTTTTCTTTTCGGGGAGAGGCGAATGTTCAATAAAACAGTGATAATAATTTAATAGTGCAATTCACAACAAATAAAATCAATTTTTTATTTTTAATTATTTAAAGCCTCTTACTTATTATATTAAAGTTTTGCTTTTACAATGTCTATATCAACTAATTACATACCACCAAATAATAACTCCAAATTGGATTGTAACAAGGTATGAATGAATAACATACATGAATGAATGATATTATCTGAATCACATCAGAGGAATGAAAGTATACACCATAAATAAATAATATAAGTTATAATTAAAATGTCTGAAACGTTTATTGTTATAGCACTAGCAAAAGTCATGCTTTGTTTGGATTCGCAAAGCATTATTTCATAAGATAAATATTTGAAAATAACAATATTTTTCTATATTATTTTTGCATCTTTATTAAGCATGCGTTATTTTATGTTTTGGCGCGTTTTAACTTTAGAAATGTAAATTCAGCCAAATAATAAAGAATTTCCTTGGTTATCCAATATTGTTGTGGACCTGGATTCATATTATTAGCTACAGAAAAAATGTTTAGTTCATTATTTACTATACATTTATGGCAAGTCTTGCAAGATCCGACAGATTGAATATGCATGTCAAGCCAACGACGATGACAAATTTTACAAAAATATAATTTAAAATTTTTTGTGCATCTTCGAAATTTAAAGCATATTACCGAGCACATACATTCTCTATCAGAAGAGAATCGTTATGTCGTCGTTTTTTAGGTGATATCTGGCCTCTTGCCTTAAAGTTAAGTCATGTTCACGTTCTTTTCGACCAGTAACTGTACGTTTTCTCGGCATTTTTTTATAATAGTTCTAATAAATTCCATAAATTGTTTTTAAACGGCAAACATATTAAAAATAATACTTAATAATAAATATGTTTCATTTGGTTCAATTTTCAACCTTCGAATTCGAATAACACTTTAGATAACGAATTTAACAATTAATTTTATTTGTTTAGAATTTTTTTTTTGCTACTTTCCGAAAAAAAAAATCATAATATAATTCTTTTAAAATGCGTAAGTATCGTCTGCGTAAATGATTTCACAAAATAAAAATAAATTGTGTATTTGAATTCTTAACACTGAAAAATACTTCTATAATTGTATGTAAATAATTGAATTTTCAGAAATTTTAATTAATTAAAAATATGCTATAATATTCATAAAAAAGGTATTTTAAAAATTTCATAAAAGAAATCGTGAAACTATTATATGATTAAAAGGAATGAACACCAAAATATGCGCCCTTTCCAACCAATTTTAATAAAGTATTCTATTAACATGTATATTTTCCTCTCAAAAAACATACATCTACTATATATATATATAAAACACAAACGGAAATTTCGTTCCGTTCCTTTATAACTCTTGTCAGCCGTATGGATTTTGATGGAACTTACAATGTTCGAGAGATAATTTTTCAGGGAAGGTTTTAGTATATAACACAACGTTCTACTTATACTAGTTATTGAATTATGATAGAAAGTTCTGTTATTTTGACCGAAAAGGTTACCATTTCTAATTTTTTGGCGATCATTACTGTTGCAGAAAGAAATGAAAAGGCTATACATGTCGAAAAATAAAAGAAAAACTATTACTAATTTTATTTTTAAAAAAAAGAAAAAGAAAGAGACAGAAAAAAGAGTTTTGATGAAAGAATATTATAAAACGAAAATATTTAATTTAAACATGATTGGGAATGTTCGTAATGCTTAAAAAATTATTCAAGGGGCAAGATTTCTATATTGAAACAATATTTGGCGGTGTATCTTTTGTTTTTGGCGATTTTGATTTTACTTTTGACCCCAAACAATTTGATTTTATGCTAAAAGGTGTCTTTTTTGTTGCAGAAAGAATTGAAAGGGCTATACATTTGGAAAAATAAAAGAAAAAACTGTTAGTAATTTTATTTTTTTAAAAAAGAAAGAAAAGAAAAGAAAAAGAAAAACAGTTTTGATGAGAGATTTTAAGTCAAAAGGTGTTTTTTTTTAAGTGTACGACTGCATTTTTGCAGTTTTTTTTGGGTACTTTTCGGTTAGCCGAGCGCCAGTGATATATATATACATGTATATATATACACATATATCTACACAAATACATGTATATACATACATATATATACACTTATATGTATGAATACATACATACTTATATATATATACACATATATCACTGGCACAAGGCTAACTGAAAAGTAACTTTTTTTTTAATTTAAATGCAAACTATATTAATGGTAATTTAATAAACTATATACCATTAAGACCGGTAATAACTATATGAATGTACTTCTATTTACTTCTACATGTATGAAATTTCGTTCCGGCTGCTTATAACTCCAGTTCTGCTGAATGGATTTTCGTAGAACTTAAACTGTAAGATAATTTTTCAGGGAAGGTTTTATTGTATAACATATCGTTCTACGTAGCTTAGTTATAGAATTATTCTGGGAAGTTCTATAATCAGATCAATCCGATTATGAAATATTAGTCTTTTTATAAGATTTTGCCGAATGGATTTCGATGGAACCTACACTTTTAGCTAATTTTCTAGGGAAAGTTTTATTATATAACATATCATTCTACGTTGCTTAGTTCTAGAATTATAGGGGGAAATTCGAACATCAGGTGACTATTTTTTTATCAAATATTAGCCTTTTCAATATTTGATTCCGATTACGAAAGATTAGCATTCTGAAAAAGTTCTACTGGGCGGATTTTGATGATAATTGTATTGTTAGTTAGATGCTATTTCAGGAATGATTTTAATGTACTACATATTGTTCTACGTTGCTTAGTAAAACAGTTATGTGTGAAGGTTATATAGTCAGGTGAACCCGATTCCAAAAGGTTAGCCTTTTTGAAAGTTTTTACTGGGCGTAATTTTTGCGACTTGCATTGTTAAGTAGATAATTTATAAGGATGGTTTTAGTATATTTTATATCGTTCTGTTAGTTTTAGAATTATGTGGAAAAGTTCTATAATCAGATGAACCCGATTATCAAAGATTAGCCTTTATAAAAACTTCTACTGAATGGATTTTGTTAGTTAATTTGTTTGCATTGTTAGTTCGACAATTTTTAGTGATGGTTTTAGTATATTGAATATAGTTTTATAATTTTTTAGCAAACCTTAACTGTAAATGACCAAATAAAAGAGTTAGTCCTTAACAGCTAAAATTTTGACTACACATTAGAAAATATAATAACGCAATCACGTCATTTTTCAGTAATGTGGAAGGATATTCCAGGTAAATATACAGATTGCTTTCAAATACAAGATCAAATTAAAAAATATATTTCGTTTGATCCAAGGTTCATTTGTAGAAACCGACCAGCGCAGCGGGCGTAGCTTGCTAGTTTTTAATATAAGAAAGTTTAATGTTCTTTTACGGTTTGAAGTATAAATTCTGCAGTTATTTTCAATATTTAAAATATTTCGTCTTCGCAAAATGCAGATATATAGGTTCCTTTCCTTATTTAAATATTTAAAAAAAAAGAAATTTTGATGCAACCATAATAGTTCACGTAATTAATCATTCATGACTTTATTCATTTTTACTGACTCAATGATTTTTATTTACTGCAAAAAATACGCAGGTTTCATTATTGTTTACAAAAATGAATCCGTATAATGGGGAAATATATTCAACAAAATAATAAAAAATTTTTTTTTTTTTTAAATCATTCGATAAGAAAATATTATTGTCAGAATCTACATATCATATTTTATTTCTATCAAGTCCAAAAATATTTCTTTTTAAAAACAGTTTTTCTTATATTTTGTCGGATTTATTTAATTAATCATGATTCTATCTATAATTACTAACTCCATGATTTATATTTTCTTCCGAAAATATACGATTCATTTTTTATTTGCAAAAATGCGTCCGTAATGCAAAAACATGTAAAATAAATTAAATGAAATAATATATTTTTTTTAAGGTTATTCTGTAAAAAAAAAATAATAATAATATTGTGCAAATCTAGAGATCGTAATTTATTTTTATGTTTGATTTCAAGTTAAAATACAGAATAGTTTTTTTGTAAAGTGTGCGACAAAATGTAATTTGTGTAGACTAGTAGAAGATTCGTCCATCCTAATAAATATGAACTTTAAATTACTATTGCATCTCGATTACACTTTAAGAGAAAGAGATTTTAAGAGATTATTTCTTACAAGAAAGAATATAAGACTATAAGAAACGAGTAAGAAAAATTCTAAGGGTGACAACCATGTACATAAAAACAATTTTTCTTGTTTTCCTTCAATAGATATGTGAAAATAAAAGGTTATACCATCATCACAATTCATTCATAATTTGATCACATATTCATCCACATTTGAAAGGTGGTGGTGCATTATATATACCATTCATATTTTAAACCAGAATATTTTAATAAAATTTTGATTTAAACTGTACTTCAAGATTTTTTAAAATTAATTTTAAACCAATTTGTTCGTAAATCCTGGTGACAGTCAATCAATTCAACATTTTGATCACAGAATTATGTTATCCACCTGAAACAATGAAAGAAAAAGAATAACTTAAGTTTTAGTTAACGCAATCTTCAAATTACGTGGTACTAGTATTTTACAAATAATGTATTATAAAAATAATATATTTCACTAAAGTACCTAATCATTTCTAAATGTTATAAAATTGAGAAACTTCTATTGTTCACTATAAACCACAACATTTCCAAACTGCGTACATAATAAATATTGTGATTTGATAAAGAACGAAACAATTCTTGTGTACATCATAGTTTTAAAATTACGAATAAGTTTCTAGAATATTTTAACGGTTTTAGGGTATCATGGAACTACTGATTTGAAAACTCATGTTACATTCATATATTTTGAAATAATGCATATTACTTAAATTTAGTTAAATTTGTTTCCTTAATGTATGCGGCGGATTTTTATTTGTGTATTTTATTCACTATTCTATTTTCATTTCTAACATAACATATCAGTAACATAACCTCTTTAAAATATTATTTAAGAGTTTTAATACCTAAATCTATTTATTTAGATCCCAACCACAAATTAATAGCTTTCCATTACTTTGAAAATAATTTAAAATTTTCCAGTTTACTTAACACAATAAGAGGCCCTTAAATATTAATTTCATTCCAATCTTTGAAAGTTTACTTTGTCAAATGCTCTTAAAATTTTTGAAAATTGATTTTCCTAGAAAATGCACTTAATAATTTCAAACAGACGTGATAAAACTTTAAATAAGATTAATTAATCAATTTGTGCTTTCAAAACTACTTGTTATTCCATCAAAAATCCTCTTTTATCTCTATTAATAACAAACTTTGAAAGCACAAAACTGGCTTAAAATATTTTTATATGAAGTCTGCCTTATATAGAATGAAGTAATGTATAACTTTTGTTGAGTAATTCGTATCATTAGGGTAAAGTTAAACACCGATATGTTTAGCAAACATATGATTAAAATTTAAATTCAAAATTTCAATCTTAGGGTGTCAACCAACTGGCTTAAACTATTTATATTATAAATCTGCATTATAAGGAATAGAGTAATACATAGCAATAGGGTAAAGTTAAATATCAATATGTTTATCAGACATATGATTTAAATTTAAATTCAAAATTTCATTCTTAAGGTGGCTTCAAACTGCCTTAAACTATTTATATTTGAAGACTGCATTATAAAGAATGGAGTAATACCTAACAATAGGGTAAAGTTAAACGTCAATATGTTTATCAGATGTATGATTAAAATTGAAATTCAAAATTTCATTCTTAAGGCGGATCCAAACTGGCTTAAACTATTTATATGTGAAGCCTGCTTTATAAAGAATGGAGTAATAACTAATAATAGGGTAAAATTAAACATCAATATGTCTATCAGACATATGATTCAAATTCAAATTCAAAATTTCATTCTTAAGGGGGCATCAAACTGGCTTAAACTATTTATATTTGAAGTCTGTATAAAAAAAAGACTGGAGTCATACATAACAATAGGGTAAAGTTAAACATCAATATGTTTATCAGATATATGATTAAAATTAAAATTCAAAATTTCATTCTTAAGGCGCCATAAAATTTTAAATCTTCAAAAAATTCAATTGTTTGTAAAAAACAATATATGAAAGAAAAACATCCCCCGCACAGATTAAAACAAATTGCTCAAAGTAAGGTGTTCATTAGATAAAAAATGGTTAAAATGATGAGTTTCAATTCAATTTTCTCGAAACAATGTTTTTAAAATTCGGTACCAGAAATATATTGGCAAAGGTTGAACCGATTTTCGTCCTTTAAATGAAAAGTTACATAT
Organism: Maratus michaelseni; assembly: GCA_963931845.1. Classification (NCBI taxonomy): domain Eukaryota; kingdom Metazoa; phylum Arthropoda; class Arachnida; order Araneae; family Salticidae; genus Maratus; species Maratus michaelseni. Next base: position 403,382,490 of record OZ007592.1, read on the forward strand.
TTCTCTAGTTTGCGATTTTTTTTTTCAATTTAATTTAGTCTTTTTTTTTTTTTTTTTTTTTTTTTTTTTTTTTTTTTTTTGCTTTAAAATAACAAAATCAGATTTTTCGTTGAAAACTGATACTTTACATTTAATAGCACGATTAATTTCACAAAACCAGGGTTAGATATTTACAAATACTTTAACGACTTTTTTTAATATTTAATCGTGCCTGAATTTACAAACGTTTTTTTTATAGGGTATATTTAAAAAAAATTAGCATAAGCAGATGGGAGAGATCAATTTTCAAAATGTTGTACAAAGAGAATTAAACAAATAGTCTACTGAAATGTCCCGACCTGCAGTCAAATGATGAAGTATTACGTAGTTTAAAGGATAGAAAAAAATATTTTAATCTTTTTTTTTTATTTATATATTTCCATATTTGTCTTTCTAAAGACTATTTTATCTTTTGAAATAATACATTTGTTTAGTGTGAAGTATCTCACTGGATTATGACAATAAAATGTCTGGCACCAGACTAGACACTATGATGGCACTTCCAAGAACCTGAAATCTTAATTTATGAAGCTTCTGAAATGCTCACTTCAAAAATCTTACTTTATTGTCACGAAAAAGTCAACACACATTTCTTTAAGTGAATTATTTTGATAAGTTTTTTAGGATGATCAAGATTTGAAAGTCTGGGGATTTTTTTTGAAGAAAAAGAATTGCTGATATTTATTTATGTTAAATATAAAGAGAAAATCTGGGTTTATTTTTAAAGTTTTCTATTTCTTGATAGGATTATAATTTTTAAATGTAAATTGTAGATTGGAAGTAAATGTAACTTATAGATTATTATTTATGTAAAAGTTCTGAGTTCTCGAATATGTTATTTATTTAGTTTTTATTTTACACTTATGAAAAAACCGGAAGCATGTTCCTGTTGATTCAAAATATTCAAAATAGAGCTAATGACGATTATCGCTTAAATCCATTTATAGAAGATGTAAACTTCTAATTAAATAATTAGAGAAATCACGTTATTTTTAATCATGAGATTTATTTTCATAGGCGCTGTATACATATAAAAATACGAAATTTAATTTTTATAAAGCTGTTATTCCTATAATTTTCCCTTAAAATACTGTTCCCATACGTCGGAAAGAAAAATAAATAAAAATAAGTAACAAAAAATAAACAAAAAAACACATATTTACCACCAAAATGTGTTGAGTTATGATACTTTAAATTTTATAAATTTCCAGTGTTTCCGAACACTAAAAACGCTTTTTCTCTTTAAAATGCGAGATGTAACTTAATATTATATTACTATGGTTTATTTATTTTACTTATTATGATGCTAACTAAACTGATTAAATAAAACTACATGATTGTCAGAATGTAAATTCTATGATGTTTGAAAATTGTTTATCGTATATTCCTGCATAGAACACACATCTACGATTTCAGACTGAATTTGTCTGTTTTTAGATACATTCACCGTTTTATGCGCATACCTTTTTGCAAATACTTTTTTATGAGACTAGGGTTCTCTGCCCCCTGCTCGCTACGCTCACCAACCCCCGCTCTGATTTCACAGCCTCTTAAAACCTGGTAATGTATCCTGTTTTAAAAAGATGATGGTGATATCACGAACGGCGACTTTCTTCTGTAATCAGGTTATAATGCTTTTTCAATTAACTGGTTATAATGCTTTTTCATTTAATTCATCTTTTTTATTTTTAATATTCATGTGTAAACCCGATTTTTATGACGTAATTTTCTTGTTTTCCTGCTCACTCACCAAATTATACAAATTGACCTAATCTATATATTTAAAACGCTAAGCGATTTGTTTCGACAATCCGTGAGAACAAACTACTACATCAAATGACATCATTCTTTTTTTAAATGAAAGATATTTGGTCACAGATTTGTTATCGTACATTCGTTTGTTCGAAAATTTAATTAATTATCCGTAATCTTAAATTAAAATTTTACTTCTGCTTATGACGTCATAAAGTCGGCAATTCGGATTAACGCCCACTGTTGCGACGTACAGAGTTTATTTTCTGAACTCAATGATTGCGAGCATAAAAAATAAATATTAAATATTAAAAGCACGTGACTTTTAGGCCGAATTTTTTAATTTGTAAGTTAAAATATAGTTAAAATGTTTAAGTATTTCGGTAAAAATATTTATTCGTGTGATTTATAAGCAAATAAAAATTCATATTTACTGTGACGTCACGGAAATATTGTCAATTGGGTTCATTTTATCATTAAGCATTATAACTTTGTTGATGCCATTTTTTTCATTACAATTAAATGCAAAATATATTTTTATTTGTATGCATGGTGCTTAAGCATAAATGTACGTGTGAAAAGTTTGTACCGGTGAAAATGACGTTATGCTTAGCTTGAAATGCATTTTAACATTGATAAAACTAAAAAGAAAAATTTATAAGATTGTGTCAACATGGCGGAATATTAACCGATATTTCAATTTTTAATTTTAAAGATTAGAACTGGAGCCTTTATTGGTTGCTTCATCTTGATTGCATACCTTGATTACATGTTACCAATTACTTTTTTTAAATTATAGGATTAAGTTATAGCAATTATAGGATTTAAATTATTAAGATTTCCTTTTTTAATAAAAAAAATTCACAAAAGTAAAGAATTTCAGGAAAAAAAAAACTTGAAATAATGATTGTATTTTTAGCTAGAATAAACAATGTAAGGCTAATATTTTATAGGAATTATTTAGGTAGGTTTGTTATAAGTTCATTTAACAGTTCCTTATTAACGGCAAAGTCTTATTTCTTTCACTGTGGATTTTTCTTTCGATGTCAAAAAATGGTAGTCTACCTTTTGGACGCCAACCAAAACACAGTGGCAATATTTAGAAATGTATAACGGTTGTGACAACAAACAGCACTATCGCTTTAGCTTTCATCGCGCTTCCATCTCTTCTAAATACTAAAAATTTATTTTTTTTACTACATTTTACAATTTTAATTCTTACATCCTCAATTAGAAAAAAAATTAGCTTTCGATTGAAATTTATTTGAAATCTGCCGCTTAATTTAACGACTTTTTAAATAATTTTCAAGCATGAAATATTTTTCAATTCTATCTCAACAATGACCATCCGTTTGTTTTAATAATGTAAAACAGCCCCTTGGAAAGTTGCAACAATTGAAAATAGGTATACCTAACCTTCATGAAAAGTGAAAAAAAAAAAATAATAATAAAAACCTGATAAATCATAAGATCAGATTATCCATAAGATAGAGTATTTTGGCGCTAATATAAAATCTGTCAAAAGAAAAAAAAGAAACTATTTTTAGTTTATGATTAACATAAAATTGATATGTTGAATTCGTTGATGTATATGTTGAATCAGAATATGCTAGGAACTGTTATTTATTATTTTTTAAAAGATCCATTGGATATTTAACTGTATAAGAGACCGACTGTGATGGAAAAGGAATAATCATCCTGATTATGTAAAGGGATAGAAGAAATCATACAAATAAATTACAATTGAAAACATTAAAATTCTCCCTCATCTGCATATTAATTTATTATTTTAAACAAAAATTCTTCATTTTTACATAAAAATTGATTAGCTTAAAACAATGGATGCGTTTTAGAAGATATGGATTTGAAACGAACAATGATTAAAGAGAACATTTTAAAACTTTAAATTTAAACATTTTAAAACTTTTTTTAACGTCGAATTTCAACGGTGCCTTTGGGCAGATGCAATACATATGCGCATAGGAGCTCATTCGATTGCATTATCACAGGGGGGGTGGTTATACTATGTGCTTTTATTTACTGAATATGAGATGAAAGTAGGAAATTTGTATGATACTTTATGATAGGACTATTTGTATGATACTTTATAGGTCTATGACCTTTTTTTTTTTTTTTTTTTTTTTTTTTTTTGTCGTGGGGAATATGGTGGTAATGTCAAACTGATTTGCATTACACATTTGTTTACGGAGTGTTCATTTGGAGTTTCCATCGGAAATAGCATTTCACTGGGGGGGGGGATTTTTTTAATTAAAATATTTGAAAGACTGTTTCATACGAAGCCCTACTTAAATAATAAAGAAGCTTATTTTACTGATATTGTTATAGTATTTTTTTCCGTCACGTTTTGACGGGTTCCATCTAGTTTTCATTTTAAATAACGAAAAAACAAATAAATTAGTATAACATTAATAAAAATATAAATAAAACGTCGAAATAAAAATAACATGATGACGTAAACACGTGTTGTCAAGTGAATGTGACATTTTCAATCAACCCCTATTGGCATTTAATCTTACAAGTACCTATTTGATCAATCCTCGCTCGGTAATTTTTTTCAACAGGTATTTTTTTATTTTATTTTATTTTACTTTTTTGCTAGCTTATTTTACTTACTTTTTTTTATTCATGGAATTTTCCAATCGATTTTTAACACAATTCCTGATAGGCAAGAATTATATAAATTATGTTGAAAAGTGTTTTGCAGATGACAATACAACATTTTAATATTTTTACAACTTAATTATAAATTAACCAGAGGGCCCGTGCGAGGATTTCGCACTGAAATCTAATATTTTTTAGGTACTTCTCTATTATGCTGTCGACCACTTTTCATAACAAAAAACTATCGCCAAATTGTAAGATTAAACGCCAAAAATGCAGTCCCATTTACTTGATGTCAGAAGCATTAGGTTGTGGCGTTTTGGGGTTCTTTCTAAAACACAACTTACTTAATTTAAAAGGTTCAATTGTTACTCAATCTTCATTTGACAATTAATTGATTTAAAAAAACAAGTATACCCTGATTAGCTCCACTGAAATCTGTTGCCATGGAAAAGGGAGCAAATTATATTAATCTAATCAAAATATCAAAACTTAAGAATCCGAATAAGTTAATACAACATGATAATTTTGAACTCATCATTTTAAGACAATATTAAATGTAGTAAGGGGCAACAGATTTCTAAATCAAGTAGTATACTGAATTGCATACAGAACACCCAACTCCACTCCAACCCGATCAAGCTCAAATCTCCATACACAGTAAATTAGCAAAATCTAATCATCATATAATTTGGAAAAAGGAAGGTGACCTGAAATTCCTCCAATATGAGGACTAAAAGGAAACGGAAAGTTTAACAAAATAGAAATATGATGAGATACCAAAATTTTAGAACAATTATGGAGATTTTGAGCCAGATCAGATCGGTTAACCGGAAATCGTATAGTGGCATAAAATAACTGAATACCTTTTTTTTTTTTTTTTTTTTTTTTTTTTACTTTTTTAAAATAAACATTTTGATGTTTATTTTCGAAAACAACATTAGTGAGAGAGGAGAGTTAAAGCTTAATTTAAACAATTATGAAATTAAACTTAATCTTACTTTAGCATCGATTGTCAGTATATCCAATACTGAAATAGGAAGAATAATTAAATCGAATAATCTTACGTAAACCTCAATTAATTTTCAAATAAACTATAATTATGAATTTTAAATTTAGAAAATTAAAAAAAATAATAATTTAGCAATACTACAGCTTTCAAAACTTCACTCACAATAATAGAGTGGTTAGGCCTCTCTTATAGGATTGCTGTAAATATGAAAACACTAATTAAAGATCATATAGAAAAAAAACATATCATGTTTGAGAATAAGAAAAAACAGTCTTTATTTGAATAATTAAAATTTATAAAAACAATGTAATTCTCAAAAAGAAATATTACTATAGTAACAAACAATATAAGTTGATCAATGTTGATTATTAAATATCTTTAAATCAAATATTAAGGTTCTCAAAACTAGCATAACATCATAACTAGAAGGATGATCAACTCTATAAAAATTAGGTATTAATTATTTTCAATAAAGTATTGTGATTCTAAACTTTATCAAAACACTTCTTCCAAGCTTAATAACACAAATAAGCAACCTATTGAGTTTATGGAAAGAACACACTTAAAGTATACTCTTTGGATATATATATATACATATATATAAAACATCAATAATAAAAAAAAACAAGTGAAATCAACTCAGGAAGTGGTATTACTTACAAATATATATTAGGAATCTGATACTCATAGCAGGCACATCTTAGAGGAGTCCCAATTTGATTTGTTTAACTCATCAACATAGTCTGTCAACCCGTGGCCAATTACGTCGACAATCCGACGAAGATTCACTAATCTTCCTTTTTGCTTTTAAAATACTCCAAAACGGTTCACTGTCTACAGTAATGAGTTTTTAATATGAGTATGATACTAATGGCAGGCACATCTTTGAGGATACCAATTCATGAAACACTATATATTCAGTCGAGTTTCACATCACTGCCTCATCTTTAATCTTAGCAGTATATAAAAAAAGGGATTTGCGACTTGCTTCACAAACCTATTTGTCTGTTATGAAGATTGCTATTCTCCAACGATTTCGATAGAAAGGGTATAACCCGCCGACTGGGGTTTTAAAAACATCGCGCGTTCCTCGCAGGCGAAGCCCCACTCTTCTTTCGTTGCTGCACTGACCGTATTGAAATTAACAACCCATTTGAAATATCAACAACTCCATAGTTTAGAAGTCAAGACAGTAAGTAGAGGGCCTCACTCCAAGTAATACGTTACTCGAGTAATCATTTACTAAAAATTGGTAGTCATAGCAATAAGTAATCTGCTTCATTCTAAGTACCGTCATAAAACACTGGTACTCGTACACAAGCCGTTCAAGATCCACAACCACCACACTCCGATCAAAAGCAACAAGTCCTTAAACATCCACTCTCCCGCGCCACTTACAAAAAACTGGACGGATCCACTCTGTTAAGGGGTATGGGAGTGGAAACAAAAGGAAAAATGGACTACCCTGGTGGCGGCACTGCGTCGCTCATCGCTGCCGGCCGCTTCATGGGGGATGACAACCGTGCCTCACCCCCATGGTGTGTGCTGAAGGGGGGGTCCCATGAGCTTATGTTTATATGGGCGCCAGCCAGATGCTATGGACAAGTATTTCTTTTACTGCAGGTTGTAACAAACAATGCTTAATTGCGTCCATAGTCTATTCACCAGACAACGTAATACTTCTTGGGGTGTACTCGCTTTCTTTTAGCCAAAAATAGACACAGTGTCACCAATCCCTGATTCCAAGCATGGGAAAGTGCATGGCTGTCTCCAAATTTGCCACCTGTGTGGTCTTTAACTGACAAACATCCCTCCTTGCTATTTATTTTTCGCATTTGAAAAACAGGAAGCTAAGCTAGACTATAAACGTTGAAATTGCTTTCCAAAAAGAAAAAGAAAGAAGAAAAAATAAAAACTGATCTTATTATTATTATTATTACAATTACTTTTATTTATTTAAATTTTTATTAGAAACAGAAAAAATAGTGCTTTTAAATAAATGTTAAAGTGAATGAAGGAATTTAATGTAGATTTAAAAAAAAAAAAATGGTTGAAACCAACCGTAACAAGATTGCTCCCCCCGGCTAATTAAAAAAAATTTTTTTTTTGAAAAAACAAATCTTTTTTTTTTTTGAAAGGCAGCTGGGTACCACATGGTATGCTGGGGCCTCAACACTGAAAAAACTGACTCACATACACAAATCATACAACGATGCGGGACGGGATACAGATAATTCACCGCTGAAACACCACCCTAGAAGTATATTCCGGACATATACAACCAGAGCTCGCACATCCATAGCAACCATTACCTAAAATACTACTGCAAACATAACCATAAAGGAGTATTACCACAAGAGGGACCATAAGGCTGATTTTACCACCAAAAATGAAAAAGATACCTGCTGCACCTGTAAAAGAACACATGTTCCACTTGGACTGTGAAACCTCACTTCCCTACTACTGTCATTCCTACGCATAACTGCATCTCACCTGAAACTTCTGGTAACAGAACTGTAAACAATACATAAATTGAATTTTGAGAAAAAAAAATAAGCCGAAAAAGAAGGAAGTGCCCACTGATTAAGTTTCTCATTGCATACATACATAAATTCAATAACTGGCATCACAGTATATTACAACACTATATATTAATGTAAATAAGTACTAGTAATATTATAGTTACAACACTGTAAATGTCAATTAATCTATGAAAACACACATTAATTCTACCATATAAAAAAACACAAGAGCAACTGGCGACATAAAATAAAAATATATACATACTGTAATAGAAGGTTATACATATAGTAAATTAAGAGCAAGACACACAATTTGGTAACTATAGACCATGTTATAGAATCACGTATACATTTGTTTGTGAAGTTATGTTTGTATTTGAAGAAAGTTCTTAGAACCGTGTAACTGTGTAGATTTTACAAATGCACTTACAAGTAATGTGCATGGGAAAGAGTATCTCTGCCTTTGTGCTACTTATAGCAAAAGCAGTTTCGGGCTTTTGGGAACTACAGGGAAAACATTCCACAAAATAAAATAAAAAACAGGGGTGGTGACATATATCACCAGAAGGAAAAACACACACACCACCAAAATAGGAAGTAAAATTAAGAAAATACTTAATTCTAGTAATTTCAGCCACATACAACAACATCCAGGTATGTACATGAGAAAGTATGTATAAGAAAGAGAAAAAAAATAAAGGTCCACAATCCTTAAAGTTAAAGTTCAAATAAACCCACAAATTGCATAGTAAATAATAAATCCATCTAATTAAAGTGCATTAATTAAAGTAAACACACACTTAAAAGGTTATATACAAAACACAGATGCATTTAAAAAAATGAAAACACAGAACAACTTCGGCAAAAGGGTAACCAAACATACCATCCTAAAAAAATGTTAAAGTCACGAAAATTACACTCTTTTTTTTTCAAAAAAAAAACACCCAAAATCCACGAAAACGGGGTGCGGAAGGGTATATACCACAAAAACTACCATAAAACAGACAAAAACCTCAAGTATAAGCATAAAAAGGGGTAAAAATGCATACATGAAAGTATCAAAACACAACCAAAACAAACCTTTAATACGCTAGAAAAACTAAGTTCCGTTTTAAAAATGCCAAAAAAAAATAATTAAATATACATACACATTAACTAAACTATAAATAAATACAAATAAACAAGGTAAAATTGAATAAAAATGCCTGAATAACGAAAAAAGGTATTTAGTATTTATAACTCGGACCGTCTCTTCTATCCCGTAGCGAATAGTCGGTTCTAGAAATCGATATTGAACGACTACTTCTATTCGATTTAGCAGCTGAACGAATCGATGAACGAGACCTGCGCGAATCGCTGTGCGCAGCAGCTGAACTGCTTACTGCTAATGCTGAATTTTCACTTACGCTCATCGTGTTGCTATCTGTCGTTGCCAAATTTTCATTTACGTACATCACGTTGCTATCTGCCGTTGCTGAAATTTTACTCTCGCTATTCTCTGCCGCTGCTATCTCCGGAGAAATGGGAGGTGGGGGATAGGGATTTCTGATTTCAGTCCTGTCGCTGTCTGTTTCCTCCATTTCCGGCGCTACCGGAGTTTCGTAATTGTTGACGTTCACTTCTGCTGTTGCGCGGTTATTATCATATGGTGCCCAGGGAATGAATCGGTTGCGTTTACACCTGCGTACAGGAGGAGAATCGCGCAGTTGGTGTGGTGAATCGATGGTCACGTTTTCAGTCGATCCCAGGCCAATTGTTTGTTTTGGTTCACTGGACCAGATGGGAAGTCTGTCTTTGAAAGAAGACAACCTGTCAACATGGACAACCTGACAATTTTTGGGATTAGCAACTAGCGCTATTTTAAAATTAACTTCATTTAGCTTCTCAATTATAGTAAAAGGACCATTATTTTGCTTGCTTAATTTTTTTGTATTACCAGGGGCGACTGTGGGTGTCAATAACCACACAAGGTCTCCTATTTTAAAATTTTTATCAACAGCTGTCTTTTCACGGTATTTTTCCTGCTGTTCAGAAACTTTAATTAAATTACTATGTACTTCAGTGTATACTTTTTGAAGAGCTGGGATTAAGAGTTCGCAAAAAGAGGGTGCATCATTATAATTAAAAGAAGGTGGTTGAGAAAAGAGATTATATGGTAGATTCATATTTCTGCCATACATAACTGCAGCTGGGCTAAGTTTAGTTGAAGAGTGGACAGCTGAACGCATAGCTAGTAGTGCAAATTTGAGTTTAGTGTCCCAGTCAGATTGATTTTGATTGACTATGTGACAAAGTGCATTTTTAAGAGTACGATTCTGTCTCTCCACTTGCGAGTTGCCAGCCGGGTGATAAGATGAGGTCTTAATATGTTTAATACCAAACATTTTACATACGTGCTCTATCGCATCTGAAATTAGATTCTTCGCGTTGTCCGTCGTAATAAAACAGGGCGCTCCGTAGCATGATATGAAATCAGCTAACGTGTCCGCAATGACATCTGAAGTGGTTGAACTAACCGCATATGCTTCTGGCCACTTAGTAAATGCATCTATATATGCGACTATATACTTATTTCCCGAAAAAGTTTGCGGTCAGGGTCCAATGAGATCTAAATGCACCTTATTCATAGGAAACTGGGGGGTCGGCATACGTTGCAGAGGGGCGAGCTGGTTTGCTCTATAAGCTCTCTTCTGCTGGCAACTAATACATGACTCCACTAGATGTTTGACATCTGCCGACATTCCTGGCCAATAGAAGTGCTCACGAATGCGATCAATGGTCTTTTGAAAGGCCTGATGACAAGCAGCTAGGGACTCATGCGTTAGTGCAAAAACTTGATTGACCAATTCTTTTGGCACGACTAACTTTACCGATTTATTCAAAATAGCTGACTCCCTCGTATCCTCACAAACTAAAATGTCATCTCTAAAAAAATTTCATGTATTTAGGAGCCATTTCTACACCTTGGTCTAGTTTTCTTGCAATGTCGCAGCAATTCTTGTCTGATTTTTGCAATTCACCAATTTTTTCAAGTAGATTGGAATGAGGCATAAAAGTAACTTCCTTTTCGACTTGTATACAAAAATTACAATTAACAGTATCATTGGAGTTATCATTGTTGACATACCTCGAAAGGAAATCTGCGACACTGTTACACTTACCTTTAACAAACTTGATTGTAAAATTAAAGTCTGAGAGAGTGCAGATCCATTTAGCCATGCGAGATGTAGGGTCGTGAATTTTTAACATAAATGTTAGAGGCGCATGGTCTGTATAGATGAAAAAATGGGTATGTAACATTTAAAGTGGGCAGTTGCCCAAACTAAAGCTAGTAATTCCCTTTCAGTGGTGGAGTAGCGGGTCTCAGCATCTTTCAATTTTCTGCTGGCGAAGGCAACAGGATGGAGCATGTTATTTTCGTCTAATTGTGATAACACTGCCCCTAATGCCTCGCCACTGGCATCACTATATAAATGGAATTTCTTCTCAAAATCAGGGAGTGCAAGACATGGTTTTGAAATAAGAGCCATTTTAAGGTCTTCAAATTCTTTCTGTGCATCTTCATTCCCCAAAAATTTTCCTGTCTCTTTCGTTAAGTTGATGAGATTTTTAGCCCTTTTAGTAAAATCTGGTATAAATCTCCTATAAAAAGATAGAGTTCCAATAAAGGACCTAACAGCTTTTCGGGTAGTTGGAGGTTTAAAATTTTCTATCACCGCAATATTTTTTTAATAGGTGATACTTGGCCACTACAAATCTCAAAACCTAGATATTGTATTTTATTCGAAAGGAAAGTGCATTTACTGGGCTTAAGTTTCAATTTATGCAGTCTTAACCTATCAAAGACCATGTTAAGCTTCTCAAAATGAGAATTAACATCACAGGAGGCAATTACAATGTCGTCGATATAAACAAGAATTCCAAGATTGCCTAAATCACCGAAAATAGCATTCATAAGTCTCTGGAAACTGTTACCTGAATTTGAGAGCCCAAAACAGTTACGGGTCCACTCAAAAAGTCCCTTGTGGGTGATTATAGCAGTTTTATGCCTATCCTCTGGGCGAATAACCTGTTGAAAGAAACCACTAGTTAAATCTAATGTTGAAAAAAATTTAGCCCCACTTAAAGCATCAACAGAGTCGGTAATGTTAGGTATTGGATAAGCATCTTTAACAAGATTTTTATTTAATCTTCTGTAATCAACAGCAAGTCGATAGGTGCCGTCTGCTTTCCGAACCAGAATAACCGGAGAAGCAAATTCCGACATGGAAGGGGAAATTATGTCCGCCTGTAATAAAGTATAAAGCTGGTCTTCCATTTCTTGACGTAATTTGTAGGGGACTCTATAAGCTTTGCCTTTTACTGGTTTATTTGAAGTTAAGTTAATTTCATGAGGGATTGTATCACAGCCGGGTAAATCTAAGACCGATGCTGCAAATACATCTTTGTTTTTGTCTAGAAAATTTTGCATTTTAATTTTTAATGGGGGTTCTAAATGATCTAAATTAATTTCAGAGCTCCAAGTGAGATCAGCGTGATCAAAGTCACTAATTGGAGGGGCCAAATTTACATTACAAGTAAGGTTATTTTTAGTTACGGGTACATTTGACTTGTCTACACATTTTTGAATTTTGGCAACAAAGGTTCCTTTATTTAAATGAATACTATTGTCTGAAAAATTTGCAAATGAGATATACAGGCCATGTTCTTTAGTGCAAATGGCTCTGGAGGTAAGGAGACCTTGATTTAAATTTTTCGCCAAAGGTTCTAACATAACAATATCATTTTCCTTTATAAAATTTTCCTTATAACTTTTAACCTGGGCTAACATTTTTGACTGCGGGGGAATTGAAATTTTACTACATAACACAGCGAAACTTATACTTTTATTTTTATTGGTTCTATCACTACTGCTATCTTCATTGCTCTCCTCCTCGACTTCAGGTACCTTATCCTCTATACTTACCAAATCTTCACTTTCATCAACATTACAAATTTCAGTAGTATCTTCAGCTAAATTACCCTGGGTTACCTGACTCGCTGCTGAAAGAATATTGTCGACATTTTAAATACTTGAAAAATTTGCAGTATTATTACCCTCAGAGCTACCGCCTGATATTGTTTGCATGCAAAAATTCTGCACAACACTTTTAACTTCCTTATCTGACTCAATTTGAGTGATTATCTCAACATCTTTTCCCATATTACTCAACTGCGGGTCCTGAACTACCATATCTTCACTACTATGATTCCCATTTTCAACACTGACTGAGTCATGAACATTAATACATGCAAAACTTTCAGGGGGGCTATTGGCATTACTACTTTTTGTATTTTCCTCTACTTTGTTGACACATTTTATATTTACAGAATTATTTTTAACAATATCATTATTCACACAATTATTATTAGAATTTACACTATATACAGAATTAGAAATATTTACAGAATTAGTAGCAAGGCAAGTATTAGACCCTGAAGTATTACTTGGGGTTTCTATGCTTTGTTTACTTTGGCCTGTAACTGGCACTTTAAGAGCGACAGCATTTGTATCACAATTTATACTTGCCCGGTACTCTTTCAAAAATGGCATTCCCAAAATCATATTAAATTCCTCTGCTAATTTACCTTCCACTACATAGAATTCAGCTTGACATTGAACATTATCAAAAACAAATTTTAAAAATACTTTCTTATTTAGGTGAACTTTCTCACCGGTGACAGTCATAATGGGGATATTGCAATTCTCCGTTTCAAAATTCTCTAAATAGTTACAATCAGTACCACTCAGGAGATTAATTGCAGAACCCGTGTCACATAATGCATTCAGGCAAACTTTATTTATGTAAATTCTTGCAGTTGGTAATGTATATGATCGGGGGTGAAAAACGCTATATACAGCTGGGGGGTCCAGGGGCCTGTTGGGGATCGACTTGACCGTATCTGATCCGGCCACTAATAGTTTAAAGGCTCATTTTCATTGTTTGCAATAGGGGTGTTATTTACCGCCTGCTCCTCATTTCTGTTCACAGCTGTATTCCTACTGTTTTGGTAATAACCACCTCTTCTTCCTCTGTATCCGCCTCGCTGATTGTGGTTCCCTCTAGGATTTTCACTTCTGTTTCTATAATTTTTCCCACGGCTCCTGAAATTTTGACCACCTCCCCTTCTAAAATTATAGTCGACAAAATTTAGTGGACATTCTCTGGCATAGTGGCCTTGTACGGAACACCTATAGCATGTTACGGGTCTTACTTCCTGGTTTTTCTCCTGTATATCCCTAGCCCTAAGATCAACTAAACTGTCTATCTTTGCCACCTGTGTGGTCTTTAACTGACAAACATCCCTCCTTTCTATTTATTTTTCGCATTTGAAAAACAGGAAGCTAAGCTAGACTATAAACGTTGAAATTGCTTTGCAAAAAGAAAAAGAAAGAAGAAAAAATAAAAACTGATATTATTATTATTATTATTACAATTACTTTTATTTATTTAAATTTTTATTAGAAACAGAAAAAAGAGTGCTTTTAAATAAATGTTAAAGTGAATGAAGGAATTTAATGTAGATTAAAAAAAAAATGGTTGAAACCAACCGTAACAATTATACGTGTTTGTTAAATCATCAAGTGGTTTTTAATTCGACATTTGCGTGTATTTTTCATTATGTTTTACTGGTTTATTAGTTATTTCATTAATTAAAATAACAATTGTGTCCTTAAATTCTTATATTTTATTTATTTATTTTGATATTCCAATGGCAACGTTCTCCCGCTTATTTGGCGATAGTTTTTTGTTATGAAAAGTGGTCGACGGGATAAAAGAGAAGTACCATTTTTTATCAATATGTAATAGTTATTAGATGCAGATTTAAACTTCTAAAGAAAAAGCAAGGATAAAAATATCAGTAAACAACATTTAGTTGTTAGTCAATCCAGAATATCATCTAGTTTATTCCATCAAAGTTAGATTAAAAACTGATCCAAGATTGCTAAAGGCACGCGCGAGAAAAAAAAATTAACAATCGTACTTTAACTGCATTAGAGGATGACGTCATCCGCTTCGGGAAAAACATGGGACATAGAAATATAAATCTAAACATTTCAATTTAAATTTCGCTTTTTAATCATAAATATAAAATAAACCCGTGCGGTGTTTTTTATAATAATTGCTGAGCATCATATAATGTGGTATTTTTTCTTGGCAACAATGTTTTGAGGAAAACCTTTCATTTCATTTAGGAAAACAATGCTGATTTAATTTTTAATTATCAGCAATTTTTAATTGAAAACATGTTTTAACGAAATGTTAAGTGTGCTATGTCAGAAGCGTTTTCAAAATCCTTTCATATGCTATCTCATTCGTCGGTCTGCGTTTCGTATTTTCAGAAAAAAGGGATGTTGACAGGAGATATAATATATAGGATACATTCACTTGAAATTGATTGTTCTTTTTCAATTAGGTGGTCACAGGTGATAAATCGCCAAATATCTCTGTAACTCGTGCAATTGTATGGGAGTCGAAAAACAACGGATTTAATTATGTGACAGTAAAATGCTCGCCAAAATAGGCCAAAGCGTTGTGAAATGGCAAAAGTCAATATTTTAAAGAGTTAAAAGTAAAAAATAAATTGTTAAAAAATGTAACATACAGAATACGCTTTCATCAATTAATAATTAAATATCAATAAATTTACGATTACACGATGACAAATAAATTTAAAAGAGTAAAAAGATAATTTAAATAATGTTTCATTTTTCTTTCTGATTATCTTTTGTTGATAAATAAACAGAGCAAAAAGTATATATTTCAAATAAATTCATTATTTTGAGCTTCCTGGCAAACGTATAAAATAGAAGTGAATTTTTCATAATAGAGGTCTTTGCCCAGGCCAAATTAATGTATTGTAATAGATATTTTACGTAAAAAATATGAATTGCGGTTAAAAAAATTCCGCGGTATTTTCAAAATGACCATTGGTTGCTTATAAAAGAGTGTTTTTAAAAAACTATTTTTGGTATTTCCACATTATCCCGTCAACCCTTTTCCATAAAATAAACTATCGCCAAAGTAATCGCCAGACCCAAACTCTAACGCCAAATAAACAAATGGATGAATGTTGGCATTGGAATTAAAAAAAAAAAAAAAAAAAAAAAAAAAAAATCGGAAAAGCTGCATTTACTCAAGTGTCAACTATCAATATTTTATTAAAATAAATTTTTAAATGTATTAAGGAAAACAGAAAAAAAATAATATTGGATGTTTATTTATTTACAATATTTTTCATAATTATCCCTCTCGACAGGTGAATGTTTGTGACGTCAGTAGAAACTGATCTAATCTATGTAACTATGCATCACTAAATTTTTTCAATTATTTTACCGCTTTTAAAATTTTATCGAGGCCGTATAAAAACACAATTGTTAGTTAAAGAGGATACTACACTCACACAAAAATACTCGCTGGCTTACTTTAGTCCTGTGGGATATATTTGTTTTAATATCTCGTTTGCATTTCAATATTTATGAATGTTTTTTTTCTTTTATTTCTTTTTTTGGTACATTTTGGTTCGAAAAGCACCCACTTCTTTTGGCACTGGATAGCTAAAGTCGATCTGGACAAAGAACTTTCTGTACTTTTTCGATTTTGTTTCAATACTTGTTTTTTATACCACGTCGAGTTTTAAACACAGAATACGAGTTTTCTCGAATTAGGGATCTAGCTAGATCGATTTCTTGTGCTCGAATTAGTGCAATCATTAATTTTTGTGAAAATCGTTAGTGCCGTTTTCGATATATAGCAGCATTCTTAGTGCTGAGTTCCTTTTAATAGATCAAAATGACCTTTCCCGAATTCGAAACTTAGCTAGATTGATTTCTCGTGCTCGAATTAGTATAGGCAACACGTTTCGTGTAAATCGTTTGAGTATTTTTCCATTTATAACAAAAAACATTTTCAGGGCTGAGTTTGTTTTACCCTGTAAAAACGAATTTTCTTGTATTCGGAACCTAGCTAGATCTTTTTTTCGTGCTCGATTTAGTACAGGGGACAATTTTCGTGAAAATCTTCCACGTCGTTTACAATATCATTCATAATCAGGAAAATCTCTTGCTCGTTTAATATCTATATATATAAAAGCCGTTCTTGGTATGTATGTTCCTTATACAATTCTACAGTTTTTGTTCGATTTGAACGAAACTTTATGTACATACGTTTTAGATCACGAGTAAAATCACTGTCAACTTTAAAATTTTCTCAGACGAATCATTACCACTTTTTTAAAACATCTCCCATAGTTTATCATTACAGAAATCTTTTTTTTTCTCAATTTCTAATGCAATTTCTTTCCCGTTGCCATTCAAAGGAACTACGTATGGACAATATTTTTATAAGCCAATTTCAGATTAACTCGCTATAATTTGAAATCCGAAACTGACGTCAATTTTGGCAGATGTGATTTTTTTCGCATAGTACAAAGATTACTATAAGTGCTTTAAACGACATAGTACATATATTTAAATGTGTTTGGTGAAAAATAAATAACTTAGCTCCTAATTTTACAAAGGCAAATTGTTTCCACTGGTTTGTTAATATTAAAGTAAATTTTCTAAGAAATAAAAAGATATTTTTGCGCATTCAAACTTCATGATTCATTTTATTCTACATAATCATAAATCCTCTGTCAAATATTGACATTTTGCAATCATTACAGCGTAACTTTTTTCAGCTTGAGCTTCAACCAAGGAGGTATATTTAAATTCCTCGGATGCAGGTGGACAGTAGATGCCCTATTAATAAAAACTGGCTTTAAAAAACCAATGCAGTATTTTCCATTATTTTTTCTTCAAAAATGGGTGCTAAAACAAATGGGATTAAAAGTAAAATGGTTTATAGGGAAAAAAAATTTAATTGCATTTTTTTAATATAAAACATTAATTTTAATTTAAAAAATCAATATATTTTTTATAAGTTCGACAACGTGGCGACATTTTCATTCCACCTGTTTCGAAATTATTATTCAATTCTTAAAAGAACACTATATTTTTGAAAAATAATGTTTTGCATCAAAAATCACATAATTTCAAAACGCAATTTTAGCAAATTCTGTTTAAATTACATTGTAAATATAATTTCGGAGTTAAATTTAGTATTTAATAATATTGTTTAAAATTTTTCTATGAGTACAATAGAATTGGATTTCTTTAATCGCTTTCGTGTTTTAAATACAAATGTGTATGTGACGTTACGCACTCAAGTAAAGTCGTTTTTCTAAATTAACTGTAGGCGAAAAGTAACAATTCTTGTGGAGTTAGTAATTTAAAATGTAATATTTCCTACACATTATATAATGTATTTTAACTATTTGAAAATTACGAAAAATTTTGCGAAACTTCAAGC
Source organism: Maratus michaelseni (assembly GCA_963931845.1). Taxonomy (NCBI): domain Eukaryota; kingdom Metazoa; phylum Arthropoda; class Arachnida; order Araneae; family Salticidae; genus Maratus; species Maratus michaelseni. The sequence goes on from OZ007592.1 coordinate 403,400,831, forward strand.
AATTTAGCTCAACGTTTGACTAACATGCACATTATCTATAAATATAAATGCATATCTGTGCATGATTCATGAAGTAAAAGAATTTGTTTTAACTAGACACGTATCGGTTCAGAGGGAAATCTACCATGGTGAAAGTGTTGTCATATTTTAAATCATGTGCCTGGTTTCATTCACAAAATATTAGAATTTTATAGCAATTACACAAAGTAGCATAATTTGCATACAATGTATTGGTCGCCAAAGTTTATGTTTAACATTCTTTTTCCGTACAACTTTCAAGAATATTAAATTACTTTAAAATTACTTTAAAATCCATAAAACATCAATAAATTGAGATACGCTTTTCAAACGAATAACAATGAAAGTACATGTATTTTATTCGACTGCATAAAAATTGAATGTGCTATGTTTAGAAATAAATGTCTTTATAAAGATCAAATAAGTTAATCTATCGTAATTGGATTAGACACAGATTTAAAAATATTCATGCTTTAAAATTACTTTAAAATCCATAAAAAATCAGTAAATTGAGATAAACTTTCAAACTACATTCGAAAGTGTATTTTTTTCTAATTGATAGTTTAAAAAATGAAATTATGTGATATTTAGTAGTTACAAATATGCAGCACAAGTAAAATTCAATGGGTAGGTCGTTGCTACCGCAATATGATGTTGACATTACTCACGGATATCTTTTTGTTTTATAATATAGATAGATGCCATATGAAAGCGAATTTCACAAAATGTTACGACAGTTGGTTTTTTTTTTTTCATTTTCAAGAAAATCGTATATTTTTATATTGTATGCGCAAAGAAAACGCAAATTTTCATTTATAAAGCTGAAATATTTTACTATGATTGAGTTAAAGTAACGCTTTTTTTTCTAATTGTCTTTTTTATCGATTTATGGCTAAGTATGCACAAATCATATTGTCGTCATTGTTATTGTCGTATTATTGTATTTTAATTTATGTTAACCTGGGCAAAGCCGGGTGGTTCTGCTAGTATATGAATAATCGGGAAAATCTCTTGCTCGTTTAATTATATATGAATTTGGCGACAGTAATTTGGTCGACAGGATAACTAACAAGAACCAATTGTATATATAGTGTTACGAATATTGTAAATAGCAAGTGTTTCTGCTTAAAAATAATGTGTAGTTCAATTAATCTCTATTCATAAGCTAATATTAATTTTTGTTGCATTGTAATATCTTAATTTGGTGATTTTTTGTAAGCGAGTAAACGCTATTAGATTTCAATAGGAATCTATGAAAATTTGGCGAAATATTGGAAATAGCGTCAAGTTGGCGCCACTTTTGGCAGCTAATTTTGGCCGTCAAATTTGGCGATATATCGCCAAGTTGGCGCTAAAATTGGCGACATACTCGGGTATCTTCCTCTTGGTAACCCCTCTAATAGCGTCCATCCTATCTAAATTCTCTACTTTTATGTTAATTTCCCCTAAGAAAAGTCAGAAAGCTCTGACCAATCAGATACGTTTCGAGGTATTAGAAGGATTCATGTGTAAACACAATTTTTATGACGTAATTTTCTTTATTTCCTGCTTTCGAAACGTGATCATTTAATTATTATTTTAAACTCTCATTATTGTTTTTAATAGTCTCGCGCAAATACATTTTTTATTTGAGATAATATATAATCATTTGCGCTTTTTTGGCAACAATAAAAAAAATGACTTTTTCAATAAAAGATTTTTTACTCGATTTCTAAGGATTTTTTGAGTTTTTATTGTCCGACCGTGATAATTTTTTGAATTACTGAAAGCTTGTTATATTTCGCGTCTGGTGGTATGATTTTCGAATCCGTAGGATGGCTAGAAAAAAAGTAATAGCTCCTCAAAAACGTCCCTAATAAAAAAGCGATGAGACTAACCCGGAATATCTACGCAGATTTTCATTGGTAAATTTTTAAGCCAAAACTTTTTTTTTATATATAGAAGGATATGTAGCATGAAAATTCATTAAAGACCATTAAAAAGTACAATAATTTGTCAAACATAAAGAAAATAAGAAAGTGTAAAATGAGGACATACATTAATGCCAAGCCTATCTGCCAAAATCCTCACAAAGCGTTTGTATTCTCTTTCATTTTGCCCATTAACCCTTTGGTTAAAGGGATGTGACATATATCATCTCAGCGACTACAATAAATCATCCATAACGCATACTCCCGAATAGCGGACACCTCTATTTAACGAACACTTTTCCAATCCCCACTCTCAAAATCTAAATTTTTGTATGTTTAACCTCTGAATAGCGGACAGTAGTTTTGGCGATAAAGGATGAAAAATTAATTTTTAACGAGAAAGAAAATGGGAAAAAAAGTAAAAATCTTCTAAATTTATCAGGGCAATATGCCACAAATTTTGTGACCACAGATAAATGTAGGGGGTGATCTGAGGAAAATTCCCAGTGGCCTGGGTAATCCCTCAATTTTGCAATGTATTCTGTATCGATTACTGATTGATTCTTGATACCTAGAATCAAGAATCTAGGTATTAATCTTTGAATAATCTAAGTATTCTTTGAATAATATATTTCAATTAATACATAATTTTCCACATTTACCGCTTTTAACACGTGATCATTTAATTATTATTTAAAATTTTTATTTCTTTTTTTTAATAGTCACATGTAAATACATTTCTTAATTGAAAGGGAATATTACTATGTGCGCTATTTTACAAATTGGCAGCAATTCAAATAATGGATTTTATGAAATATGAAATAAATCTCCATCAAAATAATGAAAAGTTTGAATAAAAAATTTAAATGTAACCTCCAAAAATTACTCAAATGAAAAAAATAATTACAGTCTGCACACCGCAAGCTTGTCAACTATATCCTTATATGGTTAAATTCCTTTGCATAGTTTTCGTTCCTATAAAACTTTTTTAAGAAAACTATTTTGACCAACTTTAATTTTAAGTATCTCTTAAAATAATTCTTCCATTTAAAAAATGTCTGCTTCAGCGTATTTATCGAACATTCCTTTATAAAACTACCAATTTTTAAATTTATATATGTAATAGAATCTAGGTATTAGTATATATTCAATACAATACTTAATTATTCAAAGAAGACTTAATTGAAATATATTATTCAAAGTTTCAAAATATGTTAAAACCATTTTTTTCGTTTTCTGAATATATTGAGTTCTACGTACTCTGAATTTAGTGTCTTGTTTTTGATTAATGTTTGGAGAATGACGTCAAAACAAAAGCGATTAACTTTAAAAGAAAAAGTGAAATTGTAAGTGCAAGTGAATCTGAAAAACAGAAATTAAGTTTACCGATATTTGCCAAATGTTTTAAAATAGGTAAAACACAAGTGGGAGAGATTTTTCGAAATAAAGGAAAAAGAAGGAATTTGTGTATTACTAACTCTAACGAGAACACAAAAAATGTGAAATTGGGGTATACTGATTCCATTGAAATTTATTCTATAATTCTGAATTGGTTTACTTGCCTTCGTTCCAAAAAATCCCTATCCGTAGGCATTTGATTCAGGTAAAGGCTTTAGAATTCACCAAACAACTTGGATTACATGATTTTATGGCTTTGAGTGGATGGCTGGAAAAGTTCCGGTCTCGGCACAACATCTCTTTCAAAACAATATGTGGAAAAGAAAAATCTGTAGTTTTTAAAATAGTGGAGGATTGGAATGAACGATAGCAATCAATTTATGAAGGTTATTAGGAGAGAAACATTTATAATGCCAATGAAACCGGACTCTTTTTCAGAATTTTTTAGAATAAGACTTGTGCTTTAAAAAGGATGACTGTATCGGCGATAAAATGTCAAAAGAACGAATTATTATTTTATTATGTTGCAATGTAATTAGGAGAATTTGAAATCCCTCTTAGAATTGAAAAATCTCTGAAACCCATGTGTTTTTCAAAGAGCATCCAATTTAATAAATTTGGTGTTATGTGGAGATCGAATAAAAAAAGTGTGGATGACCAGTTCTTTAGTGATTAAATGGTGAAAACTTCCTTTGATAACAGGATAAAAAAATAAAGAAAAGTTCTCTTGTTTTTGGACAGTGCAACTTCACAACCAAAATATTTGACATTGGACAATGTTAAAACTGTGCCCCCCCCACTTCCCACCGAAACACAACTTTCGTATACCAGCCTCTTGATCAAGGCGTTATGCACAATATTAAAGCCTGGTACAGAAAGCTTTTATTAAGCCACTTTCTTTCGAAGTTAGATTCTATGAGTACATTTGCGAACTGCCGACGCACTCGAATTTGGATTTCTTCAGCTGTAAAAATACGTAAGACCGGAAACCGTACGACAATGTTTCAGAAAAGCAGGCTTTATATGAAATGAAAACGAAACACTTATTTCCGATAGAAATAAAGAATTGAGCGCAATAAGTGAATTAATTAAAGGTATCAGGAGTGAAGAAACTGTCGAAATGTTCATCAATATTGATGATGACCTACTGAAGAAGAATCAGTTGATATAGGCGATTATATTCCTTCAGAATCTTTGACAAAAGTTGACTCTATTAGTGATATGAATCAGATACTGAAACTAGGAGAAACTAATTCCTGCAATATCGAGAATTTCCACGATGCGGCAAAATACAGTGAGCAGTTAAACAATTTGTTTTCCTTTTTGTAAAAAAAAGGTAATTCAGAAAAATTAAAACTACTGACACAATTAAAACTTTACATCGAAAAACAAATTACAGGTAACCGCAAGCAAAAGCAAACTTTTGTAACAGATTTTTTTCGTAAGGATGTAATAAACATAGGGAAAATTTATGTACAATTTCATTTCCGTTTTATTGCTTAAAAAACAATTTTAATTTCTTATTAATCATATAATAGAAGTTCTCGGACATATAAAAGCCAATCAATGAAACATTAAGCCTTTCTCAGCGATTTTGTGAATCTCTGAGGTTTTCACAATAGCGGACACATCCGAATAGCGGACAATTTCTGGGCTTCCGAGGTGTCCGTTATTTAGAGGTTTTACTGGAATTATTTATTCTATTCGCCCCACTTTAATAAAAATGAATCTCTGCCATACATTTATACCAAATTGCTTTAAAAATAAATTTATCACTTTTTTTATTTTTATTTATTTTTTGTAAATTATGGTGCGAGTGAAAAGAAAAATAGTTACCACAGAAGTCGCCATTAATCAAACAGTCAAGCAAGTTGGGATAAAACGAAGGCGATATTTAAAAATTTTGTTTATATTTCTTATTTAATATTTACTCTAAAATATTTGTAGCGTAAGTATCTCTATATATTAAAAAAAAAAAGTAACCACCGCCGCCGCAGCCGCTGTCAATACAGATTTTGTGCCTTGAAGTCTTTCTGGACTAATATCCAGAAAACTATTACATATATAAATTTAAAAATTGGTAAAGGAATGTTCGATAAATACGCTGAAGCAGACATTTTTTAAATCGAAAAATTATTTTAAGAGATACTTAAAATTAAATTTGGTCAAAATAGTTTTCTTAAAAAAGTTTTATAGGAACGAAAACTATGCAAAGGAATTTAACCATAATTCATAAGGATATAGTTGACAAGCTTGCGGTGGGCAGACTGTAATTATTTTTTTCATTTGAGTAATTGTTGGAGGTTATATTTAAATTTTTATTCATAATTTTCATTAGTTTGATGGCGATTTATTTCATATTTCATAAAATCCATTATTTGAATTGCTGTCAATTTGTAAAATAGCGAACATAATAATATTCCCTTTCAATTAAGAAATGTATTTACATGGGACTATTAAAAAAAAAGAAATAAAAATTTAAAATAATAATTAAATGATCACGTGTTAAAAGCAGTAAATGTGGTAAATTATGTAATAAAAAATATACTTGAACGGGAATATTAAAAAGAGAAATAATTAAATTATTACGCGTTTTCAAAGCATTAAGTAATTAAACTTACGTCATATTTAAAATGCTCAAATAGCAATATTTCCAAACAATTTCAATTAAAAACTATATTTACAGGAGAGTTTAATTTATTTTGACAAATCTTTTAGATATTATCGCAAATTTTAAAATAGCGTAAATAATATTTCCTCTAATTTAAAAACTATATTTTTACGTTTAATAATTACCTTTAAAATAACGAAATAACTAATAAGTTGTTAAAATATCATTAACAATATGTTACTTCTCCTTTATCCCGTCGACCACTTTTCATAACAAGAAACTATCGCCAAACTGTAACACGAGCTTTAACACGATAACAAGCTTTAACACGAAATATGCATGAATGCGGCGTCACATTCACCTGACGTCAGAGGCATTGCATGTGTTTGTTATGGCATCAAGTGGTCTTTAATTCGACATATACATATATTTTTCATTATGTTTCACTGATTTATTAATTATTTCATTAATTAAAATAACAATTGCATCCTTAAACGGCAGTGCCATGGTATTAAAAAAAATGCGTTGAAAAATGTTTCGATGAACAGTTACATACAATAGATCAGTTTCAACTGGCGTCACAAACATTTATTCACCAGCCGAGAGAGAGAATTAAGAAAAATCATGTAAATAAATATCCAAGATTATTTTTTTCTGTTTTTATTAATATATTGTAAATTTTACTTTTTAAACTTATTGATAGTTGACACTTTAGTGAGTGGGGTTTTTCGGAATTTCTTGTATTTTATTTATTTGTTTATTTATATATTTATTTTATTTTTATTTTTTTGATATTCCAAAATTCTTCTATTTGTTTATTTGGCGTTACAGTTTGGCGATAGTTCTTTTTTTAATTAAAATTCATCGACGGTGTAATGGAGAAGTATCAAAATGACAAATAAACGTTGAATTAAAAATCCCTCGATGAAATAACTAATACGTGTATCGCATCTGATGTCAACTGAATGTGACGACACGATCATGCACGTTTTGCGTTAAATGATATATTTTGGTGACAATTCTTTTCTTTTTATAGAAAGTAGTTGACGGGATAATGGAGAAGTAATCAATTTTCTATACCATCGGCATAAAATTCTCCGATGCAGCGACATGGTTTACTTAACCATTTCACACAAGTTGATTTTTAAATGTTTAATTGATCTTATTTAATCAACCAGGAAAACAGTTGTTAGCTGTTTCGACAGCAGTTGATTCGTTCTTAAAATCCCTCAGTCAAAGGGAAATGAATGGAATCCCGGTTCCAGCAGATCGACACTGGTGGTTTAATATTAATACAATCTCCAGTAATCGTTTTACAGTTGATAAAATCAGAGTGTTTTAAAATCCTGCGGTGTTAGAACGGGGGTTAGCTCGTAGGGGGCTGAGCCCCCTAGTAATAAAAAAAATACAATATTTATAATCTACATTTAACACTTTGATTACGAGTTGAGGCATATACGCCCCAACGAACAAGTTTTTATTGTATTTGTATCACTTTTCAAAAGCTAATATGTGCATTTCTCTTGTACGAGGATATTTTTTAAAAATATATGCGAGAAAGATTTTTTTTTTCTGTAAATTATGGTATGACTGAATATAAAAATAGTCGCAAGTCCTTAATATAGAAATCTCAATTCTTATGCATCATTTTTAACCTTTCATTTTTATAACCGACGTAAACGCGCACCTGTAAAATTTGACTGATGTTCTTGTTTCAAAAGTGTGTGTTATACGCCTTAATATATGATAATTCAAATTTTAGGTTTAAATACACTTACCTAAACGTACTTCCTATTAAGAATATGTGATATTGAAGTTACGAAACCAGAAAAGTTTGTTGGTAAACATTTAATGCTATGATAAGAAAATAACATACAATATACATTTACACAACATAAATGTAATCTATTTCTTTGTGACAATAAGATAAACAGAACATTTTTCTCTCTGAATAACTTGTATGTAAAATGATCAAAGTTAAATAAAAAAAAAAAGGTGGAGTAGATCTTTTCATGTTAATTATTATTTAAATTTCCGCACTACACATATTTTTATTAAAATTGTAATTACTTTTACATTCATAAAATGGTAAATTTGATGAAAAGAACTATTTTTTTTAAGAATATGGAAATTTAGTGAATGCAATCACAATGTAAATAATTTGCATGCAAAAATATTGAAGTGCCATATTTAAATAAGGACAGAGTAGGAGATTTAACTTTTCTCATAAATTCTTATGTAAATCTCCGCACTACACATACTTTTATTAAAATTTTAATTACTAACTGTTCTTTTGTTATTATATGAAAAATAAATTAATTAATGCAATCACAATATAAATAACTTGCATGCAAAATTATTGAAATGCAATAGAAAAAAATTATACTAATATAAAATGAATCTCCTTCGATTTCTCTAACTTAATCAAGCATCTTTCCCTTTAAATGACTCGAGTGCAAAATCAATTCAGTACAAAAAAATAAAAAAATAAAAGGCATTATAGGAGATTTAACTTTTCTTGTAAATTCTTATTTAAATCTCCGCAGAACACACATTTTTATTAATATTGTGATTACTTTTTCATTCTTAAATTGGTAAATTTGATAAAAAGAAATTTTTTTTTTTTAAATACGAAAAATTAATGAATGTAATCACAAGTAAAATAATAGACATATTATATAAGATTGTTATTTGAATAAGAGCAGCATTAAATTTGCTTTCTTAAATTATTTCAGGGATTAGTGAAGATGGGGAATTTTCAAAAATATATTTCAGGTCTTTTTTAAGGAAAATAATAGCGTATAGATTATATTTTGTACTTAAATTTGTCATGTAAACACATATTCGTGAGTTTTTCTTTAGTAATTTTCTTCTTTATAAAATGTAATCTATATTATACTTCAAAATTCAAGTTCAGGTAATTGGAAGAAATATGAAAATTCTTGTTGACGTTCAATCTCTTGTGTTCGTCTAAATTTATAACAATATTAAAACTCGAAAATACATTTGCCCTTTTTTAACAATTATTTTTACACAATATCTTCAATTACAGAAACAAATTCGATACCTTCACATATTTATTTTGAAATTTTAAAGAAAACAAACCATTAAAATTACAACATTAAAAATGTGATTTTTGTTTATTGACAGTCTACAGATTGACCTTCTGACGGTTACGAACGTGCGACGTTACACAGTTACCGGCGTATGAACGCGTCCATAAGATCCTTATTTGTGTGTAGCACAATTTCCGAACAAAAAGTCTTCGTTCTGTTTAATCTCAGAAAATGTTTAATAATATGACGATTTCCGGGAGTCTCATAAGTAAATGAAAAACAAACACATATAACATACAAACATAATATAACACAAACTCATTACATAAATTATTTTATTGGTTTACAGTATATATATATAAGAAAGAATAAGAAAAAAAAGTGTCACATACTTGCAACAAAAGAAAAAATATAGGTGAACTTTGCGTATCATGGAATATGATTTACGTTTGCGACAATTTCACAGATGGATACTGTTTAAAACACGAAAACCGAATACAATAACTTCAATTACATGTGATTAGTAATTTATAGACAAAAATCATTTTACGAAGTTTCATCACAAGCAAACAAACAATAATAATAATGAAAAACTTTTTGGGGGGTATTATGAGATAATATGGAATAGGAGGTTTTAAATGAAGAAAACGAACAGAGTTTGGCAAAAAAAAACAGATGTAACGGTATCAATTGAGCATGATCAAAATATAGTGTCTAGGTAGTTAGCCGGTATGCTTCAGTTCATACTTCATATTTGCACAAATCACAAATATAAGGATCTGTCTTTCCGCCACCATAATCATGGAGTATTATAAGATACCCAACTAACACAGAACTTGTGGGTAGCTGATGGCGACGTTAGCCTTGGCCCAAACTAGCAGATGAGGGGCCGCTATCGTTTGCCGTAACGGCAACTTAAAAAAACTGTCACGCTGGCCACAATGAGGCCGCAACAGAATTGGCCACAACTACATTAAGATGCCCAGAATAGTGCCACAAGTGGTTAATCATAACTGCCTAAAACTGGCCACAATTATACTTTAAATGACAATTATTAATGGAAACTAGCCATGGCTAGGCCACTAAAAATCATAATGAATAAATGCTAGCCAGAAACTCGCCGTAACCACGCCATTTGTGGTTTTCAAGAATTAAATCTAGCCCAAATATGCCCATAAAAATACCTTTTATTCCTGTTATAAATGTAAGCTAGCCAAAACCCAGCCACTGTCGCCCAATAAAGATTATTTAGGCATAAATCAAAATTTATTCTATAAAAGATATACTTTTTAGAAGTTTATTCAAATGATAAATTGTTTTTGCGTGAAAAAAAGTACTAATAATCATTTAGGTAGACTTTTCAACAAAATTATAAATTCACTTACCTAGATTTTTTTCAACAAATTTTAAAAATACAATGTTTGACATAGTGAATTAAGTATTTGTTTATTTTTTCAATTGTATATTTTTAAAATTTATATCATATGCTATTTTTAAATTATTGCATTTCATATAAATTTTAAAAGTATATAATTAAAAAAAAAATAAACTAATTAATTCACTACGTCAAGTATTCTGTTTCGGAAACTTTTTGAAAAAAAATCAAGGTAAGTTGAACTTATAGTTTTCTTGAAAAATGTACCTAAATAATTATTAGTACTTTCCTTTCACGGTAAAACACTTTATCATTTAAATAAACTTGTAAAAAGCATTCTTTTTTACAGAATAAAATTTGAATTGTTGCTTAAATAATCTTTTCTTTATGTCTTTTCTTCATGATCTGTTATATATTTTATATTTAACAAATGATATTTAATATGTGATTTTTTTTCACTGGTTTTTACAGTCTGTTACCAATAAATTATGTTTATTCTTTTAAGTATTATTAAATCATTATAATCTGAAACATTACATATATTTGCATCATAACATTTAGATTTTTCTCTCACAGTTTAATAGTCAAACTTTAGAAAAAATAGATTATTTAAAACTTTACAAAATCCCTGAGAATTATTTTCAGTAATTTTAAATGTCAACAACTTTTTTCTTAAATTTTATTAAACTCTTTTCTATTAAAAATATAACAAATTATAACACCGTGTAATAATATACTTTTTTTAATGGTAAAAGGCGTAAAATAAAGAGTAAAATAAGTTTTATTAAACTGTTGACATGTTTCGGCTTCATTGGAGCCATTAAGAAAACAAATAAGAATATTCTACAATTGCACGATTTTTGAAAATAAAAATTAAATGATGGCGTTTCAAATAATAACTTCAAAGAACGTCCAATTGTAGAATATTCTTATTTGTTTTGATAATGGCTCCGATGGAGCCGAAACATATCAACAGTTTAATAAAACTTATTTTACTGTTTATTTTACGCTTTTTAGCGATTAAAAATGTAAGAAACTCTATTCCATTGTTACTGTCACTGAATTTTTCTTGAGTATAAACTGGTAAATTTCTTCACCCAGAAGAAAAAAAGTAATTTTCTTTTTAAAGTCATATTTTTTAAATTTAAAGCTAGGCAAATTATTTTAAAGAATAGATTGATAGATATTTGTAATGTTTAAAAATAATTTACGCAATAATAATAATAAATTACTGAATTGAATTTTACACTATTTTGCCGAAAATGAAAATATGTTTAAAACATTCTTGTGTATTATTAAAAAGTAAAATATAAATATTCTAAATGATGCAAAAAACAGATTATATTGAAATTAATAAACTTGTAACGAATAAACATAAATTTATAAGACTTACAGATGGACGCAACATTTCCATGCAATATTTGAAATTGAAAAGGAGCGTAGCGTCGTCTGCTCCCTGCAATCTGCTCTCCCAAATTGGCACTCCGTACACCGGAATGACGAAGCAAAAATGAGACAGGGCATGAAATTCCAGGAAAAGTCCCTCTTTCTCTTATCAAACCCCTCAAATCACCTTGACCTTGAGCTGAATCAGGTCTGATAACTTGCTTAGTTGGAACAAACTGAAACAATTTTTTCGGGAGGAGGGGGGGGGACCTTTTATGAGCCAATGCCTTAGTACAATAAATTAAAATATATTTTTTTATTAAATCATATATATTTTTTCTTTTAATTTTTATATATTTTAAGTCACTTGAAAAAATATATTTTTTAAGAAAAATTAAGATATACTGTGTGATTTTTTAATCAGTTTTCAGTTCTTACAAAAACATCTATTTTTTTTCTCTTGTATTTGTTTTCTTTTAACAATTATTATTTAATCACCATTACATGGAAAGTTCGTTTTCGCAATCGTATTTCATATTAGAAACAAATTTAAAATATTATAATACGGGAAAACGGAGCTGTAATTGGGGTGTATACAAAAGTAGCATATACTTTCCACTTGTTCTTTATGGGTGAATATTTTTCTGTTGAAACTGAAAATAAATATATAAATAAATTGACATTTATCCTTAAAAAATTTATTATAAATCTATATATTAAGTATGCTTAAACAGTGCAGTTTATTCCAATTAATTTCGTATCGTTTAAAGGGGCATTTGGATATGTTTCCTATTAATTTTTGTATCTATATATCTTTGCAATTAAAAAAATATATATGAATTAAAATTAACATATATTCAATTTCACTGTAATGTGCTCATAAAAATTATTTATGTATACATACATATTTTTGACTCAAGACGCATTTACTTGTTATTTGTAAATATATATATATATATATATATATATATATATATATCTCGCACCTTATTTAAAACTTTCATCTAATGACAGATTTTAAATATCGAAAATTATGTTGAAAAGAGTGAAGAAAAAAATATTTTATATCTTATAACCAATGTATCAAATACAAGACATTGGCCCTTTTATTTTTATTTGATGCCAGGCCTTTATATCCTTGCCACAAACTCATCTTCAATGGCTACTGGACACTGAAAATCAATTACTTTTACTTTCGCTCGCCCGTTATCAATGAAACAGCGGTGAGCGGATGTAGTGGTGTGTCATTTAAAATACAACGGTGGCTGGGTACAAATGGCCCCAAGTCTTTTTGGCCTTAATGTATACAGAAGGCGGCCACAGATCTTGTGTTTGTTGGGTATTGATCTTCCATACAACTCTCCACCGCCGGTTTGGTAAAAAAATATTCCATATTTATTGGTGTGAATCGCGAGCTAAAAAACGAGTTTTACATCATTAACTGTCTGTATTTCGGTGTACATTATGGTTAATTTCAATGTAAGAATTTTACTTCTAATAATGGATAAAAAAAATAGTGATAAATTATCTCCTAAAACTTTCTGAAGACGCAAAATAGATATTTAATCACACGCCGACCGACGAACTGCACGTTCTGGAACATTTTTAAATAGTTTATAATATTGACGGTTGGTGGCAGCATTTTACCAAACATAAACCTTGGTATTTCATATTACCCGACTATTCCACAATAATCGAAGTTCCTCTATATTTGAAAGAGGCACATAAGTAAGTTTAGATTTCATAAATCTATTAAAATAATTAACAAGCTGTCGAATCAGAGCGCTGTTATCGCAATAAAACTTGTCAAAAAGTGGCAGTTGTTGTAGGAAAAGAAACGAAATTATTCAACGAGTCCTATAAGTAACCTTAAATTTAAAAAACTTCATATAAATTTAACAACTTGCCGTATCGAAGTGCATTTTGCACCAAAAGAGTTGTCAAATGATAGGAAATTTATTGGCGGCAAAAAATAGTTCAAATAAAACTTGAGCTGTTGTTTTTTCTTTTCTGACAAAGAATCCGACATTTTGACATGTATACTATTACACGCCGCTCTACAATAGGGCAATTTGTTAATTTTTATGAATTTTTAAAATTTGAAGAGAGACAGAATAAATAAAACGAATGCACAAACAAAATAATTAAAATACAAGTAAAAATATTATATATTACGAGTAAATTAAGTTACTGTTTTTGAAGTCTTAATTTGAAAATTACATTTCTTGCTTTATTCAGTTGAGTGAACATTAAAATTTTGAAATTTCTGAATTTATTAATGTCGATGTCTTTAGTAGCCATTTGACCAAAAATTTCGATGTATTTAGTTTTTCAGTGTATGGCAAATCAAATCCTTTATCGGAAACTGCATTTATTCTTTTCATGATAATTGATTTACTTATTTAAAAATCGCTCTACTTGTATCGTAAAATTTTCATCATCTCAAATCGAAAATTAAAATAATGAAGAAACATATGTCTTCCTCAGAACTTATCGGCACATCATGCAAACTGTTGCAATTACTTTGCAATGTTTAATAGCATTGCATTTCTATGAATTATCTGATTGCAATTCATGTGTGATATCAACGATGAAACAATACAGAAATATGTTATTTTTATTACAATTTATGCTAAATATCAGAAACATAATCTGAATAATACATTTTTATTGAATAAGGTAACGCCAAATGCATTATTTTTCAGAGACTATTCTAGCGAAAAAATTCAAAAGAATATCATGAAATCCCTGAAACATATTCTAATTTTAAATAAATCTGCTAAGCTGAAAATTTTAATCAATACATTCTTAACATAAAAATGATTTTAAAAAAAGTATAAACCATCATGGCTTTCGTGATTAAATTTAAAAATAAAAATGAACATATCACTAGATTTTAGCGATTACCTATCATTAACATCGGTTTAAAATTTTATTTCTGTATTGTTTCATGTGAAATTTATTCTTGAAAAATATTTGACTTCATATGTTCCGTTTAATCTATCACGTGTTATGTCATTTCAAATGGATAGTTTTCATTTAAAAATAAATGTATCAAAATATAATTTAATTTTACTTCTATATTCCCGTAAATAAAGAAAACAAATCGGGTACAAGTTAAACACAGTAAATAATATTACTTTCTTTGTCTTCTCTCTCTCCCCCCCTCCCCCCCCCACCCACCTTTAAAAAAAATACACTTGCTGAGTCAGATTTAATTTGTAATGTAATAATATAATTTAATATATTTAAAAATACTATAATATAGTATATATACTATAATACACTGCTCAAAACAATTAAAGGATATTTGAAGTTTTATATAAAATAAAGGTATAAACGAAATTTTTTTTGCCGAAAATAGAAGAAGAGAATCACAAATGCAAATTTTTCTGGTTTTCAAACTGTGGAGTATGCAAATTTTGAGTTCGACGTCAAAAACGTCGCTTCAGCGGCAGCGAATGAAATTTGACTTTCAACTGGATAAAAGAGAATGAAGACAAGGATGATCGGCATTCAGTGATTGCTTTGTTTCGATGAGTACGATGTCTCAGCGAAGTCATTTGACAGATTCAGAAGCTTGGAGAATTGTTGGTAGGTTAGAAGGGGGCCAAACTCAAGTCGAAGTAGCGCAAGCCATTGGAGTGTCACAAAGTGTCATTTCCAGGATCTGGAACCGTTTTTTAGAGAGTGGATGTGCAGGCCGAAGACCAGGGCAAGGTCGTAGACGGGCAACAACGCCCAATGAAGATCGGTATTTAGCGTTAACAGCTCGGAGACACCGAAACATGAACGCTACTCTTCCCCAACAACACCTTCGCTCGGCTACAGGCACCACGATTTCAACTCAGACTGTCCGAAACTGGCTCCATGCTGTAGGTCTGTATGCTCGCCGACCGATGGTATGTGTTAGATTAACATCAAGGCATCGTCGCGACCGCAGGGAGTAGGCAACCGAGCATGTCAACTGGAGGAGAAATGAATGGAGCAATATTCTGTTTTCTGACGAGTCCCGTTTTTCTGTGCATCCGGATAATAGGCGTATTTTCATCTGGAGGGACCGTGGCAGTAGGAATAATCCTGCGTTCGTGCACGAAAGTGTCAGATTTGGCGGTGGAGGAGCGTTAGTGTATGGTGGCATCTCCATTGACGGGCGCACTGACCTCTACATCATTCGAGATGGAGCTCTGACTGGTCGCCGATATAGGGATGAGATCCTCAGTCCTATTGTAGTCCCTTACGCTGCAGCAATCGGAGATAACTTCATTTTAATGAACGATAACTGCAGGCCACATCGTGCAAACCGGGTGGAGGATTTCCTTTTCGAGGAAGGAATCGTTCGAATGGAATGGCCAGCGTGTTCTCCAGACATGAATCCAATCGAGCACGTTTGGGACGCTCTAGGAAGACGAGTTTCTGGCCGCCAACAACCCGCACAAACTCTCCAAGAACTGGAATTCTGGAAGAGTGGGGCAGAATACCCCAACTCGTCATTAGTAGCCTCATTGAGTCCATGCCTCAAAGGTGTTCAACGTTGCTGGCCGCCCGTGGATACCATACCCCCTACTGAAAATGATTTTCTTTGAAGAAAACACCTTTTCTTATTCTTTTTTTCTCATATGCACAAATTGTGTTTTTTCCTTTTGTACACAAATCCGCAATAAAATGCATTTTTTTCTGCCAAACATGTGTAATTTATTCTCATATAACCTACTATGTCTGTCGACCATGTATCAATCAGCTAAAAAGTTTCCCAGATACAAAATCCACCTAAAACTGCAATATCCTTTAATTGTTTTGAGCAGTGTATAATATCAATATAGATATATACACTTTTCAAAAGTATTAATTAATTTTATCAAGTCTATAGGAATAACGGGGGAGAGGGGGGGGGGGAGGAGAACGAACTCTCACCATCCGTAATAGATAGAAAAAGATCTATTCAAATAATTTCATTTAAAAGAATGATATTGTAGCTGTGTCTTCCTACGCCCACACACTGACCAAAAAAAAAAATGGCTACTGGTTTGAATTATGTTCTGAAATTCAAAAGAGCCACTTTTAGCCACATTTTCCTTTTTTTAAAAATAAATAAATTACTTTATGAGTTACAAGCGATTCGTGTCACGCGAGGACACTTTTTTTCCCTTTCTCGGGATGCTGCGTTGGGAATTCGGCTTGAAACGCCGACTTTGACGGTATTTTCTGAAATATTTTCTGTCTTTACCAAAAAATGGAAAACGTCTTTCGCTTACAAAGTTTCTGAATAAGAACACCTGCCAATTTCCTGCGTTTCCAAAGAAAAATGTATAAACAAATTTTCCATAAAGTAGCCAGTTTAGATTTGAGAACAGCTTTAAATATTATTGGAACCCTCTCCCACTCCCTGCATATGCCCATGTTTCTGTATAATGAAAGTTTCGTGTTGAGTGTGATTTTTGTTGTTGTTTGTTTGTTATATATATATATATATATATATATATATATATATATATATATATATATATATATATATATATATATATATATATATATATATATATATATATATATATATCATAACAGTGGCACATTTCAACTTAAATCAGTTTCATTTAAGCAGTCAATCGTTTCTGTATTTAAATATTTTTAAAAAATCAGATATTGTGCTGGCCTCTAAAAAAACCCAGTGTTAAATGTTTCCTAAAAAAAACCACCCTAGTATTTTATCAAATATTTCACTAGAGTCAATTTTTGGTTTTGCCCTGTTTCTATACACCATTTGCAACAGTAAAAACATTTAATAATGCCTAAGGAGTGTTTATTTAGTTTTAAAATAACTTATTCTAATAATGCAGAATTTTGGCAAAACAGGAGCTTCATTTTCACATATTTGCTTGTTATAATACGTTATGTTAGAATGATGTACATCAATTTTGAAATGTTTTTATGTTAAACCATATAAATGTGAATAAAATGTTACATTTTCAGCTGATTATGTCAAGTAGGGCTCGGCTGGCGACCTTTGAAAATGGAGCTAAAAAAAAAACCCATGGTGGAATTAAAAAAAACCCAAAATGTTTTTCAATAAATAAATGATAAAATATACAATTTTTTTTAAAAGACATTTATTTTTAAGGAACATAATTAAATTATGCAAATTTAAATCATAATGAAGGCACTTCTAAGGATTTTTTTTTTTTTTTTTTTTTTTTTTTTTTTAGTATGTCAGAAAAAATCCATGTTTGCAAAATTAAAACCCATCAATCTTTTTTACACACAGATACTCTTCACTTGTATGTTACACATTATTTTGATATTTTCAAACTTTTAATTATTTTATTTTATTTTTTCTTTTAACTTTTTAATGCAAAATATTTTACTTAAGGAAGGAATAACTAATATAGATGCATAGCTGCTAATTTGTACTATTTATCTTCTAAGCATACAGATGAACTGTAAGTTTGTGCAGTTTTGTGCAAAACACAGTAAGTGAATTGCAAAATATCATTTTGTCTTTCGCATAAAAGGTAAAACTTGAAATTTGATAAATTCTCCCTTTCTTATGTAATTTAAAATATACCACAGAAGAAAATCGTAATACAATTCGGGGAGGAAGTGGCAGCAATTTAATCAGCAAATTTTCTTTCAAGAACAAGAGTGCATCCTTTCTGTGTCATCGATGAATTTCATTATCTTTGCTTTATCATCTGAGAAGGTAAACCCAGGGTTGTAATTTTGATCAATCAAAACTCATATTAACCAGGATTGTGGTCAAAATTGGTTTTAACCATTTAGAAGTGGTCAAATTTGCTTCAACCACACAAAAGTAATTGAAACTCTATTAAAAAGACATTTGAAATTTTTGGATTTCATAATGCACCTGGTGAATTGTTCTGCAAACTCTTCAGCAATAAAGATAATTTTCAAAGTTTGATCTGAGTTAGCCTTAATACAGCAAAAGTTGTTACTTTAACACATGTTATATTAAATTTATTTTAACAAAATAAATTTTAATCTCTTTTTCCAAATCAAAATGAGTCTTAATTACTGATGATCAAAACATATTTTGTCCAGGAAAGTTAAAACTGTTATTTTCCATGTTTAAACCAATACAACCCTGGCACTAATAATATTAGGTAGACAAACAAGGACTAATAATGTTAGGTAAAAGGCAAAATTGGGAAATTTCATTAGTGGCCAGTGGTAGCTGTTTTATAAGTGGCCACTAACTTTAAACTAGTAGCCACTTTTTTATTTAAAAGTGTTAAACAGTAAACTTTTGTTAAAATTTTTATTAGTATTATTCTAAAATTAAATAACCCAAATAAATATGTTTATATAAACATATTGCAACCAGCAAAAGTAGAATCCTTGATAAAATACAAGAAAATTTTACTCTCTCCTTGTGGGAAAAGTGTCATAAAGTAGCCGCTGGCAGACATATTTAGTAAAGGAAATGGAAATTTATTTGGTGCTAAATATGGGCTAAAGGTTCAGGTATGATAATATGACTTGATACTTGCTGCCCCTAGAGTTACTGCATCAATGGTAGGAAAAAGTAAGCAGAAATGTAATTAGTAAAATAAGATTTTGTGTGGCAATGTTGGCAGATGTTCTTGAAACAGCACCAATCCATTCCTTTTATTAGCTAAGTACTCAATATTTTTTAATATCAATTAGATACAATTTTTTTTCTAGATTGACACTGACCAATTTAATAAAACACAAACTACAGCTCGTACAAGATCTAAGGAAATAATAAAGATGAGTGTTTCAGTTATTACACAAAAAGAAATAGATGAAGTGTTAAAATCAAACTAATTTCCAAGCACTTAAAAGCATTGTAATCACTTTTCGCTGCATTCAAAAACAAGCATTGAGAATGAAAGTACTACTACTAGTGAAGATGGCAGTCAGGAAAGTAATAAATCTTTATGGAGCTCAGATTTATCAGATACAAATATGCATAATACAGAAGAAGCCGCAATTTTGAACACCGCAAGTGATATTACCAATAATGAAGACAATGATTTATTCTGTTCTGTACAAGAAGCTGAGAAAATACAATGTGGCCAGTAGGTTATTATTAAATAAGATGATTTAAAGTTTCATGTTATTATTACTGAATACGTAAATGATGATCGTTGAATAAATTGCTTAATGCCGACAAAAATTAACAGTACTCAAGTTTGAATCTAATCACTACATTATTCAGAACAAAAGAAACCAAAATGTGGCTATTACTAATGCTTCTCAATTAATAAACTCTCGGAGATTTTACAAATGCTATTTAATAATTTTCTTCTTAAATTTACTGAAGATGTATGCAAAGAAATGTGAAAAGCCTGGAGCGAATTTACAAATAATTATATTTTGCATTTTGCATTTGAAATTCCTTTCATTTACAAAATAATGAAATATTTAATAATTTTTTGCCGAATTGTGGTTTAAAAATAAATAATAATGAAAAAAAAATATTTTGCTGTCAAATAATTTTATTTCCAAGTATTTTTACATGTGTTTTTTTTTTTTAGGTAACATGGGATTTTTTGGGAAAAAGTGGGGATTTTCAATTTCTTGCTTAATTGGCTGTCATTTTGTAACATATTGATAGAATGAAAAATGCTCAGCATTAAAATCTTAGTCAGAACAAGCCGTGAAAATATAGCTATGTTTAATTTTTTTGTATTCCTTATTAGACTTTATATAAAGATAAATTCCAAAAATGGGTTTTTTTAGAGGACAGCACAATACAGAGACATCTTTTATTAAAATAAGCAGCGTACTACTTTTTGTCGCGGAGGTATAAAGTTCCCAGTATATTCTGTACTGTCAACTTGCTCGGTCCCAAAATATAATCAACATGGAATACATTATGGTATTGAAAATGTAATTGTTTTGTTGTGAAAAAAACACAGAAATATGTATTGGCAATATCACTCAAATGAATGTTTATTTTTTTACATAATAGTTTTAGATTACTAATAAGTAATGAAAAATATTATAAATCAACATTGTTTATTTATCTATTTAAGATGCTAAACTGGATACATATGTTATTGGTATGCATTCTGTTCACATTGCATTAAGAGGAATACCTCCAGGGAATAATGTGTATGCAATAGGTAAATAAAAGCTTCGTTTTCATATTGTTCAATAAAACACGTCAATAGAGAGTTCTGAAAGAATGTTTAATAATTAAAATAAAACTGAAATAATATGTTTTCAATAAAGCACATTGTCTGCCATTTCTATCATTTGTAAGAGTTTCTTACATAATTTATAACAAGCGTTTCATGTATAATTTTTTGTAACAGATTGAAAGGTGATAGCATAAAATAACAATTTATTCCACCACAAGCAGAACGCTGCAGTTATACATTATTAAAACAATTTTGTTATTGTCAATTCTTCTATCTCTTACTATTTCTTGAACTAGATATACAGGGTGATTTAAAAATCACAGAAAGAGAAATAAATTTAATAATTCTTAAAGTACGGATGGAATCACTTTGCGGTTTTACCATAAAAACACATGTGATGTGCTATTAGCAAACATATACTTATGTAAAATGCTAGAATAGCTGCATTTACACGGATTGTCAGCACTGCAGTGGTTTTACAACTGTTACCTGGTTGTATGGATGTCGTTATGTGATAAGAATTATATAAATGCCCTTTTCTATACTCGACAAAATATATTGTCTGACCATGTCTGATTACAATAGTAATTGCATCCGTCACATTTGACATTTGTAACATTTATGTACTTTGCATTCCGAATTATTCTACGCCACGCCATTGTATAAACTGCTAGCACAACTGCAATGCCCCCCTCCCCTGTTAATAGCGAATGTTTTTATTATAGCAATAAATTGTTTGCTATAACAATAAAATAACATGCCGTTTTTTACGTTTTTGTGAAAACAGTTCTGTGATTTTTATACTATTTGAATTCATGAATTATTGTTTCATTTGTGTCTTATATTCACCCGGCACATATATTTACAACATCCCATTGTTAAGGCTCCAAATATCTCTAATTTTCGTACCACCACTCGCTGTGAAGATGAAAAATGTTTCAGAAAATATTACAAAATGTATTACGGTTTACTAAGTAATATAACTTCTTCCGACTTACCCACAAATCCAGTTAGCGTACCATTATCTTCCAAAACGTCTGAAAGCAATGTTTTCTGAAATTTAAAAAAGCATTTTTTAAATAAAAAATTATTTTGCTACCCGTAAATTATGGAAACATTTCTGAGAAGTTTTTACAGGTCATAATCAGTTTCCTAAACAGTACATATTTTTTTCTAATACTATCAACTCTCAAATAAGCATTTTCAGCTCCATAGTATAATTTTTACATGTAATTGTAATAAAAAAATGTGAATGTTGCTGTTAATATTCTGTTAATGTAACATGTTTACGTTGAGCATGCTTGTTTATATGAAAATGTTTATTCGGAAATTATCAGCATTCAAAAAACTGATATTTAGTGTTCAGAAACTAATTAATGTACTGTAAAACTACTCGAAACCGTTTCCAAACATTACCGGCAACAAAAGAAACTTTTGTTTCACAAATGCTTATTTAAATCTCGGAAATCTATTGATTACTGACGTTTCGAAAGATAAAGGAAGTATTGGCGGAATCCTGGATAAATCGGTACGGGTTATATTTTATTTAAATAAACAGTATTAAATTTCGTAATACTTTTGAAAACATTTTCTTTTATTTCAGATCATATATAAAATTAAATATTATTTGAAAATCCCTGTATTAAGTCAGCGCATTGTTGTCACATTTTAGATCAAATAATAACTTATATGTATATATTAAATGAACATTTAACCTTGTATAAAAAATTGAAATCTAAGACATAACATTACTATCCAAGATATAAAAGATTCTGATCTCGGGGGAAGAACTATTACAGAGAAAAGAAGAATGAAAAATCATGTGTTAAGAATAGTTCATGAAACACTTTCCTACACATTCAAAATACTGTAACAAAACCTAATAGATTAATAAGGTGAAAGGTGATATCTAAGGAAATAACTTGCGAAACGCATAACATATTCGAAAACCCAATTTCAATAATTACCATTTGTAATCGGAAAAATATCCCAATTTATTTTGTGCAGCCCTGGAAATGATCAAATGATTTGTATATATACTACATAGTATGGTAAAATTTAGTTCAGGAAGAACGCAGTTGAAAATTCCCATTCGGTAATATCCGTCAATGAGCGGATATATACTCGAGATCTTTTGTGAAGCCTTTTATATGATCTATAGAATTTATACACACCACGCACTATGCAAAAAATTAGTTAAATTTAAAAACGCATACAACAACTGAATACGCACTTCCAGCATAAATTGTTCATAGTCAGTACTCTAACCGAATTCTTCTGTGTGTCCTTGCAAATGAACGATGAATGCTTTGTACTCCATAATGTACACTGTTAAAAATTTGCAGCAAACTGTCCAGTTTTTTACCGTTTTTATAGAAAACGGTTACATAACCGCAATCTAACTCTATTCTGACCATAACATGGGCAATAATATTGTCAGAATAGAGTTAAATTACGGTTATCTAACTGCTTTGTATAAAAACGGTCAAACGACTGGACAGTTTGCTGCAAATTTTTAACCGTGTATAGTAATCCTCTTGTAATGCACCTCAGTGATATATATCAAATTCAATATGTTTGAAATTCAGTAACATCATTAAAATACACTAAAAACGATTTTCCCCCATATGACTTAAAGTAAAAGAATTCTTTTGAGTATCCCTGTAAAATAATTATAGCTGATACATACTTCATTTTAAATAACGAACATGTCATAATAATGCTAAATAACATATATCAATTGCATGACAACCCAAGTATAATTACGCGAATTAGAACACAGACAGACAGACAGACAAAACAGATTCATAAACACTTTTCAACTTTGTTGGAAAGTGTCAAAAAGAATAATCATATTATTTTAAAATGAATGTGCAAAGCTTACATTTATATTGATAATGGATGTGTCAATCAGGTGATGAGATCTGAAAAAAGAAAAATAACAATAACTACACGTATATCGTGTTCTTCAATTTTTCGTGTTTCTTTTTTTTTCCTTTTTATCTTTGAGTTTAGAAAAAATAGTTTGAATTCTTTCCATAATATTCTAAAATGTTTTTTTTAAAGTAGTTAAAAAGGAGGAATAAAACATGTTCATTTAAAACAAAATAAATAATTTATAAGCTTATATTATATGCACTTTTGGTCCCTTTAAGACGTTAACTTAAAGAAAAATATTTTATTTTGCAGTGCATAAAGATTTAGATGTTCTAGAGAGAACATTTACAGAGAAAAAAAGAATAATTATACTATCTCTAAATTAATATGGAATAATACATTATTGCTTTCAATGGATATGTTAATTACTAGCACAATTGCAAAAAGAAAAATAATTATTACAAATACATCGTGTGCATCTAATTTGGCTTTACCTCTTCCTTTTTTTTGAGTTGGAAAGATGGTTTTGGATTAGATATGTAATATACTTCTATCATTGTAAAACAAAAAAGTTTCAAAACTTTAAAAAATATTCAATTAATACAATAAAAAATTATAATTCTATGTGAAGTGTTCCTTGAATGTTTCACTCCTTAGGAAATTATCTTGAAAAGTAACATTTTATTTAACAGATGTAATCAAAGCGGAGGTATACAACTTTTTTTATTTAAGATAAAAGAAATAATATTAAAGTCTATATTAAATGCAGCTTAGGGCACTCCTTACTAAATCAACTTGCATAGACACATTTTATAATTTATTGCTAAAATGGTACTGATCTTACAGTGTACATTTACTGAGATAAACATAACTATTACAACTGAATGTAGACGACTTACATTACCATGATAATGGAGGTGTCAATAAGTTCAACAGAGCAATAATAATAATAATAATAATAATAATAATAAAAACGTATATCCTCTACTTCTAATTTTTGTCTTCGTCTTTCTGTTCTCTTTTAAAGTTTGAACAGAGGAAGATTCATTTGGATTCTCTATGTAATGATCCTTCAACGATTATAACAGAAGAAATTAGAATTAAGGCACACAGGCCATTTTTTATGATAAAAGGGCTTATTCGAAAACATATATCAAATGAACCTTAGGGCACTCCTTAAGAAATGATTCTGATCTATAATTGAAAAATAGTTACCGAAGTAAACTGAACAGTTCTATTACTTCCAAATGAATATAGGCGACTTACATAACCATTGATAATGGGGTTTGTCAGTCAGGAAAAGAGAGCTCCAAAAAGAACAATAACAAAACGTATATCATCTGCTTTTAATTTTCGTCTTCGTCTTTCTATTCTTTTTAAAATTACACCCCGCCCCCTCCATTGAGAGAGAGATTTAGATTCTCTATGCAAATATCCATCAACAATTACAATAGAAGAAATCAAAATGAAGACACACGGAGCTATTAATTCAAGCTAAAATTGCTAATTCGTAAGCCTATATTAAATAAACCTTACGGAACTCATAAGGAAATTCACTTGAAGATAAACATTTTATTCTTCAGGACTAAAAATATTGTTACCTATAAGGGAAAAATATTTACCGAAGTAAAAAGATAAGTTCTATTACTTCCAAATGAGTATAGGCAACTTACATTACCATTGATAATGGGTTTGTCAACCAGTTCAATAGAGCTGCAATAATAATAATAATAATAATAATAATAATAATAATAATAATAATAATAATAATAATAATAATAATAATAATAATAAAATAATCCTTTGATTCTAATTTTTGTCTTCGTCATTATGTTCACTTTTAAACTATGAATTGAGAAAGATAGATTTAGATTCTGTATGTAAATATCCTCCGACGATTGTAATAGAAGAAATCAAAATGAAGGCATACAAAGCAATTAATTTAAGATAAGAGGTCTAATTATTAAATCTATATTAAACTAACCTTAAGGCACTTCTTAGGAAATTAACTTGAAGAGAAACACTTTATTCTTCAGAGCTAAAAAGATTACGATCTATCAGAGAAAAATACTTACCGAAGTACACAGAATAGTTCTATTAATTCCAAATGAGTGTAGGCGACTTATCTTACCACTGGGTTGTCAATCAGTTCAAGAGAGCGGTGAAATAATATTAATAATAGTAAAACGTATATCCTCTGCTTCTAATTTTCGTCTTCGTCTTTCTGTTCTGTTTTAAACTATGAAATGAAAAAGATACATTTGGATGCTCTGTGTAAATAGCCGTCAACGATTGCATTAAAATAAATCAAAATGAAAGCATACACATCTATTAATTTAAGATATAAAGGCTAATCCATACATACATAATATCATACAGAGCTATAAATTTAAGATAAGGCTAATTCATACACCTATATTAAATGAACCTTAGGGTACTCCTTAGGAAAATCACATGAAAATAAATATTTTATTCTTCAGGGCTAAAGATATTCTTATCTATAACGAAAAAATACTTACCCAAGTAAACAGAACAGTTCAATTACTTCCAAATGAGTATAGCTGACTTACATTACCATCGGTAATGGGTTTGTCAGCCCGGATAAAGATAGCTTCAAAAAATAACAAAACGTATATCCTCTGCTTGTACAATTCATCTTCGTCTTTTTGTTCTATTTTAAAGTATGAACTGAGAAAGATTTGTTTGGATTATCTATGTAAATATCCTTTAACAATTTTAACAGAAGAAATCCAAATGAAGGCATACATAGCTATTTATTTAAGACAAAAGGGCTAATTCATAAGCCTATATAGAATGCACCTTAGGGCATTCCGTAGTAAATTAGCTGGAAGAGAAACATGTTATTCTTCAGACCTAAAAAGATTCTGATCATCAATGGAGAACATTTACAAATAAAATGATTAATTAAATTACTTCTAAATATCTGTCAAACTTACATTACTATTGATAATCAATGTGTCGATCAGGAGACATAAGCTGTAAAAAGAAAATAATAAATACTCATATATCATGTGCTCCTAACTTCCTAGTATGTATTTCTATTTTCTTCTTTTAATCTATCTGTTAAGGAAGATTGTTTTGGATTATTTATGCAATATCCTTCACATATTGGGGAAAAGTAATTGGAGACAAGGCTTAGGAAAACTAAATTAGAAAAAAAATCATTTTTACTGATCTTTTTCATACTTCTTATTAAACTCGAATTTTGAATTTTAATTTTAATCACATATAAAAGAATCCTCTTCTCATGATAAAATACTCTATATTCAATAATAATTTTGATTCTGCAATACAAATATACAGAGAATTACTTTGGTGATTATGCAGACATAGGCATTCATCGTTGTAGAGTCCAACCATCGATTTGAGGGCGTCATTAATAGTTTTTAAGAGTCTTTACTGCCCAATTTGGCATGCCCTTGTTTTATAGCAAGCACTTGCGCTTTAAGCGAACGAGTAAAGGATTATTGTTCTAAACATCACTGTTTACTATTTCGGAAATTATAAACTAACATTTTTTACCCCCTATCTTGCTTCATAACATCAGAAAACTAAAGTGGAAGATACAAAAAGATTTTTTTTAACTGCATATAAGCACACCAAAATCGTAATATGATTTTCTCCATTTTTTTTTTTAGAGGAGTTAAAAAAAACTGGTGTGATTAAGAAAGGTCTTTTTAATGCCTCCCACTTGTTGCAGCTTGATTTGCTAATTTCATAATTTGGTACTTCCCTGGCATACAAAATTCTGACCGCACTGAGACCTGATTGAAGCTGTCCGAGACAGGCCTTGTTCATTCAGCTTGGTTTCTTGAAGATTGGAGATGGACCAACACCTGTTTGCTGATGGAATGCATTTAAGTGGCTTTAATGAAGGGCCGTAAATTTGCATCTATCGATGGTCTTTGTGTCGATCGTCCTTTGTGTCGCAGGAGACATCGTGGCTAGGGTTGTAAATTAACCTCTTTAAAATGTCCGGTTGGGTGGTCTAAGTTATCTTTCTTTTCCCAGACTTTATGGGAAATATTCACATATATGTGTATAACAAGAAAGAAAAAAATTTCTTAATTTTTTTGTTAAAACAAAAGGCGAATTTAGTGATTCTCACAAGCAAATTTTAAACAGAAAATTTCCCAAAATATAACTATTAGTTTTATTTACATATTTTTTTTATACGAAAGCAATCAAGCCAAACATTTTTATGATATTTTTCTTCATTAAAGAATCTCTAATTTTGCCCAATTTCTAAATCGCATTTTATTAGTTAAAGAAAAGTTAATTCTCATAGAATTATTAATGGCAACAAAACAGCGCATATTATTTATCAAAAATATAAGGTAATTACTAATTGTTATATAATTACCTAAAATAATGGAATTAGAACCTCTTTTAATTGAAAAAAAATAATGTGCGATTTCTTACTTATATCAAAGCGATATATATATATATATATATATATATATATGGTGTTTTTACGAAGATGAGATACCACGAGATGTAATATTCCACGAGAAAATGGCAGTTTGTTAAAGATATAGAAGGTTGCAGACGATATCAATAATCATGGCGAAGAGGTGAGGCAATAATGAGATACCACAACAGTTTCTCCAATAAAAACCAGCCAATTCCCAGACAAATCATTTATTTAGAATAAGAGCGATGCAGTAACAGTTCCCACAGGTATAAACTTATAGTCCTCAGGCTTCATGATGGCTCACTACATTGTTTAATGGGTGTTAAAGAGCTGTATGAAAATTCTACGAGACTACAACACCAAATACCCATTTGGTTACACTTCCAAACACGTCCAAAATGTGCACTCCAAAGCATGCAAGCGAGTTTTGTTCACTGATGCGTATACATACAGAATACGACGTCAGGAGCGCACAAACCAATGAGCGAGAGGCGAGCTCCAGCCCAGCGAATGAGGCGAGAGGGAGAAGCTCTAACACGAAAGAATTCCTCTCGAGCCGCGCATTAATTTTGAAGTGAAAAATACCTAGCGCGCGAAACCGAGCATGGAATAATAATAATTAAAAAAATGGCTATTTAAAAACATTCGAAATGAGAAAGCGTCTCTGGGAATTTTATAGATTGGGGAGCTGATAAAAGTTACGAATGAATTTAAAATTTTAGATTAAGATTTGGAATAAGATAAGTATTAATATACGGGTATTTACTTTTAAAAGACATTTAATAGGAATAAATATTATTAAGAATTAAGGAAATATTGACTATGTCAGAAGTTAGATTATTTTAAAGGACTAATGCAAAATAAATGTGAAGGATTTGCGAAGGAAATAAATTTTTTATATAACACACACACACATATATATATATATATATATATATATATATATATATATATATATGAAAAATAAAATATACAGGGAATTACAAATAACAAAAAGAATTATAGATTATTTAAATAAAAAATGAAAAAAAATATTTTACTAAATTACAAAGATTTAGTCCCTGATCTTAAATCCCCAGAAATTCGGTATCAATCACACCAGAAAGAAGCTTTTAAATATATCACTTAAGTTACTTTACATTTTTATCACGACACGTCTACAGCCGTCTGTTTTTGATGCTCTAAAATTGTATTTGTCTTCTTAATAAGCTAAAAGGATAAGCGGAACAGAAATATATTTGCAGACAGAAGAAAAGTAATCTGGCATTTTACTTTTATAACTCGGATAATATGTTAAAGTTATCATACATTTTTTATAAAATACAGTTTTAAATAACATATTTAAGTAAAAAAGAAAAGTAAAGAAATACACAAATCGATCTCAAAATTAAAATAGAATATTCAATGCTAAAATTGAAGTTAAAAAAAAAATTCTGAAAAAATATATTAGGAATGGTTAAATATTATATTTTCCCAAAATTAGGAATGATTTATTTCTTGAACTTAAATTATACGAACTCTGGTGGCACTGATACGAAAAAAGATGCTTGGAAATATAGCACTTAAGCCAACTTACATTTTTATCGCGGAAAGTTTACGAACCTCTGCTTTTGGTGCTCTAAAATAAACCATCCTATCAGGCTTCTTAAGTCTCTGAAACGATAAAAAAGACTGACTTATTTTGAGACATCTATAAAAAGTAATCTCATATTTTACTTTTAAAAATAGGGAAAAGAAAATAAACTGTAATAGTTTTTTCAAAAAATACTTTATATAACACAGTTAAGTAAAATAGTTTTCAATGAAATGCTCTCTCAGAGAATAAAATGAAGAATTTTCTTTATCAGGAATGAATCAGAATTTACAACAATACGCATCAGCATTTCATAAACTTATATAAAACCCCTCCCGCTGTTTTTAATGCATCCATTATAATATAGTATTCTAATACGTAGATTGATTATGAGCAGAAATGTTTTAGAAGAATTTAATAATTACTAGTGTGACTTACTGTTGTAGTCACACTTTGAAGCAAAATTTTTAAAGACATAAAAGTTGCTTAGCCTTAATACGTTTTTGCTTTATTTAATCGCAGAATATTTTTCGTTAAATAAACCAAGATTTCCAGTTGAAAAAATCTGGGAGATATTTTGAATAAAAAATACACTATAAAGGCAGCATGGCGATCAAAAATGTGTTGAGTTATGATATTTTATTATTTCGCAGTCGTGAATAAAAAGTACTAATTCTGCCGCAAATTATCTTTAAAAACGTGTGGTTCTAGAAATGAATCTCACAACCTTACCTTTTTTGGAATTATTTTTCGAATAAAAAAGGACTTGTAAATTAAAATTTTTTTAAGAGAAATCGATTTTTACAAGATTCAAATATGCGCATAAAAATTCAGCTAATTTTGTCAAATAATCATACCGCAACTTTCCGCATTCCAATATGTTTTAATACTATTACAAATGAATTTTACATTAGCACTTCCAATCTTTAAACCCTCATATTATAAAAATATTATAAAATATCAGTAAATTAAGTTACAATTTTAAGGAGAACATTATTTGAAAATACATTTTTTGGTAATTTTAATGGAGTAAACATTGAAATCATGAAATTATGCAGTCATTGAAATTATGAAATTATGAATTTGAATTTATTATCCCGATGTCTTCAGAAAAAAAATTGATAATAAAATTGTAAGTGTGTTTCTAGTAGTAGCACATCAAATGATTTCCGTCAAAATCTTTTGCTCTATTCGTGATAATTTACACTGTTAAATATTTGCAGCAAACTGTCCAATCATTTGACCGTTTTTATAGAAAACGGTTACATAACCGTAATTAAACTCTGTTCTGATCATATTATTGCCCATATTATGGTCAGAATAGTGTTAAATTACGGTTATGTAACCATCTTCTATTAGAACGGTCGAATGATTGGACAGTTTGCTGCAAATTTTTAACAGTGTATGTAAATGGTTACATACGTTCTCGGCGGCGAAAATATTACACATTTTGGAATTTGTTTAGGGAGGGGGGGGGTAAAATTAACTAAAAATCTAATAATTCTACGTCATTTTTTTATTACTTCAGGTATTTAGAATTTTTTTTTGATAAAGTTGTTCACATATTACGTCGGAAAACTTTAGCCACGTTGACCTGTAACAAAATAACCGATGTACGGGCTCGATCCTAACTTCCTGCAGAAAAAAATATATATATATGTAATAATTCATGAAATCGTTGAAGAAGATTGGCGAGCTGTATGGAATTGTAGTTGCATTATATAAGAGAAACCAGTTGTTCTTTCGATGAATAAATATGGTCGCAGCCGTCGTTTATTCGAAGAATAAATATAGTTGCAATCGTCGTAGAGGATCCAAGCAATGAATTGACATCGTTTGTGTTTTTCCAGGATGTAAAAAACAAGGTATTCAGAATTACATGTTTTTAGTAAAATAATTGGCATGGAAGCATTTCTCACATGATTTAAATGGGCAGTGCCGTCTCCCACTGAATTAGTTGTCACAAGCTGTTATTAAAATACATCGAATATGATCATAACTCTCAACAAACTATTAGGCTTTAAATATTTAGAATACAGGATGGTTAAAAGACGCAGCCAGGGGACTGTTAACACTTGCAAACTTGGTCAAAATCTGAGTGAAGTACGATTGTACTCGCTTTTTGTGAATAAGCGGAAAAATACCAAATCATGACGTAGCGCGCGCTTTAACCAATGTGAGAATATGGAATACGTGTACAATCTACGTCATGACCAATGAGGATGATGAAGTAAAGTTCTAACAAATTCTAAGCGGATGCATTTTAAAGTGAAAAGAAACGAACAAGCGAAACTCGGAAAGAGTAAAGGGAAAAAGTAATAATAAAATGGCTTTCGAAAAAACACTCGAATTCACAAAAATGATCAGAATTTATGATATCATTTTGGAGTAACTTAGAGCTTTATATTTAAGTAAATTGGGCAAAATAATAATGAATTTAAGGGGAATTTAATAGAATTAAATATAATTAATGATAGATATTATTAAGGAATAAGGAATTAGTGAAACTGTGTGTGGTGATAATTTATTATAAAACAGAGAAACATCGCGAAGGAAGATTTAATAATATAACACACACACACATACACACACACACACATATATATATATATATATATATATATATATATATATATATATATATATATATATAATTTTTTATATATATATATATTAAAATCTCAGACTCTTCTTATAAAATAACGTTGTAACGTTGTAATCAGCTCAAATTTTTAATTTTTTGAAAAATAAGAAAATTGCTCTATTTTGAAAAAAAATCATTGTTTAATCGTCCTAAATTTTGATTTTTAATCTTATCAAAAAAAATATAGAAAAATGAAATTTTCAAAAACAGTTATATGGCTCTTAGACAATTTAATTATGCGTAGATGAGGGCAAATTTTATCCAAAAATGTTAAAAATTGTTAAAGTTATCATGCTTCTTATATTGAAAAATGTAGTTTCTAGATAATCGTGCTGAAAGTTTTAGATGAAAAAATATATACTGATATATATATTTTTCAACTTACACTTAATTTGCTATTTTTGCGCCATACTGTGGACCTTTCTGTGCCTTAATTCTTCAATAAGGGAGTCGAGTCTTTGGTACAATCTTTTCGGCAAGGTCGGTTTTATCGATCGTGCTTGCGGTCACATTTTTGTTCATATATTCCGTAACAATTGAGATATCATTTTAAATTTTTTTACCATAATTCTGCACACTACCAGGATTTAATTTCCGTCAAAAATAAAAATCGATTTTTTTAACGTACGTAACTCCTTAATTAAAATTATTTTAGTTATAGCGTAAAATGTCATTAGCGTAAAAAGAGCGTAAGATTTAATTTAGATAGAAAACACATACCGCAGCTAAAATCGCACTTCCACTTACCAATCATAGGCAGGAATAAGTTATTGTTTTTACGCAGACCTGTACATTAATTTATTTATATAAATATACTTTAATATATACTAACTAAATATCTTTAAGCTTGAAAATGCATAACACAACGAAAAACCCCTACAAGCAATTCACGCCCGCAGACAGTAATGCGTACTTTTTTTTTCATCAATATGTATGAGCTACAGAGTTTATAGACACTGTACATGGTTTGCTAAAATGTATTCAGCTATAGAACGCAAAACATATTTGAAAATGTGTTCCCAGCATTTACTTCCAATATATGGTAATTTGAAATATTATGTGCAGCACAGTAGACAGTAAAATATATTTTCTTTTGTGTATTCTTGTCTATGAATTTGGCTTTATACAAACATACCTTAGTATATAGTAACTAAATATATTTAAGCTAGAAAATGCATAGCACAATTAAAAAACTCGTACAAGAAATTCACGCCCATAGAAAGGTATTCTTACTTTTTTTTTTTTTTTTTTTTTTTTTTTTTGTGCTTGTACCTCAATATTAATGAACTTTAAATTTATACACACCAATGTACTTAAATTTGGTTAATCTTTAAAACGCACGCATAATCTGAAAACGCACTTGCAGCGATTATTGTTCATTGATAGTAGGGGAGATGGGGGATGAATGGGACATTTTCACAAAAAATATTTATTTTAAATATTTTCTATAAGTTATTATCAATATTAAAGATCACATGTCAAACTTTAAGTGTTTGACTACATCTTATGCACAATATTTGTTCAAGGTTATTATTATACAGATATATAAATTAAATTAAAAAAAAAGTTTTTCTATGTCCCAGCCATCCCCACAGCAGGGATGAATGGGACACAAGCATTTTCCTCCCCGAATTCAATGTTAAGGACTAAAAGCTGACAAAAATGCCGCCTTGGCAAAAGCTGAGAGATTATAAATTGTAATATGATCTCCAGGATTATTTGTTAGTCAATGATCTTGGACTCATCTCGGCTTTGCCTTAAAAGGCCCATAAACGGGGGACTGAAGACGATGGCTACAAAGAGGATGACATGTTAAAAGAATAATTACCATAAAGTATTAATTTATCAACCTATATAATATTATTTAGTTAATAAAAACTTTTCAGTATCCTCTAGGGACGAATGAAGCAGTCCCATTCATCGCCGTTTGAAATGTCCCAATCATCCCCATGATGCATATATTCAATTGTCAGCTATTTTGTCTCAGAAATTATTTTGTCACAATGGTTAATATGCATTCATTTTAATTATCAATATTGAGCCTTTAAATAAAAAACTACAACATATCTTAATTGTTTATATTGCATAAGATATTTAAGTAACTTCAAATGTAAAAAAAATTACTTTTAAGCAGAGTTTTCAAGAAATGCAAATTTGAAGAAAACTGAAAACAGCCATGTCCTCTTGCTTTTGGTTCTGAAGCACACTATGGTAGTGAAATCTCTGAGGATAAGAAGCAACTAAAAAAAAATGTTTATTGCCTGAAATATTGAGAGCGTCCCATCCATCCTTTGTCCCATTCATCCCCCATCTCCCCTACTATAACCGAAAATTTTTTTGTGGCCCTGTAAATCAACAAATAAAAAATATGCACTCCATATCCTACAGTAAGCATCATGTAGTGCACCTAAGGAATGCACGTGTGCTGAAATCTCTGAGGATAAGAAGCAACTAAAAAAAATGTTTATTGCCTGAAATATTGAGAGCGCCCCATCCATCCTTTGTCCCATTCATCCCCCATCTCCCCTACTATAACCGAAATTTTTTTTGTGGCCCTGTAAATCAACAAATAAGAAATATGCACTCCATATCCTACAGTAAGCATCATGTAGTGCACCTAAGGAATGCACATCAATTTCATTACTTTAAAAAAATTAACATTTAAAAAAGGCACTACAAATGTTTTTTCCCCTTGGGCGATCGTGTAACAGAATTATTTTGCGTATTCCTGTAAGCGAACTTTAAATGCTACACATTACCTTTTCAATACGGAATGTCCTATGATAAATCTCAATAACATATATCAAACTCATGGTAATCAAAGTATGTTTAGAAGTGATAGAGCACGGTTAGACAGACAGACAGACGGCTAGATAAATCGAAGTAATAAGCATTTATCAACTATGCTTATTTGCGAGACGCTTCTTGGATTTTTATTTCTATATTTGTAACCATGGAGTAACTTGAGAAAATATTGGTATGGTAAATGATGATGCATCTATTATTCATGATGCATCATTTTATTTTTATGTGTACAATCTCTATGGTTTCTCTTATAATGGATGGATAGTATAGATTGGAGGGATTGTTGGAGAGGTAAAGTTTTGTATTTTACGCCTCTTAGCTATTAAAATAAGTACTATATTATTTGAAGGTGTTATAATTTGTTACATTTGTAAGGTGGAAAATGCTTAAAAAATAATTATATTATTTCCAAAGAGATGTAGAAGACGTATTAATATTGCTAAAGGATGTAGAAGACGCATTAATATTTCTAAGGGATGTAGAAGACGCATTAATATTGATAAGGGATGTGTCAATCAGCAGATGAGAACTCCAAAAAGAAAAGAAAAATAGCAGTTATATATATCCCGTGTGTTTCTATTTTTAGAGTTTATTTATTTATTTTTGTTTTGTTTTATCTTTCAGTTAAGAAAAATAATTTCCAATTATGTTCGTCATATCCTTCAAATATTATAGAAGATCTAAATAAAAATAAGACAGACATAAAATCTATTAAATAAATTCAAAAGAAATAATTTTTAGCTTCTATTAAATGCTCTTTGGAGCTCTTTAGGAAATTAACTTGAAGCGAAACATGTTATTCTGCTGTGTTAAAATGATTCTGATGTTCAAAAGAAAAAGAATACTTCTATTATAAACAAATGAATATATGATACTTACATTACTGTTCTTAATGAATATGTCAATTTGGTGAACAGTTGCAGAAAAATAATAATTATTACACGTATAACGTGTGACTTTATTTGTCTTTCTGGGCTTACAATTTATTTCAATTATTGAGTTAAGAATTGATTGTTTTGACTCATTATGTAATGTACTTCTATCATTGTAGAGTAAATAAAAAGATGTCTTAAAAAACTTTTCATTTAATAAAAAAAGAAGTAATTTACAATCTTATATTAAATGTAGTATGGAGCACTCTGTAGGAAATAACTTGAAGATAAACATTTTATTTGTCAAGGCTAAAATAATATTATGATCTGTAAAGGAGAACATTTACCGCAATAAATAGAATATATCTATTCCTTTCAAATGTATGTAAGGGATTTATATCACCATTGATAATGCATTTGTGAATCCTGCGATGCGAACTATAAAAAGAAAAAAATAATAATAACAATACTTGTATCCTATACTTCTAATTTTCATCTTCGTTTTTCCATTTTCTTTTAAACAATGAACTGAGATAGAATGCGCTGGAATATTTACGTATGATCATTCAAAATTTGTATCAGAAGCAATCAAAATGATTACATGCAGAACTATTTATTTAAGTTAAAAGAAATAATTTATAAACCTATTTTACATTCTTCTTAAGGCATTCCTTAGGAAATTAAGTTGAAAAGAAAAATTTTATTCTAGAGAGCTAAAAGGATTCTGATGTTCGATGCAGAAAATTTGCAGACGAAAAGAATAATTCTATCACTTCTAAACGTACATTACCATTGATAATTATTGTGTCAATCAGTCGACATGAGCTGTAAAAGAAATAGAATAAATACATATATATATATAATGTGCTTCTAATTTTCCGCTATGTCTTTCTATTTTTCAGTTTGAATCTATGAGGTAACGAATATTGTTTTGCAATTTTTATGTGATATATGATTAGAAAAAAATGAAACGAGACTTTGGAAAACCGCATTAGAATATAAAATCAGAAATACATCATATCAGTTATCACATTTATCATTAAACATGAAGTATTTACTATAGAACTATAATTGATTTCATATAATAAAAAAACACGTTGACAAAATTCACGATTTTTTGTACTACCATTTATTTCAGGTGAACTTCAACATTGTTTTAAGGAGAAGTTCTATTTTATTGGGTCAAAATTTTTATTCCTTTTATTTTGCATGTTTTGCATCCCTTAAGTGTGTAGATTATTTCCTTACAGCGGTTTCGTTATATTCTAATGCCTTTCAATCTTTTTTGCTCGCAAAACGTACCGTTATTGAAAACTTTAAAATCGTTTTACTAGAAACCATGTTTTTCAAACTGGGCAATCATTTATCGCGATAACTATTCGACCGATTTCCTTCAATTTTTATTTAAAAGAAGGGTAATCGTTTTTGCTGGAGCGTCTATTATCTAAAAGTCTAATTTTTAATGATTAATTATTTTTCGACCTCGCAAAAGGTTAATAAAAGACGAAAAAATGATATTTTTGATTCAAATGACTGTCATCTTGTTAAAAATGAACTTTACGAAATCAATGTTGATATAAGTTCCAGAGAATTTAATACCCTTTCATAATTTGGCAACCAAATTTGTTTTATAGGCTTGTAGCTGGAGAAAAACTGTCGCCCGATTGGAAATTTACGGCGTGCACCTGCAGGTATTTCTCGTCGTACAAGCCGTATTACTTTTTTTTTCTTTTTTTAGACACAGAAATTTCAAAATGTCACAATTTCATAAAGAAACTGAAACGTCAATAAATATAATGCAGAAATCCCGAAGATGTAAGAGATCTCTTTGTAATCGAAAAAAAGTAAAAATCCCATGAATTTCATTCCAAAGATCTTCCTTTATATTGTAAAATACAAATCTATACGTACCAAACACTTGCATTGATTGTCTTCAGGAAACAAATTACATTTTTAAAAATTGCCCTGCGAAATCTGTCACGCATGGATGGTGTTTTAAGTTGTCCAGATTTATGCGGAACGTCACGTTTTGTAGGTATTCTAAGACCCGTGACGCCGAAGCACAGAACGGGACGCAAATTTCTCGATTTTTGATTATGTACATTTTTGATTAAAGTTATTTTAGTAACGTGCTATTAGATAGTTTGCATAGACTGGAAATTAATACAGTAAAATTTG
Organism: Maratus michaelseni; assembly: GCA_963931845.1. Classification (NCBI taxonomy): domain Eukaryota; kingdom Metazoa; phylum Arthropoda; class Arachnida; order Araneae; family Salticidae; genus Maratus; species Maratus michaelseni. Next base: position 403,439,094 of record OZ007592.1, read on the forward strand.
TTAAAACGGAACCTGCCTCGGACAGAAAATAATTATGATTCAGCCGAAATATATACCGTTCAAATAAATCTACCTGATAGACGAATTCTTTTTCCTGTCCCTACCCAGGGTTCTCACCATTGCGCCAAATTGCGACAAAATGTTTCATTTGGCAAGAAAATGAAAAATTGTAACCGCCAAAGAGTTTTTTATTTTTTATTTTTATTTTTATTTTTAATGTTTTGGCTACTTTCTAAATGGTGTTATTGTACGATTGAAAGCTTTCTGCGTAAATTGTTATTTGTGTTTTGATATTTTTCAGAACTGATTATATATTTTTTTAATGTAGTTATTTATTTGTTATCATTTAACCCACTGACATTTTATCCCGAATTAACTCGGGTTTTATTTCGCAACATTATGTAGAAATAAATAAGGCTAGATTTTTTTCGCGACTTTGCAAAGCATCTGTTATATCGTTGTTGTGTTTGTTTTTACAACCTATAGTTCAATTTTCAGAAATAACTGCTCTAAAAATAATTACAAAAAAATGGAACACACATTGAAGAGGAAAAAGAAGATACGTTAGGTTGTTTAAAGAAAGATTTTAGAAACAGTGTTTCACGACAAATCTATTTCTAAAATTATTCTCATTTGGCGATAGTTTTTCTTTCATGATTAGCCAAATTACTGAGGTTAATGAAAAGCCACTGACAACATGTCCCTGGGTATTCTGCTTTTACAGATTTTAAAGAGCTTTGTTTAGTAAAACGTGTGAAAAGGAACTAAGAAAACTTGTTTATAACGGAATTTAGACTTAAACGCAAAAATATACCATACAATTATAACTGCTCAATCAGGAACATCTCAAAAATGGATTTTTGTTCCTTGTGTATCCGCTTTCACAGAATTTACTCCGTAGGATTGTTATATTTATTGATACAGTAAAACCTACTAAAACTAAATGCTAAGTGACCGGAGAAAGTTTCCGTTTCATGCAGATTTCAATCTTAAGAGGCACAAATGTATGGTATTGCTTTCGTAGGCACATTGATTGTTTTACGTTTAAGAAAGGAGCTCGGTATAGACAGTTCTGTTTTTATAGGATTCATTACATTTTTATGTGTCGATTAAGAAGTCGTTGTTTCGTTTTTATTTATTTATTTATTTATTTTTAGACTCCCTGTACGGCGTGTTGTGACGGTGTACCTTAATGCAACTATCGTGAAGCACATTTCGTGAGTAAAATAAATAACCCTCCAAGAACCGAAAACATCAGTGATTAGTTTTAAACAAATAACGCAGAAAAATATACGGTAAATTAGCGAAATAATTCCTCACTATGTAACAAATGGCATGATGTAGCGAGATGGACCGAAGATTTCTATGTAAAATCCATATCAGAAGTTTTTTTTAATCCAGTTTTCCTAACTTGGTAATTATTTTTAACTGTATACATGTAGTATTAACTAACGTCTGCATCACAAATCTGTCACAGTGTGTCAAAATAAAATATGTCAGAATAAAATAAAATAGTGTTTTTAATTATATAATTCATCTTCATTGGTCAACTGAAGATAATATTTATTAGCATTTTGAGATTTCATAAGGAAAGATGGCGCGGTCGGAGAGATTGCGCACATAGAGGTTCAGGGGGAAGGAGTAGAGTGAGCGCGCAGGTAGTTGTACAACAACAGTAGTGGAGTGTCTACTTGAAAGTGCACGTTGATTTCTTTGAGCGTCTAAGATAAAGTATTGCTATTTTTTTTTGTTGTTAGAATTTCTATACAATGTCAAAAGTACAAAATATTTTTAACTTAAACGATTTCTCATAAGCTACTAATCTAGACTAACAATGTGAACATCAACGATTCGTTTTAGAAGAGGTCATTTTTAAATAAAAGGCCGCGCAATCTCTCCTACTGAAATTGGAGAGTTTGCGCATCTGCTACTTAGGAGAGATGGCGCAGTGTTCCCATTAGTTTCCATACTAGGGGAGATTACGCAGCTTATTGGAAAATCTGCATAAAAAAAAGAAAAATGAAAATGGACTAATTTTAAGTTAAACGTGTTATTAAGTAACATAATTTTATTTTGTAATCTTATCTGGACTTGCTTTTTCTGATTCTTTATTTTTTCCCCTTTAATTAAAATTTTTTAATCGTTTTTAAAATTATTTCCTTTTTCTGATTCTTTAATCATTAGGTTGAAATATTCACTCCTAATACAATAATATTTGTTCACAAATACCTTACAGCAAAGTCATTTAGGTGTAATTATTATTGTTAACAATTTAATTGTAGTTATTAATAGTAACAATCTCTCCTACCCATGTGCGCAATCACAACAACCCTGTAAGGACAGATTGCGCGAAATAACTTTCTTGGTTTTATTACAACTGTTCTATTAAATTGCAACATAACAACAAAATAGCAATGGAAATGCATAAAAAACAAATAAAGTGAAAATTATTCATGAATAGTTTTGCAAAAAAATAATATTTAGATTTTGTATTGCTATTCTTTTGAATTGTGCACAAACTATCCTAACTTTACCTTATAACTAATATTTATCACAAAATATTCTCTACTTCCGCAAATTCTTGATAAAATAAATCCATTAAGGTTTTTGCTGATTTTCAATGTCTAAACTAAATTTGCTCAGATAAGGTAAAGCTAGGATAGTCTGCGCACAATTCAAAAGAATAGCAATAAAAATTCTAAATATTAATTTTTTGCTAAACTATTCATGAATAACTTTTACTTCATTTGTTTTTTATGCATTTCCATTGCTATTTTGTTGTTATGATGCAATTTAATAGAACAATTGTAATAAAACCAAGAAAGTTATTTTGCGGAATCTCTCCTTATAGGGTTGGTGTGATTGCGCACATGGGTAGGAGAGATTGTTACTTATAATAACTACAATTAAATTGTTAGCAGGAATAATTACACTTAAATGACATTGCTGTAAGGTTTTTGTGAACAAATATTATTGTATTAGGAGTGAATATTTCAACCTAATGATTAAAGAATCAGAAAAAGGAAATAATTTTAAAAACGATTCAAAAATTTTAATTAAAAGGGAAAAAATTAAAGAATCAGAAAAAGCAAGTCCAGATAAGATTAAAAAATAAAATATTGTTACTTAATAACACGTTTAACTTAAAATTAGTCCATTTTCATTTTTCATTTTTTATGCAAGTTTACCAATAAGCTGCGTAATCTCTCCTACCTTGGAAACGAATGGGAACACTGCGCCATCTCTCCTAAGTAGCAAATGCGCAAACTCTCCAATTTCGGTAGGAGAGATTGCGCGGCCTTTTATTTAAACATGACCTCTTCTAAAACGGACCGTTGATGTTCACATTGTTAGTCTAGATTAGTAGCTTATGAGAAATCGTTTAAGTTCAAAATATTTTGTACTATTGACATTTTATAGAAATTCTGATGAAGAGCTATGAAAATTCAAGCACTTACTTTGGGAAAACAAAACAAAATAGCAATACTTTATCTTAAACGCTCAAAGCAATCAACGTGCACTTTCAAGTAGATACTCCACTACTGTTGTTGTACAATTACCTGGAGTCGCTATACGCTCACTCTACTCCTTCCCCCCAAACCTCTATGTGCGCAATCTCTCCGACTGCGTCATCTCTCCTGGCTTTACCTTATTAAAATGGCCGTCCACAAATGAATATAATAGAATTAATTTTAAATTCATTCCAAAATATTAAATTTGATTTAAACTAAAATATTAATTTTGTAAAATTTTATACTTTTCTTTACTAAATTAATTTATTTAATGATAAAATGCATTTAATTATTTCAAACAAACTCCATAAAACTTTAAGTGAAATAGAGGATTAATTTGCCTTTTTTTTAACTCTATTTTTATTTTTTCAATAATCGTCTTTTAATAAAACGCTTTGTTTCCAAATTATGAAATTGGATTGAAACTTTCGTGCATTTTTGCACTTTGCATTTTTAAGAATTTATTATCGGATAATTACTTCATAAATAATTCATAATAATACGAAAATTTTAATATGGGTTTTGTATTTCTTTAAAATGATAAATAAAATTCAAAAGGTGGATATTTTTATTTTGCTTTTATTAAGAAAAATATAATAGTAAATTGTTATTTTATCAATGACTTTAAATTGAAGTTTCTTCACTATATCATAAACGGGATTTCTTTTCATTAAAAAAAAATCCCATATCATTTAAATATAGAATTCATTTTATAAATGCTTAATACATTTAATTAAACTGGAAGGATATAATTTTTTTTTTCGTTTTGATTTTATGCTTTTTTTAATTTTCAGATAGAGAAATTTCCCAAACTTTTATTTACTTCTCATTCTATTATTTTTATCACAATGTAGTTTGTCGCACTATCGTTTACTAGACATGATCTATTTCGAATCTTATATTTCGTAAATATTTGGATGAATGGTAAAATTTCAATTTAATATAATGTGCACAATCTATTCTTCATAATATAAACGCAAAAAAATGCCTGTTACAATTTATTTATAAAGATTTTATTCATAAACTAAAGCGTATATAAATCTAATTAATGTCTATTAAACATGCGTAACTCTTTTGTACCATATCTTTAACACAACATATTATTTACAGATTTACGTACAATATTCTCATACTCATTTTTACTCTTTTATTTATTTACTAACTAGTAAGTCTTCAGATCAGAGGCCTCAACTTCATCCCGGCAAATAATTGAATTTTTTATCTGACTTTACGTAATCTAAACTAATAAAAGAAAGTTTCGCTCTGTGTGTCTGTGTGTCTGTGTGTCTGTGTGTGTGTGTGTGTCTGTTGGCGATGGCTAGGAAAATCTGGCCCACCTAGAAGGCTGGAAATTTAGATTTAGGTAGTCCAAACCCTCTCCTGTTGCAACATTACTTCAGAATTTTAATATTTTAATTACTTTCTGAAATATTAATTAAAATGCACAAAGAACTCTCATTAAAAATACGCTTTTATTCTCTTGGGTTGGTTGGTTCACTGGTTGGTTGCATCGATTCTTCACAGAAGTAATTAAATGAACCAGATTAGCGATGCATAAATAAGGATTTCTAACTCAATAGTGTGAACATGGATTGAAGTTATCAACGTAGAGGAGCCATGTGATTGTCGCGCCACCTGTGCATGACAAATTACACATACGTCCCACTGATTGAATTATTTTGCAGGCATATTTTTATTCATGACAATTAGTCGGGTTTAAGTTTTTTTTTTCTTTTTTACATGACATTTATTATTATGATGGAGATTAAAACTTTATTTAACAGATTGTTTTTTGTATTTGCGGGAAAGAAGAGGGGCAAGGGTCTAATTACATTTAAGGTTCAAGGTGTATTTCTAGAAAGCAGTTACCAGAATTTCCGAATAATAGTCTCAGCCAAATTTCAAATTAAATTCCTAGCTTAACCAAATGAATCAATCATTAAAGATGTATTGTGATCCTCCTAATTAGTTATTTGCTGAAGGCCACTTGAACAACCCCACCCCTCCACCCCTCCCGGCCCGTCTTTCAAGGTTTTTTCTCTAACTCTGCTCCGTTTCCATATCTCAGCAACTATCTTTCCGATTTCAACGCAAGTGATTTCAAACATTATAATTAACTAAATAGTCACCCTTTATAACATTAAACTAAAATTTTGAGTAGCGGTTACCACTATTTACGAATAACAGTTTAAGCCAAATTTGTAATTAAATTCAAAGCTTATGGAAACGAACGAATTTTGAAAGATGCATAGTGGTCCTCCTAATTAGTTATTTGCTGAAGGCCACTTGAACACCCCCCCCCCCAACCCCTCCCGGCCCGTCCTTCAAGGTTTTTTCTCAAACTATGCTCCGTTTCCATATCTCAGCAACTATCTTTCCGATTTCAACGCAAGTGATTTCAAACATTATAATTAACTTAAATGTCACTCTTTATAACATTAAACTAAATTTATGAGTAGCGGTTACCACTATTTCCGAATAATAGTTTAATCCAAATTTGTAATTACGTTCCTAGCTTAAGTAAACGAACGAATTTTGAAAGATAAATAGTGGTCCTTCTAATTAGTCATTTGCCGATGGACACTTGAACAACCCCTCCCCCCCCGGCCCGTCCTTCAAGGTTTTTTCTCTAACTCTGCTCCGTTTCCATATCTCAGCAACTATCTTTCCGATTTCAACACAAGTGATTCCAAACGTTATAATTAACTTAAATGTCACTCTTTATAACATTAAACTAAATTTATGAGTAGCGGTTACCACTATTTCCGAAAAATAGTTTAAACCAAATTTGCAATTAAGTCCAAAGCTTAAGCAAACGAACGAATTTTGAAAGATGCGTAGTCCCATATAGCACATGTGCTTCCCTAGGACGTCCCCAGGAAGATTGACATTCATCCTCCAGGCATCCCTGAGGATGCAAAAATTTGTCATCAGGAGGTCCTCAGGAACCGAAAATGTCCGCCTCATAGCATCCCAGGGAGCTCCCCAGGACCTCCTTCAGGTTCCTCCTCAGGTTGCTCTAGGGAAGATTTCAGGAAGTAATACCGGAGGAATTTGGGAGACTTCAGGGTCACTTAATGTGCATAAAAAACATCCGAAGTTATTATTATTCGACGTAATGTAAAAAGTATTTATTTATTTATTTATTTATTTTTAAATTAATAAATACGGACATTATCTTTTAAAAATTTACATAATACACATTACTTTTATTAATCACGCACACAGAATCACATGACAGTTATGATACAGATTTTACGGAATAAACTTTCTTACCGCCCACTGGATTTGAACCTGGGTACTTACGCATACGAGAAACACGCTCTAGTGATTACGCTACACGGCCGCTGTACCTGACTCGTTTATAAGTTATTCATGTATATCTTTCTCTTCTTATGAAAGTCAGTAAATAGAAAACATGCATATTTTTATGCTTCGTATAGCAGGAATTCTGTAACTTTTATTGCAAATAAAGATGCATACCCTTTGATATATATTCAATACAATATTAAATTGATAACTAGAAAAAAAGCGTATCAATTATTTAAGGCTGTTCTCAAACCCAAAGGAGCTGTTTTCTGGCACATTTTTTAACTCGTTTTTGTTCGGAAATGCATTAAATTGACAGGTGGTCTTATTTAGAAACTATGTAATACTAGAAAAATATTTTCCTTTTTTTTATTTATATTTATTATTATTATTATTATTATTATTATTATTTTGTAAACGCAGATCTTTTAGAAAATACTGTGAAAGTCGTCGTTTTGAACCGAATTCCCACGCGGCATCGCAATAAAAGGGAAAAGGGAAGGGGAAAAGGGAAGGGGTGTTTTATCATTTGCAACAACAATGCGTTTTATCATTTTAGTTAGGAGCCACATATATCAGGTTCAGGGGTCTATGATAAAGGGGCCAATTAAATAAAAATATTTAAAAATAAATAAATTAAATTATAAATAATCACAATTAAACAAAGTAAGAGAAAAATTGACGTTTTTATGAACCAAAAATTGAAAGACAAATTCAAAATGCACTTTTTTTAAATTAGAAATATTATAATTTTAAATTTAGAATTAGAATAAGCAAAACTCAATTTGATTTTTAATATTGATATTACCATATTACAAGTTGTTAAACGATATATCTATAAAAGCTTTTCTGAGTTTATGCATGCTAGGCTGTTCTCAATTCAAATTGGCTACTTTATGACATATTTTTTAGTTCATTTTTGTTCGGAAACGCTTGAAATTGGCAGGTGTTCTTATTTATAAACTTTGAAATCAAAAGATGTTTTCCCTTTTTTTGGTAAAGACAGAAGATCTTTCAGAAAATACCGTCAAAGTCGGTGTTTTGAGCTGAATTTCCGACGCCGTAGCACGAGAAAGGAGAAAAACGTGTCGTCATGTAACCTGAATCACTTATAACCCGATAAGTAATTTATTTATCAAAAAATGGAAAATTCATTTCGATCTCAAATCATTTCAATAGTCAGGCCAGCCAATTTTATGTCTTTGCGTTTAAAAATAAGTCAAAAGATGTGTCAGAAAGTTTCGCGTTGTTGAGCAGATCATTTGAGAAACACCCTAAGATACATAAATACATCGTTTAATTTTCAATTACCTACATGAAACTGCTGTTTAAAATGACAATAATATTTCTTTAACTCTTAATTTTTAAAGTATGGGCATTTCTACTCTATATGTGTAACTAGTTAAATATGAAAAAAAGTACTGTTAATAAAATTTGTGTCTGTAACAAAAATATTTTTTTTTTCTTATTGTAATAAATGAAACTAATTTACAATTAAATCTCCATTTAGCGATCTTTTGAAATCCAGTGAAAACATTCAATACATAGAAATTTCATTATGCACTATTTTTTATTGAAATGTAATTTCATTTTAGCTAACAAAACTAATATTTCAGGAGATTTAAAATGCCTAAATGTAGGGATACTTTGACATAAAATTTGAGTTCTTTGTTATGATTGTCAGCGAAGTATTGTGTAAAAATTCTAAACAAGGAAATCCTTTAAAAGCAATACTTTTGTCTTTTATAGAATCATTGGTCGACTGCTTTAAATATTATTTTTCTATTGTACCGACAATTGTTTATTTTAGTTATCTCAAAGCTAAATTTGAAATAGCTTACTCCTTATTCTGGGAAGAAGAACGTTTCTCTCCTTTCAACCATGGAACTAAGTTCCATTCTTTCAACTATTTTTCTTTGCAAGTATTGCATGCATTCCAGTAAGCATACATATCCATTCTTCATCCATCAAAAGGAATTGGAGGTTGCTCAGTACTATTCATGTTCTTATTGTAGTTAAAATTCTACCCTTACCTGACTAAACATATTTGCATTATGGGACTTTTGCAGCTGATTATATAATCGTTCTTGACATCTGGATAGAGGTGCTTAAACAGGAGTGAAGAATTTGCACGAAAAATAATCTTTTATAAATATCCTAAACTAAAAAGTTTGCCAAATATAAAATAGGTTTCTTAAATGAAAGTTTTAACAACTAAAGTAAAACACAACTCAGTTTTAAATTCTGGAGAAATATTTGTTATTTAGAAAGATAAATATTTATTTATATTTTCTGAATCTGTATGTTGTTAATATTTCTTAAGTTGACTAAATTGAGATTTCACCTTCATTATTAAGAATTAAAAAATATATACCATGTATCGTAATTTGAAATAGGTAATAGAAAATAACTAATTTGTATTTAAAAAATAAAATAAAATTAATATGGTAAAACCTCCAGAACAGACGCTTCATAAAAATTCATACATAATTAAAAATTGACATCATTTAGCTAACATATGCTCACTACCAACACATATATAAGTATATTAAATGAGACAAGTGGTATTGACCAGGTCCGTGATAATAATCAGCACAAATTTATATCTTTAACCCGATTTTGTAAGAATGTATATTTTTAAATAAAAATCTTTCAAGCAAAACTCTTATTCAGGGGGGAGGGGTTTTGTATGTTTGTATTTTTTTAAACCAAATGTGCCATTTCAATAGAGCATGTAATCTCTTTAAGTTGGTGTTATAATTTAGACTTAAAAGTAAATTATTGATTTGATAATGACGATAAATATAAAATTATTAATTAGTTGAAAATGTAATAATAAAATACATAAATATATATGTAATTTTTAAAAAGATCAGAAAAAAATAATTAATAGAAGAAGAAGAATAAAAGTAAATATGCTCGATATGACTTAAATATGATTCAATTTTGAAACTTACATGAAAATTAACTTTTACAATCGAAATAAGATTTTTTTAAATAGATTGTTTAATTTAAAAATGCTTATCTCTAATCTATTAACTATCAAATTCTGAATAGATACAAATATGTAAATATATATTAAACTGTTGATAAAACCCTTATTTGTAACAAATTTTTGATTCCTTTTGATTTCTTACAGTTACGGAAAAAAAACCCTCATTTATTAGAAATAATAAAAGAAATATATATATATATATATATGATAATTTAAAACGGTCAGCGAAAAAAAAAATCTAATTTATATTTTAAAATTAAATATTGATCCAAAAATTATTTATATATATAATTCAAATTAATATGAAATGATTAATTATTTAATACAAATAATAATAATAATTCAATATATAAGACTATATTTAAAGGATCAGAAGAAATAATTTTTAGTAGGTATCTCTAATCCTTAATTTATAAAATATGGTTTATATACAAATATATAAATATATATTAAACTTCGTGTTTCGAAAAAAATAATTCTGATTTCTTATAATTGAAAATAAAAATAATTTATTAGGAGAAAGTAAATCAATTTTATATTTAAAATTAAATTATTTCTATAGAAACTAATAAAGTATATAAGTGAAATCAATGTAAAATTATTAGTTAGATGAAAAAGTAATAGTAAAAATATATAAGTAATTGTTGAAAGTTCAGAAAAAATAATTAATGAATGTAATGATAAAATGAATTAATATATAAGTTAATTTTTAAAAGATCAGAAATAAAATAAATAATAAATTTTCAATTTATATTTAAAGATTAATTTATTTTAATTATTTATTTAACTACATTTTGATTGCATTTTATAAATTAAAAATATATCTAAATAAGGATAATTAAATATTATAACAATAATTAAAAGTTAAACAATAACCAGATGTGCTTAGGAAATAAAATAAATCAAATAATAATATAAACTATATTAATTAAAAAATCGAACCACATCAAATCAAATATTTTTTTTAATAAAAAATTATAATAAGTTATTTTAGTGTCAAAATCACCCATGAGATGGCACCAGCACCGTCTTTTCCTTGGTACTTCCTTAGGAATATCATCCCGAGGAGCTTGCTCCCTGGGAGGGATCTGGGAGATCATTCCTGAGGAGCTTGCTCCCTGAGAGGGATCTGGGAGATCAGTCCTGGGGAAGTGATTAAAGTATCTTCCCCAGGAACGCCTGATAGCGTCATTACAGTTTCAGGAGGAATTTGGGATGAATTGGAACTCCTGGGGAGGTTTTCAGGAGCTTTGGTGCTATATGGGGTGGTCCTCCTAATTAGTCATTTGCTGAAGGACACTTGAACAACACCTCCCTCCCGGCACTCCTTTCAAGGTTTTTTTCTCTAACTATGCTCCGTTTTCATATCTCAGCAACTATTTTTCCGATTTCAACACAAGTGATTCCAAACATTATAATTAACTTAAATGTCACTCTTTATAACATTAAACTAAATTTATGAGTAGCGGTTACCACTATTTCCGAATGATTGGGAAAGCCAAATTTGTAATTAAGTTCCTAGCTTAAGCAAACGATCGAATTTCGAAAGATGCATAGTGCTCCTCTTAATTAGTCATTTGCTGAAGGGTATTTGAACAACCCTCCCCCCCCGGCCCCTCATTCAAGGTTTTTCTCTAACTATGCCCCGTTTCTATATATCAGCAACTATCTTTCCGATTTCGACGCAAGTGATTCCAAATATTATATTTAACTTAATAGTCACCCTTTATAACATTAAATTAAATTCATGAGTAGCGGTTACCACTATTTACAAATAAGAGTTTAAGCCAACTTTGTAATTAAGTTCCTAGCTTAACAAAACGAACGAATATTTATGCATGCATAGTGGGCCTCCTAATTAGTCATTTTTTGAAGGACACTTGAACATCTCCGCCCTTCGGCACCTCACTCAAGGTTATTTTCTCTAACTGTGCCTTATTGCAATAACTGGGCTAATAATGTTCCAATCTTCTCGAAACCAGCTCAATTTTATAGTGCGCCTACTATACAGTAACGTAGGCAGCGGGGATCTGTCTCAGAAGTTCGTTCGGAAAGAGGTTTGTTTAGAAAAGAATGCTCCCCTGGCGGTGGTAGGGGGAAATATAAGATTTTCTAGAGCGTACGAGCATGCCGGCCAGAGTTCCGTTTTTTAAGAGATTTAAGTTTATTACAAGGGCTCGGGCAACGCCGGGCGGGTCAGCTAGTAGCTAATAAAATCCAAAATTTATTTTATTTGGTGTTATATGTATACTTAAGCATAAAAGATTTTATGAAGATTCAGGAAATACAATCTCTATGAACTGTTATATTAAAAACGACTTTAAGAATAATGGTCTGAAATTGCGTATTATTACTTTTTGTATTAAAAAAAATAATTTATTCAGGGGAGCAAAGCGCCAGTGAAACCCTCATTGTCTGATTAATTATACAAACCAAATTTTCAAAGGTTGTATTATTTTTAATTCTAGTATATTTACTGATGCATTTTACACTACAATTCTATTAACATAATCTTCTCTTTAGTTACGGGATTTTATATTATTCTATTAATAATATTTACCGACCTTTCAACAATGAAACATTTATAACTTTTGCAGACTCCTGTTTCGAAACATACATAATTTAAAAGTGCAAAGGTTTATAATTTTTGTTGGAAGAAAATAAAATTGTTGAGAATTTTATAGTACTTAAAAGAGGGTTTTAATCTAAATAAAACCTGAACACTACAATTCCATTACACAGTCTTCTCGTTGGTTACGGGATTTTATATTATTCTATTAATAATATTTACCGACCTTTCAACAATGAAACATTTATAACTTTTGCAGACTCCTGTTTCGAAACATACATAATTTAAAAGTGCAAAGGTTTATAATTTTTGTTGGAAGAAAATAAAATTGTTGAGAATTTTATAGTACTTAAAAGAGGGTTTTAATCTAAATAAAACCTGAACACTACAATTCCATTACACAGTCTTCTCGTTGGTTACGGGACTTTACATTATTCTATTAACAATAATTACTGACCTTTCAACAACGAAACATTTATACCTTTTGCAGACTACTGTTTGGAGGCATACATAATTTAAAAGTGCAAAGGTTTTATAATTTTGTTTGAAAAAAATAAAATTGTTGAAAATTTTATAGTACTTAAAAGAGAGTTTTTAACTAAATAAAACCTGAACACTACAATTCCATTACATAGTCTTCTCGTTGGTTACGGGACTTTATATTATTCTATTAACAATAATTACTGACCTTTCAACAATGAAACATATATACCTTTTGCAGACTGCTGTTTCGAGACATATATAATTTAAAAGTGCAAAGGTTTTATAATTTTGTATGAAGAAAATAAAATTGTTGAGAATTTTATAGTACTTAAAAGAGAGTTTTTATCCAAATAAATCCTGACAAAATTACCAGAAAATAAGATTTTTGTTAGTACCTAACATAGAATGACTTTTTTAAATTTTCGATTTCTTATAAACTACGAAATCCAGTTTCTAGGAAACTGTGAAACGAAAGAGATGTTAAAGGGAAATTTCAGCGTATCATTTCAAAATGTCAAAATTTGAAAATTATTAATAAAAAACATTTTATATTTCTCGCAATATGTTCTTTTAAAAATTATATAGCGCATTATTAATAATTGAGGAATGTACTGAGAAAATTCCAAACCGATTTAATAAACTTTGAACTTTAATAGAGAAAATATTTATCCATAATGTAACATTTAAATTAATTTATGAAATAATTGATGCCATTTTAATTTCAGTGAATGATAAAAGCTTAAAATTGTCTGAATGCCCATAGACAACTAATTTAAAATTTCTCACTAACATATCTGACCAATTTGAAACTAATCGGGTGATTTTGAGACAGTTTACAAACATACTACCCGTGGCAAAAAGTATGGAATCAGCACTCTCTATTCGACAATCAACGATCAAATATATATATTTCTATTAAAATTGAAAAGGTGTTATCATTTTGTTCTTCTTTAACGATTATTAAAATTAGTGAGGTGCACAAACACAATGGCAATTACAAATAAACACTGGATAATTATTTATAATGTTTTTTCTAAAACTGATACTGGGCAAAATTTGAAATCACATCGATTCGGGGAAAATAGTTTGAAATCATTCGCTTGTTTACGCAAATTTTCACGCCTGGTTATCAGCTTAGTGTTACACAACGGTCTTACACAGTTCCACTTCAAGTGTATATAAAAAAAGAACGAAAAATCATGCGTCAAGCATAGATTATGAAACACTTTCCAACACAGCCAGAAAACTTTAACGAAACTTCACCGTTAAATAAGTTGAAAGAAGATATGTAAGTAAACAGTTTAAAAAACATATACCACATTAAAAATACAGTTTTCGAAATTGCCTTACAGTTTTAAACAAATAGTCAAATTATTTTGTGTAGCCCAGTATATGATCAATAGATGTGGATATATAGCATGAATGATAAAATTCAATTAAGTTAGAATAGTCACATTTAGCAATTTTCGCCAATCGATGGAAATGCACTCGAAATCTTTTGTACAGCCCTGCATATTATCTGAAGACTTTTGTACACACCACCTATTACTAAAAGGCAACTTAAAACTCACTTCCAGCAACTACCAAACGTAAACGACAATGTATCTTTTTTTGTGTAGCCCTCTATATGAATGTATTTATATTCCATAAACATATATTAGTATACTTAACACATTATAGTTTAGCAAGAAAATGCGTAACACAATTAAAAACTACCTTTAAGCAATTCACTCGCATAGTCTGTAATACTTGCGGATTTTCTTGTGTAGCCCTGTATATCAACAACCGAGTTCATTAACACAGACGTACTGTGAAAAAAGTTTGTTAAAATTAAAAACGCAAACCAAATTCCAAAACGCACTTATCACACCTAGACTATAAATATCGCATATGTACTGTAACAAATGTATTTTGTGTGTCCCTGTGAATAAACGCAATGCACACAAGAGAGTAATTTATAGTGCATCTTTGTAATGTATATAATTTTCATTATGTTTGAAATAGTGCAACATCACTAAATTAAACTGCAAACGATTTTTCTTTATAGAACAATGGGTAACAATTATTTTTTTTGACCCTGTAAATAAATAATAAATGCTTTGCAACCCATATTCTACAAAAATGCCCTACATTAATGCCCTTCTTAATCTATTATCAATTTCATTATGTTTTAAAGGACGTAGCGTCATCAAAAAGCACTTGTAACGATTATTTCTCATTGACTGTAATGTAACGGAATACGTTTGCCAGTCTCTGTAAAAAACTATAAGGGTTACACACTTCAGTTGAAATAGGGAACATACTATAGTACACGACAATAACATACAAAAATTTCAGAGCAATCGGAGCATATTTACGGGAGTTAGAGCTAGGACAGACGGACAGACGGCAGACGGTCAGACAAACCGAAGTCATAAACAGTCTTCAACTAGGTTGGAAAGTGTTAAAAAGACATTTTCATGGTCCCAATCTACTGTTTCTAAAAACATTCGAGGAAGTTCATAGAGCTTAAAAGTGTGAAAATTGACTCCGTTTTCGTTGACCATAAGCTACATCAGCATGCCAAAATCATACTTTATTAAAAATATGCAAGAATATGAGTATGCTAACATCTAACAATATAAATATTGAATGGAAGAAAGCATATAAGCCCAAGGTATCAAACAGAATGGTGTGTAACATATCAAATGAAGCTGGATATCGTTACCGCAAAGCTAACCAAAGCTATCGCAAAACCAAGTTGACACTACAGTACAAACAAGCTATATTATGAACGATACAAAAAATACCAGGATTGGTGTGTTGATGAGTTGAGTAACGTGGGTTTTATTAATCGAAAATTTGTATTGGTGCAAGGGAACGATAGAAGAAAATTCATTTCGATATTGCAAAATGAAAAGGAAAATGCAAACTTTTCCTGTTTTTATATTACATTTCCTTGTTTCAATTCTGATTTTGGGCTGCATGTCTTCTGAGAGCACTGGAAGACTGTGTGTAGTGATTGGGAATGGGAATTATGGGAAATTAGTTTCATATGAGTTGTAATTTTCCAACTGGACGAAAAATGTCCGGGCCAGGATTCGAACCTGGGATTTCTTGGCTAAAGCTGCTAATGCTCTAACAACTGAGCCATCCTGGCCGAATCTGGAGGACCTAAATCATCCAGTTAACCTTTTTGATCATAGCATGTGGTCTGATACCTGAATCAGCTCAACAGAATAAATCTCAGGCAATTGGGAACTCCAGTAAACGTTGGATACGTGATTAGACTAGATTAATTTTAACAAAATTATTCAATTTGCTAAAGAAATCATACGAGTTGTAATTTTCCAACTGGACGAAAAATGTCCGAGCCAGAATTCGAACCTGGGATCTCTTGGCTGAAACTGCCATGCTCTACCAACTGAGCTATCCCGGTCGAATCAGGAGGGCATAATTCATCCAGTTAATCTTATTGATCACAGCATCTGGTCTGATATTTTAATCAGCTCAACAAAATATATCGCAGATTATGGAACTACAGTAAACGCTGGATACGTGATTACGCTAGATTAATTTTAACACAATTATTCAATTTGCTAAAGAAATCATACGAGCTGTAATTTTCCAACTGGACGGAAAATATCCGGGCCAGGTTTCGAACTTGGGATTTCTTCGCAGAAGCTGCCAATGCTCTACCAAACTGAGCCATTCCTATAGAATTTGGGGGAACCAATTCATCCAGTTAACCTTATTGGTTATATCATCTGGTCGATTTCAGAATCAGCTCAACAGAATAAATAGCAGGTCATTTGGAATTCCAGTAAACGTTGGATACGTGATTAGACTAGATTAATTTTAACACACTTATTCAAATTTGTAAAGAAATCATACGAGTTGTAATTTTTCCACTGGACGAAAAATGTACGGGCCAGGATTCGAACCTGGTATCTCTTGGCTGAAGCTGCCAATGCTGTACCAACTGAGCCATCATGGTAGAATCTGGAGGACCCAATTCATCCAATTAACTTTATTTATCTTAGCGAGTGGTCTGATATCTGAATCAGCTCAAATGAACCCCGAACATTTTTCGTCCAGTTGGAAAACTACAACTCATATAATTTCTTTACAATTTTGAATAACTGTGTTAAAATTAATTTAGTGTAATCATGTCTCCAGCGTTTACTGGAGTTCCAAATTACCTGCAATTTATTCTGTTGAGCTGATTTACATATCGGAATAGATGATATGATCTATAAGGTTAACTGGGTGAATTAGGTCCTCCAGAATCGACCAGGATGGCTCAGTTGAGAGAGCAGCTTCAGCCAAGAGATCCGAGTTTCGAATCCTGCCCCGGACATTTTTTGTCGAATTCAAAAATTTCAACTTATATTTCTTTACTTATTTGAATAATTGTGTTAAAAATAATCTAGTGAAATATGTTTCAGTTATAGAAGATTTTCTGATTCATAGTTTAGAAGATCAGTTTTGAAAAAGTGATGTTATATTTATGGATGTAGATATAGATACCAGATAGTGAATTTTTTTTCTTTCTGAAAATATTTTGCCCAAAAGGGTTGCCAGCATGTATTCGAGCTATCAATCCTATAAAAAATGTATGGAATTTTTTAAAACAAAATGGTCCCTAAGTTACAGCCAAATTCACCACATAGTCTAAAATAGTCCATACGAAAATCTTGAGCAGCCATGGATCTAAATAATCCCGGAGACATTGTTAAGTCTATTCGGAGAATAAAATAAATCAAGGCAAAATGTGTACAAAAAGGGATAAACCATGTATTTTCATAAAATATTCCAAACGTTTTTCTCAGATAGGACGTGATTCCACTTTTGTTTCCAGCGGCATTTGCAAAAATAAAATTATATAATATAATTGTTAATAAATTTTGTATAACATAATTGTTAATTCATTTTGTATAACATAATTGTTAATTCATTTTGTATAACATAATTGTCAATTCATTTTGTATAACATAATTGTTAATTCATTTTGTATAACATAATTGTTAATTCATTTTGTATAACATAATTGTTAATTCTTTTTGTATCTTTTTGTCTGCTTGTTCTAGACATACATATGATGAATCTGCAATAGCAAAGAAAGTTTCAGCAACTTAAAAACATAATAGAAAATTGCTCATACCTCATTGCACGTTGAGAAAAGTAGATGATGATTCCATACTTTTTGTCACTGGTGGTACACATACACACACACGTGTACGCAAACTAACACACACTAAAACTTTTTTCATCTCCTCATTAAGCCTTGAGGAAAGCACTTGATGATTTAAAAAAAATGAAAACTCAATAATTTCGTAGTTAATCGAATATGTCAGGATAGCGAATACAGTGATAACGTAGTACATATTACACATGTGACATAAACCTTACTTTTTATTTAGTAACTTCAATTTTTTTATATATACATTAAAAGCGACAGTCAAAAAGTATAAAAGAGAAATTAGATAAAATTAACCTATCGTAATCACAAAACTTAAAAGAGAAAATGTCCCTTTCAGAATGTATTAATTTAGCTTTAAAGACTTGATAGAGTTTAATATTTGAATTTAAAATTGATTAAATTTCATTTCATTTAACAATTTTCTAATAAATATTTTTCTTTCATTTATTGCAAATAGTTTATTGTACAAGAACTAACGTTGATATATTTATATAATAGCAGCTGTTACTTTAATATAACTGTAAGTGAAAATAATCTTCAGTGAACCTTAACGATTTTCGGAAACCCCTGGGAAAACATTTTCTCAGATTTCTTCGCTCTATCTTACTGTTATATACTATGTAATAACATATGTAATACAGATTGGAAAAGTTTTGAAGGAAAAGAAATAGACATAAAAACAAAGAAGGTATATTTTTAGAAGTATGTAATGAAACATAAACCTTTGTTTTTATGCATGTATTATCTTAAACGGTTTTGAGTAATTTCAACAAAATATTCTAGCTGTGTTATTTCACTCCCAAACTTAAATTATGTTTTAATGTTAATTTATCTTTACCTTATTCTTATGAAAAGAACATAGTCTTAATAATGAATTTCAGACTAAATCGATGGCTTTAATTATATTCATTAGTAAAAAAAATCTTATGTATGATTTAGTTTGATAATATGATTGCAGTCATAACTGAAGTCTTCTTTAAGAATAAATATTTTTTCTTATTATTAATACTAATTGAGATACTGGAGTAATGTCAATATATTTGACAATCTTAATATAAATATGGAACACACACGCGAAAAGGTGTTTCTCTTAAAAAAAAAACCATAAACTTTGATTGAGTTTCAATAAATTCTCAAGCTTAATATGTACACTGCCGACATAGATAGAGGCATAAGTACAAGATTCTGATCAGTTCATTACAGTGGCGCACACGGACCTTGAGTGGGAGAGTTGTAGATACAACTAATACTTAATAATACTTCTTGCTTATTAATTCGCAATGGTTTGTTATTGAGCGTGAGAGAGTGGCAATTATGTTTATGAATTTGTGTATAACGGAGCAGCATGCTGAAAGTTATATACAGAAATGCATGTTCAAGATCCATGTCAGTTTATTATAAAAATTCAAACGATGTGAACTTACTCATACATCCACACACATTAATGATGAATAGTTGTATTCACAAAAGCTCGAAATGCATACAATGATAAAATGGGATAAGTGGTTGATAAAAATAGAATTCGAGACGATGTTAAACCACATTCCTAAGGTTTTAATATTTTATATGGATAAAACATAAGCATGTCTTACCGTTGTTTAAGTTACTACTCTAATAATTTTATTTTCTGCGTATGTATATATCGATGAAATAATAATTAAAAATATTTAAATGAAAATATTAACTAAAGACATTTTTCTGTTTAATTTCCACAATCATTTGTCAATCACAGTATAAAATATATTAAAATTTGTTAATAAGCTGGAAAAGGGAAATTACTTTCTATTGTTAATACGATTAACACATCAAAGTCGTAATTCATTTACTATAGCTAAATGAAAATAAATGAAGTTAGACAATATAATAATATGACGCATTAAAAATATTTGTTTAATAAATAGCAGCATTCGAGAAAAGGAAATTTACAAGAAAGTGTTGAAGTTCACCGTTTTTAATACTGAATTATAGGGGATAGATCGAGGGCACTAAGAAACTATAACGAAACCCAATTCTAGTTCCGAACAAAAAAAATCCCCGGGCAGTTTTAAACACAGTTTGGAAAGAATCTTAAAAAATTTTCACCCAGTGCCTTGTGGCTTTGACAAGCATGGTATCCTGTAGACTCAGTTGATTTAACAATGATATGGAATAGGAAATAGATATGAGATACATCATGTTTAGTGAAGGTAGAGTCATTTTGCATAACAAAAACTACTTGATACACTTTCATCGTAAGCATCAATTGATAGCATTAAGTCATTAAATACAAATTACACTAAAATCCACATACCGGACACGCCTGAATAGCGGGCATCCTCTTTTCAATCTCAACCAACGAGAGAGATAGTCCACGACACTTCCACGCCTGTCGATTTTCACGTGATCGAGATAGGCTGGTTTTCACCAATTGTCGAAGTGCCATGTGGTCAGGGTAAGTTTTAAATCAGACGATATTGGTTGAGTACCGCCGTCTGTGTCTTAAGTTGTTTGCTATTTCAATGCCCGACATCTATTTTATTTATTTTATATGTTTTCACCTCTAAAAATCTTACATCCCTGAATAACCGACAAAAACCTGTGGTGACGTGGCATGCGTTATTTAGGGGTTATACTCTATTAAAATTGTTATGCCCTTCTCAAGAAAAAGCTGCGCTTCATAAATAACAGCTCAAATTTAAAGCAAAGAGAAATGAATTTTTCTCGACACTATGTATATTATTCCTACTAATATTTTACCAGAATTTATTCGACAAATATTGTCATTGGCTTCCAACATCCAACATAAAACTATTTATTTGCCAGTCATTCGTACAAAATATCATTTAGAACAATGCTGTGAGACAAAAGAAAAGAGCAAAGAAAGATAGCAATTCTTTTATCGAAGAATTGACGTGGATCAGAAGTCAGTAGACAAGATTCGCTGCATTAATGGAAAGTGGTACTAAGCGAAATCATCCGAAAAGGAGAAAATTACTTTCTCTTTTCTTTCTATCAGTTTTGTAACAAACAGAATGTTTCTGTTTATAAAGCATTATGCAATTATGATTTTATACATTAAAATTTAAGGTAAAAATAGGATTTTGTATAAAGAAAAAACAAAAATTCTTAGTTTTCAATCAATGAATAATATATTTTTACTTTTAGGAATATTAATAGATTCTACTATTAAATGTCTTAAACATCAGAAACATAAAGTAATTCTAAACGAGTATTTTTATAATAATTTGTTCGATATTTATAATAATTTGGAGTACTAATAATGAAACTGCATTTGCCAGCCGATTATTGTAATTTCTCAAAGAAGTAAAAATCCCATTTAGTCAGGGATTAGATCAGGGATTTGATATATAGGGTCAGGGATTTGATATATTAGAAATAACACTAATATGTATTCTTTTTGCGTAACACTGTTTTCCAGCTATAATATTCAAGGTTTATTGTTTGGAAATAGCGATGTGTAAAAATGTTACTGTGACGACTAATACAGTCGTTAATTGTATTATTCAACTGCGACTAAAGTTTTCGTTTTCTCGCCCAGAATTCCCATCTAAAGCGCCGTATTTTGATTTCTACAACTTTTGATCATTATTAATTTGACACACTTTTATACCTTGATCATCGAAATAAGTAAGATTAAGATTCCTGGTGTGAATGTGCATTTTAAGTGTATATTTGTCTGTGTTATAAGTTAGAGTTGTTATTGAATGCATTTTTATAATCTCCAATTTGTTTCCTTGTCATGTGGTTAGAGTGCTAACAACTGTGTGTGTGCTGATACCATTTTTAAATATGCATGTTCGTTATAGGTTAGAAACCTCAATAGACGGAACTTTGATCACTTTAAGATTCATAATTTTAGCTATTTAAAAAATCCAATCTGTTTACTTTGAAATTGTTTAATAAATCATGTCTCAATCCAAATACTGTTACAATGTAAGAAATATCAGCACAAAAGTAAATGTTTATTTTTACTCAGTAAAAGAACAATTACACAATATTAACAGTACTATCTAGTTGTGAATCGGAAATAAAATGTGTAGCTATATAGATATTTTATTTCAAATACACAACTAGATCTATAAACTATCGGTCACTATTTTTTGCATATTATTTTACTGAGCTAAAAGAAATATTTTCTTTTGTGTTGACATTTCTATTATTGGAATAGTATTTTCTCTGTCATACGAATTTTTAAACATTACAAACATTATTGATGTTTGATTAAAAATAATCCATATATTTAAAGCTGTTTGCTAAAAATGTCAAATAATTCCATCGAATTTCGACCGTATACGCATGCGTCAAAAAAGGACTGGCCAATGAGGCCGAGGGTCTATTCCTGTCTCCAAACGTATTTGGGATCAAGATCAACTCCTGTTGTTTTGATGTCCGCGTTGCGTTAAACCTAGGAAGATATTTATATAAAAAACTGTGGAGTGTTTAGAAGGTATTTATTTTATTTATTGTTGTATTTATTGTAATTTGAATGAATACTTAGGTATCCATTTCGGATTTACTGTGTAACATGAATTTAGGTTCATTTAACGTTCGCGAAATCAAATCATTTTGTTTATATAGTACAGAAAATAATTCTTCAATCGTAAATAAAAATATAGTAGAACATGTAATACAAAATTGGACCACTTATATTCCGTTTATGATCGGATATGAATCTTATGGTGTTCCGATTGCTAATGAAAACGATTATGTAAATATAATGTCAAAAGACAGTACGCACGGCAGTAATATTTTTATTATTATTTGTCCGAAAAAAGCGAATCTGAGCGTCTGAATATAAATTATAAAATATTATTTCTGTATTTAGCAACTAAATATTTAATAAATATGCAGGAATGTGACTAGCCTTATGTGAATGTATAATATATATAAGTCTGAACTTTAGCATTATTTTTTAACAGAAATATACTATCTCTATTCGATTTAAAAGTTTTGTCATTATATAAGTGTGCTATTTTATTTGTAAAGAGTATGTATGCATTATATTGTTTGTATGTATACAAATCTTTAGAATCTCTTAATATTTGAATAATGTTTACATTATATTTGTTTGTATGTATACAAACAATATATGTATACAAAGAAGTATGTATACAAACAATGTATCATGTAACAATATTAATATTTACATTGTATTGTTTGTATGTATACAAATCTTGAATGTTTTAATTTATTACATTCATTTTTTACCAGTTTGCATGTCCGTTCATGGGCGATTCATATGAAACTCATAATTTGTCACAAATTGGTGATTTTATTGATTTAGTGCTTTGCCCAAGAATGTGGAAAAAAAACTTTGGTACTTTTCGGTTAGCCGGGCGCCAGTGATATATGTACAGATATAAATACATATGTATATACATATATATATACATACATACATATATGTACATATATAAATGTATGTATATATATGTATATGCAGATATATGTGTATACATATATGTATGTATATATATACATGTATCTATTTCACTGGTGCCCGGCTAACCGAAAAGTACCAAAACTTTTTGACATCGGGTGAAATGAATGAGGTTATTTCGGTTTTTCTTTTGTATATAAAAAATGTTATATGTAAAAAAATCCTGGCCATTAATCACATTGTTTTTTGTATATTTAAAGACGATTACTTATTCTTTGTAATTATTTTTTTGTTGGGGGTTTTTGAGCAAAATAATATTACTTCATAGCTAGAACCAGTTCATCATTAATATTTACTTATTTACTTAATCCTTTGACCGCTGAGCAAATGGGCAAATTTGTAATGTTTTTTCTGTTATTTTTTTTAAATGTCAAAAAAAGATAAATTTTCAAACTTGGTATAAAAAACTTAAGTACTTCTCTATTATCCCATCGTCCACTTTTCATAACAAAATACTATCGCCAAACTGTATGATTAAATGCCAAAAATGCAGTCCCATTTACTTGATGTCGGAAGCATTATACGTGTTTGTTATGTCATCAAGTGGTTTTTAATTCAACATTTGCGCGTATTAATGACAACGTTCTCCCGTTTATTTGGCGTTACAGTTTGGCGATAGTTTTTTGTGATGAAAAGTGGTCGATGAGATAATAGAGAAGTACCAAAACTTAATTACGTATATGAGTAGATTCCTTGACAGTATTAATCATTACTCAATATTTTAAAACTGCATCATATTTGTAGAATTATATTAATTTAAACAATGCTTCTATTGAAGTGTGAAGAAGCACATACTTCTATGAAGAACCATATATTTACATAATCGTTTTCATTAGCAATCGGAACACCATAAGATTCATCCCCGATAAAAAACGGACTATAAGTGGTCCAATTTTGTATTACGTGTTCTACGATATTTTTACGTACATTTGAATAATTATTTTCTGTACTATATAAACAAAATGATAGAGATCTAAAACAACAATTTCCATCGGGATTGATTTCGCGAATGTTAAATGAGCCTAAATTCATTTTTAAACAGTAAATCCGAAATGGACACCTAAGTATTCATACAAATTATAATAAATAAAATAAATACCTTCTGAACACTCCACAGTGAGTTCTATATAAATATCTTCCTAGGTTTAATGCAACGTGCAAGAAAAAAAAAAAACAGGAGATGATCCCAAACACGTTTCTAGAGACAGTAATAGACCCTCATTTTAATGGCCGGTGTTTTTTTTTTTTTTTACGCATGCGTATTGGGTCGAATATTGTTGAAAAATGATTTTGAAGAAAAAATCGGTAAATTCAGAAAATGGTTTCGGGAAAAACTTCACCAAATGGTTTCAAAATTCTTTGAGTGACAGCGGGAAAAAAAATTTCATTTTACATTCAATTATCGCAATTGGCGAGTGTGACTATTAAGTTTAGCCAGTACTGGATACTACTAGATATAATGATTATGAACCATGATTTTTTTGTTATTGGGCGAGATTCATGTTTTTTCAGCAATTCTTTGACGAAATTCGTGTTTTTTCAGCGATCCTTTGAAGAATTTCGCATTTTTCTCGCGATCCTTAACGAAATTCGCATTTTCCAGCGATTCTTTGATAAAATAAATTTTATTCTGCAATTTTTAGACGAAATTTAGTAAAAAAGCGTGATCTTTTGGTGAAATTTCCTTTTTTGCGATTCTTTGACAAAATTTGCTTATCTTTCACGATCCTTTTGCATAATTCACGTTTTTTCTGTGGTCTTTTAATGAAAGTCATGTTTTCCCATGATCCTTTGATGAAATTAGCGTTTTTTTCTCAATCATTTGACGAAATCTGTGATTTTTTCAAAACGCAAAGATTGGTTAGATGTTTTTAGTCTGCAGGTGCCCTAAAAAGTCTGATGCCCGTTGCTGCATCGCACACATTCTTCCATGGGGCATCGAACGAAGGAAATTCATCCTAAAGAATGATTGTTTCATTCCTGACATTTCTAGAAAGAAACAACGTTCAATTTATTGGCTGAATTGTAAAGGGCGAAATGGTGTCAGACATTAGCGGAAATAAAGTGCGCAATTTGTTCGTTTATGGAAAGAATTGTGAAATTCGTTAATCGATAAATTGCAAAATTTGTCAATCGATAGAGGAAAAATCACAAAATTCATTAATCGACGGAAAATTCATCAACTGTTTTGAAATTTGTCGAGCGACAGCAGAGAAAAAAATCTTTTTCCATTCAGTCATTGCAATTGGTGAGTGTGACTATTATGTTTGACCAGTGGTGGCAATAAAGTCCATTGCAAAATTTTCAGTATTACTCGCTGTTTGGCAAGTTCTAATTTTGTCCTATACTTCAAAACCCTTTTGATCATCACATCAGTGTGCAGGACAGTTTTTTTAGGTAGACCATTTGATGAATTTCGTGATTTTTCCGTTATCAATTGACCAATTTTGCTGCTATTGATTGTTGAATTTTATAATTTATCAACTATTGATTAGCGAATTTCATGATTTTTTCCATGAACGTTTGACGAATTACGCAAAAAAATTAAGAATATCGTTAAATTGTCTTGGGTAAAAAAAAATTACTATTGTCAAATGCCTTCGAGAAAAAAGTTGCAAGTTGAAACGCCTGTGACCTCTTTTTCATGTTATGCATTTCTGGGAGTCCATCCCCCCACTCCCCCCAAGTGGGACACTTTTCTAAATTTTGCACAGACCCCTCATGTGATACATCGCTGGAAAAGTCTTTGACCGCTTATTCATGTTATGCATCTCCAGGGTCCATCCCGCCACTCCCCCCCCCTAAGGGGGGCACTTTTCTAAATTTTGTTGACACCCCTCATGTCATATATTGTTGGAAAGGTCTGTGACTGCTTAATCATATTATGCATCTCTGATGTCCATCTCCCCACTTTGCCCCCCCCCCCCCCTCAAAGGGTACTTTCTAAATTTTGCGCACAACCCTCATGTTATATATCATTGGAAAGGTCTGTGACCACTTAATCATATTATGCATCTCCGATGTCCATCTTCCCACTTGCCCACCCCCCCCAAGGGGTACTTTCTAAATTTTGCTCACAACCCTCATGTTATATATCATTGGAAAGGTCTGTGACCACTTAATCATATTATGCATCTCCGATGTCCATCTCCCCACTTTGCCCCCCTCCCCCCAAGGGATACTTTCTGAATTTTGTTGACACCCCTCATGTCATATATTGTTGGAAAGGTCCGTGACTGCTTAATCATATTATGCATCTCCGATGTTCATCTCCCCACTTTGCCCCCCCCCAACGTACTTTCTAAATTTTGCACACAACCCTCATGTTATATATCATTGGAAAGGTCTGTGACCACTTAATCATATTATGCATCTTCGATGTCCATCTTCCCACTTGCCCCCCCCCCCCCAAGGAGTACTTTCTAAATTTTGCTCACAACCCTCATGTTATATATCATTGGAAAGGTCTGTGACCACTTAATCATATTATGCATCTCCCCACTTTGCCCCCCCCCCTCCCAAGGGATACTTTCTGAATTTTGTTGACACCCTCATGTCGTATATTGTTGGAAAGGTCCGTGACTGCTTAATCATATTATGCATCTCCGATGTTCATCTCCCCACTTGCCCCCCCACCCCCAATGGGTACTTTCTAAATTTTGCTCACAACCCTCATGTTATATATCATTGGAAAGGTCTGTGACCACTTAATCATATTATGGATCCCCGATGTCCATCTCCCCACTTTGCCCCCCCCCAAGGGATACTTTCTAAATTTTGTTGACACCCCTCATGTCGTATATTGTTGGAAAGGTCCGTGACTGCTTAATCAAATTATGCATCTCCGATGTTCATCTCCCCACTTTGCCCTCCCCCAACGTACTTTCTAAATTTTGCACACAAACCTCGTGTTATATATCATTTGAAAGGTCTGTGACCACTTAATCATATTATGCATCTCCAATGTCAATCTGCCCACTTTGCCCCCCCCCCTCCCCCAAGGCATACTTTCTAAATTTTGTTGACACCCCTCATGTCACATATTGTTGGAAAGGTCCGTGAATGCTTAATCATATTATGCATCTCCAATGTCAATCTGCCCACTTTGCCCCCCACCCCCCCCCAAGGGATACTTTCTAAATTTTGTTGACACCCATCATATGTCACATATTGTTGGAAAGGTCTGTTACTGCTTAATCATATTATGCATCTCCGATGTCCATCTCCCCACTTTGCCCCCCCCCACAAGGGGTACTTTTCTAAATTTTGTTGACACCCCTCATGTCATATTGTTGGAAAGGTCTGTGACTGCTTAATCATATGCATCTTCGGGGTCCATCCCGCCACTACCCCCCCTTAAGGGGGGCACTTTTCTAAATTTTGGACACAACCCTCATGTGATATATCGATGGAAAGATCTCTGACCACTTAATCATATTATGCATCTCCAATGCCCATCTCCCCATTTTGCCCCTCCCCCAGGAGGTACTTTCTAAATTTTGCACACAACCTCATGTGATATATCGATGGAAAGGTCTGTGATCGCTTAATCATATTATGCTCCCCACTATGAAATTTGTCAAGTTAAAGCAACTATAAAATTTAATTTTATGGTACTATGAAGTTGTTTGCCGTCAAATTTTGACGGGTTCCATCTAGTACAGTTTTAAACATATTTAAAAAAATGGAATATTAAAACGAATAATGACCATTGTGGGTTCAAAAGTTTAGGAATTGTTTTAGGATCTAATAATCACATATGAGACAAATGATGACATATCTGATTTTGAACAATATGGATTAAAAGGTGCGGTACATAATCCTATTTGTTATCTAGTCAACATATTTACTTGACACATATAAGTTATAAAATTGTTTAAAAACTTACCTTTGATTTAATAACTTTTCTTATTATAACAACAATGTTTTAGGTCTGCTTTTTCTTCGCAGAAGAAATTCCTGAAACGTAATATTTTTTGCTTTACTGAAATATAACCCAACAAACACGAGATTTTTGGCCACATGTCGTAATCGTTGTGGCCAAAAAAGTTTGCGGCAATTTGTATCCAGCCATTAATGTATTTCAACTGACGCGCCCGCACACCGGATGTCTATCGCCAAATCGTTAACGGGCAAATGGCGGGGAAACTTAATGCAATTTCAGTGCCCAATAGCGAATGAAAGTACGTTTGCGGCAAAGATATACAAATCTATCATCGTTTAAAAGTCAGTGGCCCAGTATAATCTTCTCGACATTTTTATTATAAGAAATAAAAAGTATTTTTACTTCACATTTTATAAGATTATTTTCGTTATTTTAAACCGGGATTTATGTGACATGATAAAATATGCTGCATTTAAATATTTTATGCAATAAAAAATACACAAAAAGTACCCTTCTTTAATTCAAAGAGTTTTTATGTGAAAAAAAAAAAAAAAATCATAAAAATAGTTAATGTTTTGGCTTTTAAAGTATGCATTAATATATTTAAATGAATATTTTCTGTGAGCACCTAGAATGAAAATGAATATTGCAATCTTTAGACACACATATTATTTAAACATATTAAAAAAAATAATGATAAATAGGAATTTATTTTCAATTTGAATTATATATTTCAATTTCAATGAAAAAATATTTGTCAAAAGAAATAAATGCCCCTTTGCCAAAAAGCAGTTACTGTTAAGGGAAAAAAAAAAAAAAAAAACATTTTTTTATTTTTTTTTTTGGGGGGGGGGTGATTTTATATTATCTGTATATTATCTATAAATCAGTTTCAAAAAATAAGTTATTTTCATTTTTTGAAACACTCAAAATTTAGATTTAAAAGAAAAAATATCCTAAATGGCAGTAATAGCAAATGCCCCCCCCCCCCCATAAATGGGAATTTATTTCCAATTTGAAAAATATAGTTCAATTTCAATAAAAAAAATATTTGTCAAAAGAAATAAATGCCACTTTGCCAAAAAGCAGTTACTGTTAAAGGAAAACAGAAAAAAAAAAATCTTTTTTTTTTTTTTTTTTTTTTTGTGGGAAGGGGGGAGGGGGGGCTGATTTTATATTATCTATAAATCAGTTCCAAAAAATAAGTTATTTTCATATTTAAACGAAAAAATATCCTAAATAGCAATAATAGCAAGCAAACCCCCCCCCCCCCCGACTCTTTTCACAGAAACACTAAATTAGAAACATTACATTAACATCACAGAAACATTAAATTAATCCAGGCTTGCCGGCAAATACAAGGAGGGAAAGATGAAACAAAGATTTCCCTTTTCCGACACATTTTTTTCCCAGTGGGTATTTTTGTAAATATATTTTTAAATGTTTTCAAATTTGTAATAATAAGCATTTAGAAATTTCCACTTTTAAACTTATTTAATATTGTATAAGAAATTTTAAAGATAAAAAAACCTTGGAAAAATAATTCTATTGAAAGATAGTGTTTTTAGAAAGGAATACATTTTCTTGTTTCTGCGGGCTGGTAGGGATTTTGTATGTTAGCAGCGTCATGATGGCAGCGTGAGCAAAGTCTGTTTACAAAGTTTTGAAGCAAGCCTCCCTATTCCTGGCGTCGTCATCGTATTCTTTTGAGGATTTTGATTTACAAATTAGGTAAGATTATTTTTCTATATTATTCCAAGAGTTAGTTAAAAATTAGTTTTCATCATTCTCAGGGACAGATTTAAGTTCAAGATAAAGAAAGCTGAGAAAAAGCATCAGCAATTTTGTAAAATTAACTGCATTGCTTTGCTTATGTTACTTACTTCTACAGAAGTGTATAAAAAAAAGTTATTTACTGATTTATCTCTGCCCTGAATATGCTATTAATAAGTTGATTGTAATTATATATATGCCAGGAGTCAGGGTATAATGTGCCGGTAATGAACACTCCCAGAAGTTTTGGGTTTATAAAAAAATAACCAATAAAAATTCAGCTTTTTTTCGTAAATCTCCGTTGCTTGTTTTATAATCTGCTTTATTGCTGACAATCTTAAACTAGTCAGGAAGCCGAAAATAATATTTCACAGTTTCAGTAAAAATTTTACTTCATAAGTTAAGATCTGGTTTTAATTAACTAATATATATATTCTGTATTTTCTGACGATAATGGCATGTTTTTGTTTTGATTGTAATAGAAAACTTCGAATTTTATGTACTAATGACCATTTGCAAAATTTCACTTAGTTTTAAGATGTTAATAAATTAGGTAATTTGTTTATAATTCATTAATGGGATTCTTAATTAATCATGGTAATGGTGCCTAAAATGTTTTGGTTTAACCGAATAGCTAAGTAATCTGATTAATTTTTAAATTCCACTTAGAGTGTAATAGGAACACAACTTGGTACTTTTCTGTTATACCAACACATGCCAAAATATATGCTAATTTGCCATTTATTTCAATCCTGACAGTGTAAAGAATTGTTTATTGCAAACCATACCAAACATTCTAATTGGGCTATTTATTGAACGTTAATCTTTTATCATTAATATTATTTAATCATAACCTCACAAAACATCTTAACGTGCTACTTTTCATATAGAAAATATTTATTAAATTATAACTTGCATTTATTATTGACACTGAAATGGATTTTACCATTTGGCTGTTACATGAGGATGTAGAAGCAGCAATAAAATTGTTTTAGGACTTTAAAGATGCATAAAAAAAGTTTATCAAAAAAAAAAAAAAACAATAAACGTCTTCATTCAAAATATGAAATGTTTACTGCAATCATACATATGTGTGTATTTATATATATACATGTCATCACTGGTGTCCGGCTAACTGAAAAGTACCAAACATTGTATCAATTATCTTCTTTAATTACTTTCCTGGAATTATAATTTATCTCCATCTTTTATATTATGTTCTGCAGTGTTTTTCTTTTTCAGTACCGTAATTTCAGTAAAAAGTGCTATAGTGCATATGCGTTTAAAAATTTAAAACAGTCTAAGTGCACAGTACTTCTGCTGTGCAGCTGATTCGGTATTTTTTTTTTTTTTTTTTTGCTCCCCATAGTATAGGTGCAGATTCCCAAAATCTGTAAGGGGCCAGTGGCTCCTAAACCCAGAAAATCCAGTGGCCACATTGTGAAACAAACGCATAAAAACTATAGCATTTATATGGCTATATGGGGTTTATTGTCTACTATTAAAGCTTAAAAGTAATAAACAGTATATTTTAAATTAATTTACACAAAACTTAAATAAATAAATGATTTATTTTTTCTTCATTAAAATTGGGCAACGGGATTTTATAGAATCTTCCAACCATAATTGTATACAGTTTATAGGAATGAATATTTGTAATGTAAGGCCCCATATAAACGATTCTCTAATTTTTTTGTTCTATAGATAAATCCCCCCCCCCGACCAAAGGGTTTTTCATAGCTGAAAATAAATGCCCGACATGGGCATTTGCATCAAAAAGTATCTCTATAAAAATCAAAAGAAAAAATACATATGAAAAAATATTGAGAAGATTTATTTTATTTTAAGATTTAGATTTTAATAAAATTGAACAATTTTTGACATTCAGGGATAATTAAGAAGAAAACAGAAAACTTGTTGATCTGCGAAAATGTGGTATCCATGCTTAATCATGATTTTTAATTATGGACAACAGAAAAAAATAAAAAAGCGGTAAATATAGCAGAAAACGTGCGAAATTGACTTAAAAAATGTGGAAATCTGACAGTCGCTGGAAAAGGGGCGTTCCTGTAAGACACTTAGACATAGGCCATAGGCGACTTAGACATGGAAAGTTAGGGGCCAAAGAAAAAAATACAGTCGCCACGTGGCGACTGGCGACCGTGTATCTGCACCTATACCCCATAGAAATATTTAGAAAAGATGCCATTTTTCCTTCTTCATCAACTGGCCAAAATGGCTTGCCACGAGTCTTCTCCATAACCTACCATAGAAACTTAGCCTTCCCCATTCTCAAAAAGACCATTGGATTGCATATTTTTATGCCATTTCATCCATTTTAATTCATGAAATGCAAAATATATTACATACTGTATTAAATCATGAATGAATTTTAATGTGTAACTCCCCATTCACACAATAAAATTTATTTGACCAAAGGATATTTCATGCAGGCGATATCTCATTGATAATGAGAAAGAGTAAACATTATGAGGGGCTTGTTAAAAGTCCTAAGAAAGGATAAAAGTATCACTGGATAGTAGAAGTGAAGAATATCCCCTTTTTTATGGAAATAACTTACCAATCCTAACTTACAGAAAATCAGTTTGATACGTTAAAATAAATGTATTAAATGCAAATTATTATGTGTGTATGTGCATGCTGAAATAAGTTTTAATTTAAAAGAAGAAAAAATGATTCACTGGCGTCAGTTATATACATTAATCAGTTTCAGTTAACTTTTTGTTTTTAAATTTCTAGTTGAATATGATAAATGCTTAATGTTGCAACCTATTACAATTTATTTTCATATTTTTAAAGAGACTACGGTGACAGCCGAGATAATGTTGAGCCATGCTTCTAAGAACACCGTTTGACAGAATGCCAAGCCGATTCCATTCATACTGTTGGTTGTCCCCGGCAACAGAAGCTGAAGTCATCGCTCTTTATCTTAGGCAGCATACGGACTTCTCCATTTTCAACATAGACTAGCCATTTTCACCCATGTACAGTTTGCTCCAAGTTTCTATCAAGCATGGTGCATCAGTAGATGGTGTTTAGAGAAGATTCTTGTGCAGCTTAAACTCATTTGGCATTCAAGCAAAGGTAAGTTTTCAATTTGCTCAGTTTATAATGCAAGGCTTTTATCTTGGGGCCCATTTTGAGAAAAGTAAAAGTTATTTGTGTGAAAATGATTCCAGATTTTCCCCCAGGTTTAAAAAAGGGCAGGGTGCTGCTGGTGAGAAAAGGGCACTTTTTGGATTCTTGAGAGCACTTTTCAGATTTTTAAGGGCACATTTTTAATTGTTAAAGGTATTATTTTGGTTTTTAAAGCCACTTTCAATATTTAAAAATCAGGACACTCTTTTTAAGACAACACTGAGTCAGTTTTTACTATGAAAGCAAATTTTTTAATGCAAAAAGGAGAAAGGGCACTTTTTGTACTGTGGGGCAAGCAGGGACGCGCCGACCCAGTGTGCAATGTGTGCAGCGCTCACAGGCGCCGAAGTATAGTAAAGGTGCCAAAGATTTCAGTTGAGGAAAAAAATATTTCAAAAAGAAAAAAATACTTAATTTAATTATACTATTACAACTCCTTGACATCTATTATGTATTAGTACGCACATACAATCCATTTAAAACAGATTTTTATGCTTTATTCAAATATTCAATCTATTGTAATTGTATCATTATTTTCTCCAGGACACTGATTTTTTCCGTTTTATGCAGGATTCTGATGCAAACAGGTTCCATTTTCTCACTTTTTACTGTATTTTGAATTCTATTTACATACCTGTCAACCTTTTTTAATTTTTTAATCAAATACCAATATTTTGAACCTGAAATTTTACTTAATAAATGAAATCAGATAAGCATCCTATAGAAACAAGACGTGTTTTATTAAATAATTTTTCTTGTTCAAAATGCGTTTATTTGACTTAAAAAAAAAAAAAAGGTTTGCAGCTATGTATTTATACTGAGGGATATGGATGTAGAGCGCCCACTGAAGTTCGGCACACAGGCGTTGGATGCTACTGGCGTGTCCCTGAGGGCAAGAAGGGTGCTAATTCTTTTTATGAGGGGCAAAAAGGTGCTATTTTGTAAACCAAAGGGCAGGCAGGGTGCAGCACCCTTCTGAAACTGTCTGGGGGAAACTCTGATTTTTTTTTTTTTTTTTTTTTTTTTTTTTTTTTTTTTTTTTGTAAAAGATAACATTTTGTAATGAATATGAAATTTAGTTACTCAAATTTGAACCAAACGTTTATTGATAACTTCTTTAAGTCCTTCTGTTAAAGTTTTCGTTTCAATTTGTTTGCAAACTACACATTTTGAAACATAACAAAATAAAAATTAACAATGAAGAGTATGTTTTTATAGAATGGAATTTTGTGAATTGCCCCTTTTCGATGATCTTGGGGAAATCAGAGCTGAAACCTTAGTATAACAGTAATTGTAGAGGCCGCTATAACAAGAAACTAGCAAAAAAGGGTATCGGCTTTACAGTTACTTTTCATTTTTTCATAATGTACAGCTAAAATGCTATTTTATCTGTGCTCGCAGTGAAAACATTTTTTCTGAGGCAGGCTAAATTTACAACAATAAAAGAAATGCCCATTTAATTATTAATTTTTTTAATTGCATTTATTGTATTTTCTGAAATCATAGTCTTTTCCAACAGTTTTAAAAATGACTTTTTTTTTTTTTTAATATAATTTTAAAACTAAACTTTAATTTTGCATGAGATTTTTTCCTTATCTTTTTCTATGTTTTATAGATAAATTTTTTATGTACCGAGTAAATAGTTCTTATGAATTATGGCATATATTATACATTTATATTCAAATAACTTTTTATAGATCACTTATAAATTAATTTGTCTTTAAATATGCTTAAAAAATGAAATTCTTGCAACTACTCGGCTGCAATTTGGCTGATTAACGAGTATATACCAAGTACTTGGTACAGCTCTAGTTTCTCATAAGCATGACTGATTTCTCCATTTTCATAGAAAATCAATGTTTAAAAATGATAAGCTGTGTGTTTTAGAGATTAATACAAAAATGTGGAGAGATCATGATACAAATATAAAAAGCGAGAAGAGGGCTAAAATAAGATGCATGTTTAATATATAATATTAATATACCAATATATTCATAGTAATTGAAACTTAAGTTTAATTGTTGACTCCAGTTGAACATTAAAATAATTATTCATTATATACATTGCCACTGTTTATCTGGTGTTCCCAATTTTACCAAGTATTTTTTTAAATCTTGCACATGATCATGTACTGATACTATTAGCTCTGTTTTTCACTTGAGTGTGTGTGCAGTAATGTTTGCTTCAGTTTGCCTAGTTTTGATATTATAGTGCAGATTTTTTAACTGTGCAGGGTAAGGTGTGTTTGAATTCAAAATTCATTATGTAATACAAAAGAAAGAAAACTGACAGGAAAAATAGTAAATAAAAGGTTTTTTTGTTTTACTTTAATAAAATTTTGTATTATGCACATCACATACTTAAATTTTTCTGGCGAGTTTCAACTTTCATAACATAATTTTTGAAAGTAAGTTTTTCAAAATGATTTATTAATGTTGTTTAAAAGGAGTTCCTTATTTCTATCTCTTGTGTGAGTTTCATAAAGTTTTTACTGTGTTTTATATATGGGAAAATATAATTAAGTCATTGTTAACTTTGATTTAAATCTTTTAAGACAAAAGTATTCTTGTCACCTTGATTTAAAATTAATCACAAAGGAATATATAAAATGAGTATGAGTATAAATTATATGTTTCATAAAGAAGTTATTTAATTCATGTAATTTATAGAATTGAAGAATACTCAATATACCATTAAAACTATAATAAAAAAGCTGTTAACTGATATCTTTTAAGTGACCAAAAAATCATTTTTTAAACTTAAGGTATTTTGAAAATATTCTTATGTTTTGCCCAAAATATTTTGCAAATGTAAGATTCTGGAGAGGGGTTGAAAGCTCAAATCCATGTTTTATAAATTTTTGATTTAAATCAAATATCAAGTAATAAACATGTGGATTTTTACATTGCTAACTAAGCGTAAAACCAACAGAGTGAAAAATGTCCAAGTCTGGAAGCTTGGTTACGCTTAGTTAGCAATGTAAAAATTTGCATGTTTATTATTCAGTAATTTCATGTGAATTTCATTGCTGAAAATTAATTGAAAAAATAATTAAAATTACTCAAATATCAAGTTTTTACAATAAAATAACTGTGGTATATAATAATTTTTTTTATGCTGAAAAGAACTTTTCCTAGTATTTGTATTTAGTATCCATTGTGTAATTTTCATTCATTAACCCCTTAATCGTCGCACCTTTTAAGTGTAGGCCACTTTTAAAAAAATCAGATTGTGTTGATTACCACCAGTTTTTTAAGTAGAAATGTTCATCTTATTTAATAGACAGATAAAATAATGCAAGAATAAAGCCAATAACACTATTTTAAAAAACTGGTGGGAATCAAACAATCTGAATAAAACAGGCGTAATCTACGCTGCCCGTGAATGTCTCGGGCACGACGATTAAGGGGTTAAAAAAATTGTATATGTGAAAAAAACATTTAACAAATACCACAATTTCAGGCTTATACATGTTTAAAAATAAAATTTATCTATATCTACCAGTGCGGTGTTTGATAATTGGAAGGTGTGGTTACATTAATGGGTCATGGGAGTGTTCAGCATTGGCCGAGGACTCGGTTTCCCTTATGGGATCCCGGCTATGGAGCCGTTGTTCACTTCTGGCATTCCGCCCAAGTGTGTTGTGGTGGTGTCCTCTGAGTTTGGGCTCCACCGTATCATTGCAGCGACCTCTGTCGTCATTCATTTGGGAAAGGGTGATGAAGCGTAGGAGGCTTAGGCCCCCACTTCTCCCCTGACCGAAGAGCACCACCTTAGAGGTGTCCAGGTAAACCGGCCCTTTTTGGTTATAGGCTCACGAGAGCCTGGAATCGGCAGTGAAATAAGACTGCCTTCGGTAGCCGTAGCTTATCATATCTACCAATGCGGCGTATACGAAGCATTCGTGATTTTTTTTTTCCTTGAAAAAAATCCAGTCATTTAATGTTGAGTGAACAACCGAAAACAATATTAAATTGCTTTTTTCATGGGTCTGCAATAATAATCACTCAAAATATGTTGGGCCCCAAAGCAGAATATTTAGCAATGTTCTGCAACGAATCTTCAGCTGATCAAAAATATTCTGTGGGAATTTAAAAAAAAAAAAAAAACAGGGAGATGTCCTTGTATATATAGGAGTGCAATTTCATCTTTTATAGAAATGCAAACGACGTTTCATAAAGCACTGACACATACATACCAAAGACACGTTATTTTGGGTTAAGATATATTTTTTAAACTATCGCATTGACAAACAGTTTACAGTTCTGTCAACAGGGCTTGAATTTCAGGGCAGGATTCGCGCCGAAAATTTTGAAATCCCGCCCAAAAAATTTCAGCATTTTTGGAGAAATTTGCATTATTTAATTTACCTGCAACCGAACGATAAATTTCGTGATTTTTTTCCCGCAACCGATTGACGAACTTTGTGTTTTTTCCGCGACTGATCGACGAACTTTGATTTTCCGTGACAGATCAATGAACTTTGTGTTTTTCCGTGACAGATCAACGAACTTTGTGTTTTTCCGCGACTGATCGACGAACTTTGCATTTTTTAAGCAACTGATCAACGAATGTTGCATTTTTATCCGCGACAGATCAACGAACTTGGGTTTTTTGGGGACAGATCGACGAACTTTGAGTTTATTCCGCAATCGATCAACGAAATTTGCTTTTTTCCGCAACTGATTGACGAACTTTGAGTTTTTTGGTGACAGATCGACAAACTTTGCATTTTTTCTGCAACAGATCAACGAACGTTGCATTTTTTTCTGCGACTGATCAACAAACTTTGCGTTTTTTCTGCGACAGATAGACGAACATTGTGTTTTTTAAGCGACTGATCGACGAACCTTGCGTTTTTTTGGGGACAGATCGACGAACTTTGTGTTTATTCTGCAATCGATCGACGAACTTTGCGTTTTTTGGTGACTGATCGACGAACTTTGCATTTTTCCCGCAACAGATCGACGAACTTTGCGTTTTTTCCACGACTGATCGACGAACTTTGCATTTTTTCGCGATCGATCGATGAACTTTGCGTCTTTTCCGCGATCGATCGGTGAATCTCAATCAAGTAAAATCTAAAGTCAGAAATTTATTTAACAACCTAATTGTTAAGGGTCCCTAACACATTTAATGGAACTTGAAAAATACACTGCATATATAAAACTTAACTTACTTCCCTTTTTTATAATAAAAATAAAAATTTTACATAATCATTCTCAGTTGACTTAATTTTTTCAATGGTATTTTGTCATGTCTGCATTAATGTAATTCTTTAAATAGCACGTAAAATAATAGTGGGGTTTAAAGATATTTTTTTCTCCCTAACAAACATTACAACTCCCCTCCATTTAAAAATGTTGGTAGGGAGACTCCATTCCTTGGAAAAATTGAATTTCAAGCCCTGGTCAATAACTTTACAAAAGATATATTTTGAGATATCACCTTTATGGAGAAAAAGTCTTTGGAAATTTGCTCCATACATAGTTATAAGTCCAGCTTTTAGAGCTTTTCTAACAGATTTATATCCAGGCGGAGGCCCATGTGCTTTTCTTTTGGTACTGAATACATGTCATTAGTAATATATGTTGTCGCAACTTCACTGTACATGAGATTTAAAATTTTTTATTAGTAATGAATATAGTGTTAACTCTAGAACTAAAGGGTAGCCGGAGGGAAATATTTTTAAAAAGGCCACACTGTTCCCTAAAAGAGCACTCTTGCATCCTGTTCAAAAGATATATTTTGAACTTGTTTGTTTATTATCCCCACTTATCAATAGAATTTTGCGATATTTTCCTGTGACCAATTGACTAATTTTGCGACCGACTGACAAATGGGATTTTTTTTCACGACCAATTAACAAATTTCACAATATATGAGATTTTCCACTTGATCGACTGGCGAATTTCATCATTTTTTCTCGCAACCGATCAATATAGGTGAAAACTGGGAAATCTGATTAGTAGCCAATTGCCAATAGACTCGGTTTCATTAATGGCTACTTTTTAAAGTACTGACTAATGTTTCAAATTTTCTAGATAAAGTATAATCATCATATAGAAACATATTTTTGTATAAATCAGTTTTATACCAGCGAAGTGCTCATGATAAGAATAGGGAAAAAGTCAAAATTCAGGAAAATTTTCTAAAAATCGGAAAGTCTATTATCACATTAATTTTTTTAGAATATGATCATGGATTATTTGTCAGGGGTGATTGTGTTCCAGTTATGTACCGGAATTGCAGTATTTTTTTCTTTTTCAATACCAGAATGCCTTTTTTTTTCGTATAGATCGGTTGTAGGGAAAAAAATCTCAAAATTCGTCAGTCGGTCGAAAAAAAAAACCCCGTAAATTTTGTCAGTTAGACGCGGGAAGAATATCACAATGATCGTCAATCGGTTGCAGGAGAATATAGCTAAATTTGTTAATCAATTGCTGAAAAAAATCTTGAAGTCTGGAAATTCTTTAGTCGGTCGCATGAAAAACTCCTGCAAATTTCGCTAGTAAGCTGCAGGGAAAAAACCCGTAAATCTGCTGATTGGTCACAAGAAAAAACTGAACAATTAGCCAATTGATAGCAGGAAAAAAAAGCATGAAATTTGTCAATCGGGTAGCACGGAAAATTTTAGAAATTTGTCAGTCAATCATAAGAAAAAAAATCATGAAATTCTTCTGTCGTTTATGAGGTGAAACTTGTCAGTTGATCAGGGGGAAAAATCGTGCAATTCGTTGATCCATCATGGAACAAACCTGCAAAATTTGCCAGTTGGTCAAGTGTGAAATTATCATGAAATTAGATAGTCAGGGGTGAAAAAAATTGTGCTATTCGTCAAACAAATGGGGGGGGGGGCGAAATCGCAAAGTTCTTAACACATTCTTGGTAAAAAAAAAAAATCGTAAAATTCGTCAGTTGGTCAAGGATTATAATGGAATGTGTAACTGGGAAGTGACCGCGTAGGGGTGGCAATCAATGACAATTTTTTAATCGCCACTTTTACAACTTTAATTGTCACATGGCGAGTGGCAATTAAAGTTTCGCAATTTTCCACGACTTATTGAAGAATTTTGCGATTTTTTTCCTGTGACTGATTGAAGAATTCTGTGATTTTCCTCTCGATAGACTGACGAATTTCACAATAATTTTTAGATTTTTCCCTTGATTGACAGGCGCATTTCGTAATTTTTTCTTGCTACCGATGAACGATTTTTGTGATTTATTTACCGCGTCTGGTTGAAGAATTTCTCGATTTTTTCTGACAATCCACTGACGAATTTCATATATATTTTTTTTCTCAAGCACCTGAAGAATTTAAAGTTTTTTTTTTCATGATTGACTAACAAATTTCGTGATTTTTTTCCGTGACTGATTGTAGAATTTTGTGAATTTTTTTTTTCTTCGGCAATCCATTGACTAAGTTTAAGATTTTTTACCACAATCGGCTGACAAATTTGGCGATATCTTTTAAACGGCCAAAGAATCATTTTATAAACTTTTTCATATTAAAATTTAGTTAGTAATATTTTAACAAAACTGTATTCAAAAAGTTATCATTAAAAAAAATCTTAGTCTGTTACCAATTGCATAGGAATTGTTCATTTTTAATAAAATCCTTTTATTCAAAACTGTTATTTTACAGTTTTTTAAAACAGTTTAGCAGAGTTTCATGAAATGCAAACATCTTGTACAATGGGTCCATCAAATTACTGGAAATTTTGATGCTTCAGCTCATGTGCTTAAAAAATGTTTGCTTTAAATGTTTTAATATTTGTTTCAAGAGTGATGATTCAGTTTTGTGATTATTGTAATTGTGACACCTCTGGAAATATAGTGAATCTAATCTGGACCTACATTTAATAAAAATTAAATTAATTTAAATTTATGAAATGCAACATTTAATAGAAAAAGATTGTTTGAATATTTTTTAATGTTTTGCTGAAATGTGTCAAATAATTTTTGTTAACGGGGTTTTTAACTTTCATAAACTTTGACAATACTTAAGATTACACAGATTTATGCTAAATAATTTTTTTTAATTTAATGGTATGTATCTAGAAGAGGAGGGGAGAGGGTGATAAAATTATTTGATCTTGTGACCTCTAAATTAAGGATTTTTTTTTTTTTTAATATGCCGTCATATAAATTAATTTGGATTTTGATTATATGTATAATTTTTAACAAATTAAAAATAAAGCAGGTTCTTTAGAGAAAGGGACCTTCTTTAATACTTTCTTTGACCCTTTTTTTTAAGAAACTTTAAAAATGATATTTCAACTTAAGGTATTTTTAAAACATTCTTATGTTTTGCCCAAAATATTTTGCTAAAGATGTAAGATTCTGGAGAGGAGCTGAAAGCTCAAATCCATGTTTTTAAAATTTCTTTTAAATCAAATATCAAGTAATAAAAATATGGATTTTTTCATTGCTTAACTAAGCGTAAAACCGACTGCGGTAAATTTATTATTAGTTGTTGCATACTTTACCATTCCAGATATATGGACTTTCATAGAGAAAGGTAATCAGCACCACACAGTTTATTATAAAATTCCATTAAAAATTCATAATTATCAAATAATTATTTAAATGTAAATTAATGATTATCAAATTTAATTTTTTTTATTAATATTTTAAAGAAATTATCAAAGTCAATAATGGTTATCTTAATAAGTACTGCTTTCGATATTATATTTTTGTTATTCAAAGAATCTGTGTGAAAGGGGGGGGG
This sequence comes from Maratus michaelseni, assembly GCA_963931845.1. Classification (NCBI taxonomy): domain Eukaryota; kingdom Metazoa; phylum Arthropoda; class Arachnida; order Araneae; family Salticidae; genus Maratus; species Maratus michaelseni. The sequence goes on from OZ007592.1 coordinate 403,481,132, forward strand.
CATACACATCTGTGCCCAGAGCCCCCAAATTTCTAAATCGGTCCCTGGTCACGAAAGAACATTTATTTTTCTTAGAACGCTGTATTGAAATTTGTGAGAAAAAGGGACTAATTTGTGTTCCAGAATTTTTTTTTTTTTTTTTTTTTTTTGTAGATAGTAAATATTAAGATATTTTTTAGTAAATTGTTTTAAAGAAAAATGTTCCTGAAATAAATGGCTATTTTTTAGTTAGGCAGCATAGAAATGCATGAAAAAACTTCAGTGTGCAAATTGATCTCAAGGAAATGTCTTTTGGAATAATAAATATTTTTTAAAACAAAATTTTTGGGTAAAAAAAAAAATATATCAAATATCAAAATCTGTACATTATAAGCTTTATAGGATCAAAAACTATACATAGCAATTTAACCATTTTTTGCCGGCACATACTTAACTATTGTAGTGTGCAAAGTTCAATAATTTTTTTTTAATTCGACAAATTTTGTAGAGTTTGTAGGATCTTTTATTCAGAATTTCATTAGCTGAATAAAGTTTTAATTCATAGTTTGAACTGGCCGATTTTTTTTTGCCAAATTTTAAAAAGGCCTAATAATAAAATTTACAAATACTTTTTAACAGAAAAATGTTTATATGTAAATATTAAAATAGAAAGAAGACTTTAAAATAATTAAGCTATTACTTACGAAAAGCACTAAAAAGCCCTTTTCATAAAAAACTGCCCATTTTTTCAGCTGAAGTGTCTTTTGAAGGAGCACCCTGCCCTTTTTCATTCTGAGGGAAACACTATGGCATAATATTTTTTTCATTCTGAAAAGAACTTTTCCTGTAGTATTTGTATTTAGTATCCAAAACATAATTGTGTAATTATTCATTAAAAATTTGTATAATTGAAAAAAAAAATATTTGTAACGAAAAAAGATAAAGAAAATCATTTAATGTTGTCGAGTGAACAACCAAAAACAATATTAAAAAATGCTTTTTTCATGGGTCGGCAATAATAATCATTCAAAATATGTTAAGTATTCAGTGGCAGACGTGTTACCCTTCTGGGAAACAAAAACCGTATGTAAAATGCCATTGTTTTATGAGTGATGATATCAGATTTATAGCTTGGAGGTACACAATGTATTTTCCTACTTTACGAAGCCATTTTCAAGTAAAAGTTATATGTGAAAAAATAAAGAACTGCTGGTTTCTAGCAATGCAAATTCTAGAACATTTCCCAAAGTGGGCAATTCGACTTTTATGAAATGAAAGAAAGAGCACCCATAGCTCATTCAAGATGATAATTTGATGCTATGCATCATATGTAAAGAATTTGAATTTATATATTTGAAGTTATTCAAAAGAATTTATAAAAAGCCTGTTTTTATTTTGTTTTAGTGATTAACACAGAGATAAAGTGTTTAATATACAGTGTAACTCCAGATGTACGTTTCCCTCAGTTGTACATTTCCCTCAGTTATACGTTTCCCTCAGTCAGGGTTCTTAAATGCCTGGGTTTTTTTCAGAAAAAACCCAACCCACTGGGTTTTATCAGGGTTTTTTGGGTTTTATCAGAGTTTTTTAAGTTAGAGGTGGTTCAGAATGTTTGAAAAAAATGTACTTACTACTAAGTACAGTTTAAAGTAACTATTTGATTACAAAAATATATAAATGAATGACAATCAAAATTATGTTTTGCTTTTAGATAAATTGATTATTAGTAATAGTTTTAACAATGAAATTATAGAAGTACTATACTAATACCAGTGCTGAATCAGACTAGTATACTTTTACTTAGTTTTTATTATTAGTTTTAAACTAATATTTTGTTAAGGATAAAGTATCTTTATTCATTTTAATTGAAGTGATTGCCTATATATAATAAATATTTTCTGTAGAAAAAATTCATTCTGAAACATATTGATTAATGATGGATTGCAATTTTTTTTTTTTTTTTTTTTTTTGAGTTGTTTGTATTCCAAAATTTCCTCAGCCCGAGGTAAATAGGAAATTTAGGTTTTCCTTTAGTTTATGTTGTTATTGAATTAAGTTGGGTGGTAGTTTATATTTAATTCAGCAAAATTTTTGCAATTGAAACTGGATATAAGAAAATTCGCAGAAATGGGGAAAAAAATATTTGCTGTAAAGTATTTTTTATTATAACTAATTAATAGAATATACCAAATAATTCTACATGTCTACATCATTAAATTAAGATTCTCAGCATATGTGGTATTTTGTTATGAGTTTCAACTGTAGGATTATACATCAAAGTATTTTTTTTAATGGGAAAAAAATTAGTTTTTGTGTTTGTGATAGTTACATATACTTATAGAAAATTAAGTTACAGTTATTTGTTTTAAAAATTGTCATTGGAAGAATTAAGACTTTTTTCCCTTGGGGTGGTTGGTGATAAACTTTACTACTGGTGTACTGACATTAAGAAATATATTACCTATATAATTTAAAGTTGAAATTTTGGGTTTTTTGGGTTGGGATAAATCATAACAACCCTGCCCTCAGTTATACGTTTCAACTCAGCGGTCCCGGGCGCTTGCTATTAAAAATTAGCTGAGTTATACATTTTGAGTTACACATTTCCCTCAGTTATATGTTACGTTTTTGCGTCCTCGGACAAAATTTTGCCTCATTTATACATTTTGTAACCGGAAACACCGACGACGCGTCGGATGAGTCTGATTTGAAAGATCCCTCTCAAACTTCGGGGCTGCTCTGAGGGCTTTTGAAAAGCTGTTCGACAGTAGTAAAAGCAGTAACGATAACAGGGCTGCATTGTTAACCAAAATGCAAAGTTTGCTGTTCAATGTCAGCTCTGTCGAAAAGAAACAATCGAGGATTCGTGATTATTTCAACAAGATTCAGTAAACTACTGAAATGTGTTTTGATAAATGATTTACATGTCAAGGCGATTTCAATGATCTCTTTTAAGTACTCTATGTGTATTAAAAATATTTCTATTAAAGCTTTTATGATATATTAATTTTATGTACCTCTTTTCTACTCTGTTCCATTTCCAAAAATTTATGTCATGGATGAATTAATACTTATGAAACTTCCGTTTTTGTTATAAAAGGTAACTGAAACACCTCAGTGGAACAAAATTTTTGCAATATATTAAAAAAAAAAAAATTTGGTAGACCATAGATTGAGTTGTACGTTTTACTGAGTTATACGTTTTGTTGTCCGGTCCCGGGCAAAACGTATAACTGGAGTTCCACTGTATACAGCACCTCCCCCCCCCCCCCCTGCTCTTAACACATAAAAATAGAAACAATATTATTGTTAGCATGGGTGCAAAAAGAAATAAAAGAATATGATATAACATAAAATTGCCTCCATGAAATGCAGTTTCGTACCTAGAAGAGGGGGGGGGGGGAGGTGTCATTCGACAACCCTGAAATATAGGTATACTGCAATAAAATAGTTTCATGGTGTACAAATAACTTAAACTACAAAGCTTTTTGTAAATAGTTTTTTTAAATTATAATTTCTGTTCCGATTATATTTATAAATGGCTGATTAATAAGTGGTGTTTTTAAAGTAAGGCATTTAAATTTTGTTTTGTAAAATTTATTTTTTGTTTTTCAGAAGAAGAAGAATAAAAATCTGGAAAGAAAAAAGTTCTATGAAGATGACTGTAGATTTTCAGCTGTCCTTTCTCAACTTAAATTAAGAAACATCAGAAATTTAATTGTAACAGGATTAAATTTTCTTGTAAAATATTTCTGATAAATTTTGAGCATCTTGTAAATACATAAATAAATAAATGCTTTTTTGGTTGGTTTGTTTTACATTTGTGAAAAATAAAATTTATATGAAAAAAAATACCAGTTCTATTGTTTATATATATATATTTATTTATTTATGCAAGTGATGTTAAAAAGGATGTACTATATATATTTTCCTCTTCTTTCTTGTTCTAAGAACATTCTCCCTTCTTTTTACAGGTTAAGATATAATTCAATAAAAATGTTTTATGTAGGCTAAATTTTTAAAAACTGACAGCCTGATAAACTGTTTATACTAATTTGTTGGTTGATTATAAATTAGCATTGCTTGGAGATCAGGTATTAAAAATAATTTGCTGTATAAAAACTTCTGAATATTTTAATAAAAATTTTGCCATAATCTTATTAAAAGTTGAGATTAAAATTTTAATGCACATAATATTGAATAAATCAGTTTGAAATTTTGTTAGTCAAAAGGTCACATACCTCCTGCTGGAAAGAAAAATATTTTAAAGATTTCTTTATTGGTAATAGATTAAAAAAATAATAATAATTCAGTACTCATTACTTGCTAATCTTTAAAAAATAAAAACAATGATATATTATTATTTATGAGCAATGTTTTAGTCCATTAAAAAGAAAAAAAAATGTATGAATGGCGAACTTGCCATGTTCTAGAAGATCTACTGCCACTACTGTTTTGAAAAAATATTAAACTAATATTAAAATTCTTAAATTCCAATGATCAGTAATGTCAACATTTTACCAATTTTATAAAATAAAATTCCTGGATTTTTGTTTTTATTTTATTTTCCAGCTGGATAATTGGAAGAAACATCCCCGTAAGAAATTGTATTATAAAAGCACCAGTGGACCCGTGCGAAGATTTCACACTGCAGTCTAATACTTTTTAGCAATATCTAATACTCTTTAGATGCAGGTTTAAACTTCTAAAGGAAAATTAATGACTGAAACTATCTTTAAACAACGTTAGTCGAGCCAGAATATCATCTCCTTTATTCCATCACAGTTACAGTAAAAACTGATCGAGCATAGCAAAGACAATATATATATATATAGCTAATTAACTGCTTTAGAGGATGACATCATCTGTTTCGGAAAAAACATGGGACAAAGAAAAATAAATTGAGCATTTCAATTTGGCTTTTTAGTCATAAAATAAACGCATGCAACAACTATGTCCCACTTTATCTTTTTTGTAGTATTTATTTTTTATAATCATTTTCAGCATTATATAATGTGGTATTGTATTTTTGTGGCAACACTAATTTAAGGAAAACCTTGCATTTCTTTTAGGAAAACAATGCGGATTTAATTTTTAATTAACAGCAATTTTTAATCAAAAAATGTTTTGCCGAAATGTAAGTGCACTATACAGAAGCTGGTTCAAAATCCTTTCTTATGGCATCTCATTCAGTGTTGTGCATTTTGTATTTTCTGAGAAAAGGGGATGTTGACAACAGAAATAATATATACTAGTGGGCCTGTGTGAAGATTTTACGCTGCAGTCTAATATTTTTTAGATGCATGTTTGAACATCTAAAAAAAAAAAATAAAGCCAGAATATAATCCCATTTATTCCACCAAAGTTACAGTAAAAACTGACCGAAAATAGCAATATATATATATATATTGTATTTTAACTGCATTAGAGGGTGACATAATATGTTTCGGAAAAAAAAAAAAAAAAAGGGATAAAGAAAAATAAATTGAGCATTTGAATTCAAATTTTGCTTTTTTATCATAAATATAAAATAAACCCATGCAGCAACTATGTCCACTTCATCTTTATTGAAATTTTTTTTTATAATCATTGTTGCAGAATTTAATTTTTGTGGCAACAGTAATTTGAGGTAATCATTTCATTTCTGAAAACAATGCCTATTTAATTTTCAGTTACTTGCAATTTTAACCAAAATACGTGTTTTAAAGAAATGTGAGTGTACTATGTCAGAAGTCGCTTAAAAATCATTTCATATGGTATCTCATTTAACATTCTGTGTTTTTTATTTGCTTTGAAAAAGGGCTGGACGATCCACCTGGTGAATTAGCTTGAAGAAACATGAGTTGAAACTATTTAAAAATTTACTCCTTTGAATAGAATGGTTAAACCTATAATTTAATTAAAAATTGAAGAAAATAAGTTTTTTTCCTTATTCTCACCATCATTGGTAATTTAACGTTCAATATATATTTTACACCTTGTGTTATCAACCTTTTTTTATTAATTACAAATATGGCTTTTGCAACTTTTTCAGAATAATATTAAAAACTAAATCATAACCATATGGCATTTTATTCCGATCTAATGAGATGAGTGGATAAGGCCAATTTTTGCCTCCATTGGGACACTTTTTTTTTTTTTGCTTGCAGATTGAAAATATGCTATACAAGATCTGAAACACTTTCGATTTTATTTATTTTGACCTTTTTAATATAGGGTGCTTATAACACCATTGTAGTTTTTAACTGAAAAATATAATAAAGTGAAACATGTATGTATAAAAGTCAGGCTGGTGTTATGAGCTCTTGTTAAAAAAAAATATTCAAATAGATTATTATTATTTTTTTTTTTTTTTCAAATTTTGAATTTTAGAGTTTTCAGACAAAAATTAGGGACCAGTAAATTTAGATTCTGAAGTTCAAAATATCTTTTAAAAAAAAAAAGAAAAAATTGTCCCTGCCAAAGGAGTAAAAATGGGCCTTTCTTGCTCAACTTTACTTTTTTGAGGACCATAAAAAGTATAATTCTGGCCAGCTTCCATCATGATATCCAATAGTGGCATGAATATGGCTAGCTTTGGGCTATCATTCATTAATGTTGCCCATTGATGGCGAGAAAGTGGTTAGCTTTCGGCATGCATTCTTTAATGATTACCATTGATGGCAACAAAGTGGCTAGCTTTCGGCTTGCATTCATTAATGATGCCCATTGATGGCAACAAAGTGGTTAACTTTCGGTTTGCATACATTAATTATGCTTATTGATGGCAACAAAGTGGCTAGCTTAAGGCTAGTTTACATTTATGATGTCCAATAAATTAACATTTATGGCCAGCTTTGGGATAGCTTTTATTCTTAACAAACGCAGGTGGCATGGCTGTGGCGATCTTCTGGCTAGATTTTATTCACGATGATCGTTAATGGCCAAACTGTGGCTAGTTTTCATTAATAATTGCCACTTAAAGTATAATTGTGGCCAGTTTTAGGCTATCTGTCAGTTATGATTAACCACTTGTGGCACAGTTATGGGCATCTTAATGTAGTTATGGCCAATTCTATTGCGGCCTCATTGTGGCCGGCGTGACAGTTTTTTTAAGTTGCCGTAACGGCAAACGATAGCGGCCCCTCATCTCCTAGTTTGGGCCAAAGCTAACGTAGCCATCAGCGGCCCGCAAGTTCTGTGTTAGTTGGGAAGTTAACATAAATACGTTAAGACTTACTTTAATATCGGTGAATCTCGTAAGGTTGCACAAGTTTCGTTTTTCAGAGAGTTCCATTTCCATCTGATAGATGGCGTTGGCTGTTTCGTTTGAGTTGCCCCGTAATTGGCTACTCCGGCACACACCCTTTTACACGAATGGAATCGCAGGCCCCTTCTCGGAAGTATGAAAAGCGTACCATAGCATGAAGTAATAATTTCGCTTCTGTTGATTCGTTTAACATTGCTGAATTTCCTGAGTTGATCTCATTTACTTCTGATTTGTTGTTTAATCTTTTGTTTAAGATTATTTACGTTAATATGGCTTAAGTTTCGTAAGTAGTTGGTTTAAATGAACGGCTTCAGGGATATGATTTTGTCAAGTTATGATTTAAAGATTTGTTTGAATTGGCTTAAACAACTGTTATTTTAATTAAGATGGACAGTTTAATAAACTTTAACATTGAGATCCAGTTTAATACTAAACAAGTTTGACAGTGAACTAACCATCCCGACTATCATTTGAAGTCACAATTTAAAGTAAAATTTGAAATCCTTTTAGTAATAGAAGATGTTTAATTAATGATTTTATCTTTGAATTTTACCCAAGTTTTTCTCTGAATAATAATATTTAAAGATGGTTTATATATCTAGTTGAGTATTTTAAAAATATCAAAAGGTAGTTTATATATCCAGTTGTGTATTTGAAATAAAATATGTAGTTATATACATATATTATTTCAAATACAAAACTATAGCTATAAACTACGTGTAAATATTTTTAAATGTTATTCTACTGGGTTAAATGAAATATTTCTTTTTGTTTTGATATTACATTTATTGTAACGGTATATTCTCTGTTTCACGGATTTCTAAACATATATGATTAAAATTAATGCACTTTTAAACATATTAAAAAATAAAAGATTATTTAAACAAAGAACGGTGACAGTGGGTTCAAAAGTTTTAGAATTGTTTTAGGGTCTAATATCCACATATGAGACAAAGATGACATATGTGATTTGACCAATATGAAGTGAAATGAATGGTACATAAGCCCATTTATTATACACACTTGCACGCTTTTCGGTTACTTGGGTGTAAGCCCCAGCTATTGACACCTAACCAGTAACTGACACTTGAGCAAAAATATAACTCAAATAAGCATTTTGTTGTAAAATTCTGCAAAGTAATGTCATCTAGTGGTAAATGATACCCTTATTACTTACCCATCATACGTGGTATAGGGTGAGTCTTGTAATCGTTTTGAAAATCGAAAAAAAAAAAATTCGGATTTACACGTTTCAGACACTGGAGATTCCGAAAAACATATTTTTAGAAAAAAAAAATTGCCGTCCGTCTGTGTGTCTGTGTGTGTGTCTGTGTGTCTGTACACGCTCTATCTCCCGAAAAAATTGAGATAGAGACTTGCAATTCGGTATGTACTTAGTATGTAATAATGGGAAGAAGCCTATTTCATTTCAATAACCTCGATTAACCGGAACTATTTTTTTCGGACTCTCGAAATATTCGTTCTGATAAAAGGTATATACAAATTTTCGAAATCGTTTATTTTAAGAAATGAATATAAAAGACAATAAAAAAACATAAATTTTACATAAAGCATGAAGTCGATCGGATAGTTAGTTGCCGAGATATTTGGAATCCTATTTGCCCCACTCTTCGATTTTTCATGACCCTGTATTTCATCCAAATTTCACTTTAAAGATATATTTTAATTGGAAATTTGACGCGTAATCAGATGCAATAAACCGCTAGTTAATAGGATTATTATTTTTGGAGTTATAAGGAAACACCTCTTTCAAGCAATTCAGTAATCGAGCCTTTAAAGTTTATGACGTCATCAAGCCTTGATTTTATTTGAATTGCAATGCATTTTATAATAGTTTACACATTTTTATTTTAATATTTTACATTATGCATATCCATGAGGGGTAAGTATTACGGTGGCCCCCAACGACTAGTTTTGTAAAGTTATCTAATGTATGGTTGTTATATACCAAATTCTCTAAAGCGATATATAAATATAAGCATTTCTATTTTTTCTGGTCTTTCTTTTCCATTTTACAATTGTCTTTAAATTAATTAATAGCTCTCAGTTATAAACTTGAGCATTTAATTTAAGTAATTTGCAAAAGAATTACGTTATTCTCTATAGTTTAAAAGAGTCATTTAGTGCTATAGATGGCGCTTTTAAACTGTAAGTTTCTTTACATAAATTGTAAAATGAACTATTAACTATTGATTCTACACTTTAGATCACGTATTCTTTTGTAAATGATATCTATTTTTTCCAAATTCGACCATTTCTCCTACATTAATCTAATTTTTATTAAACATCCTTTAATAATATCTTTAAAAACTTAGACATACACTTGTACTTTCTATTAAAAAAATATTAACGCGGCAATGTTTAATTAAAGACAATATATATATAATTTATAAACAATGCTACTTCTCTGACAGTAATTTAAGTAAATGCTCCTTGGGTATATTTAATGAATTAGCTCATATAGAAAGTAGATATTCTTCAACACTAAGAGAATTCAGATCTTTAACGGAATATATTTGTGGAGGATAAAGAATAATTCTATTACTTGCGAATGAATGTGGGAGTGATACATTACTACTGATAATGGAAGTGTCAATCAGCTGAAAGAAGTGGTAACAGCAATAAGGAAAAAAAAGTCAAAATGCACACCATGTGCTACTAAATGTTGACTTTATTTACTAGTTTACAGAACATTTGAATTGGGATATACCATATTGAATAACTTATTATTCATTTTAAAATTTGTGAAAAGTGTGTAAACACGTATACCTAAAGACTCTTAATTAAAATAAGAAGAAGAATTATTTTCCTATGAAAATTTTGTGCGTTATTTCTTAGAGATTTTTTACTTTAATTTCAATGTTTAGGTCAATTACAGATTATTGAATATTTTTAAATAACGTTGGAAGGACAAATAAATCATAATAATAATCTCAATTTCCAAGTAAATGTTTGACTATTCTATAAAACAATATTTAAAAATAACCTATCCACCTTTTTTTAAAGTGCATTTTAAAGCTTCATTCTAGTTAATATTCACCAGGGAATGTAACCCAGCTTACATATTAGTCAAAGTCATTTTTATTTGAAAACCCCACTAGATTTTGTGTTTTCGTTTTTTTTTTACAGTTAATATATTTCTTTTAGAGTGCTCACCAACTACATAAAAATGAATGTTTATATGAAAAATAGAAACTATTTATTTAATGGAATAGTTTTAAAAGTTAATAAAACTGTTTACAAAGCAGCCTTAGTTCGAATCATATTTATAATACACGTACAAACACACACTCACACACAAATTTAAAAAAATCCTAAACAGTATTGATATTTTTTCCCCTTTTACTAAAAAAATAAGAAAATAAAAATAATTTTCTTGGTAATGGGAAGAATATTAAACAAGTAGATCTCGTCAAGAATACGAAATCTATTAGCGATTGTGGTAACACTGCCACCGTGACCTCAGTTTTGCATATTTTATATATTGCTGCAAATATAACTTTACATTATTGTAACAAACGAACTTTCATAATTGAAATAGATTAAAGAATATTCTTGCTTGAAAATTATTTTCTTAAGTGCTGTGCTTTTGTATGCCTTTATCAATCGATAAATTTTACGTTTCGATAGATGGTTTAAAACGCAACGTAAATGGAGAATATTAAAATAGCTTGGTTTGATAAAAGTTCCTTTAAACAATAAAGTAGAACTGAAATCTTTTATACAACACTAGCAAAACCCACGGCTTTGCTCGCGTAATTCTTGAAAAATGCCAAGCGGTATTCGTTGGCCTATTTTCATTACTGGAAACTTTACTGCCACAGATAATTCAGAAATTACTAATTAAGCCACACTAATGTAAAATGAAATTTAGAACTGTTTTCGCTTTTTTACCCTCCCTCTTTCCAGTAGTAGTGTCACCGATATAAAAATAGCCTATGTTACAGCAGGGACTGTTACCATCAATTTGCTGCCATCACTTTTGAAAAGGATTCGGTAGTTCAGGAGATTCCATAGAAATTGTAATTGAGAATGCTTTTAGAACGCCTTTCGCTCATCTCACCCTTTTAAATTTCGAAATTTTTTTAGAATTTGTTCTTAAAGAGTAACTATAAGTAACTACCATGCCAAATTTCAAATTTCTAGTTCATTCAGTATAAAAAATCGAATTTTAGAAAGTTTTTTCGCTCTTGCACCTCCCTGTGGTAGTGGCACCAACATAAAATATAGCCTATGTTACGGCAGGGACTGTCACCATCAATTTTCTACCTTAACTTTTGAAAAGGGTTCGGTAGTTCCAGAAATTCCATAGAAATTGTAATTTAGAATATTTTTAGAACGCTTTTCGCTCATCTCACAGTTTTAAATTTAGAAATTTTTCTTAGAGAGCATTTACATCTTATAAATAACTGCCATGCTAAATTTCAAGTTTCTAGTTACTTCAGTATAAAAAAATTGAAATTTTAGAACGTTTTTCACTCTTGCACCTCCCTGTGGTAGTGGCACCGACATGAAATATAGCCTATGTTACAGCAGGAACTGTCACCATCAATTTGCAACCATCACTTTTGAAAAGTTATGTAGTTCCAGAGATTCAATTGAAATTGTAATTTAGAGTGATTTTAGAACGCTTTTGGCTCATCTCACCCTTTTAAATTTCGAATTTTTTCTTAGAGAGCATTTACATCTTATAAGTAACTACCATGCCAAATTTCGCGTTTCTAGCTCCCTCAGTATAAAAAAAAAATCAAAATTTTAGAACGTTTTTCGCTTTTGCACCCCCTCTGGTAGTGGCACCGACATAAAATATAACCTATGTTACAGCAGGGACTGTTACCATCAATTTGCCACCATCACTTTTGAAAATGGTTCTGTAGTTCCATAGATTCCATAGAAATTGTAATTTAAAAAGTTTTTAGAACGCTTTTTGCTCATCTCACCCTTTTAATTTTCGATTTTTTTTAGAATTTGTTCTTAGAGAGCATTTACATCTTATAAGTAACTAGCATGCCAAATTTCATGTTTCTAACTCCTAGAACGTTTTTCGCTCCTGCACCCCCCGTGGTGGTAGTGGCACCGACATAAGATATAGCCTATGTTAGAGCAGGGATTGTCACCATCAATTTGCCACCATCACTTTTGAAATAGCTTTAGTAGTTCCAGAGATTAAACCCTACAAACAAACAAACAAACAAACAAACAAAAAACAAAAAAACAATCTTTACTACTTTATAATATTAGTATAGATGTATATTTTAACATATCCTCTTGAAACAATTGTATTTTCCTTTTTACCTCAAGTCATAAATGCAGCGTTGCTACTATGGAAGATAAGATCTTAACCAAATAAATAAAAACTGTTAATTGAAAATACTTAAATGTCAAATTGAATTAAAATGTCAAATCCACAATTTATTACTGTCAGTAAAATCAAATTTATGCGGCTGTTAGAGCGTTTTGGAACTTAAGGATGCCCCCTTATAATATTAAACCTGCAGAGTATTTAACTAATTATTTAATTATTTTTATAATATTTTAGTTCTGTTTTATTTAAAGACAATTTTGTAAATCACAGTTTATCTTACACTTGCCAGACAAATAATAGTTTGAATTTCTTTTTAAATTATAGTAAACTAGCTGATACGTCCGGCGTTGCCTGGAAATCAGTAACATTCTTTTGCTGTTTCTCTAAAAATAGTCATTTGTGGCGCGTATTCTGTTCTAAACAAACCTATTTCCGAACGAAACTCTGTCATTCGTCTCCGCTTACTACGGTAATATATAGCAGGCGTGCTACGCACGCGCTGCAATATCGTTTAGTTTCAATTTCCACCACTAGGGGGCGCGAAATTATCTTACTCAGTTATTTATATCTTAATTCGTTCTTGTTAAGTTATATGAACCAATTCCCGTTAAAGAAGATTCCAAACACTTTTAGAACACTATGTTCGCAATATGAAAATGCCCTAGGTCTACCCCTTTCCAGCACCCTATCATCCCACACTCCCACAGCTACCGACATGCCACCCCCATAGTGCACGATGGAAGACACGAGCCTACCCAACTAAAAATGAACTGCAGTGAAACTACAAAAAAAAATGCAGTTGGAAAACTGCGGTGATTTGGCACAAATCCCTGCAGTTTTTTTGAAGTCGACATAACTACAAATTTACTGCAGTAAATTTGTAGTTATGTCGACTTAAAAAAAACTGCAGGGATTTGTGCCTAATCACCGCAGTCTTCCAACTGCATTTTAACTACACACTTACTGCAGTAAATTTGTAGTTATGTCGACTTCAATAAAACTGTTGGGATTTGTGCCAAATCACCGCAGACCTTCCAACTGCATTTTAACTACACACTTACTGCAGTAAATGTGTAGTTATGTCGACTTAAAAAAAAACTGCAATGATTTGTGCCAAATCACCGCAGTCTTTCAACTGCATTTTTTTTTTTTTTTTTTTTTTTTTTTTTTTTTTTTTTTTTGCAGTTTCACTGCAGCTTTTTAGAAATTTATTACAAAATATGTATATATAAAATAATAATTTTTCTGTATGAAAAAATCAGCACTAAAATTTAATTAAATATTTTTTTCATATCTCAATTTATATATGCAATCTCTGCATAAAATATATCATGCATGCAACGATTAATCATCATTGAAAAATATTTTTTTTATCATGGCTGACTTATTCAATTATGGTTACATTTTGAAAAATGAAAGAATTCAAGAAATTGTATGTACGATTTTACTCAAAATAATAATATTGAAAGATTAGTGAAGTATTCATAATAATCATAGTACTTCAATCTTCAAGCTATGATTTTTTTATGGTATTGAATTGTTTTTATTTTTTCAATAGTTTCATTACTGGGCAATTTCTCTGAAATCAAGGACACATGGTTATTGGCAAAAAATTAAAATATTACTTTTAAAATTTTGAAATAAAAAATGCAATTTCTTAGTAATTTTATAAATAAATTCAATGTGAAGAAGAAAATTGAAAATTTAAATGTGTGTATTTTGTAATTCCACTGCAACAATAAAAATTGCAATTAAAAATAATTGTATATGAATTTAAAAAAAAAAAAAAAAATTATAATTCTTTATATAATGGCATATCTTTTCAATCCTCTACAGAAATTTCAAATTGATAAAGCAAATAGATGCACAGGAATTTAAATCAGAGTGGACATAACTTTTTCTTTGTCCATTGTAATTTTGTTACCCGAGCATTTAAACATTTTTATAAAATATCCTTGTTTTTTTTTAATTGCTGTAACTTACCCCTCCCCCCCTAGAATTCTGCAGTTAATTTAACTAGCTGGTAAACTCTCTCCATTTCACCGGCTCCTCATTTGGCTAACTTTCAATTAAATACTCCCAGTTGTGTACATACCTGTTACTTTCACAATTTATATAAAAATCTGATGTCACCCCCCCCCCCCCCCCCAAAAAAAAAAAAATGATTTTCTTTGTAGCTTGTGAGAATATATGTATTATATATATATGCGAAAGGGATTACAATTTTTTAATCTCATAAGCAATTCATAATGAAGTCTATTGTGGTAGATTTAGATGATAATTGTAAATATTAAATGTAGGGGAGACTGGTACACAGTGGACCACTTTTTCAGTTAAAATTTTTTTCTCTTCAATGGACAAACCGATCTGCATGAAAATATTTTTGAATATTCCTTAAACTTTTATACATTTATCATAATTTTCTCATAACATAGTTTTCAATATATTTTTCAAAATTTTATTTTTTATATGCATCCGTAAAGTGGACCACTGTGCCCCACTTCTGGGGCACAGTGGACCACTATTAGGTATTATCTGAAATACAATATAAGTCTATTTTTCATTAATCTAAGTCTTTTTTATTTTCCCTTTACCCGCAAAATAGCATAGTAATATAAATTTACAAGTAACATTTTGAAACAAAAACAAAATCAATTATATTTTGAAAATAATAACATATTAATACAGGAATAATTGCAATTTAGTTGAAGTTATTAAGTACAAAAAAATCAGCGGATATTAAAATTTGCAAATGAAATTCCAAAATACTTATGAGTAAGATTGAGCCTGAATTTTCCTGAGATTCCATTGAGATTGAATTTTCCTGAAATACTTTTGGGTCTGGGAGCAATATTATGAAATCATTGACATCAACAATAGATTCATCTACAGTTTCGGGAAAAATAACTGATTTCCATTCAATTTGCATCTCATGAATCTTACTTGAATAGAATCATCACCAATTTAGACTACAGTTATATTTATCAAAGGCAGTAATTACAAAACAAAATATTTCTTACTATATTAAATAAATTGTCATTTTTCTTTGTTTACTTTATTTTACAGTTAAATAACTACTTTTAAACAATATTTCTTTATAGTAAATAAGCAATTATTAAATATTTTGAACATTCTGCATTACAGGACCAGAGTGGATTGTGAACCACTGTGCCCCAGGAGTGGTGGGTGGTCCATTGTGACCCATGTTGAAGTTCAATAAATATTCGTATTAATATTGTTTATATCTTCCTTTTAAACATATTAACTTTAAAGTTAAATAAAAACAAGTATCTTAGCTTTACAAAAAAGCTGTTTTATCTTATTTATCTACAACCTTTAATTACTAAAAAAATTGAAATATGATGAAAAATTTTACTTTAAGAAGCTCAAAACAACCAATCAGGAAAAAATAGTTCAATCTAAGCTAAACATATTTTCTGAAGGCTATAAATAATCAGTGCAGTGCTGTTGTCTATTAGGATATCAGAGAAGGTTTAAAAAAAATTAAATAAATAAAATATTAGGGGGTGGTCCACTGCGCCCATAGGTCCAGTGTGTACCGGTCTCCCCTACACGAAATTTAAATGCAAAAATTAATTTTAATTGCAACTAATTTTTCCACAATGTGAATTTCAAATTTGAATATTTTTTCGTCTCTTAAAGAAAGTATCTATATGTGCCTTGAATATTTATGTAATTTTGACTATAAAAAAATAAATTATATGAAAGGATATATATATATGTAAATTTCTAAATTATATACCATTTACTATGAAATAAAATGTATTATATATGTTACAGCTAATAAAAAATAACTGCATAAAATTCATATTAAAAGCAAAACAAATATATGCTTTTCTGTTTTTCTAAAAAAAAATGCTAAAATTTACAAAAATTACTCTTACCTGCATCCTGATTTGTCCTTCCAATTTTATCTTGTATACAATTATTTAGCAAATAAGGTTTAAATTTAAAAAAAAAAAATTATTAACATTTGATGTTTATGCTTTATAATTTACATCGTATTTAAATACCAAATGTATTTACAAATTCTTCTCACATTTCACAGCCTTTGCTGCAGAATTTAGCTTGTTTCGAATGGTGGCATGTACAAGTGATACATTTACACCAAACTTGCTGGCAACATGGCCCTGAATATTCATTATCAGAGGAGACCGCGAAAACACTTATATAAGCGGGGTATGCAATTATCCGTTACCGGATTAAGCGGGTACATTAACCGAACATTAACTGAAAAAAAAAAACCCTGGATGCATGAAACTCACCATGCAGCAATCTCTAGAATGCATAAAATTCATTCAACCAGCAGTTAGTAACATATATATGCACGCTTCGCATACATTAACCGAAAAAAAAATTGTGGATGTATGTAACTCACCATGCAGCAATCTAGAGAATGCATAAAATTCATTCGAACAGCATTTAGTAACATATATATATATATATATGTGTGTACGCTTTGCCTACATTACCCCCCCCCCCCCAACGGTCGATAAAATTCAGGATTTTTATCAACCGAATGCGTAAAAATCATGAACTTTATTGATCGGCATGTAAAAATCATGTATTTCGTCGACTGGCTATGTAAAAATCAAATTTCGTCATTCGAGGGTGTCAAAATCTTGAATTTTGTCGATCAAACACATAAAAATAATGAATTTTGTCGATCGAATTTGTAAAAATCATGAATTTCGTCAATCGGCCCTGTAAAAAATCATGAATTTTATCGATTGAGCGTGTAAAAATCTTGAATTTTATCGACCGAGCACGTAAAAATAATGAATTTCATCGATCGAACGTTTAAAAATAATTAATTTCATCGATCGAGCGCAGCAAAATAATGAATTTTGTCGATCGGCTACGTAAAAATCAAATTTTGTCATTTGGCAGTGTAAAAATCATGAGCTTTGTCAATCAAACGCATAAAAATCATGACTTTTATCGATCGGCATGTAAAAATCATGTATTTCGTCGATTGGCTACGCAAAAATCAAATTTCGTCATTCGAGAGTGTAAAAATCTTGAATTTCGTCGATCGAACACATAAAAATAATGAATTTTGTCGATCAAATTCGTAAAAATCATGAATTTCGTCGATCGGGCGTGTAAAAATCATGAATTTTATCGACCGAGCACGTAAAAATCCCGAATTTTGTCGATCCTGTGTGTAAAAATAATGAATTTCATCGATCGGCCGCAGAAAAAAAAATGAATTTTGACGATTGGCTACGTAAAAATCAAATTTCGTCATTTGGCAGTCTAAAAATCCTGAATTTCATCGATTGAAGACGTAAAAATCATGAATTTCATCGATTATGCACAGAAAATTGTGAATTTCTTCAAACGGGCACGTAAAAGCCATGAATTTCTTTGAACGGGTGCATAAAAATCACAAATTTCGTCGAATGGACGCTGAAAAATCTTGAAATTTAGGGGAAAATGGTAATTGGGAAATCCTTCATTTGGCCAGTGCTTTGCACATTTTTAATCGGCAGTCTTTAAAGTCTAATCAACGAGTGGCAAGTGTTTATTTTCACTTTTAGGGGGGGAGGGGGGAGGATCGTGAAGTTCTTCACACATTTGCGGGGGAAAAAAATCGCAAAATTAGTCGCTCAAGAATTGCCATGCACAATGTGTAACTGGAAAGCAGAGGTAGTAAACAATTACAATTTTTTAATTGCCGCTTGTACAACTTTAATCACTATATGGTGAATAGCCACTGCCAATTTTCACCTATAGCTAAACTCTGAAACCAGAGTTTCCCCCAGACAGTTTCAGAAGGGTGCTGCACCCTGCCTGCCCTTTGGTTTACAAAATAGCACCCTTCTTGCCCCCTTCAGTAAAATTATTAGCACCCTTCTTGCCCCCTCCAGTAAAATTATTAGCACCCTTCTCGCCCCTCAGTAAAAAAAGGCACTTTCTCGTTTTTGCATTAAAAAATTTGCTTTCATTGTAAAAATTGACTCAATGTTGTTTTAAAAAGAGTGCCCTGACTTTTAAATATCAAAAGTGGCTTTAAAAACCAAAAGAATACCTTTAATAATTAAAAAAAGCGCCAATAAGAATCTGAAAAGAGCCCTTAAGAATAAACAAGAACGAAAAATCATGCGTCAAGCATAGATTATATAGCACTTTCCAACGCTTCCAAAATAATTTTACAAATCATACCGTTTAATAAGCTAAATGATAACATCTAAGTAAACAATTTGGAAAACGCATAACATATTTAAAATTATAATCTCAGGAATTTCCAACATATACAATATTCGGAAAAATATCCGAATACTTTTATTCAGCCCTGTATAGGATCTATAGGTTTGTATATATACTACATAGAATGCTAAATTTTAGTTCAGTTAGGAAACGCGTAGCACAGTTTAAAATTCTCCATCGGGAGTTTGTCAATAAACGGAAATGTGTTCGCGAACTTTTGTGCTTCCCTGTATATGATCTACAGAATTTATACACACCACGTGATAAACAAAAAGTGAGTTAAATTTAAAATCGCGTTCAGTAACTTAAAATGCACTTCCAGGAATTATTGTTAACAGGCAGTAGAGAATTCTTTTGCGTGTCCCTGTAAATGAACGATGACTGCTATGTACACAATATTCTGTAGTAAGCCTCTTGTAATGCACATTAGTGATATATATAAATTTCAGTGCGTTTAAAATAGTGAAACATTACTTAAATAAACCGCAGACGATTTTTCTCCATAGACGTAATGTAACGGAATTCTTTTGACTGTCCCTGTAAAGTAACTATAAGTGCTATGCACACCCTATTCCATATTAAGCTTCTTCTAATGCACCTTAGTGATATATATAAATTTCAATGCGTTTAAATTAGTGAAACATTATTTAAATAAACCGCGAATGATTTTTCTCCATAGAACGCAATATAACGGAATTCTTTTGAGTGTCCCTGTAAAATAACTATAAGTGCTACACACTTCCGTTGAAATAGGGAACATGCTATAGATGACGACAATAACATATAAAAATTGCAGAGCAATCCGAGCATATTTACGGGAGTTAGAGCACGGACAGACGGCAGACGGCAGACGGCCAGACGGCCAGACGGCAGACGGCCATACGGCCAGACAAACCGAAGTCATAAGCACTTTTCAACTAGGTTGGAAAGTGCTAAAAACGGTGCCATTTTCTCACCAGCAGCACCCTGCCCCTTTTTAAAACTGGGGGAAACTCTGCTGTACCTGTTTACGTTTTACATGCGACTCTCGGCATTGAGCAATAAGTGATGGCGTTCATCTATTATTTTCCGTAATTCGCTAACTTTGTTAATATAATAATTAACACCTTGATTCATTTTTTAAATGTTTATAAACAGCCATAAGATAGCTAAAAATATGTACCGACAGACACTTCTTCAAAACTGGTTTCTCTTTTATAAAATTAGATAGATTCAACGTATTTATAAAAGACTTATTAGAAAAAATATTTCATAGGATATTTGTATTTTCAAAGTTTTGTTCATATTATCTTATTTTAAACGTTTCTTTAATAGTGATGGAGTTAATTTAGAGTTTGTTATTGTGAATTCAAATAACTCATATTTATTACAAAATTAAATTAAATATTTGAGCCTTTTATCGTTACAATGAAATTTATAATATTGTTTGGGTTGATCTTTACTGTACTTAGCATGTGTGTCAATATTAGTGTCAATCCAATTAATGGTTTCTCAAGGTTTTTACATATATTTTCAATTGCTTTTAATCAAAGTTTATAAATAATATACCAGGAGGAAAATAACTTTATAAAAATTATGATTTAAAGTAATGCTATTTTAAAAATTGTCCTCTTGAATGATGATAGTTACATGAAATGGGATTAAAAGCTTTTTCTTCTTTTTCAAAGATAGTTTGCCAAATTGGTATGTTACAGGTGTCAGTTAATATTTTTCAATTAATAACAAAATATTTATTGTTATATTTTTATACTTGATAGCAGGGGTGTAAAAATCCAATCGCCAATGGGTAGATTACTACCACTAATTTTTTTAGTATTCTTCGACTAATAAGAATACTGATAAAATTTAGGTGAAGTATAATAATAAAATTTAGCCGAAGAATACTAATAAAATTTAGTGGTGAGAATCGGCCCATTGACTCCTAAATTTTTACACCTCAGCTTGATAGCTTATTTTAAAATTTTGGATGCTGTTACTTGTTTGTAATAATAAAAACTTTGGATTTAAAGAAAATAATTTTTTTTAGATTATTTATCCATTGAACCCATAAAAGACATTTTAGGATTCATTTTCTGCAATTTTTATTACAAAATAATGTAAAATTAATATAAGAAAAAACATCTAGTGACCAAAATTTATCAAATTATAAAGCATATATGACATTATAATAATATACTATATGCGTTCAATATTTCGTGATTTATGTGGCCGAAAGTTATAATCATATATGATGCGAATAATATGTATATAATGACGTATATGGCATACATATGCGTGTTTGGTGTGTGTGTATATATATATATATATATTCATATATACGATGCATATGTAAGCTTGGCGATGATTTTGATAAAATCATAGCTGCAACCTTGGCACAAATCGTAATTGTAGGGGCAACAAACTTTAAATTAACTGCATCGCTATTACAGTATTAAAAAAAAGGTCTAAAATAAGATATGAACGACACATTGACAGTACAAATCTCCTCCGAAATAATTTTTTTTTTGGCAAGACCTCGTGGTACTTTTACGTTAATCTATCTAGTTTTGTAGAACTGTCTGTCAGTACATGCCATCTTATGCCTATATATAAACATTTAAAAAATTACGGCATTAATTATTATATTCACAAAGCTAGCGAATTACGGAAAATAATATACGAACTTTACGTTATCACTTACCGCTTACCGCCGTAGTCAAAATGTAAACAGAACAAAATCATACAGAGTTGAGTTGAGTTGAGTTGAGAAGTAATGTTTCTTCAGATAATTATGGAGTCAGAAATGCCGTGTCAGTTGCGAAAAAAAAAATCAAATGTTTAAAAAGAGATTTTAAATAAACTTATAAGAATAATATATTTTTCATTTGTTTTTTGAAGTATTTTACAAAAAAATTGGAAGTCATGCTTGTAGTTAATAAGTGGAAAGGCCATTTCCCCTCCCTCGATTTTGAAATTTAAATAACTAAGTAATTAAAATAACTAAAATAAATAATAAAATAAAAATAAAAAGTAACTTAAAATAAAAGAACTAAGAATTTTTCGTTGTGTGTAGGGAGAGTGTGTGTGTGTGGGGGGGGGGGATCAATTACTACTTTCTTCCTGAATTTTAAAGTTAAAGTAACTAAAATTACGTTTTCTCCGATTTTGGAACAGCATAATAAAATTGGTTCTTTTCGAGTAACTTAAAAGAGGAACTAAGAATTTTCCGTTGGGGGGGGGGGCGTCATTGCCCCTCCCTGTATTTTGAAATTTTATTTATTTTTCTATTTTGACCGATTTTGTAAAACAGTAAATTTATTCTTTTTTCGAGTAATTTAAAGTAATTAAACACTCAGATGAAAGTACACATTTCCCCCTCCGGAATTTCCCCCTTAAATTCTCCATAAAAGTTATATATTTATTATTTTTTATATGTATGTGTTAAAAATTTATCTCAAAAGGAGTGGTTCAAAGCAGTGTTCGCGGGCTCCGCGTGGGTGGGAAGAATCGATTCTTCCCTCCTCCGCCCGAGGATTTTCAAATTTAATAAACACATTTTTTTTTCTTTGAAAGACATTATAAAATTTATTCTTTTTTGAGTAACTTAAAATAATTAAACACTAAGAGAAAGAGGAACTAAAACATTTTATTTAAGAGGGGGGCGCGGCACCCCCCATGTAAATCCCCCATGGAAGTCAATTTTTAATTCTTGTTTTCGTTTATATGTTTGTCTCTAAATGTTATCTTAAGCGGAGGTTCAGGGGAGTGTTGAATTCAGTGCCAAATGGGCAGGGGACACCTCCACCCCCACCCCCGGATTTTCAAATTTAATTAACGTATTTTTTTTTTCGTTGATTTTGAAAGAGATAGTAAAATTTATTCTTTTCGAGTATGTGTTTAAAAAATACCTTAAACGGTGATTCAGGGAAGTGATGAAGTCAGAAAAGAGAGCGGGGGGGGGGGGGGGGGGCACGCCCCTCCCACCAGGTTTTGTAATTTAATTGACATAGTTTTCTTTTTCTCCAATTTTTAAAGACTGTAAAATTTATTTTTGTGAGTAACTTAAAATAATTAAACATTAACAGAAAGATAAATTATGAAATCTCGTATTGTGTGTGTGGGGGGGGGGGGAGGGTGCTCCCCTTAATCACTCATCGCAGTTAATTTTTGTAACTGCACTTATACTGCAGATACATCAGAAAATATAATACTGAATTAATGACTGTAAAATGACTTCAAATTTACTACAGTATTACTACAGATGTAAAGTCTCATTATTTTTTTAATTTATAATTACAACATAACTTCACGTAAACTACAGTATTTTTGCAGATAAAAGCTCACAGTATTTTTGAAATAAATCACTGCAAAATTACTTCATATTAACTGCAAAATAACTGAAGTATTTTTACAGTCGAGATTGCACTACAGAAAATCTACATTTGACTGTAGAAAAACTTTAAAAATACCTCACTTCTGTAGAAAAACTGCAGTTCAGTTTTAGCTGGGTACTACCACACACAAACACCAGTGGTCTCTCCTGGGTCGTTGTGGCTGCAAAGTGAAATATAGGGACACATACGACTATTTATATATTGATAGATAGATTAGTAATGTGAAAAAGTAGCTCCATAAAAAGTCTTTATAATAGAATTATTTAATCTGTCATGTAATGTATATACCTAATCAACAACTGATTTTATTAAACCTCTAAAAAAATTGCGCGCAAAGTTAAGAAAATGAAAATGGTTTACAATCTTTCTTTAAAAGAAAATAAGGTAATGTGAAATATAAATTCGAAATTTCAAAAGGCTTTCAGAAATGGTTTTCAAAGGAATTTAATTATAAAGCTTCCAGCAGCAGATAGAAAAAAATTCTGGAATAAATGAATAAGATTTTTCGTGTTTATTGATCGAATTCTCAGCAAAGAACAGGGAAATTTACTTTAAGATTACTAAAATTTAAAGTGAATTCAAGTTGTTATTTTACATTTTAAGTAAAATTTAAATTATAACACGTTTGTACATTGTACAGATTTTAAAGATTTTGTGCTAAAAGAGTTTTCTATGTCAAAGAAGTCTAAATGTATTGTCGAATTTGTATCACTGTGTCTTAAAGTGTTTTATAACAGTGTCGAATAAAAAATTACTAGATGTTATTTAACAGACTTGCACTTGAATTTGAATTTGAAACAAGTCCGTGGAAAGTCCTGATACCCAATCTACGTATGATTATCACCATCAGTTTTTCCGTATAGTGTTTATCGCCTTTTTTAATCTCAGAAGCTTCAAAGAAATATTATTAAAAATATTACTGGAAATTACTGGTGGAAAAGAACATGCCCAATCTATATAGGAGAATTGACCTGATAAGATGTATTTTACTTATTATTTGAAAATAATAATAATATGGAATATAGAATTTTGCCCTAATCACTCAACTTTTATGTCTAGATAAAAAAAAGACATACCTACATGTATTAAATATGAGGTCATTACATGTATTAGTATAAGTGCCATTACATTAAATAATGTTTCATTGTTATAAAATATAGGGATACATTGTTATTAAATATGAGGGTAAAATAAACGGCAAGTTCTAAAGGTAATTCGAATACTTTATGCGCAAAAATTCCAAAAATGATGAAAGTTTTAACAAAAAAGATATCGCTGTCTTATTTCAACTGTTAAGAATACCCAAGCCGACATGCAGAGATATAAAAGTGGACACTCTGCTTTCACTTTTCCGTTTTTTTTTAAAATTAATTATATTCTGTTTCAGTTAAACTGTTTTAATGCGATAACAAAATGTTAGATTGTACACTGGAATTTAATAGGAATATTCAGCTTAGAGTTTAAGGATGATCATTACCACTTTTTCTCTAAAGCTTGAAATCTTCATATAATTACTACAAGCAAAATTTACAAGATATATTTTTTTAAATGTTACATATTTCATTTTTATATTTAATTTAAATTTTAATTACAGGTTCTCCTGCCTTATCATTGACCAAAAACTAACTGAGTAATTCTATGCTATGTGTCCTAAATACGGATATACTAGCTGGCCAACCACATGCAATTTTGATGTAATTTTGACGTGAGCATCTGCAAACTGTTAGTCAGAAATAGTATAGTTGCGGCACCAAAAACAGCGCTTCTGTAAAGCTCGCTATTTCACTGTTTCCGAAAACACGATCAAATACCCAAGTTTGTAATCTTACTTGTATTACAAGAAATCTTAAATGTTACAAATATGTGATCTAGTACAACTTGTTCTGCTGAAAAACATAGTTTTAGTATTGAAGATCAATACATGCAACACCACTTAGGCTCAAACGAGGTCGTACTGCCTGTTTGTCGCGATGAAATTTTCCCTTACTTTAACAAGCTGTAACCACTGAATAAATAGTTTTGTCAATTTGCTACATTACCATTTAATTACCTATGGATATGAAATAAATTTTCAGAAGTCAAATAATATTAAACATGAAATATGACAGTTACGTCCTACTGCATGCAATTTTTCTACACGAAGAAAGTTTGTTTTGTTTAAAAAATATCTTGCTAAGCATAATTTGTTCACATGAGTAGTAATTTCCTAACTGGGCGAAATACGTACGGGCAAGGATCAGGTATTCCGCGTTGGATTTCCAATACCTACGATTTATTCTGTTGAGCTGATTCAGATATCATTCAACATGCTATAATCAAAAGGGTTAATTGGGTGAATGAGGTCCTCCAGACTCTTCCGGGTTAACTCAGTTAGTAGAGCATTGGCCGTTTCAGCCAAGATATTTGCTCTGGTTCGTATCGTGGCTCGGACATTTTTCGCCCTGTAGGGAAATTACAACTAATAAGAAATAATTTATTTACCAATTTGAATAATTTTGTTAAAATTCATCTAGTATAATTTGTTCAGTTACTAATTTTTACAATTCCATATAGATTATGAGAGCGCTTGTGCATATCAAATGATGATTAATAACTAAACTTAATGACCAACAACGTACAACATTTCAAGAGATATTTGGTGAAAAAATATATTCATCAACTGAATGTGCAAATATATACCACTGCTTTATTGAGATTTATGTGCATCGCAACTGTTGCTCAAAGAAGCAGGAATATTGCGATGCCTGTAAAATCAAATAAGTAATGTAATATTTACGTTGTACTTAAAGAATTTCACAAACTTTGCCTTACTATAGCAAGAGAGTTTATGAAAATTTAGTGCCATTTCGTCATTATCCTGGATTCTACTAACGTTTTAGTTATCTTTAGAAGCCATTCATAAACAATGACTGGCAGTAACCAACAGATTTCTGACACTTAAAAAGACGCTTTTAAAAAAGAGCCTTTATTTGCTTGTAAATTTCGGTAAAAATACTTTTCTGTTAATTTCGATCATCTGTTGCTTTCTGAAAAGAATTCTAAAAAAAGGAAAGTTTCTAGAATCTCTTACAACAAGTAAAACAATATTTATGAAGCCAGGCTGATTAGTTTTCTTTATATACGGGGTGTCCCAGGATTATTGGGACAAACTTTAAAGGGAGGTAGGGGACATCACAAGGATTCAGATTTGCATAGCAACCCATGGTCGGAAACGGCTTCGTTCGCCTTAGGTGGTGTTCCCTTACTTGTTGCCAGCACCTCTAACATTTGCAGATAATCGAATATTTTTGAAAGAAATGCTACCAAGCTTACTTGATACCATGTCATGACATATCAAACGACATATGTGGTTTCAACATGATGGGGTACCTCCCCAGTATGGCAGATGTGTACGTGAACATTTGAAGCAGGTGTTTGGTCACCGGTGGATTGACCATGGTGGACCGATTCCCTGGTCACCACGCTCTCCTGATTTAAGAACCATAGATTTCTTTCTTTGAAGTGCACTGAAAAGTGATGTGTACGCAACGCCTGTGGATTCCGATATGGATCTGGTTGCAAGACTCGTCTGTGCTGCTGCGGGTATCCAACAAAATTCAGGTGTATTTCAGCAAGTCCTCCAATCCATGGTCCGACGGTGTAGTGCATGAATCACTAGCAATTGTGGAAAATTTGAACATTATTTATGACATTTTCACATATCATCCGCCACAGCACATGTAATATCTTTGACCAATAAATTATTTCAGATTATCTCAGTCCTGTGTCTCTTCGTTTCTTGTACCTTGTCATACTACTTTCCCATGACGTTTCCGACCATGGGCTGCTATGCAAATCTGAATCCACGTGATGTCCCCTACCTCCCCTTATAGTTTGTCCCAATAATCCTGGGACACCCTGTATATATATATATATATATATAATTTTGTACAGTAGCGCGTCAGCAAACAAAATTAAACTGTTAGATCTGGGTTCAACTTCAAGTTCAGAGCATGCTGTTTAGAATGGCAACATTTCCATAAAAATTGCTCGGTTAAAATTTTAAATGTAAAATGTATTTTAAAAGATATCGATAATTTTAAATAAAGGCGTGATACTGATATAATTCTAGTAGGTTTCATAAATTTATTCATACCTTTTATCAGAATTTTAATCTATTTATCAAAATGCGGAAAAAATTCTTACAAAATGAACTATGCTAAACATAACTGTAGAGAGCTAAATTGACTGAAGAACATTTTAGGCGTTGTTCAAGAATCCGTAATAGCAAATTAAAGTGACAATTACATAGAATGGTAATTGGTAAAACAACTAAATAAACCTTGATTGTTATTTTTATATTACTACTCTAGTAGCAATCAATAGTATTGCTCATGTAATTAACTTACTGCATTTTTCTCTCAAGTTTAATAAAATTATGCGAGCGATATCATCATATATTCTAATACGAGCAAATCTTGTGTGTGTGTACGTGGTTATATATGCAAATTTTATTTTAAAAACGGCTCTAACGATTTTGACGAAATTTTGTATCCTATCGTTTTGGGGCACCGGAAAACCATTGCGGTAGGTCACATGTTTGAGAAAATTCGATTAGCGGGTCATTTTGGGTCACTATGGGTCAGTGTCAAGCTAATTATATCTAAAAAATAGGCTGAAACGATTTTGAGTAAATTTTGTATCCTACCATTTTCGGACACGAAAAGACACCCTTCGCTGTGTCCCCTTCGCTAAAAGACACCCTTCGCTAAAAGACCCTAGGCTGTGTCACATGTTCGAGAACTTTCGATTAGTGGATCATTTTTGGGTCAACGCGTGTCACGTTAATTTTATCTAAAAAACGGCTCCAACGATTTTGATTAAATTTTGCATTCTACGAGTTTCGGGCAAGATAAAATCGCCGGGCTAGGTCACATGTAAGAGAAAATTCGATTAGTGGGTCATTTTTGGGTAACTGTGCGTCAAGCTAATTTTATATAAAAAATGGCTCAGACTATTTAGACTAAAGTTTGCATCCTATGGTTTTCGGGTAC
This sequence comes from Maratus michaelseni, assembly GCA_963931845.1. NCBI lineage: Eukaryota > Metazoa > Arthropoda > Arachnida > Araneae > Salticidae > Maratus > Maratus michaelseni. Next base: position 403,509,326 of record OZ007592.1, read on the forward strand.
GAGAAGACTGTTGGGCTAGGTCACATGTTCGAGAAAATTAGATTAGTAGGTCATTTTGGTCATGGGTCATTATGGGTCAAGCTATTTTTATCTTAAAAACGGCTCAGAGTATTTGAACTAAATTTAGTATCCTACAGTTTTAGGGAAGAAGATGACTATTAGGCTAAGTCACATGTTCCAGAAATGTGGATTAGTGGCTCATTTTGGTCATGGGTCATTATGGGTCAATCTATATTTATCTTAAAAACGGCTCAGACGATTTGAACTAAATTTTGTATCCTACAGGTTTTGGGGCACGAGAAAATCATTGGGCTAGGTTACATGCTCGAGAAAATCCGATTAGCGGGTCAGTTTTGGTTCACTGTGGGTCAATTTAATTTTATCTAAAAATGTCTGAGACTTTTTTGACTAAATTTTATATCGTACGGGTTTCGAGTACGAGAAGACAATTGGGCATGGTCACATGTTTGAGAAAATTTGATTAGGGGGTCATTTTGGTTATGGGTCATTCTACTTCAAAGCTGATTACCCAAAGCTGATTTTGACTGAGTATAGCTTGGTCTTCCCTGCTTGTGTTCTGTAATTAAAGTAAAAACGCTAATTGGGCGGACATGTTGTAACATATACATAAAAATGCAGACATTTATATCGTTAAAAACATGCCATAGCGATATTCAATGAAGTACAAAACCTGAACATTTTGTGCAATACAGAGCACCACATATGTGTCAGATTGACATTCAAAGGATCTGAACCAGCTTACTTCTGATAAACGCAGCAGTACGATAGTGAAAAATAGCGTCAAATTCTTTTTCTTTTAGCGTAGTCCCAAATTCGATATTATTGTCATTAATTCAATGCAATTAAAACAAGAACGAAAAATCATGCGTCAAGCATAGATTATTTAACCCTTTCCAACGCTTACAAAATAATTTTACAAATCATTTCCGTTTAATAAGCTGAAAGATAACATCTAAGTAAACAATTTGGAAAACGCATAACATACTTAAAAACGTAATTTCAGGAATGTCTGACATATACAATATTCGGAAAAATATCCGAATACTTTTATTCAGACCTGTATATGATCTATAGATTTGTATATATACTACATAGGATGCTAAATTTGTGTTTAGTTAGGAAACGCGTAGCACAGTGTAAAATTCTCCTTCTGGAGATTCTGTCAATAAACGGAAATGTGTTCGCGAACTTTTATTCTGCCCTGTATATGATCTACAGAATTTATACACGCCAAGTAATAGACAAAAAGTGAGTTAAATTTGAAATCGCGTTCAGCAACTTAAAACGCACTTCCAGGAATTATTGTTAACAGACAGTAGAGAATTCTTTTGTGTCTCCCTGTCAATGAACGATGACTGCTATACACACACTATTCTGTAGTAAGCCTCTTGTAATGCACCTTAGTGATATATATGAATTCCAATGCGTTTAAAATAGTGAAACATTACTTAATTAAACCGTAAACTATTTTTCTCCGTAGACGTAATGTAACGAAATTCTTTTGACTGTCCCTTTAAAGTAACTATAAGTGCTGTGCACACCCTATTCCATATTAAGTCTCTTGTAATACATCTTAGTGATATATATCCATTACAGTGTGTTTGAAATTGTGTAATATCATTAAAATAAACCGCAAATGATTTTTCCCCAATGACCGTAATGTAACGGAATTCTTTTGAGTGTCCCTGTAAGAACAAACTATAAGGGCTACACACTTCAGTCGAAATAGGGAACATGCTATAGATAACGACAATAACATATAAAAATTGCAGGGCCATCCGAGCCTATTTACGGGAGTTAGAGCACGGCCATACGGCCAGACAAACCGAAGTCATAAACACTTTTCAACTAGGTTGGAAAGTGTTAAAAACAGCTGTAGTGGTGGGTACCTAATGGTATTTTCTGTTATTTAAGAATAAGAAAATGGCCTTAAACAGTTCAAATAAAAATATAAAAATATACCAATTTTTATTTTCATTAAACTTATATTGAAAAAATTGTTCCGATATATATAGATGTAAAATAATCAAATAAATGTGATTTTTTTTAATAATAATATATATATATATATATATATATATATATTGACACATTTTATTTCCGAGGGCTCAAGACACCACGTACGCTTCCCTTTCCCTAGACTTTACCACCGATTTTTAGAATGGTGTATAGTGTCTTCCAGAACCTATGCCAAAACTAAAGGGATTAAATATTTAAATATATAAGAAAATATTATTTTTATTTCATGAAAACCTATTTTGATTGTTTCATATTATATTTTTATTGTATTTTTTTCTGAAAATTATCGGTAGTCTTACTGTAGCGCGAATAATATTATTTTTAATTCACTATAAAATTATCGGTAGCATTTTAGTATGCTATTAAAATACGGCTTTTGTTAATAACATATTTTTAATCACTTTTCATTCTAGCATGTCAAGTGTTTACAATTTTTTTTAAACATCTATGAATTTTGCATTTCTGTACGTACTTTGCGCGTAAAAAAATTTAATAGTCTTATTTTCTTCTAAAAAATCCTTTACTGTGCAGTATACGCTAGAAATTTCAAAAGGTTTTCGACGATGTTCTTCAATGGAATTTAATTATGCAATTTCGAACGAAAAATAGAGAAAACTTCTGGAATAAATGAATAAGATTCTATGTGTTTATTGATTGAATTTTCCGTAGAGAACATGTAATCTTTTTTTTTTAAATTTTCTTGGATCTTAAAAGTAATTCAATTGGTTATTTTATATTTTTATGTAAAGACTAAATAGTTATGTGCGTTATTTACAGAACTTGTGTTGGACATTTTACTAGAAGTGTGTGGTGTTGGCAAAAAGCATAAACATTTTTTTTAAGTTTTTGTTCGTATGTATTTATTAAGTGTATTATAATAAATATCACACAAAAAGTATTTGCAGATTTTCACTCATATGATAAACGGAATTAACATTAAAATATGGCGTTATTCATATTTCTTGCGGAATATTAACATGCAATATGAGCTCCAATCATAATCATTCATGCAATTTAAAAAATATATAGAAATTATGAAAGAAACTTATTTATATAAAGTAGTTCGTAAATATTACTCGCAATAATTAAACAAATAATTAAAATATTAAACAACAGATGGCACTGTCCTGCTTCAATTTGTACAATTGGTGAAATCGATGTGTAAAACTGCATTAATGATTGCCTAAGAGTAGACTTTTGGGGACGCTATACATAAATTATATTCTTTCGACAATTTTATTTCGCGATGCACTCATATTTCGATATGAGCGATGGCCATTTTGAGCATCATAGCGATATCGATTATTAATAACTCATATTGATATTCGAAATGGAATACGTTTCTATGCATCAAATATAACGTTAAAATTTTTCATTTGTAATTTTATCAAAACTTCTCTGATCGGTATACCTCAAGCGATGTTCTTATACTATGAAGTTTACGTTGTATATATCAAGACTATATATTGTTTAAATACACTAGTCGCCAACATTTAATGTACCAGCATTTGTATGTGTGAGAGAATGATACTTACAAACAAATTGATGAAAAATTTATTAGATAAAAAAAATTTCTTAACAAATATTATTTAATTTACCATCGTCTTGAAATCACTGATACTTTAAAAGTATATACATAATCATAATTCGTAAATCGGTCTGTAATGTAACACCAATAATAAATGTTTGTTTCTGAGAAAAATATTATTTTTGTATGTGTTTTGATAAGAAAAATGTCTTCCTCTCACTGAGCTAGCTGGCTGCCTGGCCTTGCATGCCTGCACGGACAGTGAAATTTTCAATCACCAGAGCCTGAAGGGAAAACCATACACAAAAAAACACTTCATCCACCTCAATCAATGAATATAGGAAATGTAGAGGAAAATTCGCTTTGATGATACTCCCGAAGAGTCTTCATAGAATGAAAGTTTGGAGGTTTACCTTGTCAGTACATTCGTTATTTATCTTCGTGCGTGAAGATAGATGACGAAAATGCTTGTTTGGTGATGCTAAGTATTAGGATGACGCCAACGATAATAGCTACAAAATGGAATATCAGATATGGTGAAGTACTTAGAATGATTCATCCAAAATGGGAAAACCATACACAAAAAAACACTTCATCCACCTCAATCAATGAATATGGAGAATGTAGATGGAAATTCGCTTTGAAGATACTACCGAAGAATCTTCATAGAATGAAAGTTTGGAGGTTTAGCTTGTCAGTACATTCGTTATTTATCTTCGTGCGTGAAGATAGATGACGAAAATGCTTGTTTGGTGATGCTAAGTATTAGAATGGCGCCAACGATAATAGCTGCAAAATGGAATATCAGATATGGTGAAGTACCTAGAATGGTTCATCCATGGACGAGATGAAGGTCAGTTTGATCAGCTAAAAAATTCTAGATCAAATCAGAATTTCAACCTCATATCGGTGTCTTTAATTGTGAAAATGGCTGCTTATGGTATATTTCACTTTACAAGTCAACGCATGGCTTGAATTCTTCAAAATTCAATTCTGTCTCTAACTGAAAAGAGTATCATTTTTGCACGATCCACGTAACAGGTTATGTTGCCTGATGTAATCTGGAATGTTTCTACCACCCGTTGAAAGAAATACACAAAATTGGTCTATTTTCGTACATATATCGTTCAAGATGAAATAAACGCACATTGGTAGCCAATATTTGCATTTGTTTTGGAAAAATATCTGTTTTAAATTACGGCCAAATGATATTTCTTCACGGAGCAGATACAGATAAAGTGCAATGTCATAAATGAGATGTAAAGTGGTGCTAACAAATGTAAAAAGGGGTATAATATATTCTTTTTAAGTAGAATGGATCGCAGGGCGATATCATACTGCACTGAACTGTCAGAAAATTAATAAGTCCTTAAACACAACTCTGTGTTAAACCCATTTTTATCGACTCAATCAGTTTTCCCATTGAACTTTAGAAACAATCGTGAAAAAAATAATCATTAGAAAAAGTTTTTTAGATTATTGATTGCATTCTAATTTAAAAATTAAATATTTAATGCAAGGAAACATATGATGATGAACATATTTAATGCAACGTTAGTTTTTACTTCTGCTTTTGAACACATTAAATCCTGATTTTCAATACCATTTCATGATATTTTTAATGAAATTAATTATTCATAAAAGTTTCTAAATTATAAACGTTTAGAGTAATTTTATCGTAATAAGTTTCATATATTTAAGTTTATAATTTATGGATTTACTACTAATGGAAATTATCATGAACTTTCTCTCTCTCTCTCTCTCTCTCTCTCTCTCTATATATATATATATATATATATATATATATAAATACATACATATATAAATACACACACGCACACACACACACACACACACACACACACACATATATATATATATATATATATATATATATATATATATATATATATATATACATATATAATGATTTCTCATAACACAATTGACCATAACATTATCTTTGAAAAAAATTAGTAATGATCACTATATATTTGGAATCACTGCATGTGCACTAAACCAAACACTATTAAACTGTATTAAAGTAAGTGATGTTAACGTGTTAATAAATTTAAAGTTTACTCTAACGTTAAATACCTGGACCTCATTGATGTTACATAACTGAATTCATTCATTCATTCATGAATTTGAAAACAGTAATTTATGATAAAAGTCAATGAGGTCATAAAGAGAAATGCTTGAATCCAACTAAATCGTTTGATGTTCAATCATTTCATCAGATTATTTGCGTGTAACATTGCGTATTGGTTAATTATTTTACAACGAATAATCGCGTCATAAATATCTATTATAACAGTTTGTTCTGTTGCGTAGAAAAATTTAAAACTGGATGAATATTGTCATTTTTATACCTTAATACAATGCTGTATGGTTAGTTGTTTACTTTTTAAATTTATAATTAGCATCTTGTTTAAGGTTAATTTGATTTATTTCGTTTATTTTGAATGTATGCTAATTTTGTTTTCATTAATTGCTTTCGAGTCCCGGCTTGGGTACTTTTTCACTATGTTGGCTATACGCCTTTTAAGCAATTAAAATTTGAATATTATGAATGCAAGGCGTGAGAAATTTTCTATGGAAAAATTTCCAAGTATTAAATATATATTAAGACTTATTTGTGAAAAAATATTGTAACAGAATTCATTAAAGCTGATACCGCTAAAATGGAACTTTGGCATGATAGATAACAATTCGATTATAAAAGGAAAAATATGAATAACTAATTAAGGACTACATAAGCATTTATTCTAATTCGTCTGCATTTTTTTCTATTCAAAATTTAGAAAGCAGCAATCTATGCAGTTTGCTATTATTGCGAAGTATTTGGGGGTAAAGTTTAAACTTTTATTTTTCTAATAAATAGATAAAATCTGATTCAAAAATTATGCATATTATGTATATTAAAAATTACTAATTTTAAACACCAAAAGAAAAAGTAATTAAATGAACTGTAAAAGAAAATCCAACAAGGAAAAGTGTCTAAATATAACTTTTCTTTTAAATGTTGCGAATTCATTAATAGATTTTCTTTCAAAGATACCATACTTATACTTTGTAATACACTTTATTATGATTTGTATTCAGATTGCAATAATTGCGTTAATATGATATTTCTGAAAGAAATAAATACTCTTGATGTTTTAAGTGGCATAGATTTCAGTTTTGAAATGTATACAAATGTTTCAATATTATAAAATTATTGACACTTTATATTTTTTCTAGCAGAGAAAATTTAAATTTTAATGACCAGATTTCCCTTTTCATTACAAATTTCGTTCTTGAAACTTAAATTTTCATTATGTTATCATATTTATCGTTTTAATTGCTAGAATATCAGTTGGATATTTAATTTTAAAAATTTACTGTGGTAATTTGTTTATGCCTACAAAGGTAGCAAAATTATCATTTATTCACGCTTTGTGAAAAGCATTTTTTTTCTCACAGATTCATGGTTTTGACAAACGAAAATATCAAGTAATTTCTAAAATCGTTTTTTTTCAGTACAGCTGTATTCGTAATGTAGAATTACAAACACATTTAAAAACTACAATTAATTTAACCACCTAAATTTTAATAGGCTTTTATTTAACAACCTTTTTTTTCCTATTGGAGTTAAATTTTACAATCGAATTCTGACTTTCTTATATCACACATCTAATGAATCGATTTTTTTCAAAATTTCTACAAAATTTTGTTGATGAAAATTCATATTAAAATATTCATAGAACGATATTTAACGGTAATGTTATGTTACAGATACAAAATTATTATATATAATTTTTTTTGAAATCATAAAATTTTTGGATTAAAAGCGTGATGCTTACAGTTTTTTCCTTGCTATAATATTCCCTTAAACATGAATTGTGCATAATAAAATAGACTTTTTAATACATCTTTTATTTTCGATATACTGATATTAAATGCAATTATACTTCCACGTATAATTAGTTAATGAATAGCATTAAAAAATGTTTATACTATAAATACTAAAACAAAGTCACAATGATTAGTATTCTACAACATTTCAAACGCGAATATGGAAACGATATTTCTCATTCAACCGAAAATAAAACACGTGGATGCAAACTTCTGAAATTCCTTGTTGTTTAAAAAAATCAACTGAAATTTCATTTATCAAACGTCAGAAAATTTCTGAAAATTAATTTAAAAAGCCACCAACTTTTTCTCTAATTGAAAAAGTAGCATTGTTGGAAAATCATCCAACTCGTATTTTTCCGTTAATGGAAAAATTGAACAATATGGACTAAATTATGGAAAGATTCCGCATCTCATTCAGATGTATTTTGCAAAAAGATAAGTGATTCAAGTGTATGAAAACTTATGTAGAAGAACGTCGAGTTGAACAATCGGGTGAAAACTGAATACATCAGTTTGACACAAACTAGGCAGCACTCTAGCGTTTAATGGTTAAAATAATTAACTATAAGAAAGAAGAAGAGGTATTTATACATTAGCATTTGTATAGTTTCGACTTTTAAAAGTTTATTTTAGCATTCTTTGCTTTAATGTTTATTAATTAAATATATATATATATATATATATATATATGAACTCATTTAAAGTTTTAATACTTTTTATAGTATGTGTACTATATTTAATAAGAATTTATTTTCTAAATTGAAACTGTTGCTATAATTTATAAATGCAGCGTTAAGACTTGATTTGCAAACCTCATTTTTTGTGGTAAATCCGAATGTTGCCCGCGACATAACAAAAGATATTGGAAAATAATAATTGAAGAGCCAATAAACAACGTTTGAAGAAAAGGCAGTGAAAAGTTCATTTACAAGATAGTTTAGAATTTTTACAAAGCAGATAACAGGATGCAAATTTTTTTCTGTAATTTCTTAAATTGTAATGAAGAAAATTATTATTTTACCTCTAAAAATAACTCACTAGGTTTATAATTAAAACAATATTAGTTTCATTCTTTAGTTAAAGTTGTAAAACAAATTATATTGTTCTTTTTGAACAAACAAACCTTTCAGTCAAACTTTTTTATATCAAGTAAAATTAAACCGTGCATGCGGATTTTACATCACCGGTTGAATAAGACCAGGTGATTTGACATTTTATAAATAATCATTTATCAACAAAAATGCTATGATCTAATTATATATTGAAAATTATATTATGGTGCACTGATAAGTGCAGAAACGTACACAAAATTACATTAAATTCTGTTTGAATTTTTGGCTTGAAGAAACAACTAATATTGTATGCATTTTTATCCTACTCCTCCTATATGTTTCCAAATCCTGATTTTTATGCTTTACATAAATCCAATAAGTTTTTCTTATGTTAAAATGGAATCCAAACCAATATTTTGAAAGTAACTTTGATTTATTTATTTAAATTGTATTTTATGTTGTTTAATTTAAATTATAAATGTTTATTTTGTATTTTTCCAATGTAAACAGTTTGTACTTGTAAACGGACATTTTTTAATAAATTGGTTTCGAATTTTTCTGTATGAATGATTCAAAAACATGAATATATATATACTGTTTTTTTTTTCTTGAAAATTGATTTTATAAAAATATCCAAGGTTAATATAAAAATTAGTTCATTTTAATACTCAATAATATGTTTCTGCTTAAAACAGAGATAACTCACCAATAATAACTTTAAAGCATGCGTAAATCATGAATTCACAAATGCGAAGATAATCAGAAAATTATTTTTTTATATTAAAATAATAATATAATACATAAAATGACAAGACTTTAATCCAAGACATTAAACAGTGTTAGATGGTACAACATCAATGCAATTTAAACTTGTGTTTTATTTATACAAATATTTTTTCTCTAAGAATTATTTTAAGTATACTTGAAGTTAATTTCATACTTTATAATGTAGGTGCATATATAAAAAAATAAATTAGGTATAATTATTAACAGAAGTTTATTGAAAGCTCATTTTTATAAAGTTTATGAAGTACGGATTAATGTGAGTTTTCAAAATATCTAAACGTCCATTTCACTGATTTATTAAATTTCAACATTATTAAGCAATAATTTTTTCATTAAGTTATTATTCTTATAAAAACTTTCAAAAAGTATATATTTATCATTTTACGACAAATATGAATGCCGTATTGTCAGAGATGTTATCAATACTTCATGATTATTACTGTAATTAATCAAAATTATTTGCAAAAAACACACATTTTTGTCACGTAATATTGTATTAACTTCTTCCCTACGACGCTTTTGAAACACAAACAGAAGAATTCGTAAGGTTCTATTTTTGTGTAACACCTTCTGACCCCAATTTTTTTAATATTTAATCACAGAATTTCCTTCAATACATGTTGAAAATTTCTATTCTGAAATAGGGTTATCAAATTAACGAAGTATAGGAATCCCTAACAATAAAATATACGTCGTTGTAGTTTAAAGATTACAATTAGTTTGGAATAGAGAAGACGGGTTATTCCTTACACAATAAAAAAATCATTTCTTAAATATCCCAAATCTTTTCTGCAAGTATTTGAAAAATAAAGAAAAAAAATCTCTTTCGGAAACGCATAAATTTTTCAATAACAGTAATAGTTTAATATTTTCTCAATTTTTAAATGCAATTTCTCTGTATAAGTCAGCGATTACATTATTTAATGTAAACCTAAATATTATATTTATCGATTGTTCTTGTATCTCTTGAATAAAACATTTTTCTCTCTGTTTTTCTGTAAGTATCGTTTCAACATTTGCATAGACTTTTTTACAAATATAGAAAAAAAATACGTAGCCACATTATATAAAGAAAGAAATAGCATAAATAAAAAATAAATTCATTTTATAAAGATTCAGAAATGCTTGAAGCGTATTTAATTTTGTACATGATAAGAAAATAATTGTGAAAATTTAGAAAGCGATAAGACCGACTTTTACAATTAAAATGGGTATTATAATGGATGGACAATAACATATGTGATTTGTTTGCTATCACCTCTATATTCCTAGACCTCTCCAGTTTCAACCGTCCTGTACGTCCATCTGCTTAGAAATTAAATTTTCTCTGTACAATAATGTACAGACTTTTTTCTATAGCATTCAGCGTTTTGTTGTTTATGTTGCTTAATTTCCATTCACTGTGTATGTTCCTTAATTTCCATTACGCTTCTTAATGTAGATTCGAAATAAATATTCTTCACTGGATTTTCCTTGTATCATTGCAAACATAATTTCATACATTTTTATAACCAAATTTGGATGTTGTCTAATGGCATAGACCTGCACAAAAGCAACTATGATATGAGATTTTTTTAGGTATTACTTGCTAACCCTGTATATCTCTAGAGGCCTCACAAAAGAACTATAAATGCGATAAACAGAACTTTCTAGTAAACATATAAACTGGACAAAGGCAACTATGAGATGAGAATTTATCAGGTATTGCCTGCTAATCCTGTATATCTCAAGGGGCCTCAAGTAAGAACTGGAAATGCGAAATACATAACTTTGTAGTAATTGAAACTAATTTGAAAATATTAGTTTTATAACAAAAGTAGTATATTCAAGTCTCGTAGCATAAACATCTAGTAATAAATTTTATGAAGTCTAGAAACTGAACGAAATAACTACTAATTTTACAAAAATCTTTATTTTATTTTCGACTAGCTGACACGCCCAGCGTTGTCCGGGCCTGTTATAAAATCTTAAATAAAACTCCAAATTTGTATTATTTTATATATTTTACACGATTTTATATAAATCTATATCTTTAATGTCAAAATCGTAAAATCGTAAAAAAAAAACATATACTTCTTTTTTTTAATAGAATCTTTATATAGTTTAAGAAAAAAGCTTTTGTTGTACAAACCCTTTGAATTTTTTAATGGTCATAAATATAATGGTTTTACAGCCTGTGTAAAAATTACGTCAGAAATATTGTGATCTGATTGTAAAATAAATATGTTTTCTTTTCACGTCGGGTCCGTTAAAATTAAAAAATAATAATAATATTCGTCGTCTTATCTCTCTGAAATTTTAGTCGTTTATAAATATAACTGTTTCCAAATCCTCTATACACCCAGAAAAAGGAATTAATTACAACTACAAAACATGTTTTGTTGAGTACAATTTGGTAGTTTTAGCAAAATTCAAGTAAAATTGAACAATTTTACTTGAATTAACAAAACATTTTTTGCTGACGATACAAAACGTTTTTTTGGAAATACAAAAAAAAAAAAAAAAAAAATGTGGATTCAAACAAAATTTCCATTGACCTATATTTAAACAAAAAGTTTTGTTGGGTCAACCAAATTTTTGTTGATTCAACGAAACTTTTTTCTGGGTGTAAAATTATTTGAAAATATATGCATTTTAAATAGTGAAAACGTTACCCAAAGCTGAGCGTGACCACGAAAAACATTCCGTTATTATGGGTTTTCGCTGAAAATATGTCAGATTTTATTTTTTTAAATACTTGTTCTCGTCCGAATGCTTCGAAATTGTTGTAGGCGATGTAAACTTGGTCTATCGAGATGTTCTAAAAAGTTTGTGTCAAAATACGAACATTTAGTAACATTCAGCGTAAGAAAAAGCAAATCTCGTGATGCGAGAAATGACCTGCGTTCGCTTGTGTTTTTAAAAGAGTTAAAACCCGTATTTTAAGAGAATAATTATACCGTCTATTAGAAGATGCATTCATCTTTAAGAGCATATGTTTGGTTTGTCTGTATCTCTAAGATTGTGAAATTGCGGGGCGTTGGCGGAAGGGAAAAAACATAAGCCCGGGAAAATGACCCTTTTCCAAAAAGGTTTTTCAAAGGGTTAACATACTTTTTTTTCAAATTGATTACGACATTGGAGACGTAAGAGATGCTATATTCTTATATCTTTCAGAATATAAGAATATGTATTTCGTTTTTAAATAAACCAAACGGTTTAGTCAATAGAATTTAAAACAGAATTGTGAAATAAACGCATTCTTTATGCTTCTTCAATCTAGTGCACTGCCGTAAAACGGGATCTAGGCATGCGCGAGTTCTGAAATCCAGCTCGCTGAAAAAGAGATGAGTTATTGGTCAGTTTTTAATTAATATTTTTCTTAATTTTCAAAGTATATGCACCAGGCAGGTCCCTGATTATTCACACCTATATTTTCAGATTTCTAGGTGGGCTAGAGTTTGTTAGCCATCGCAGACAAACAAACACATATACATTCAATAAGTTGAATACCACTATGTGGAAGTAGCGGTAGATATCTGATTAAACAAATCCCATTAAATTAGCAAAACTGCAAAATAGAGAAGAAATTCGCATCTTGATATATGAGTTCGTGTGTTAAGCGATATTTTTTCTCTCAAGAGACCAAAACTTTATCGCGTCTTATGGGCGATGTTCAAGGAACCGGAAAAATTCGCGTTTTAAGCGGGATCGCTTATTAAACGTGAGCGTCTTAACCTTTTCGGACTGTATATATACTTTTTTTTCAAATTGATAATTCTGTTTCCCCAGTATGTTCAGTTCAAATTGATCAATTTTGTTGATATTCTTGCTATTTCAATATTTATTTTATATAGTACATGTCCTCTTTTCTCAAATAAATTTTATTTTTATTAAATACACGGATATTTTAACCAAATTTTAATTATCTAAAATTTTCCAGCAAAGAATTTTTATTTTCAATGAAGTTTTAATATTGCGAAACTCCGAAAGATAAGAAATTTTGTTAATAACTTTTAGCGCATTATAAAATCGAAAATTTATTTGTTTAGATATAAAATTTCAATTCATTAAAAATAATCCAGAATATTTTCTACAACAAATAGGCACTTAAATATTAATTTAATTCCACTTAATAACAGTTTACTTTAGGAAATACTTTTAAAAGTTTTCAAAAATAGATTTCCTAGAAAATGCATTTAATAATTTTTACCAGACCTGATCAATTTGTACATGAGATAAATTATTCAATTAGTGCTTTCAAAATCTAGTTGTTATTCTTTCAAATCCTCTTTCGAAAAGAAGCTTTGATTTCCGATCATCGAATTGAGTTCAAGCTTATTTTATTTGCGCTTTGCATTATTTTAAATATACTAATGCATAACTATTCTATGAATAATTCATAACAGCCTAGTAAAGTATATATATGCTATTTGATCAAATAAATTATTCAAATCCGAAGTGAAAATATTTTTATTTCAATCATATTTAAACAGTCTTTTTCTTATTTTGTTCTTTTATCAATGATTTTAGATAAAGTATCTGATCAAAAACATACTGTATAGCTGTTACAAACATTTATTCATTGCAAATTTGCGTCAAATGCAGAAATAATTTCACAGGTAATAAATATTCACATTTAGAATAAAGTAAGGAAATTTAAAACGTATTTCTTTACTAAGTGCTATTTTTTTAGCTTGAAAAATATACATTTTAAAGAGGTATGTAGTGTACGGTTTACACTAGTCTATTTTCTCATATTATGCTGCTGGATAGAAGATATGTACAAGGACTCAGCAACTTACAAATTGAACTTAAATAAACATTTGGGCCATTGTTAGACCCTCAATGTGTTACTAATCTTTGCAGCAATATTCGTCTTCATATAAAAAAAAATTAATATACAATTTTTATTTCTATCCTTTATATTAGAAAAAATAATAATCCGTAAAATAATCAATAAGTCTTCCCAGCTTAACACAATTATTAACATATCTACTCCTTTGCATTTAAAAAAAGTGAAAATTCAGAAGAATAGATAAAATACGTCGCTAATCTAAGACTATTTAGAAGACAATTACTGATGTAATTGTCGCACATATGGTCAAAACTATCACTTAAAGTTGTGGGATGTTACACTTACTTTTAAGCTATAACGTTCGTAAGACTAAGCTAATTTTAGTTTCTGTCAAAATCTGCTTCATTAAAATAACAATATTGTAAATAGACAATTACTCTTTAAAACTGCTTTGGATTAGTTTAATACTTAAAAAAATTCAATTGAATAAAGTGCATTTAGGTGAATATTTGCTCAGAGAATCTTAATTTAAAACTCACATGCAAAACGATAAGAAATAAAATTCTGTTTATTATTTATATCATTAATAACGAGAAAAATATCTCTATATCAACTGTTTATTTCCGAAACGGTTATACTCCAAAATGATTATCGAAGGCATCTTTATATAACAACAACATTCAATTACAGTTGAAGTTCTGTATTTCAAAAATAAGATTCAACGAAGCTTAAAGAATTTCTGAAACTCGTGGGAAAATGTAACCCCAGATTCATGCACTCGTTATTGTTTTTTCCTTTTTAATCTGGTTTAATAATAAAATATATAAACATAGGCGATGTAGGTAGAACTATATCTAAGAAAAAAGAATAGAACATTAAAATAAACAAGGTAGAATCTTTTCAAAACTATGTAAAAATATGAAAAGATTAATGTTTTTTTTTTTTTTTTTTTTTTTCAGAACTTTGAATAATAAAACGGTTTTATTAAGTTTAAAAGTTATTTACGCATGAATAACGAACCACTTTTGTATTTTAAATTCTTATGCTTACAAATTATGTCTCTTCAGCGCATGGCGTTTATTTAACCCGAGCGCAGTTGCATCGGGTATGACATACCCAGGATCCATACGGCTTTTACAACTGTCACCACTATTTTTTGAAAAGAAATCTTCAATTTATTTTATCGCAAAATTTGTATGAATTGTCTCCGACTAAATAGGCTGACGATTATTATTTGTATTTATTGGTGAGAAAGTAAGAACCAATCATACACTGCGTGTGCGCGACTTCTCCCGGGTTAAAATTTATTTGAACAAAATTACAGATTCACATTCAAATACTACTAAGTTTACACCAGGATAAGTATGACAGGTATGTTACAGCTCGCGACTTCTAATATATTTTAAAAGCAAATTTTCGTTGCAGAAACCACGAAATTGATGGTAATAAGATTCCATTCAGTAAAGAAACAAATATAACCCAGTTTGGTACTAAGTGATATGACACATTGAATTAAGACTAGTAATTTAAAGCAACTAGGAATTAAAGTAACTCACACAAAATCTTTTCACACTCAAAGTTTTCTAAAGAATTCACATATAATTCAATCTTAAATATCACACATTATTTATAACAACATATACTTTTAAATTTTAGAGACGTACTAATATTTTGTAAAACATTAAAATATTTTTTTTTTTATATAGTCATTAAAACAATAAAAATAATATTTATAAAATGCAGAAAGAAAGAGTAAACAAAATTATTTTTAATGCTAATATATTAAAATATTTAATATATTTTAGGAAAAGTCTATTATCAATAAGGTGACATTACTCACAGAAGAACATAATGAAATTATTTCCAATAAACATTTTCAAACGACGCTTTTCTTCAAAATACATAGGGCGAAATGCAAATCTTCACCTTACTTTATTCATAAATATCAATATGAGATTCTATAGATCCCATTGTTACATAACAGGTGACCTTTTAAAAACACAAATAGATGTTTAAAGATGTTTTAAATGCTTTAAAACCCTCCAAGTACTTTTAGCCAGCAACCGCGACCATGTTCAAGGAATTTTCCACCTCGAGATAAAGCTAGCTTTCAGATGCATAAGACGGCAATCTATCAAATCTCATATTGATATTTTATGACGCTTTGCTTCTCAAATATGAAGCTCCTCTTTGATATTTTTTTATCTACATTTGTCATTTCTGTACTATTACAAATTTCTGATCAGTTATAAACCGCAAAATGTGGTGAGGTTAACTTACGAATATTCAACAAACGAAAGTTTGATTTTTTAATGTAATAATTATTTTCAGGAAAATTTAGATATTCTACCAAAATGATTGTGTAACGAAAAATGGTATTATTATTTTTTGTAATCAATGTTTGTTCTGCACTTCTTGGGGTTTCTTGCATAATATTTCATGGAAAGCCTATCAAGCATTTACATATCGTTAATTTGGGTATGCCAACTGTTATTTTTATGAAAATTCAGAAAACATATAAAATTGCAAAATGAATATCCTCCGACAAACTTATATATTTTTTTCATGATGCTATATTTTATTTGACATTTTCTGCCCTATGAATAACATTATTTCTTTCGGTCATTTAAGAATCTTCGTTCAAACAATCATGTTTAAAAGATATGTTGAGATATTAAAGGAAAACACGTAACATTTTATTACAGAATTATACATAAAAATGCAATATAACTGTTGTAGTTCTGTTCAATATGAAAAACAAAACCTCCCTAAAAATATACAGGACCGACCAAAATTTACACCTTTCCCTTTTTGAATAAGAAAAGCGTTGGAAATTTTATTAACGATGAAAAACCTGTTCATTAAAATCAACAAGGACCTCATCTAGTTGAATCATATCAATAGGGACCCATCTATTAGTTGAATCATTTTGTGTCTGCGGCGCACGCAGATCATACTAGAGATGTGTTTGTTAAAGGTATTTTACGGAACCCTATTTCGACTATTTAAACTCCAAGTTTGAAATATTGTGTGTTATGAGAGACCGAGCAAATACCGAAAGTACGCACTAAAAATTATTAACAATATTTTAAAAATTGTTTAAGAATAACTTTCACATTTAAGAATCTTTTCTTACATAGAAATAAACATTAATTCTAAATACTCCTTCATGTCACTTCCTTTGTTCTCTGCATATGACAATTGAAAACATTTTCCCGTGGAGACACTGAAATACGATAGCTTTCAAGTCGCATTCAATTTCATAGACGTAATGAATTAGGAAAGACTTTAATAAAATCTCTGAAACCACATTTCAAACAGTTGAGAATGGATTTATGTAGTCTCTTTATTGCTGTCAAGAAGCGGTAGGGAATTAATTTGAGCTTCTTTTGGTATATATTTCGCTAGGTCGAAAAGCTGCTAGTTCTTAGACAACTAAGTCAATTGGAATATTACAACATATTTAATCATTATCTTAAAATTCCCCAATCATCACAAGCGGTTATTTATAACCTTTCTAGAAATGTATTTTGGAATAAATAACTAAAACTAAAATTTTCATTAGAATATAACTTAAAATGAAACGTCTCTAAAGCGCAAATTTCGTAGAAGCATACTATACATGAAACATGTCCTTTTAATGGAATATTCAGAATCACAAATATCTTCTGAAACCTTCTAATTATCTAAACAGTGCAATTACGTAGATTAGAAAATTCATATTCTAGACAAGAGATCAAATAAATGGTATCGTAAATATTCTCCATCTTAGACATTTTTAAGCTTAAGAGTTTTTCTTATTAATTATGTAATTTTCATTCACGCATTCTATCAAAGATTTAACGAAAAATAAAATGTTACTATAATTGCAATCGTATACCCGGAAAATTTGCATCAAATTAATTTGAGTAATACTTTTAAATCTTTAAATTTCATGCCATTTTGAGGTAGGAACGTTAAAGCTGGTTTAGGTTTCTGTATTGCAATACGTTTGTGTTATTAATTCTCAGTATCACACATATTATTTAGTTAAGAAGTATGATGATGCAAGATTGAAAATTAAAGAGATAACAGATGGACATTATTATTTTTATTAAAATACTAATAAATTTTACGAATTGCACAATTATTAAAGTGTGGGTGTCGATTGCTAGTTTAATAAATAACAATATTTATAGAATATTAAAATATTCTGCGGAGAATACTGTTCATGCAAAATAGAAATAAATCAAAATGGAATAATTTTCTAATCTATTAACATGTTTTATAAAGAATATTCTATTTTAAGTTTTACATCTATCGACGAAGTTATAAATTAAATAATGTTCTTACTGAATAGAGAATATTTACACATTAACACTATAAAAACCATGATCCGTCATTCTGACGGTTACCAAATGAATATATTCCGATTCGAACCAGAAATTTATTTTAAAATAAATTAAATATAAAACTCACAGAAATACGTTAAATGAATAAATGAAGTAGTTTTAAATAAAATTTCTGGTGTGAAATAGTTTTAAAAAACTTGAGTAAAATTTCCGATAGTTCTAGTGTTAAATAAAAATTGGGAATTAAAAAACTTTAACAAAATTTTAGTGAATGTATTTCATTGCTAACTTAACTTGTGCACGAGGTTTTACGTATAATAATAAATTGTATAGAAAATATTATATTTCGGCGGCGCACAGTGCTGCAAAAACCTCGATATTAGGAATAAACATCTGTCCATCTCAAATATACAACCAAAAAACAGGACTAAGAACCATGCCTTATTTTATTTTTTCATTCTGAATCGAATAATACGAAAGCAAATTCGGTAATTTATCCGTTTTTGGTTTTCGGACATGTGTTGTGTTTTAAATCTTGCTTACGTCTGAAAATAAACTTAGTTGAAGTCGTTCTCTCAACAATGTTGAAATAATAGTGGCTATCATTGAAGTGTAAATTCAAAATAAAATTAGAAAAGTGAAAAATAAAAATAAAATGAAATAATAAATTACAATAGTAACTGCACTCATTTCAACAAAACTTTTGGAATAAAAGTGGAGTGCTATTTTTTGGGTACTTGTTTCATTTAACCGAAGTAGGACCTGAAGATTTCATCATGTAACACGTCTTTATTTTCATTTACGCGAGACGTTTTGCTTTTGTGGTAAGTCGTATAATACTGATGATTTCTGTTATTACTTTCGTATGCATTTTTTTGAAAGGGAATCGATGTGTAAAACATCATGTTTAATCTTTTGATTACCGAGAAAAGTGTTCGAAGTGCAGTTGTTGGGAATTGGGTACCATAAAGATACCATATCTAGTTCTGCTCTTTGTCCTGAATAAATGCCAAATATCAAGTTAATTGTCAAAAATAATTGTCAATCGCACAAAAGTAAAAAAAATAATGTTAACACTGCACAAAAAAGACAAAGAAACAATTAATCCTTTCAAACTTCTCTTCTAAGAGAATAGAGTCATAATTAGTAATAAAACATCTCTTATATACGTTTTTGGTTTTCCAAGTCAGCGTAAATAATTATTTAAATTTTTGTTAGCGTAATAAACAAAATAGAATGCTAAACGGACATATGAAACTTTTGGCTCGGTATCATTTTTTTAAAAGTTTACCAGCTAAGTATGCTAGTAGTGAAAAGGGGACAGAAGGGATTAGCGAGGGAAACTCCTCCGCGTCTACGATTAAAATTTATCTTCTGCTACTATAATTGCTATACGATTTTATAGTAAGAATAATTTTTCGGAATTTTCAAATTTTAAATTCCATTTTCGTACAATAGGAATAAAAAAGTAAACTGTAGAAAACTATAAAGTTATAAGTTTATTTGGATTTAAGAATGTTTATTTCAAGATTATTAGTTGATGTTAGCTTTCAAAGGAATCATTCTACATAAAAAAAACTATAACGCGCCATTTGCACCACCTCTGTCTAAGTTGGTTCTGAAAATTACAATGCATTTGCTTCTACAGCTCTTAAAATAAACATACAGCTACATATGCATGTTACTATCTGAATAATATTTTTCATAGAAATTGCGAATGGTACATGATCAATGATAAAACATGATGATCATAAAAACTTCATTTAATTTTAAAACGAAATTAATGTAAAATATTAATTAAAATAATTTAATTAAAAATTAAACATGAGTCATACATATGTTATATCTGACATATGTTGGTACATCAAAAATGTTTTCTATACTGATTGAATGACAATATTAATGTCTAAAATGAAAAAAAAATCGTCAAACTAATATAAGAAGTGCTAAAGGTAAAATACCTTTATTAAGCATTAAATTCTTTGGAGAGGAAACGATTTACACTTAATAGACTTTATCAAACACTAAAATTAATAATACATTTAAATTAAGACAGTTACAAAAAATTAAAAAGTACACTAAAACCATATAATAAAATCAATTAATACAGTAGACGTTACAAAATCTATACAAACCCCTCATCAGTAAGAATGTCAATTAAGACAAAAGCTTTTGTTTATAAGTGTTTGGGCACCAGAACATCATACTCAGAAGAAATTGTGCTTGTATCGTTTAGAGGGGATTTCTATACTTTTGTGAACCAATCTTCCCAAACGATTTTTATTTACCCATCATACATAGTACAGTGCAAGTCTTGTAATCGTTTTGAAAATCGAATTTTTTTTTTTGACGGATTTACACGTTTCAGACACTGGAGATTCCGAAAAACATATTTTTAGAAAAAAAATTTTGCCGTCCGTCTGTGTGTCTGTGTGTCTGTGTGTGTGTGTGTGTGTGTGTCTGTGTGTCTGTAAACGCTATATCTCCCGAAAAAACTGAGATAGAGACTTGCAATTTGGTATGTACTTAGTACGTAATAATGGGAAGAAGCCTATTTCATTTCAATAACCTCGATTAAACGGAACAATTTTTTTCGGACTCTCGAAATATTCGTTCTGATGAAAGGTATATAAAAATTTTTGAAATTGTTTATTTTAAGAAATGAATATAAAAGACAATAAAAAAACATAAATTTTGAATAAAGCATGAAGTCGATCGGATAATGAGTTGCCGAGATATTTGGAATCCTATTTCCACACTCTTCGATTTTTCATTACCCTGTATTTCACCCACATTTCACTTCAAAGATATATTTTAATTGGAAATTTGACGCTTAATCAGATGCAACAAACCGCTAGTTAATAGGATTATTATTTTTGGAGTTATAAGGAAAAACCTCTTTCAAGCAATTCAGTAATCGAGCCTTTAAAGTTTGTGACGTCATCAAGCCCCGATTTTATTTGAATTGCAATGCATTTTATAAGTAGGTTACACATTTTTATTTTAATATTTTACATTATGCATATCCATGATGGGTAAGTATTCCGGTGGCCCCCAACGACTAGTTACATTTATAAATTACTATCAAATAATATGCATTTATGTCAATTTATTTTATTATTTATAAAATTACTAGGGGGCCTACCCCCTGCGAGCTACGCTCGCCAACCCCCTCTCAGACTTAGAGGCCTCTAAAATCATGACAGCGTGCTTTGTTTTAAAAATATTGGTAAATCTGTAATTGGGTTGCCATGCTTTTAACGTTTTAATCGGGTATTTTTTTTTTTTTTTGTTATCATGGCTTCATACACAGCTGTTGCGACAACTGACGACTGTTTTCGGGATTGATAAGTAAAATCAATTACACCTTGAAAACCAGCTTGTATAAAATGGTTAGGTTTAAATTGTGGCTACCTCTCAGACTTTTATAACAACGATCTGTATTCTATTCTTCCTTTGCGTTTAAGGATGAGAAAAATTCCATCTGCTTGTGAATAACATTAAGAACCACGGTATTGAAAAGTACTATGTTATAGACATTTTCAGTAACACGTTTTAATTTTCTCTCTATTTTAGTGCACCATCATGCATATTTTCATGTTATTTTAAATATGTAAATTATTTATTTTAATTAATATGTATATACGAATTTTCTAATAATTATTTATCATACAAAATTAATTAAATATTTTTTGCATGCATGCCTGCATTTATTCGGCATCAATTGATGAGATATTTAAACAAATTTGCTATCCGCGATAATTTTACACCATGTTATGTCACTTGAATATTGTCCATAAGAAAATCGGGTACTTTTCCAGTATAGGATCCTTTGCTTTTAGGTTTGGCGTAATTCGAGTTTCAAAAACGGATAGATTCGTTACTATACATATATTTGTTGCCAAAAGTTATGAAAACAAACCCAATGAACTTTTGGTGCTTTTCTATTATAGGGGTCTTGACGCTTTTTTAAAAAGCTTGGCGCAATTCGAGCATTAGAAAGTGAGATTTGGTGCCAAATGACATAAACAGCCATGGAAACAAATTCGACGATTTTTTTGTTTATATGCGTATTTTAATTATACGTATATTATTATTGTTTTTTCTATACAAATTACTTCTGATTATATATAAAATAGGATAAATGACATTTTACGCTAAACAAATTGTATAAATATTGAAAAAATGCTTCTGTATACGAAATGACAAAGTGAATAGGTTGACAGAAAGTATGTTGCCAAATTTCCTTTTCCGCCAAGGCTATTTTCTCTGTTTCGTCATATACTGGAAAAGCACCGAACTTTTATGCTTGTTTGTACATGTATTTATATGTATATATACAATTTATTTATAATTGTCTTTCAATTTACCTGTTTTTGTACATAAAAATAGATAAATGGCTTCTTTATATTAAATAAATTGTATAAACATAAATGACGTATTTACATAAATGACGTCATTTGGACGAATTTATTCAAAATATTTTCAGTTTATAAATTAAATTAACTGCTGACAGACGATTGAATCCTGACGATAGAAATGTGATTTTTTTTTCAAATTTTCCTGTAAAACATAATTTAACACAATCTTGTCTTCATTATCGATTGAAATAAAAGATAAATTCAAATTCAATTTGAAAATGACGAATAAAAAGAAATCAATATTCCCTATCGGGATCCTTTTCATTTTTTTCCCTTTTTTGTCACAAAAAACTGAGTCATTAGTTGCCATCATTACAGAAATGTCAGTAAAATTAGAAAAAAAATAATATCTCGAAAACTAGTTCGAATTTCAAAATTCTATTACCAGTTTCGACATCCGCGGATTTTTATGGACAATTGGTATTAATTTCACCATCAAGCGTTTAATATTTTATTAAAAATAGCTCTGAAACACAATCAGTCGTTTAATCAGTCGTTTTATAAAATCGTTTCATAAATTCGTTTCATAAAATCGTTTCACAAATTCGTTTCATTAGGATTTTATATATATAGGGTAGATGTAATTAATTTCATATTACTTGAAGTTCATCCTACAATAGTATTTATTCATTTTTTACGAAATTTATGTTTTTACTTTTTATATTATATGGCAGCCAGTGGATTTGGCATGTAGATTTGTACAGTAAATCTGTTTTCAATAAATGTAGATTTATATCATTTTTTTCATTTAAATATGGATTAAAAATAAAATACTACAATTACAAAGTCTTTTCTAAATTAAAATACTGAGATATCTATAAATTTCTTTAAAACCTCTGTCGTATTTCTCTTAAAAATTTCATTTACAAGATCTCTTTAGTAAGCTTGCAAATGACGTCAGTGCTGTTATGTATATGAATTGATTTTCTTTAAATTCAAAACCACTCATTCTGAATTTCTTCTAAATATAAAGCCTTGTAAGAGATAACGTATTAATATAATGCTTCGTGTTCAATGCGTTTTTCTTTTTATCTCTGCTAGGAAAATCGAAATTGCACAATTGAATTATGCTAATGCAATACAATAAGTAAGATTTAAACATTTTTCTTCTGAAAATATATTTGCGATTCTGCACTGTATTAATCCTTAGGATTACATAAGAAACATCATCATAAATATTTATATGAATATTGTGTAATGTAATTGTTTGAACATTTGTTTTTGTACTTTGGGAAACTGAATAGAAAACTAATGCTTATCTCGCATTTTATATCTGAATGAAAGATTTATGAAAAAATAAAGTTTCAAAGTTTTGTGTCAATTTGGAAATATTTTTGATAATTATGATAGTAAGTCGTTATTATAGTTGTCTCATTTAAGAGATAATTATGTTATTGCGTATGGTTTGTATGACCTATTTGAGGATTGTTACATATTTTTTTTATGTTATTGCGTATGGTTTGTATGAACTATTTGAGGATTGTTACATATTTTTTTATGTTATTGCGTATGGTTTGTATGAACTATTTGAGGATTGTTACATATTTTTTTATGTTATTGCGTATGGTTTGTATGAACTATTTGAGGATTGTTACATATTTTTTATGTTATTGCGTATGGTTTGTATGAACTATTTGAGGATTGTTACATATTTTTTTTATGTTATTGCGTATGGTTTGTATGAACTATTTGAGGATTATTACATATTTTTTTATGTTATTGCGTATGGTTTGTATGAACTATTTGAGGATTGTTACATATTTTTTATGTTATTGCGTATGGTTTGTATGAACTATTTGAGGATTGTTACATATTTTTTATGTTATTGCGTATGGTTTGTATGAACTATTTGAGGATTGTTACATATTTTTTTATGTTATTGCGTATGGTTTGTATGAACTATTTGAGGATTGTTACATATTTTTTATGTTATTGCGTATGGTTTGTATGAACTATTTGAGGATTGTTACATATTTTTTATGTTATTGCGTATGGTTTGTATGAACTATTTGAGGATTGTTACATTTTTTTTGTTATTGCGTATGGTTTGTATGAACTATTTGAGGATTGTTACATATTTTTTATGTTATTGCGTATGGTTTGTATGAACTATTTGAGGATTGTTACATATTTTTTATGTTATTGCGTATGGTTTGTATGAACTATTTGAGGATTGTTACATATTTTTTTATGTTATTGTGTATGGTTTGTATGAACTATTTGAGGATTGTTACATATTTTTTATGTTATTGCGTATGGTTTGTATGAACTATTTGAGGATTGTTACATATTTTTTTTATGTTTTCACTTATATATTTTCTGCGTATCTAATGAAAACAATTAGAGAGTACCTCCCTAAATTCAATTGCTTAGGATCATCTGCATGTGAATGGGGCGCTTTAGCAACAGCCTATTACTACTGTCCACTTATCTCACTTTGGCGTCTTCGGCGCCCCTTATTAACGCATAATAATTGACTTAATAATATTATTTTCTCGTCCAGCCCTTCATTCAAAATTAAAATGAAATTTTCAGTTTTCTAATGGACTTATCAAACAATTAGTTCTTTACTTGGTGGATAAAGGAATACTTTCTTTTTCTATTCTTATTTTTCTATCGCCCTTGGTTATGGCTTCTCACCTTAAACAGTTGTCGCTTTGGTTTTACTATCGCCCCTTGTCGCGTGTATGGCGATCTAGTCTATGACTATATTCTGTAACATCGTTACTTATCTTTCATGTTTTTTTACAGTCGCCAATTGCTCGCGTTTATTTTTTGGTGGCTCGAATTTATGGACTCATTGCTGTACTTTTTTAAGACCTTAATAAAGCTATCCGGGGGAAACAGTATATATATATTTAATTAGTAAATTAATTTTTATAGTACATTTGAATAAAATGCAAATTTATTCTCCTTTCAATTAAATTATCACATTTAATCAGACATAAACATTACATAAATGCACTAAAAACATTAAATTACTGCATGCAAACGTTTCGGGCTATAACTTAGCCCCTCCTCAGTGCAATTACATACGTTGACCGGAGAGATTTCAAACATGTGTACAGTTACTAAAATAAACCAGTTAAAACTTAAAAATTTTTGAACAACCTCCATTAAAGCAAAATCGTGTATTCAGGTGGAACAGCACAAGAATCATTGATTGGCGAAGTCTCTTTACGAGTGAACCAACCCTCAAGAAATACTCTACTCATATTAAAAATTTCATTTACAAGATATTTTTTGTAAGCTTGCAAATGACGTCAGTGCTATTATGTATATGAATTGATTTTTTTTAAATTCAAAACCACTCATTATGCATTTCTTCTAAATGTAAAGCCTTGTAAGAGATAACGTAGTAATATAATGCTTCGTGTTCAATGCGTTTTTCTTTTTATCTCTGCTAGGAAAATCGAAATTGCACAATTGAATTATGCTAATGCACTGCAATAAGTAAGATTTAAACATTTTTCTTCTGAAAATATATTTGCGATTCTGCACTGTATTAATCCTTTCAACTGGATCTGATTACTGCGATACTTGCGAAATCCGGAATATGATCTGTATCCAAAGAATGCTGTACTAAATTTGATTAAAGGCTACCAGATTTATAGGCACGTTTATAATCTGCAAGACGAATGGCGCAAGTACGACCCGTTTCACCAATATAAACAGAGTCACAGACCCCACAAGGGATACTGTAGACTGCGCCGGTTTTAAGTAGGGGAGGAATTCTAGGTTTAAAATTACAAAGCAATTCTTTTAAAACATTCTGTGGCCTGAAAGCTGTACTGATATTATTAGACCTGAGCAGACTAGAAATTCTTTCAGAAAAATCTTGGTAATAAGGAATAGACACATATCTAGTGGGGCTTCTACGAACTAAAGATGTTGACAAGCGATGCTCAGAAAGTAACCTTATAGCCCGGAACGTTTGCATGCAGTAATTTAATGTTTTTAGTGTATTTATGTAATGTTTATGTCTGATTAAATGTGATAATTTAATTAAAATGTATTCATCAGACGTTAAAAAGTTTAGCTGTTTTATTATTCTCCTTTCGCTGAACATATCCCAAATAGAAATGTTTAATATCATTTTATAAAAAATTTTTCGTGTAATTTATTATTTAAAATAGCAAATTAGAAAATTATAAAGAATTACTTTATTTTGTATTTCTTATATCATATGTGCATCATTTATGTTTTATTACACATTATAAATCATCAGGTTTTCGGCCAAGAATTAACACTTTCGCTGTAAGTGTCACGTCCATGTGAAGCATAAAGTTTTCAGATTCCTTGAGAACTTCCTACCAGTTATTTTTAATTGAACAATTTCCCTTATTTAATCAATTAGGCAAAAAAAAATTGTTATGGAAAACCCTTGATAAAAAATTAAAAAATCTACGAGGGGAAGTCGGAAAATAAGTTTCCTCTGGACTGTGGACAGAGGTGTGTATGAAAGACAAAAAATGTAATGAGACATTAAAGATAAAACATAACTTTATTTTTCCACATAAGTACCAAGTATATTGTGACATTTATCATACCACTTTATAAGCTTCAAAAAGCTCTCCAGGAAAATATCAGGGCTTTGCATACGGACGAAGCGTTGAACGGCTATGTGCGAAAGACGACACAGCAGGTGAACGCGAACGTGCAAGACACCGATACACCATTGGGTAGAGGTCGACCGCGATCAAGCAGATGGCGCTGTTGCTGCAACAGCGCCATCTGCATGATCGCGATCGACCTCTACCCAAGGGTGTATCAGTGTAGAACAGCGCCATCTGCGCAGGAACTCCAACAGCGCCATCTGCGCAGGCACTCCAACAGCACCATCTGCGCAGGCACTCCAACAGCGCCATCTGCTTGATCGCGGGCGACCTCTACCCAATGGTGTATCGATGTCTTGCACGTTCGCGTTTGCCTGCTGTGTCATCTTTCGCACATAGCCGTTCAACGCTTCGTCCGTCTGCAAAGCCCTGATTTTTTCCTGGAAGGCTTTTTGAAGCTTATAAAGCGGTATGACAAATGTCTCAATGTACTAGGTAGTTATGTGGAAGAATAAAGTTAGGTTTTATCTTTAATATCTCATTACATTTTTTGTCTTCCATATACACCTCTGTCCACAGTCGCCAGGGGAAACTTATTTTCCGACTGCCCCTCGTATCATGGACGCTGGTTTACGAAAAAATTCAACATCAAAACAAGCAAAATACATATACAATCATTATACAGGATTCCAAAGGGTTCGTACTATAGAATGACACTGTTTCCGAATAGCTATTATCATCTAATATACTAGCAGAAATTCTGCGATTGAGTAAATGTAATATTATTATTAAAAAATAATAGCATATAAAAGAAGCAAACCTGGAAAATCTGGTGATAGTGCAATTTAATGTACACTTCTTTGAAACAGACATTTGTTTTATATATTTTGAATCCTTCTCTGAAAACGAATTCAAGTAATGAAATCTTTTAAAATATGTCAATAATTATAACTTTAAAACTCACTTTAACATTAAGTACCTCCAATATGCTGACTAACCATATATTCAATAAATTCATGAATCGTATAAATTATAAAAATTTACTGAGTCATTTAATGTAAACCTAGCTTTGAACTAAATCCTTTGAAGTTTGATAATTTAATCAGGTTACTTGCTTGCAACATTGTGTATTAGTTAAATACCATAACAGCGAATATTCGCCTCATGAATATGTATTACATCAATTTGTTCTGATGTCTAGAAAAGTTGAAACTATGTTTATGTTGGTATTTAGTACTGCTATATCGTATTGTGTGGCTTGTTAGTTTCCCTGTTTATTAAAATTTGGCCTTTATTTTACTTTATTTAGTTTTATTTCAGAATGCATGATTAAAATTTTGGCAAGTTTATTCAAAGTCGATACTCATTTATACAAGTGTTTTTTTTTTTTTAAATAATTATCGAATAACATTTTTCTGCTTAACCTGTAGTAAAATGAACATAAAATAAAGCACATAATGCGTAACCATGTGATACTGGTTTTTAATAAATTTAAATATACCGGGGGGGGTGGTATAATTAAAGTTACACTACTTCGACCAATCTGAAGCCCGTTATGGATGAAGGATTTCGTTGAAATTTGGTATATAGGTTATATGGACTTTGGAGAAGAGAAATAGCCAATAAAAATAGTTCAAATTTCGACCACCAAGTGAACATACGGCGCCTAAAAACCGGAAACACAAATTTGAAATATAAAAAATTACTTAAACACAACTTTTGTACAATGCGCATTACATTTATGCCAATAACATGTTCAAAGTGTGTTAAAACATATTCAACAGAATCACGAAGTGATTCTTC
Organism: Maratus michaelseni; assembly: GCA_963931845.1. Taxonomy (NCBI): domain Eukaryota; kingdom Metazoa; phylum Arthropoda; class Arachnida; order Araneae; family Salticidae; genus Maratus; species Maratus michaelseni. Next base: position 403,538,520 of record OZ007592.1, read on the forward strand.
AGAACTTGAAGTGACACGTCGTGTTATGCTGTTGGACATGTTTTAACACGCTTTGAACATGTCATTGACAAAATGGAATGCACATTTAACAAAAACTGTGATTAAATAAAGTTTTGTTTTTCCAATTTGTATTTCCAGCTCTTTATGAGCCAATTTTTACGTGGTGGTCGAAATTTGAACTATTTTTATTGGCTATTTCTATAAACTAATTCCCTGCCTTTATGGCGTACTTTAATCAGCAAATACAGTTGGATTTCTATTTAAGGTATATCGTTATTCCTAAAAAAATCACACTACAGAAGTTTCGTTAAATGGTAATGAGCTGTCCTTTCCAAAGTACAAAATATACACATATTTTAACCATTTCATGTTATTACTAATAAATTTTAATGTGGTAATGCTATTATCTATGTCTAAAACACTGTTTAATATTAGTAGTAAATCTTGAAGAATGAAAGTGTGTGTATGAGAAGGGGGAGGGGGGAGCTTAACTGGAAACCTTCATCCTGATGTTGAAATCGTGAAGTTGTGTTAGATTTAACAAAGACAACTTTGAATTTGGTAAAATTGCATCATAATCACTCTTCAACTCAGTTCAGTTTTATTCTCTAAATTCATTTGTGCTTGTTTTTTTAGGAAAGAATACTGCGTATCTTTCTTATGTGTTGAATATTTTTGTCATTAATGTTTCTTTTTAATGCATCGTAAAGACGAAATAAGTTCAGTAATGCTAGTAAGTAATAGTTTCTAATGGTCTTAAATGACTTTTTTGGATAATTGAAAACCGATTAGAGCCTTGATAATTTAATCTGAACGAGCCATTACAATACGAATTCTTATTATTTATTTAGAGATTTTTCTGTATGTTAATTTTGTTCGAATTCAAGGTTTAAGAATAAAAGTTTGAAGCAGAAAATTTCATAAACAGAAATTCTTTAAAGATGATTTCAACTTTATTTTTTCCAATGTAAAAATTATAAATTTTCTCAATTTCCTGAGGTAAACCAAACATGTATTTTCGATTTAATTTCATTTTGAAATTTATATAAGGTCTTTATGTCTAAATGCGACCCATAATTAAGACAATATTCTTGTACAAAATTTTAACGCATGAATCGTATATAAATGCTATATAATAAGACATTCAAACTTCAGGAACAAAACGCGAAGCATTTTCTTGCGTTTCAACCGTTTTCTTTAAAAACATTTCCCATTACAATACACATTGTACATTATGCAACGACCCCATATTCCCTAAATGCGACAAAAATACCAAAAATAGTTCATGATTTTTTTTTAACTTTGAAGATCAAATAACATTATGGACGTCAAGGGGTACAACGGGTATTTCATTTACAAAAAGTGTAAGCTCGGGAAATGTCAGCAGGTTTTCAAATTAGCGTTCTAAAATATTTTATTCATTTTGGTGGCTGGTTTCCTTCAGAGACCTATTAGAACTGAATGCCGTAAATGCGGAGAGACTTTTAGGAGATTAACTGGGGTAATTTTAGATGATAGTTTCATATATTGTATTAAAATTATGTTTAAAGAAGATATTGTGTTTAATTAAGCTGTGTTGAGTAATAAATTAGGAATTTCTGTATGATCCGCTAATAGTGTTTTTCTTTGACCGAGTACTTACATACGTGTTTCACATGATAAAAAGAGAAACAAAATACATGTATGTAAAATTTGTAATAAAAAAAAATACCATTTTCCAATTCAGTCGGTGTGCTGGTTCAGAATATTCATTCGATCCCAGTGTCATTCAACGCTATAAAAATTTAAAAAATCAGAAATATGCATTAAAGGAATGAAATACTTGTATACCAGTCATACTCACCAATGCCTTAGCTGATAACAATTTATCTGTTAGCAATGATTTGTATACTGACCTGCTTTCTGCTTATAAATATTGAGAATGTATTGAGGATTTTCATGTTAACAAATCGAGTATTGAAGATGATATTACTGCTAAACATGGCAATACGTTTCCGGATTTTGAAATTATGCATGATTTATTAAATATGGTTAATGGGAACTGTACAACTAATGCTGACTGTTCTGCAAGCAAAAGCTTTGAAACTGAGCACCACGAAAGTAATAATACAACTTCTAAAATAATGTGTGATGTGTCTGCTCAAACAAATTTAAGATTGTATAGAAATATAGGTGATGAAGATTTGCAAACAATGAAAGAATATTTAATAAAATGCAAAACCAGATCAGATTCTATTCCAGAACAGTCTAGAGTTCGACCAGAATCACACTCACAAATATCTCTTCCTGAAACTAATCCATCTCATTCTTATGAATGTTGTTTGTTAAAAACAGTTTCACCAACAAATGAGAATTCAGCCAAAAAGCAAAAACCAGTAGGGTAACTTAACAATTGAAACATAAATAAAAAAAATAAAAGAGCATAATGAGGTGAAAGAGCAAAAGAAAAGTTTAAAATGTGGAAAAGAGAGAACAATTAAAGATTAAAAAAGAACAAACAGCACTTCAAAAACAGAATTCGGCAAAAACTCGAAGGCAGTCGTTAAACAATCTGGAAGTAAAGTTGCAGCAGAAAAAAAGCTACGAAGAAGCCTAACTCATCTAGATCCATGTCATTCAGAAACGAAACAGAAAATATTGGGTCCTATGCAGAAGATGAAAACCAAAAATGATTTAAGAGCAAACTGATAATCAAGAGATTTGGCAAAATTTATTTTGTGTCAGTCATTCATTATTTGCTTCTTGTTTTTTCTATGTTAAAAGTTAAATTGCGTAAATTATTCATTATTTGATTATAATATATTCAAGATTATTTATCTCAGTTAGTTTTTTGTGTTAAGTTATCTCTATCTCTATAAAAGAGTAAGTGTCTGTCTGCCTGCCTGCCCGCGGATTTCTCCGTAATTATAACACATAGGACTCAGAAATTTTTGTCATGTGTAGATGTTGTCACCGGATAGGATACCTCGCGGCCGAATTTTTAAATTTTAATTTAGATTAAAAAAAAATTAAAACGTGTATATGGAATTTTGGGTTCGAGGCTATTTCAAGCTCCTCCCATGAAATAGCCTCGGCAACGCCATTCGTGGCAACGAAGCAGCCAGCCAATGAGAGCAGGTGCAGGATACAGGATCTAGCGACCAGCGACGACAGTTTATTAGTCGTAGCACAGTGTTTATTTTTTAGATTTATTTTAAAGAAAAGGAATTGAGATTAATTTTTGCATGATTGAGATTAAAGTAGGTTAGTTTTGAATGTATTCATTCTTTGTATGTTTAGTTGCCCCCATATATTATGTTTTAGGTAAGAATATAACTTGCATTTTACTGAATGGTTTCAAAACGTTCACATATTTGCTCATGTTCTGAAATGAAACAAACTGTTTTCAATAACAAATCTTAATGAATCAAATTAATCTTACACTTTACTATAAAATGTACAGTTCGGGAACTAAAAATGTAGTCAAAAGCTGTAACAGAAAGATTGTAAATTGACAAACTCATATATATAAATCAAACAGCAGTTTTTACTGTTGAGATATAGTTTTCTATTTTTAAACATTTTAGTATTGTAAAATATATTTTTTACTAATTTAAATTCCCGTAAGTTAGTTTCTTTAGTTTCTGTTCCTTTTTATATATTTATTTTAAGTTTCCGTAAGTTAGTTTATTTACTTTCTGTTCAGTGAAGTGTAAGATGAAATAAGCCTAAACCCAGTGACAGAACTATTTTCGTGTGTCTGCAACGCTAATAATATTTCAAAAATAGTTTGAAATATGCAATATATATCATATTAAGTTCCCGATAGTTAGTTTTGTCACTGGGGTTTAGGTCTATTTCATCTTACACTTCACTGAACAGAAAGTATATCTTCATGTATCTGCAACGCTTATAATATTTAAAAAAAATTCTTGACTGTATTTTTAGTTAGTTTGTTTCATTTTTTAACATTTTTAGTATGAAAATATTCAGTAAATAATTTGTGCAACGCTTATAATATTTAAAAAAACTGTTTTTGACTGTATTTTTAGTTAGTTTGTTTCATTTTTTAACATTTTTAGTATGGAAATATTCAGTAAATAATTTGAGTTCTTGGGCGGTTAGGAATCCATTGTGATTTATTTTTTACCTCATACTTACAAATTAAATATTTTTGATGGAAACAAACAATTTACATTAAATTTTTGAGTATTTATTTATTGTTTACAATTTTTTTCCTGTAATTGTTTTGGACTACATTTTTAGTTCCCGAGAATGGTGAATTCATAACATGCGATAAATTGTTAAGATGTATGTTCTCATTAAGATTTGTTATTGAACTCCATTTAAGAACCATTTATAACTCCATTTAAGAAGTTTCATTTTAGAACTTGTTTAGTCGCCCAAGAATCTAATGTTTTATTCAGTAAATAATTATTAAATTTTAATCAATTGACCTGAGAATGAAGATTATTTGCTGAATGTTTTCATTTTATAGAAAGTAAAGTTCAAGAAAAGCAGTCGATTCTTGGGCGACTAAAAATATTCTTAATGAAACAGATTTTCTGAGCTGTTTCTATATATTCAATATTTTTTTGTTGGGGCGTTTTTGAGTGATGTTTATGATTTAAGAACTTTTTTAGTCACCCAAGAATCTAATGTTTTTCTTGAACTTTACTTTGAATAAAATGAAAACATTCAGTAAATAATTATTAAATCTTAATCACCTGAGAACGGAAATTATTTGCTGAATGTTTTCATTTTATAGAAAGTAAAGTTCAAGAAAAGCAGTCGATTCTTGGGCGACTAAAAATTTCAACTGCAATTTCTCGGTGTTTTTTAATTATTTTAAATTATTAAGTTTGTTTTATTTTTCTGTTACCATATTAATGACAGATATTAGTGTTATTATTAATCTAAATGCATTCCAGTTTCAAAGCTTCTGAAATCCAGAATTTTTTATAATCTGAAATCGCCATTAATAGTAAAGTTATACTGTTTTTCTATTTTGTATATCATTTTTTTTTCCAAATTTGTTTCTTTTGTCACTTTATAGAATGCATAATTTGCGACGATCGGCCGGTACCATCCAACCACCCCCACCACCCATAAATATCATATACTACAATTCTAATACCGTGCAAGCGCCCCCCCTGGTTATTTTACGATTTTCCGTCGCATTTAGGGGGGCGGATTAACGGGATTTTACGGTAATTATTAAATTGTTTTGATGAACTGATTATAAATTCCCAGTCCGTGAAATATTTATGATGTGCATTTTGTGACATGAGTTTCATAAGAATCACTCACATATAGGACAAAATTAGCACTCACCAATCTGCAAGTAATACTAAAAATTTGTCGATTGACTGTTTAGCCACCACTGGCCATCTTAATAGTCACACTCGCCAATTGTGATGATTGATTGAAAAAAGATTTTTTTCCCCTGCTGTCGTTTGATGATTTTCAAAAACATTTGGTACATTTCACAATTACCCCCCCCCCCCCCCAAATCATTTGACAAATTGTGATTTTTTTTTAAAGCTATTTGCCGATACTTGCATTTTTTCCCCTTAGACCATTTGATGATTTTTGAGATTTTTGTCAACTATTGATTGATGAATTTTGTGATTTTCCGTTTTCTCACATTATGAGTTTTATCAGAAAGTAAAACAATAAATAAATATGAATGATTTGCGGAGCTGTTTCAAAATAATTATAAAGAATAAGTCTTTAAAAATGTAAAATCAATGTTATTTCTGGCCGAGTTTTTTTTTAAAATAATTATAAACCTAATTTGTATTATAATTTTAATTTGTAAGCATGTTGTAAAAAAAAATCACCATTTTGTGACAAATTTTGTGTTTTATAAGAATCGTCCAAGAACGGACATGCAATGCGGACATGCAAATTTATGTTGTCATCGCACTCTTTATAATTATTTTTGTTGAGGGTTTTTGGGTGATGTTATTGAAATAGTGATAGAAACAACTCCGCAAATCATTCATATTTACTTATTGTTTAACTTGCTGATAAAACTCATAATATGTGAGAAAACGGTGATTTTTTTTCTTTTTTTTTTACTTCATATATACAAATTAAATTGTTTTGAGGATTGTAAGTATGAGGTAAAAAAAAATCACTGTTTTCTCACATAATGAGTTTCATCAGAAAGTAAAACAATAAATAAATATGAATGATTTGCAGAGCTGTTTCAAAATAATTATAAAGAATAAGTCTTTAAAAATGTAAAATCAATGTTATTTCTGGCCGAGTTTTTTTTAAAATAATTATAAACCATTTTAATTTGTAAGCATGTTGTAAAAAAATCACCATTTTGTGACAAATTTTGTGTTTTATACGAATCGCCCAAGAACAGACATGCAAATTTATGTTGTCATCGAACTCTTTATAATTATTTTTGTTGAGAGTTTTTGGGCGATGTGATTGAATTTTTGATAGAAACAGCTCAGCAAATCATTCGTATTTACTTAATGTTTTAACTTGCTGATAAAACTCATAATATGTGAGAAAACGAGGATTTTTTTTAACTTCATATTTACAAATTAAATTGTTTTGAGGAAAAAATACATCCTACACTGCATTGAATGTTTTAATTTCTTAGCAAACTCATAATGTTTAAGAATTATTTACATTATATTGATTTCGACAACAGTTGATGAGGCATATCAGTTTAAAGTTGTATCTTATATATGAGTTTGTTAATTCAATGATGTGAAGTTTATGATTATTTATTTATTGTTATTTACAATTTTTCTTTCTGTTACTGTTATTGGACTACATTTTTATTTCCCAAGAACGTTGTAATATGCGATAAATTTTAATTCGATTGTCGGAGAAAAGTGATGCGCATGGCAGTAATGTCGAGTCAGTGCGAAGCTCTCGCGATGGAAGGCTAAATCACCGGCAAAAGGTAAGCGGGGATCTTTTCAATGGTCTTAATTCGTTCATGAACGTATAATCTTCAATTAGGTACCAGCAGCATGTAAAAATTCCAATGGGTTCATATTTTATGAGCATTTTTTAAAAATCCCCATTGGTTTAGTATGAGAAAAGGGCTCTTTTCAGGGCATTTATGTTTGGGGCAATCCCCTCCAGTTTCAACCCCACCCCCCAGTGCCTTATTTTCGCTAATATGTTTAAATTTCCTGTCTACATCTATAAATAATCATTTAGTTTATGCCTTAATTTTTAAAAGCTGCAAAATCTTTTTTTTTTTTAAATATGTGTTGATTGTACCTGCTTGCAACTGTTTGTTTGTTTACACTACATTTATCACTAAATAATGTCCCCATGGTTCCTTAAGGGTAACTAAGTCAATTAATTGACTCTTCCCTATCTCCGGTGACAGTTTGGCTAACTCTTTTTCTTTTTTTTTTTTTTTTAATTTTGAAGCAATTTTATCCCCTTTCCTCGGAAAGTAACCATTTTTATCCCTCCCTCCCGTATCTTAACTAATTAAAACCTCTTAAAAGTTACTTACTCACTCAATCTAAAATCTAAGCTTTCGAACGGTACCCATTTTATTTAATTCAAATTATATTAAGTGCTTCTTTTCATCATGCAAAGTTTGTATAATTCGTGTAATTGTTCAATTCAAAATGGCTGTTCTTTTTCCTCCTGTAAGGAATCCCCACGCCAAAAATTTTCAAAGTAGTTATACAGAAAGGTACCAGCGAGGCCCCAACTCCGAGTTTCTTTTTAATCAATTCACAGCTCAAGTTGGCAAACCACTCACCCAAACTTCTGGAATTTTAAATATTTACTGAATTGGTTTTGCAAAAAATTATCCAATGGAGTTCAAAACTTTATAGGGGAAGAGGGAAAACAGATAATTCCATTATTAGTTACTAATTTGTATTATTAAACTTAATTTTCTACTAATATTTTTAGGATTTCGGCCTGGTTTCCCTATTAGTAGTCATTTTGGGGCGCTCTCCACGATGGTGTAGCCCTTTTTTACAAGACCTCTTACAGAGGCTCGGTGCCCCCCTCCCCCCCCGGTTGGGAAAAAAAAAATTCTCTTATTTGCTCATTTCAACACATATAGCATCTCTATTGATAGATTAAAAGGGAAAAAAAGGAAGAAAAGGGTAGAAAAAAAAAATCCAACAACTGCTGCACATTTCTTTCCCCTTTACCGCCCCCCCCCTCCATGGCCGTGTGCTCTTTGGGGGGCTATCAACTAAATAGAGGAAAAGAAAATAGATTATATTTAATAAGGAAATATTAATTCTTCCCACATTTAGCTCATACCATCACTTATAGCATGTCTTTTAATTTTCCACAACTGCTGCACACATTTTCCCCTTTTCCGCCCCCCCATGATAGTTCACTCTTTTTATTTGGGGGGGGGCTTTTTTTTTTTTTTTTTTTTTAATTAACTCAACTTTTACCCCCACATGTAATATATCATGTGTTAAGTTTAATTGTTTCAGCATTCCACTTTGATTTTCCACCCACTGCGTTCAACCTTTTTTTTATTAGTTTCCCCCCCCCCTTCCCTTCTATTATTTTTTTTTCGATCATTTTGGGGCGCTAGACACGTTGGTAGCGCTCTTTTTGCTATGTCTCCAACTGGAGCTGAGTTCCTTGGGGAGGGGCTTTCAACCTTTACAACTTTAACCCCCACATGTAATATACCATTAATTGTTTTTGTTTTTTTGTTTTGTTTCACTCAGCCTGTTCTTCCTATTTGTAATGGTTTCGGGTCGCCCAACACGATGGTGGGGCTCTTTTCATTTAAACTTCAAAAGTGGCTGAGTTACCCCCCACTCCCCCCCCTTCCCGTTGAGGGAAAATTAATTTAGCCTTTTATTTTGCACGTGCATCACATATAGCAAGTCAATAGACAGCTAATTTCTCAACACTCCGTTGCAATCCACATTTCCCTTTCCTGAACCCCCTCCCCCATGAGCCGATTCTGTTCGGGGGGTGGGGATCTTTGCACTTTCTCAACTTTAACCCCCACATGTAATATATCATTGGTTAGGTTTCTTGGCTCAACAACTAATGATCAGCAGTCTGACTCATTTCTTTTTTTTTTCCCATCCTACCATGATCAAATAGCTTTTTCAATTACTAATTAAAATTATTAAACGTTAAGTGTTCAGAGTTCCGCCTGCGATCCCCCCCCCCACCCCCGTCTAACTAAGACTGCGCTTCCCCGTCTCCTCTACAACACTTTAACACCATAAGTAGTGGAAATATACTAACAACACAGTAACTACAGATTTATCGTTAGTAAGTCATATCCCGCAAAAAATCAAGTTGAGCAATAACCCAGTTTCACTTGTTAAAGCATCTATGTGCCTATTCAGAACAATTAAAGTACTAGTATCTCTCCTCATAGGCGCACATCAATTCAGCAACACCTTTTAAAAAACAGAAGGGAAAAAGAGAGGGAATGTAAAGGAAGAATTCTGTAATTCCCCCTCCCCCCGCTGCTGGTACCAACAAATCCCAGGACCTTGTAAAAACAACAATTCAAACCACAAACATTAAACACTCGATCATTGAGGGTTCCCGTTATGCCTATAGCTATTTTAGTGAAGAGTAGATTTAAAACTGAAATTATTCATTTGTATTTTCAAATCCCCCTTTTTATTATTTTACAATCAAACACAGAGTTAGCCAATAACTTATGGCTGCAAAAATGCAATCAAACATGTACACTAGGTCAGCATCAAATCAAACACAACTTAAACAGGTAAAAAAACCAGTTGATGCTAAGATAAAAATAAAAGAGTCTTCCAAAAATGCTAACAAAACATCCGGTAGTGCAGGCACACCAGGCAGTTCCCGGTCAATTCAGGACAAAGAAAAATTAAAGAACAAAACAAAGACAGAAGAGCAAAGCAATCAATCAGCAGTCAATCTAGATAAGTACTTTGAGGAAGACGACACTGTAACTGAATGCGAAGAAACGGATTCGGAATCAGAAACGAGCAAAACTAGTAAACAAGTTGCACTTGAAATAGTTAATGCCCCCGAGGTACGCGGTACGAAGATGGAACTCCAAAAGCTATGTGATGCCCCAGAAACAGGGAAAAGAAGATCAATAACAGTTGAAAAAGCGCTCAGAGCAATAAGTTACATCAGAGTTATAGAAAAACGAACCACAAGATTGCCGAAAATCGTCTGCAGAGAGATAGATAAAGCATTGGAAATAATCTCAAGATCAATAGTAGAACTCGAAGTCAGAGCACAGCACGCAGAGGCGCAGAACGATATATTGGAAAACATGACGCACAGGCAGACAGAAAAGGCAGAACACGATTCAGCAGACGAAGTACATGGGAGAGAACGGGAGATAAAAACAAACAAACCTCCAATTAACTACGCAGAGGCAGTAAAAGCAGCCACATCAACAATTATCATACAGGCAAAAGAGGACAGAACAGCTGAGGAAGTAGAAAAACAAGTTCTTAACCATTCCAAGGACCATCACGGTAATGTTAAGAGTGTACGAAAAATCAGGAATGGGGTAAAGATCATGTGCGAAAGCGCAATGGCCGCACAGGAGCTTAAAAAGACAATTACTGAGGATCAAGAGGTAAGCGAAGCGCTAGAAATAAAAAACGCAAGCCTGAGGAAAAAAAGAATAATCATTTTCAACGTCCCGAATTGGGTCCCTGAAGACCAGGTAACATCAAAGCTCGCACGCATTCTAGGGGTTAATAATGATGAATACAACGAAGATGTCTTCAAACTGATGAAGCCGTTGGCGGCCAAGAATGAGAAAATACACATTCCAGTCACTCTTCCCGAACCTCTGGCGGACCACCTGCTTAAAAAAAGGACGGTTTGTCTGGGGTTCAAAGAATGCCCGGTGAAACATTTCGTAACAATCCAAAGATGCCACCAATGCCTCGGTTTCAACCACGTGGCATTACAATGTCCAAACACACAGATGTGCTCCAACTGCGCAGGGGAACACAGCTACAAAGACTGTAAATCGAGACGCAAAGAATGTGCTATGTGTCGTCTATATAACTGGACCAACAAAGGATGGCTGAGAGCTCAGAAACCAACAGACCATTCGACACATTCAGGACACTGCTGGGTGTACCAGACACTACTGCAAATACGACAATTAGAACTTCAGGAGGGTAAGAGGCAGCTAACAAATGGCTTAGAGGTGATACAGGGGTTAGTCTCAATTCACACGTATAGGGGCAAGCCACGAATTGCTAGGACCACTAATGAAGAACAGGGCAGGTATCAACGCAGGGACGAACTAAGAAGAAAACATCATGCTTAATACCGCCTCAAATAATCACATAAACATGCACTCACAGAATGCAACACAAACACGAAGACCAGACGTCCTAAACGCCATACAGATCAATCTTCACAACAGCAGCCATGCCACAAACGAATTAGGGGGATACATGGGAGCAGAAGGAATACATGTTGCTATGTTACAAGATTACTACCAGAACAAGGAGACAGGACAAATAGCAGGTATAAACCCAAAACATTGGTCAATAACAAAAACGAAAACAAACAAATCAGCCATCATAACAAAGTTAGGATCAAACCCGATAACGCTAAGTGAACAAGAATTTATATCAGCCATAACTATCGAAAACAATAAAGAAAAACTAACAATTATCAACACATATGCTCCCCCCTCAGCCGATTTCTCAGTGGTGCTTTCAGAAATTGAGAACACTATGAAGATAGCATCGGGAGAAATCCTGCTAGTGGGAGACTTTAATGCACATTCACAAGCATGGGGATATGACAATATCGACGACAGGGGACAAAAACTCACAGACTTCATCCTTCTTAATTCACTTTTTGTCCAGAATCCACCAGGTGCCCCTCCCACTTTCTGCACTACGAGGAATAAAAAAGAAATTAAGGGATGGCCGGATTTAACGATAGCAACACTTAAACTAGGGAACAAAATTAAGGACTGGGAGGTCAGCGAGGACGAATCTCATAGTGATCACAAATTAATAAAATTTAAAATTCAACATGACAACACCAGCCACCACAGGCACAGATTAGAAACAAAACATGGAAAACATGAAAAATTTGACAAAAACATAAAAAAAATCAGAAATAAATATATCAATGAGTTAAAAAAGTATCGGAAATAGACCAACTAGATAATATTACCCTCAGACTTCAAAATGAAATCACAACCGTAGCGATTAACTGCTATAAAAAACGGTCAACACCCGATATAACAGCCCCACCATGGTGGACAGATGAAATTAAAACGGCAAGAAACAGAGTCAGGGCCTTCAGGAGGCGATATCAAAAACAAAAAGACGAAGAGCTAAAATCAAAACAACACATAGAATACAAAAAAGAAAGAGCAAAACTAAAAAAAATAGTCCAAAAAACAAAAATTAAAACCTGGAAAAGATTCTGTGAGGACGCAACAAACAGATACGGGTCCCAGTATAAACTAGCATCGGGAAAAGTTACGAAACCCCCAAGACTTGTAAACATCTTACCAGATAACAAAACAGTAACAATAAAGGAAACTCTTAATCACTTTCTAAACAACCTGTTTCTTACAGACCCGTCAACAGAACATAAACTTATACCAGCCCCCCCCCAGATTTAATGACTCAAGGCCCCCCGTGATAACGAAACAGGAATTAAACCGAATAATAAGAAATATAAAACAAAACAAGGCACCAGGGTATGATTACATAGATTATAATTTAATTAAAAGAATACACAATGCAGAACCACAACTTTTACTAACGCTTATCAACACATGCCTCAAACTTAACTATTTCCCAAAATCTTTCAAAATAGGTACAGTAGTACTATTCCACAAAGCTGGTAAAGACACCAAAGATCCAAAAAAATACAGACCAATATGCCTACTACCAGCATTCAGCAAAATATTAGAAAGAATAATACATGGTAGAATAAACCACCATCTAACAACTAGTAATTTTTGGAGCGCCAAACAATACGGTTTCAAACAGGGAATATCAACAGAACAAGCACTAGACGAACTTATTAACAAAATTAAACAAGACAAAGAGGAAAAATATCAAACACTGCTAATTTCTATGGACATTGCATGGCGCATTTGACAATATAAGTTGGCCGATAATAGCAAAAACCCTAAAACAATCTCCCTGCCCCACATACTTAATTAATTGGATCATTAGTTTTCTGGAAGATAGATACGTAACATTAGAAGAAAATGGTATAAAAATAACAAGGCAAACATTCGGCGGATGACCACAAGGCAGCTGCCTGGGACCACTTCTGTGGCTGCTAATAGCAGATATAGCACTTAAGAAGCAATGGGGTATAAATGTCAGGATTCAGGCTTTCGCAGACGATTTTATACTAATCTTAAGATCAAAAACAAAAGAAGAACTTATAAAATTAGCAAATAAAATAATAAAAGAATTTAACGAGTGGATAACAAACAATAGATTAACATTAAATTGGGACAAAACAGAATTACTGTACCTAAATAGAGGACACACAGGGAATCTCCCAACCGAAAATTCATACAACATAGAGGGCATTGAATTCAACGGTAAAAAGTTAGAGGTCAAAGAACAAATTAAATATTTAGGGGTAATGATACACAAGAATCTAAACTGGCTCCCACATTGCCAACAACAAACAAAGAAAATGAGAAAATCATTTTGGATGATGGGACGGATGGTCTCTAAGGGATGGGGTCTACAACCCAACATAATTAAAATTTGGTATAGGTCAGTAGTGGAGAAAACACTTACATACGCCGCCCCAATATGGGGGCATAACCTGAATAGACGCAGCAAGGAAGTATTATCTAGCTGTCAAAGGCACTTTGCATTGGCCATAGTCAAAGCTTATAGGACAGCCTCAACAGCGGCACTTCAGGTTCTATCTGGCCTGATTCCAATTCACCTTCAAGTACAATACGAAGCAGCTTACGGCACTGTCTCAAGATTACGCAAAACAGTAAACATATACAACACAACTATCCATCACACGGACTATGTTAAAAAGATCAACGTTTGGCACAACCACCCAGCAGAAACAGTAGAACCAAGATTCGGACACAATCTAAGAGACATAGTCGTATACACAGACGGTTCGAAATTGGAATCAGGCGCTACGGGATCGGCTTTCGTAGCATACAAAAATGAACAAAAAATCAAGACATGGTCGGCGCCACTAAGAAAGTGCAACAGTGTCTTCCAAGCCGAACTACTGGCCATACTGAAAGCCGCAGAATGGGGTAATACCACAGGGCAAGATTACAGCATACGCTCGGACTGCATGTCAGCAATACAAGCATTAAGCAAACCCTTTAACGTAACTGAAATAATAGATACAATACAACAAACAGTAAAAAAATCAAATAATAAATTTAAAATTAGCTGGGTCAAGGCTCACGTGGGCATCCAAGGAAACGAGGATGCTGACGAATTGGCCAAACAAGCAGCACAAAACCCATACAATGCAATCCCTTACCACATGGAGAAACCAATAACAAAACTAAAGAGAACCCTGAAAGAACTAACAATTAAGCAATGGCAGTTCGAGTGGGACTACGGGGACACAGGCAGGCTGACACACAGGTACTTCCCTAAAGTGGATACACACAGATTGATAAGCTGCAAACTACTTTCTCAAGTCTACACAGGCCATGGCGCGTTTCCAGCATATCTGCACAGATTCGCACTGGTGGAAACGCCAGATTGTGAGTGTGGATTGATGGGAACTTCCAAACACTACCTCATAGCCTGTCCACTCACACAAGCACTCCATCTGGTAGGCATAACATCAAACAACGAGCAACTTTGGCACAAACAGCTAGCTCAAAACAAACATGTACAAGCAAAAGCCAAAACAGTGATCAGATGGTTAATTGATAACATAGACTTAATTTCACACTAACGTGAAGCAAAACTGAACAAGCCCTTCCCACCATCCACACAAGATTAATTCCTCAGCAGCAACAGTAATCTAGCGTAGTGCATAGCGAAATAATAAAAAGCAATTAATAGAATCCTCTATTTTTGCACAAAAAGGCATTAAAAGAACTTTACTTTTACTGCACCAAAAAAACTATAAAAAAATATATACTAAAAGCACAATGTGCACAAAAAAAAAAAAAAAAAAAAAAAAAAAAAAAAAAAAAAAAAAATTAACGAAGCCATGTACGCTAATGGCGCCTGGTGCATGTAAAATCCGTCGTGGGTGCAAAGTCCTCCATGTTCCCTTTGAATTATACCTCTGGAGGTGCCTAGTCAGGTGAAAGTCTCGTCACCTGATCAAGGTTCTATGTTACGGTTGGTTTCAACAAATTTTTTTTTTAATCTACATTAATTATTTAAATCACTTTCTCAACATTTATTTAAAAGCACTCTTTTTTTCTGTTTCTAATAAAAATTTAAATAAATAAAAGTAATTGTAATAATAATAATAAAATCAGTTTTTATTTTTTCTTCTTTCTTTTTCTTTTTGCAAAGTAAATTCAACGTTTATAGTCTAGCTTTGCTTCCTGTTTTCAAATACGAAAAGCAGACAGCAAGGGAGGGATGTTTTGTCAGTTAAAGACCGCACAGGTGGAAAATTTGGAGTCATCTAGTCTGACTTTGATATAAGAATGACCGACCGCCCTGTATAAGAATTACGTTATCTTATGAGTGTACTATACACGCAATTAGGCTTTGTAAGTTTACGTCAGGCCTCAATTGGCTCTGCTATCAGGCGGATAGCTGGCGCCCATGTAAACAGAGGCTAACAGGACCCCCCTTCAGCACACGCCATGGGGGTGATGCATGGTTTCCTTCCCCCATGAAGCGGCCGGCAGAGTGGAGCGGCAAGCTGTAGTCTGTTCACGATGAGTCCATTTTTCCTTTTGTTTCCATTCCCGTACCCCTGGCAGAGTGGATCGGTCCCGTTTTTCAAGCAGCGCGGGAGAATGAATGTTTACGACACTTGTTGCTTGGCCAAGAGACCTGTCGTTTGACTCGTAAAAAAAATTCGACTTATTACGGGGCTCGAAGATTGGCCTGTGGGCTGGATCGCGAAGTTGTTGAAGGCGGACAGGTTTCTGGAAGATTTTTTTTTTAGAGTGGGGCATTGATGGCCCTACATTAACCATCCTAAATCATGATGTTATGATGAAAAGAGGCTATAAGGGCATTTTCGAATTGCGGATCTATAACTGTTAACGAGAAATTAAGAAGAAGATATGTGTAGCCTATTTTTTTTTGGCGTAGTGGCGCTCCAAGATTATGACTTCTTAACCATCAGAAGTGATCATAGATATTGAACTAAACCGGTCGTTAGAAGTCGTAGTGTTCTGAGTTACGGTGATGGCTATCTTCGAATAAAACACATGCTTCAGGAAGGTGAAATTACTGACTCCGACGGTGAAGTTCTGGACCGTAGAACGATTTTCCCCTCCGGACTAGATGATGGACCTAGTAGTTGATGGCAAGTGATGCAGTGAGATGAGAGGATTGATGAATGTTAGCTTGAAACCACGTCTGAATTTTTCCCCAGCCTGAATACTCCAGCTTAAGTGTTTCATCAGATTTTGAAAAAGGAGGAAATGCTCCTAAGTGCCCATTGACTAAAATTGTAGAACTCTCTACCTGTTGTAAGTACTATTTGCATAGTTTTTCTTTTTATTTATTTGTACCTCTTTAAAAAAAAAAAAAAAATATATGTTTGCTATACCAGAGTTTAAAAGTGAAATGAATATCTTTGGATAATTTCAATAAGAATAAACATTATGAACAGAAATAGTCTGTAGGTTAATATATAATGTTTGTATGTTTGAACGACCATTAAATGGTAATATGATGGTAATTTTAAAAATATGATGTGTAATTTAAAAGTAACCAGTGAGTGGTTTCAACTTAAAAGATCAGCTGTTATATTGTTTTATTAAGATTATTTTTGATAACTTAGTTGCTTCATTATTTTAAATGTTCAAATAAATTGTGTTTTTTTTTTGTTTATTATCAAAGTTGGTATGTTTTTCTTTGTATAAATCTCCAAATAATTAATTTTTTATATTCACAGTAGACCTATAAGAATGGCCTAACCTTTCTGTGATTAATTAAAAAAAAAAAAAAAAAAAAGGGAGAGAAAATTCAACTTTATTAAATTAGGACTTTAAAATTTCTTAAGTTTAAATTCATAACTGACTGTTTTAATGAACATAAATTGAAGTTCACCCAATGTTATACAATCGTATTTTTGATCTTGATTTAAGGATGGATAGATTAATAAGTGAAACAGTAATATTAAATTTAATTTCATAAAATGTTAAATTAAGCTTTAACTCTCCTCTTTCAGAAACATTGTTTTTCTAAAATATAAACCAAAATTGTTTTATTTTAAAAAGTAAAAAAAAAAAAAAAAAAAATATATATATCCAGTCATTATACACCACTATACGATTCTTGGTTAACCGATCGGATCTTGTTCAGAATCTCTATGGTTGTTCTAAAATTTTAGTACATCATCATATCCCTATTCTATTAACGGATTTAACTCTTTCCCCTTTTGGTCCTCATATTGGAGGAATTTCAGGTTGTCTGCATTTTTCCAAATTATATGATGATTACACTTTTGTTAATTTAATGTGTATGGAGATTTGAGCTTGATCGGGTTGGAGTGGAGTTGGGTGTTCTTTATGCAATCCAGTATGCTACTTGATTTAGAAATCTGTTGCCCCTTACTACATTTAATATTGTCTTAAAATGATGAGTTCAAAATTATCATTGTTGTATTAACCTATTCGGATTCTTAAGTTTTGATATTTTGATTAGTTTAATATAATTTGCTACCTTTTCCATGGCAACAGATTTCAGTGGAGCTAATCAGGGTATACTTATTTTTTTCTAAATATTTAATTGTCAAGTGAAGATTGAGTAATAAATGAGCTTTTTAAGTTTAAGTAAGTTGTGTTTTAGAAAGAACCCCAAAACACCACAACAAATGGAGCAGTAACAATTCGGTCTCTGGGTTATTGATTTTTTTTTACTTGTATGTATTTATGTATCAAAGAGCAACTGGGTGTTTTTGCAATTAAAATTTTATTTATATGTTCAAGTGTAAAAAGAGGTCTAGGCTCTCTCTCTGTGCTAGTAAGCTACAATTCCCAGTCAAAATTATGCCTTGTGAGCATAACCTTTTCTTATTTACAAAAAGCATAGTCCTGTACTTAAGTTTTATGTATTTATAAGGTTTTCCTTTCCCCTCTCTTTTTCTCATTTTTAAGTTGTCCCCCCCCCCTTTTTTCATTTTCTTTTTGGTTTGTTTGTCATTTTCTAACTCTAACTATGGCTGATAAGCACTCGGAAGCAATTGCCACTATTCAGCGAAAAAATGCTTTAGTGGATAATTTGTCAAACATTCCCCCATTCAATGGAGAGGCCAGCTCAGTCTGCTTCTCTGATTTTTCTGAGAAATTTGAGAGTTTTGCCAAATTATTCGACTGGAATGAGGAGGAGAAAAAATTCGTTTTGTTAGCTAGATTATCAGGAGCTGCTTCTAGGCGAATAAAAATTCACAAAGCAAAAACATCTGATGAGCTATTAAAAATCTTAAAAGAGAGTTATACTTCACAGGCCACACCAGATGTTGCCCTCAGTCATTTTTTAAATTTTAAACAGCCACCCAATATGAGTGTTCAGGAGTTTTATGACAAGGCATATGATATGTCATTAAGAGCCCTTGTAATTGAAGGTATCCAGGGTGAAGTAGTCGATAAAAGCCGAACGGCTCTACTACACTCCATGCTGTTGAGCAATCTTACACCAGAAGTGCGAAAGGGGGTAATTGCGAGAAATCCACAATCCCCAGAAGAGGTCCTCAAAATTGCGCTTCTTGAGGAAAAGGCTTATAGGAGCATTAACCCTTTCTACAACCACCGCGAGGAAATTCTCAACCCTAATTTGACCCAAAACCTACCCTGTGCTGCAGTTTTTCAGCAAGATAGCTCACAAAAGAAGGAGATAGACCAACTAAAATCTCAAATTGATGTTTTAGCAGCTAAGATAGACAGTTTAGTTGATCTTAGGGCTAGGGATGTACAGGAGAAAAACCAAGAGGTAAGACCCGTAACCTGCTATAGGTGCTCCGTACAAGGCCACTTTGCCAGAGATTGTCCACTAAATTTTGTCGACTATAATTTTAGAAGGGGAGGTGGTCAAAATTTCAGGAGCCGTGGGCAAAATTATAGAAACAGAGGTGAAAATCCTAGAGGGAACCACAATCAGCGAGGCGGATATAGGGGAAGAAGAGGTGGTTATTACCAAAACAATAGGAGCACAGCTGCGAACAGAAATGAAGAGCAGGCGGTAAATAACACCCCAGTAGCTAACAATGAAAGTGAGGCTTTAAACTATTAGTGGCCGGATCAGATGTGGTCAAGTCGATCCCCAACAGGCCCCTGGACCCCCCAACTGTGTATAGTATGTTTCAGCCCCAATCATATACATTACCAACTGCAAGAATTTACATAAATAAAGTTTGCCTAAATGCATTATGTGACACGGGTTCTGCAATTAATCTCCTGAGTGGTACTGATTGTAACTGTTCAGAGAATTTTGAAATGGAGAATTGCAATATCCCCATTATGACTGTCACCGGTGAGAAAGTTCACCTAAATAAGAAAGTATTTTTAAAATTTGTTTTTGATAATGTTCAATGTCAAGCTGAATTCTATGTAGTGGAAGGTAAATTAGCAGAGGAATTTAATATGATTTTGGGAATGCCATTTTTGAAAGAGTACCGGGCAAGTATAAATTGTGATACAAATGCTGTCGCTCTTAAAGTGCCAGTTTCAGGCCAATGTAAACAAAGCGTAGAAACCCCAAGTAATACTTCAGGGTGTAATACTTGTCTTGCTACTAATTCTGTAAATATTTCTAACTCTGTATATAGTGTAAATTCTAATAATAATTGTATAAATAATGATTGTGTTAAAAATAATTCTGTAAATATAAAATGTGTCAACAAAGTAGGGGAGAATTCAAAAAGTAGTAATGCCAATAGCCCTCCTGAAAATTGTGCATGTGAGAAAGTTCATGACTCAGTTAATATTGAAAATGGGAATCATAGTAGTGAAAATATGGTAGTTCAGGACCCGCAGTTGAGTAATATGAGAAAAGATGTTGAGATAGTCATTCAAACTGAGTCAGATAAGGAAGTTGAAAGTGTTGCGCAGAACTTTTGCATGCAAACAACATCAGGCGGTAGCTCTGAGGGTAATAACACTGAAAATTTTTCAAGTATTCAAAGTGTCGACAACATTCTTTCAGCAGCGAGTCAGGTAACTCAGGGTAATTTAGCTGAAGAGACTACTGAAATTTGTAATATTGATGAAAGTGAAGATTTGGTAAGTATAGAGGATAAGGTACCTGAAGTCGAGGAGGAGAGCAATGAAGATAGCAGTAGTGATAAAACCAATAAAAATAAAAATATAAGTTTCGCTGTGTTATGTAGCAAAATTTCAATTCCCCCGCAGTCAAAAATGTTAGCCCAGGTTAAAAGTTATAAGGAAAATTTTATTAAGGAAAATGATATTGTTATGTTAGAACCTTTGGCGAAAAATTTAAATCAAGGTCTCCTTACCTCCAGAGCCATTTGCACTAAAGAACATGGCCTATATATCTCATTTGCAAATTTTTCAGACAATAGTATTCATTTAAATAAAGGAACCTTTGTTGCCAAAATTCAAAAATGTGTAGACCAGTCAAATATACCCGTAACTGATAATAAATTAACCTATAATATAAATTTGGCCCCTCCAATTGGTGACTTTGATCACGCTGATCTCACTTGGAGCTCTGAAATTAATTTAGATCATTTAGAAACCCCATTAAAACTTAAAATGCAAAATTTTCTAGACAAAAACAAAGATGTATTTGCAGCATCGGTCTTAGATTTACCCGGCTGTGATACAATCCCGCATGAAATTAACTTAACTTCAAATAAACCAGTTAAAGGCAAAGCTTATAGAGTCCCCTACAAATTACGTCAAGAAATGGAAGACCAACTTAATACTTTGTTACAGGCGGACATAATTTCCCCTTCCATGTCTGAATTTGCTTCTCCGGTTATTCTGGTTCGGAAATCAGACGGTTCCTATCGACTTGCTGTTGACTACAGAAGATTAAATAAAAATCTTGTTAAAGATGCTTACCCAATACCTAACATTACCGACTCTGTTGATGCTTTAAGTGGGGCTAAATTTTTTTCAACGCTAGATTTAACTAGTGTGTTTTTTCAACAGGTTATTCGCCCAGAGGATAGGCATAAAACTGCTATAATCACCCACAAAGGACTTTTTGAGTGGACCCGTAACTGTTTTGGGCTCTCAAATTCAGGTAACAGTTTCCAAAGACTTATGAATGCTATTTTCGGTGATTTAGGCAATCTTGGAATTCTTGTTTATATCGACGACATTGTAATTGCCTCCAGTGATGTTAATTCTCATTTTGAGAAGCTTAGCATGGTCTTTGAAAGGTTAAGACTGCATAAACTTAAACTTAAGCCCAGTAAATGCACTTTCCTTTCGAATAAAATACAATATCTAGGTTTTGAGATTTGTAGTGGCCAAGTATCACCTATCAATAAAAATATTGCCGTAATAGAAAATTTTAAACCTCCAACTACCCGAAAGGCTGTTAGGTCATTTATTGGAACTCTATCTTTCTATAGGAGATTTATACCAGATTTTACTAAGAGAGCTAAAAATCTAATCAACTTAACGAAAGAGACAGGAAAGTTTTCGTGGAATGAAGATGCACAGAAAGAATTTGAAGACCTTAAAATGGCTCTTATTTCAAAACCATGTCTTGCACTCCCTGATTTTGAGAAAGAATTCCATTTATATACTGATGCCAGTGGCGAAGCATTAGGGGCAGTGTTATCACAATTAGATGAAAATAACATGCTCCATCCTGTTGCCTTTGCCAGCAGAAAATTGAAAGATGCTGAGACCCGCTACTCCACCACTGAAAGGGAATTACTAGCTTTAGTTTGGGCTACTGCCCACTTCAAATGTTACATTGCTAATACCCATTTTTTCATCTATACAGACCATGCGCCTCTAACATTTATGTTAAAAATTCACGACCCTACATCTCGCATGGCTAAATGGATCTGCACTCTCTCAGACTTTAATTTTACAATCAAGTTTGTTAAAGGTAAGTGTAACAGTGTCGCAGATTTCCTTTCGAGGTATGTCAACAATGATAACTCCAATGATACTGTTAATTGTAATTTTTGTATACAAGTCGAAAAGGAAGTTACTTTTATGCCTCATTCTAATCTACTTGAAAAAATTGGTGAATTACAAAAATCAGACAAGAAATGCTGCGAGATTGCAAGAAAACTAGACCAAGGTGTAGAAATTGCTCCTAAATACATGAAATTTTTTTTAGAGATGACATTTTAGTTTGTGAGGATACAAGGGAGTCAGCTATTTTGAATAAATCTGTAAAGTTAGTCGTGCCAAAAGAATTGGTTACTCAAGTTTTTGCACTAACACATGAGTCCCTAGCGGCTTGTCATCAAGCCTTTCAAAAGACCATTGATCGCATTCGTGAGCACTTCTATTGGCCAGGAATGTCGTCTGATGTCAAGCATCTAGTGGAGTCATGTATTAGTTGCCAGCAGAAGAGAGCTTATAGAGCGAACCAGCTCGCCCCTCTGCAACGTATGCCGACCCCCCAGTTTCCCATGAACAAGGTTCATTTGGATCTCATTGGACCCTTACCGCAAACTTTTTCGGGAAATAAGTATATTGTCGCATATATAGATTCATTTACTAAGTGGCCAGAAGCATATGCGGTTAGTTCAACCACTTCAGATGTCATTGCGGACACTTTAGCTGATTTCATATCACGCTACGGTGCGCCCTGTTTTATTACGACGGACAACGCGAAGAATCTAATTTCAGATGCGATAGAGCACGTATATAAAATGTTTGGTATTAGTCATATTAAGACCTCATCTTATCACCCGGCTGGCAACTCGCAAGTGGAGAGACAGAATCGTACTCTTAAAAATGCACTTTGTCACATAGTCAACCAAAATCAATCTGACTGGGACACTAAACTCAAATTTGCACTACTAGCTATGCGTTCAGCTGTCCACTCTGCAACTAAACTTAGCCCAGCTGCAGTTATGTATGGCAGAAATATGAATCTACCATATAATCTCTTTTCTCAACCACCTTCTTTTAATTATAATGATGCACCCTCTTTTTGCGAACTCTTAATCCCAGCTCTTCAAAAAGTATACACTGAAGTACATAGTAATTTAATTAAAGTTTCTGAGCAGCAGGAAAAATACCGTGAAAAGACAGCTGTTGATAAAAATTTTAAAATAGGAGATCTTGTGTGGTTATTTACACCCACAGTCGCCCCTGGTAATACAAAAAAATTAAGCAAGCAAAATAATGGTCCTTTTACTATAATTGAGAAGCTAAATGAGGTTAATTTTAAAATAGCGCTAGTTGCTAATCCCAAAAATTGTCAGGTTGTCCATGTTGACAGGTTGTCTTCTTTCAAAGACAGACTCCCCATCTGGTCCAGTAAACCAAAACAAACAATTGGCCTGGGATCGACTGAAAACGTGACCATCGATTCACCACACCAACCGCGCGATTCTCCTCCTGTACGCAGGTGTAAGCGTAACCGATTCATTCCCTGGGCACCATATGATAGTAACCGCGCACCAGCAGTAGTGAACGTCAACAATAACGAAACTCCGGTAGCGCCGGAAGTGGAGGAAACAGACAGCGACGCGACTGAAATCATAAATCCCTCTCCCCCACCTCCCATTTCTCCGGAGATTGCAGCGGCAGAGAATAACGAGATGTGCGTAAATAAAAATTTAGCAACGGCAGAAGGCAGTGAAATGCGCGTAGGTAAAAATTCAGCCACGGCAGAAAGCAGTTCAACTGCTGAGCACAGCGATTCGCGCAGGTCTCGTTCATCGATTCGTCCAGCTGCTAAATCGAATAGAAGTAGTCGTTCAATATCGATTTCTAGAACCGACTATTCGCTACGGGATAGAAGAGACCGTCCGAGTTATAAATACTAACTACCTTTTTTCGTTATTCAAGCATTTTTATTCAATTTTACCTTGTTTATTTGTATTTATTTATAGTTTAGTTAATGTGTATGTATATTTAATTATTTTTTTTTGACATTTTTAAAACGGAACTTAGTTTTTCTAGCGTATAAAAGGTTTGTTTTGGTTGTGTGTTGATACTCTCATGTAGGCATTTTTAACCCTTTTTATGCCTATACTTAAAGTTTTTGTCTGTTTTATGGTAGATTATGTGGTATATACCCGTCCGCACCCCGTTTTCGTAGATTTTGGGTATATTTTTGCAAAAAAAAAAAAAAAAGAAACGAATGTAATTTTTGTTACTTTAAAATTTTTTTAGGATGTTGTGTTTTGTATGCCCTTTTGCCGAGGTAGATCTGTTTAGTTCAGGTTTTTTTAATGCATCAGTGTTTTGTATATAACTTTTTAAGTATGTGTTTACTTTAATTTCTACATTTTAACTAGATAGATTTATTATTTACTATACAGTTTGTGGTTTTATTTGAGCTTAAACTTTAAGGAGTGTGGGCCCTTTTTCTTTTTCTAGTACATACTGTCTCATGTACATGCCTGTATGTTGTTGTGTGTGGCTAAAAGTGCTAAAATTAACTATTTTATTTATTCTACTTCCTATTTTTGTGGAATGTGTGTTTTCCTTCCTGGTGATATATGTCACCACCCGTTTTTTATTTTATTTTGTGGAATGTTTTCCCTGTTGTGCCCAAAGGCCCGAAACTGCTTTTGCTATAAGTAGCACAGAGGCAGAGATACTCTTTCCCATGCACATTACTTGTAAGTGCATTTGTAAAATCTACACAGTTACACGGTTCTAAGAACTTTCTTCAAATACAAACATAACTTCACGAACAAATGTATACGTGATTCTATAACATGGTCTATAATTACCAAATTGTGTGTCTTGCTCTTAATTTTCTATATGTATAACTTTCTATTACAGTATGTATATATTTTTATTTTTATGTCGCCAGTTGCTCTTGTGTATTTTTGTATAATAGAATTAATATGTGTTTTACAAATTTCATTGACATTTACAGTGTTGTAACTATGATATTACTAGTACTTATTTACATTAATAGATAGTGTTGTAATATACTGTGATGCCAATTATTGAAGTTATGTATATAAGCAGTATAGTGACAATTAATCAGTGGGCACTTCTCTTCTTTTTCGGCTAATTTTTTTTTTCAAAATTCAATTTATGTATTATTTACAGTTCTGTTGCCAGAAGTCTCAGGAAGGATGCAGTTATGCGTAGGAATGACAGTAGTAGGGAAGTGAGGTTTCACAATCAGGTGGAACATGTGTTCTTTTACAGGTGCAGAAAATATCTTGGTCATTTTAGTGGTAAAATCAGCCTTGTGGTCCCTCCTCTGGTAGTACTCTTTTATGGTCATGTTTCAGGTAATATTTTAGGTAATGGTTTCTACGGATGTGCGAGCTCTGGTTGTATATATCCGGAATATATTGTCAGGGTGGTATTTCAGCGGTGAACTCTCTGGATCCCGTCCCGGATCGATGTATGATCTGTGTTTGTGGGTCAGTTTTTTCAGTGTTGAGGTCCCAACATGCCATGTGGTACCAAGTTACCTTTCAAAAAAATAATTTGTTTTCTCAAAAAAAAATTTTTTTTTAATTAGCCGGGGGGAGCAATCTTGTTACGGTTGGTTTCAACAATTTTTTTTTTTTAATCTACATTAATTATTTAAATCACTTTCTCAACATTTATTTAAAAGCACTCTTTTTTTCTGTTTCTAATAAAAATTTAAATAAATAAAAGTAATTGTAATAATAATAATAAAATCAGTTTTTATTTTTTCTTCTTTCTTTTTCTTTTTGCAAAGTAAATTCAACGTTTATAGTCTAGCTTTGCTTCCTGTTTTCAAATACGAAAAGCAGACAGCAAGGGAGGGATGTTTTGTCAGTTAAAGACCGCACAGGTGGAAAATTTGGAGTCATCTAGTCTGACTTTGATATAAGAATGACCGACCGCCCTGTATAAGAATTACGTTATCTTATGAGTGTACTATACACGCAATTAGGCTTTGTAAGTTTACGTCAGGCCTCAATTGGCTCTGCTATCAGGCGGATAGCTGGCGCCCATGTAAACAGAGGCTAACAGGACCCCCCTTCAGCACACGCCATGGGGGTGATGCATGGTTTCCTTCCCCCATGAAGCGGCCGGCAGAGTGGAGCGGCAAGCTGTAGTCTGTTCACGATGAGTCCATTTTTCCTTTTGTTTCCATTCCCGTACCCCTGGCAGAGTGGATCGGTCCCGTTTTTCAAGCAGCGCGGGAGAATGAATGTTTACGACACTTGTTGCTTGGCCAAGAGACCTGTCGTTTGACTCGTAAAAAAAATTCGACTTATTACGGGGCTCGAAGATTGGCCTGTGGGCTGGATCGCGAAGTTGTTGAAGGCGGACAGGTTTCTGGAAGATTTTTTTTTTAGAGTGGGGCATTGATGGCCCTACATTAACCATCCTAAATCATGATGTTATGATGAAAAGAGGCTATAAGGGCATTTTCGAATTGCGGATCTATAACTGTTAACGAGAAATTAAGAAGAAGATATGTGTAGCCTATTTTTTTTTGGCGTAGTGGCGCTCCAAGATTATGACTTCTTAACCATCAGAAGTGATCATAGATATTGAACTAAACCGGTCGTTAGAAGTCGTAGTGTTCTGAGTTACGGTGATGGCTATCTTCGAATAAAACACATGCTTCAGGAAGGTGAAATTACTGACTCCGACGGTGAAGTTCTGGACCGTAGAACGATTTTCCCCTCCGGACTAGATGATGGACCTAGTAGTTGATGGCAAGTGATGCAGTGAGATGAGAGGATTGATGAATGTTAGCTTGAAACCACGTCTGAATTTTTCCCCAGCCTGAATACTCCAGCTTAAGTGTTTCATCAGATTTTGAAAAAGGAGGAAATGCTCCTAAGTGCCCATTGACTAAAATTGTAGAACTCTCTACCTGTTGTAACTACTATTTGCATAGTTTTTCTTTTTATTTATTTGTACCTCTTTAAAAAAAAAAAAAAATATATATGTTTGCTATACCAGAGTTTAAAAGTGAAATGAATATCTTTGGATAATTTCAATAAGAATAAACATTATGAACAGAAATAGTCTGTAGGTTAATATATAATGTTTGTATGTTTGAACGACCATTAAATGGTAATATGATGGTAATTTTAAAAATATGATGTGTAATTTAAAAGTAACCAGTGAGTGGTTTCAACTTAAAAGATCAGCTGTTATATTGTTTTATTAAGATTATTTTTGATAACTTAGTTGCTTCATTATTTTAAATGTTCAAATAAATTGTGTTTTTTTTTTTTGTTTATTATCAAAGTTGGTATGTTTTTCTTTGTATAAATCTCTAAATAATTAATTTGTTATATTCACAGTAGACCTATAAGAATGGCCTAACCTTTCTGTGATTAATAAAAAAAAAAAAAAAAAAAAAAAAGGGAGAGAAAATTCAACTTTATTAAATTAGGACTTTAAAATTTCTTAAGTTTAAATTCATAACTGACTGTTTTATTGAACATAAATTGAAGTTCACCCAATGTTATACAATCGTATTTTTGATCTTGATTTAAGGATGGATAGATTAATAAGTGAAACAGTAATATTAAATTTAATTTCATAAAATGTTAAATTAAGCTTTAACTCTCCTCTTTCAGAAACATTGTTTTTCTAAAATATACACCAAAATTGTTTTATTTTAAAAAGTAAAAAAAAAAAAAAAAAAAAAAAAAAAAAAAAAAAAAAAAAATATCCAGTCATTATACACCACTATACGATTCTTGGTTAACCGATCGGATCTTGTTCAGAATCTCTATGGTTGTTCTAAAATTTTAGTACATCATCATATCCCTATTCTATTAACGGATTTAACTCTTTCCCCTTTTGGTCCTCATATTGGAGGAATTTCAGGTTGTCTGCATTTTTCCAAATTATATGATGATTACACTTTTGTTAATTTAATGTGTATGGAGATTTGAGCTTGATCGGGTTGGAGTGGAGTTGGGTGTTCTTTATGCAATCCAGTATGCTACTTGATTTAGAAATCTGTTGCCCCTTACTACATTTAATATTGTCTTAAAATGATGAGTTCAAAATTATCATTGTTGTATTAACCTTTTCGGATTCTTAAGTTTTGATATTTTGATTAGTTTAATATAATTTGCTACCTTTTCCATGGCAACAGATTTCAGTGGAGCTAATCAGGGTATACTTATTTTTTTCTAAATATTTAATTGTCAAGTGAAGATTGAGTAATAAATGAGCTTTTTAAGTTTAAGTAAGTTGTGTTTTAGAAAGAACCCCAAAACACCACAACATCTAAATTACGAGACCAATTCCTTTCTCTTTTTTAAAATTTAAATTTCTTTTTTAAACCTGCCATTTCAGCGAGGTTGGATGGATGCCGTGAGCTGTCAAGTAGAGAAACTGTAGCAAACCACTAGAGAACACTACAGACAAGATGTAATACATAGCGGAAACACAAATATTTAAACTGAATTATATAAACCTGTCTATATTAGCAACCATAGTCAGTGTGAATATGGCCCGAAAGCAAGCCCCTTTCCTTATTCGACAACATACCCAGATACCCATAATTAATAACAAACTAGAACCGGCCAACACAGTATCAAAGTAACTCTCACGAAATACCGTTGCAGCCAAGGACACCCAAGAAGCTAATCAGGTGGATCTCCGTTATGAGGAGATTAGGCGAATTTCGCCCCGCGGCCAGGTATACAAACTCGTTAAGCTGGGCATAATGCCCGGCAGGTAGGGGCCTGGTCTGCGGTTTAATAATAATAATAATAATATGCGATAAATTGTAGAACTGTACATTTTATAGTAAAGTGTAAGATTAATTTGATGCATTAAGATTTGTTATTTAAAACAGTTTGTTTCATTTAAGAACATGAGCTGATATGTCTAACGCTACGAAAACATTCAGTAAAGTGCAAAATATATTCTTACCAAACACATAATATATGGGGGCAACTACACATACAAAGAATGAAGACAATTGCAACTAACTTATGTGAACCTCAATTAGCCAAAAATATATACCTTTTCTTTAAAATAAAACTCAAACATAAACAAAACAACGAAATCTGTGGCTAGCCGTCGCAGGATCCTGGATCATCCCATATTCACACCTGCTCTCATTGGCTGTCTGCTTTGTTGCTGTGGATTGGCGGAGAGCATGGAATAGCCTCGAATCCAGAATTCCGTATGCACGTTTTAATAATTAAAAAAAAATCTAAATTGAAATAAAAAAATCAGGCCTAGGTGTTATAATTACGGTGCTTTCCTCAGGCAGGAAGACAGAATAGGTTTGTTTGTGTAGAGGTTTGTGTGTGTGCTGTTTTTAATAAAGACAGTTGCATTTTTTCCGCGACCCTTTCACGAAAGTTTTTACTGTGAACCTTTCACAAAATCTGCATTTTTTCCACAATCCTTTGACGAATTTCGTATTTTTTCTGCGATCCTTCGATGAAATTCAAGTTTTTCCTGCAATCATTTGACGAAATTTGCTTTTTTGTGATCCTTTAACGAAATTCGTGTTTTTCCACATACTTATGTCGAGATTCATGTTTTTTCAGTGATCCTACGACGTAATTTGTGTTTTTTTTTTCAGCGATCTTTTGACGAAATTCACATTTTTCCTGTGATCCTTTGGCAAAATTTGCGTTTTCCCAGCGATCCTTTGATGAAATTCGCATTTTCCGTGATCCTTTGATGAAATTTGCTTTTTTAATGTTCGTTTGACAATATTCGTGTTTTCTCTGCTGCCTTTTGACGAGATTCATGTTTTCTTAGCGATCATTTTACAAAATCCATGTTTTTTGAGCGATTCTTTGATAAAATATGCTTTTTTCTATTATTATAGCGAAAAGCGGATTAGGATGGGTAGATAGGGAAACCCCATTATCAGATCGGGACATTAGATGTAATTAAGAAACATTTGTATATTTGTAATAATTAGCGAAAATGGCGAGATAAAGGGGGTGAGGTGGGAACGAATTTTTATTAAATATCACATTTATTCTACATCAACTTCCTCTCACCACCAGGGGGTGCTTTGCTATCTCTGTTTCTATGGACTGGATCACGACGGGGTATGGCTCTTTCCACCCGACATCAATAGAGCTTACTGATTTTAGTTCGGATTTTCACCACAGGCGGCGCTTTCGTATCTTTGGTTCTATGGGCTGGATCATGACGGGGTATGCCTCATTCGACTCGACATCGATAACCTTAATGTATTCAGTTATGTTCGTATAGAACATATTGTGCTCCCTGGCGGTGGAAGGTGTAACTAAAGGATTTTGCAACTAACTTGGGTTCTATGGGTCACATCACGACACGGTTTGGCTCATTCGACACAACATCAATAGAGCTTACCTATTTTAGTTCTGAATTTCACCACCAAGGGGTGCTTTCCTGTCTCTGTTTCTATGGGCTGGATCACAATGGGGTATGGCTCTTTCCACTTGACATCGATAGAGCTGACTGATTTTAGTTCTGATTTTCACCACAAGGGGTGCTTTCCTATATCTGGTTCTATAGGCTGGATCACGACGGGGTATGGCTCATTCGACTCTACATCGATAGAGCTTTTCGATTTTCACCACCAGGGGTGCTTTTCTATCTTTGGTTCTATGGGCTGAATCATGAAGGGGTATGACTCTTTCGACTCGACTTATGGTAATATATGGGAGTGTGTATGGCACGCCCAGTGTTTGCTGTCTAAGGTAGTGGGGCCCCCAACATTAGATTTGTTTAAAAATAAAAAAAATGTTCAACACTGATTTCAGGTACATTTAAGGTTGTTGGCACGGGCAACGCCGGGCGGGTAAGCTAGTTATTAAATAAAGTTATTAGTATATTAAGTAGTATCAATAATCAGCTATTCAGCTTTCAATTTTATGTATTTCAAATCTTTATTAAGTAATTAGAAGTTTCTAGCAATGAAATGAATATTTTAAGATGAACTGACATGTATAAAATGAATTATAACATTTAGAACTTTCGACGTCTCATTTAGGTTTTAACTACTGTAAATGCAACAAAAATGACCTAAATGAATGTTGTTTGCACATATTAAGATAATGATTCAATTTCGACAAAACCAGTTATTTTTGAATTAAAAGCACAGTATTCATTCATTTTCTACCTATATAGTACATAATATATATATTAGGGTGGATCGAAAAGTATACGAAAAAAATTATTTTTCGAAATTACTTTTGGCGCGGGGTGCAAAAGTTGCCTTTTATGTATATTAGTTTACATCTATTTTTTAATTTAAATCCATTCATATCTTCCGGTGCCCCAAGTGCCCCAAAAATAGTTAAAAAATTAATTTTTTATAAAAATTTATCAATTTTTTTATTTTTATTATTCTTTAAAATTACTTTTGGCTCAGGGTGCAAAAGTTGTCTTTTATGCATGTTAGTTTACATGTTTTTTTAATTGAAATCCATTCATGTCTTCAGGTGCCCCAAGCGTCCCAAAAATAGTTAAAAATTGAAGATTTTATGAAAATTTATAATTTTTTTATTTGGTATAATTTGTAAATTTGGCGTCGTGTAAGAAAGTTGTGTATTGGGTGTATTAAATAATTCTGTAGTTTACATATTTTTGTTTTATCAAAATCCATTCATATCTGCCAGTACCCCAAGTATAGTTAAAAAATGAAATTATTTAAAATAAATGTTTAAAAATTTTAAATTTACGAAAATTGTTTACAAATTTGGCAAAGTGTTTAATTAATAAAATTATAAAATTATAAATAATAATAATTTCAAAATAATACATGAAGTATGAATTTAAAAATCAAACCACTAAATCATAAAAATTATAAAAGTTGAACTTATGTAGCAAATTGTTTACTTCTTTGAATTTAGAGATTTACATAATTCTAAAGTTTGTAATCCATTTTGAGATTAAAATGTTTGATTAGCCGTCTTGATTTTATTCCATTCAATATGAAACGAAGTCTTTTTTCTTGTCCAGATACACTTTCTGATGCCTCAGGCATTATGGGAATGCATCTTTTATCATATTGTGTATGGCATGGATATTTTGACCATTCCTCCGTTTTTCCTACTTTTTCCATGGCCTCAATTTCTTCGTAAGGCATATTCCTCAAAAGAGGTGGTTCAAAACGTCCTACTCATTGCCAGTCAACAAGTTCACAATAATACATTGCTTTGAAGTGTATTTTTGGTACTTGAAAAATTCTTAATTCTGGTGATCCTCTATTTTCATCGCTAGTACAAAATAGTTTTCATATTGTTAAAGACCTGGTAGGTACTGTGTTATCAAAAAGCATTGATAATAACAAATTTTCAGGATGACAAAAGAAGCTATCTAGTTGAACAACAGCGTCTACAAACTTTCTTAGATTGGGTTCCAAATATCTAGAAAATGTTATAAAATTCCAAATGTACCGCTGTCCTTCTGTTATGGAGGGCTTTGTTTTGATATGAAATCATATAGGTCCATACTTTCATAATATATGTTGTAAGAATAATGAGATTCCCAGATGAATTTTCTGTAGTCACCTATAATCTTAACGTTCTACCTGCAGTCGTTAGCCATCGTGAGTAAACAACTGGAACAGGGTTTTTAAATGGCAGGTCAGAACCACTTTCACCACGTCATTTGTCTACGTAAATATCATATAAATATTGCTGATCATTGCTGAGAACCATTATGTATATGCTATATGGCATATTCTCCACACTTATTGAAGAAAAAGGAAGCTACAGGTAGCTCCTCGCCGGTTTTAATTGCACTACCAATTGGACACACAAAAGGCCAATTGTTGCACATCTAAAGAAAGTAGTAAATATTGTAAAGGCCTTTAGCTTCTCCTGTTGCAAATGTAACGTGTCCAATATGCAGAGAGTCAGGTTCCTTTACAAAAGTATAATGTTCCTCCTATGTGATCTTTGAGTAGTACATTGTGCTCACTAAAACTTTTATATTGTCTTTTTCCCATCGGAAAATAATCCGGTTTAAGCATACAGAGACACGACTACATTGCTCATCTCTGCAACTAAATTTCGAACTTTTGTACGATATCGACGAATTTTGTTGCGATCTACTAAATTCGAAGTCTTTTTTTATGTACAATTCCAATATATCATAAAACAGCACTGGCTAATTGAAGCAGCTGCTCTATTCCAAATTTCGTATATAACAATATAGTTTTAAAAATATATTTATACATTTAATATCAACGGTAAACGATTTGTAATCCCCTGGATGTAATAATTACGCTATACAAATGATTATTTAACTCTTATTTTTACTTTTAATCTTTACTTTAATTTTATGTTCAAAATTTGCATAAAAATCTATTTTCGGTAAATATTTAAGTGTCTTGGGACACCCAGAAGACATTTATCGAAGTTAAAAATGTTTTGCATGTGTGCTAGTATGCTTAAAAGACAACTTTCGAACCCCGCGCTAAAATTAATTAAAGAAATAAATAAAGAATAAACAAAAACAAAAAAATTATAAATTTTCATAAAACTTTACATTTTTAACTATTTTTGAGGCTCTTGGGGCACCGGAAGATATGAATGGATTTCAATTAAAAAAATATGTAAACTAATATGCATAAAATACAACTTTTGCACCCCGCGCCAAAAGTAATTTTATAGAATAATAAAAATAATAAAATATATAAATTTTCATGAAAAATTCATTTTTAACTATTTTTTGAGCACTTGGGGCACCGGAAGATATGAATGGATTTCAATAAAAAAACAGATGTAAACTAATATACATAAAAGGCAACTTTTGTACCCCGCGCCGATTCGATTATCCACATTTCGATTTTTCGATCCACCCTAATATACACTGCTCAAAACAATTAAAGGATATTTGAAGTTTTATATAAAATAAAGATATAAATGAATTTTTTTTGCCGAAAATAGAAGAAGAGAATCACAAATGCAAATTTTTCTGGTTTTCAAACTGTGGAGTATGCGAATTTTGAGTTCGACGTCAAAAACGTCGCTTCAGCGGCAGCGAATGAAATTTGACTTTCAACTGGATAAAAGAGAATGAAGACAAGGGTGATCGCCATTCAGTGATTGCTTTGTTTCGATGAGTACGATGTCTCAGCGAAGTCATTTGACAGATTCAGAAGCTTGGAGAAATGTTGGTAGGTTAGAAGGGGGCCAAACTCAAGCCGAAGTAGCGCAAGCCATTGGAGTGTCACAAAGTGTCATTTCCAGGATCTGGAACCGTTTTTTGGAGAGTGGATGTGCAGGCCGAAGACCAGGGAAAGGTCGTAGACGGGCAACAACGCCCAATGAAGATCGGTATTTAGCGTTAACAGCTCGGAGACACCGAAACATGAACGCTACTCTTCTCCAACAACACCTTCGCTCGGCTACAGGCACCACGATTTCAACCCAGACTGTCCGAAACCGGCTCCATGCTGTAGGTCTGTATGCTCGCCGACCGATGGTATGTGTTAGATTAATATCAAGGCATCGTCGCGACCGCAGGGAGTGGGCAACCGAGCATCTCAACTGGAGGAGAAATGAATGGAGCAATATTCTGTTTTCTGATGAGTCCCGTTTTTTCATCTGGAGGGACCGTGGCAGTAGGAATAATCCTGCGTTCGTGCACGAAAGTGTCAGATTTGGCGGTGGAGGAGTGTTGGTGTATGGTGGCATCTCCATTGACGGGCGCACTGACATCTACATCATTCGAGATGGAGCTCTGACTGGTCGCCGATATAGGGATGAGATCCTCAGACCTATTGTAGTCCCTTACGCTGCAGCAATCGGAGATAACTTCATTTTAATGGACGATAACTGCAGGCCACATCGTGCAAACCTGGTGGAGGATTTCCTTTTCGAGGAAGGAATTGTTCGAATGGAATGGCCAGCGTGTTCTCCAGACATGAATCCAATCGAGCACGTTTAGGACGCTCTAGGAAGACGAGTTTCTGTCCGCCAACAACCCCTACAAACTCTCCAAGAACTGGAAAGAGCTCTTCTGGAAGAGTGGGGCAGAATACCCCAACTCGTCATTAATAGCCTCATTGAGTCCATGCCTCAAAGGTGTTCAACGTTGCTGGCCGCCCGTGGAAACCATACCCCCTACTGAAAATGATTTTCTTTGAAGAAAACAACTTTTCTTATTCTTTTTTTCTCATATGCACAAATTGTGTTTTTTTCCTTTTGTACACAAATGCGCAATAAAATGCATTTTTTTCTGCCAAACATGTGTAATTTATTCTCATATAACCTACTATGTCTGTCGACCATGTATCCATCAGCTAAAAAGTTTCCCAGATACAAAATCCACCTAAAACTGCAATATCCTTTAATTGTTTTGAGCAGTGTATATAATAAAATTCCAAATATACCCTATATGAGACAAAACTATGGGGAATCGCGTTGCATATAGACACAACTACCTTATACAGGGTGTTTCACTACCAGACCGACAAATTTGCAGGAGGTGCAGGGGGCATAGAGACGACTAGGAATCACATAGCAATTCAGGGTCGAAAATGCCGTAGTTGAGAGCTATGGTTCAAAGAAGCAGATAAAAAGAACAGAAACAGAAACACAACAATGGGACAGAAAACATTTTATTGAACGGTTGTACTACAGAAGATGTTTGAAATTAAAATCAGAAGTCGTCAGGCAGGCTTGACAGCGGCGCTGCATGGATTCCTTTACGTTCTGGAAGATTCCTGGCGTGTCACGTATCATCCCGGCAGCTACAGATATTCGATCGGCGCGGTCTTCAACTGAAGGAACGGGCATCGTGTACACCAAGCTCTTCATTTGATCCCAGAAGAAGACGACTTCTGGTCGTAATTTCGAACATCTTCTGTAGTGCAACCTTTCAATAGAATGTTTTCTGTCCCATTAATATGTTGCTGTTTCTGTTATTTTTCTCCGCTTATTTGAACCATACCTCGCAACTACGGCATTTTGGACCCTGCATTGTTATGTGATTCCGAGTCGTCTCTGTGCCCTCTACACCTCCTGCAAGTTTGTCGGTCTGGTAGTGAAACACCCTGTATAGTAACTTGCACGTAAATTCACTTAACAGGTGACTTTCGAAAAAATATATAAATGAAACTAAACTTGAAATTAAAAAAAATTTAAACGAAAATTAAATAAGGTTTAAATTTTTGAGGTATTTGTACTCTTGTCACAAAAACTATTTTTAAATTTTATATGTAAACTGGCACAACTAAATTTGTTATGAGGTTTCGTAAAAATATTTTTATATAAAATGGCGACCTTTTTTGATATAACTGAAAATATATATTATAGTTTGTATGACGTTAATTAAACTGATGGCGTTCATAAAATATAGTAGTGGCCAAAATCGTGGAAGACTTTTTGAAAAGATATATTTTCGAAGTCTGATTGGTCATTATACCACTTTCTGTTCAAGTAGTACAATAAAATAAAGTATCAGTGGAAAGGTAATTTAATCAACATAGTAATGAAATATATTTTGTTCAATTATTAGTGTTTAATCAAAAGTCATAAAAAATTAAATAAAAAATACACACAACTTGCTTAGGTTTACATGAAGTAGATTCCTTTATATGAATGCTGCCAACAAGTAACCATGTTTAGAGAGACAAACAGGTATTAACCTGTTTTGGCAGTTAGTCAATAGGGTACCAGTATGATTTAAAAGTCTTTGTTATATTTTGGAGCTGTCAGGAGAACATTTATTTGTCAGTGTTTTATGTAATTGATATTAGAGTTGAATGCAAAACATAAAAAAGAAAATTAAAGAAATTGAACAAAACAGCATTTCACTAGTGACATTGAAAGTGATGTAAAATAGTACTATTAAGTGAACAAAGCTACAGTTATGAAGAAATTTGAAGACAAACTGATGACAATGTCGCCAAAGGTGGCGTATCAAAATTTTTGAAGCCATATAAAGAGATTATGTCACTACACAACAAAACTGGTAAAAGCCGGAAAAGATGTACAACAGCAAGTGACTATAGAATAATTAAGAGACTGTACAAATATGACAAGAAAATCATCTAGATGTATACAAGATGAAATGGCGCAAGTGAATGTGAAGTTGAGTGCAAGGACTCTTTGGCGCAGACTGCTAGAATTTAGTTTAAAGCCAGCAATGCAATAAAAACTCTTCAATAAAGGTTTAAAATATCAACTTGGCTAAAGCACGTGTTAACGGGTCAGCAAACAATGAAACAGTGTTATTTAGTTTGACCGGATCAAAATCTCCCTGTTTAGTAGTGGTGGCTTAAAGTACGTAAAGAGGAAAATCGGAGAAGATTTGCATCCTAATTGCACATATCGTGAAACATCCAGTCAGTGTTATGATATGAGGTTGTATGACATCAAAAGTGTGGGTTGAATGTTTGTGACCTATGGGAATCTGAATGCGTAAAAATATTACATAAAGGAATCACTCCAATCCCAACTGAAGCTTTTCGGACGTGATCAACAGGATTCAGCTATATTTCATGTTGGTAAAGTGAGCAAAAAATGGTTTCATGATAATCATATACCAGTGTTAAAATGGCCCGGGAATAGCACAGACTTTAACCAAATTGAAAATCTATGGAGCCGACTGAAAAAACTTGTTGCACAGATGTAACACAGCAATAAAATCTAATTAACAGTAGCAATAATTTAATCTGGGCATCTCATTATAACAGCTTCAGAGCAAAAAGACTTGGTACACTTTATGGGAAGTCATTGTAAGACCGTAATGAAGAATAAAGGTTACCCAACTAAGCGTTAACAGACACTGTGATATTTTTTATATATCTGATTTTTTTCGATATGCTTCACTTTTCTTCTATGCACAGTAGCCGCATTTAAATTAAGGAAATCTATCTCACGTTAACCTAAACAAGTTGTGTTTGATGTTTTTGTTTATTTGTCTATAACTTTTGATTAGATACTAGTAAGTGAACACAATTTATTTCATCACATGTTTTAATTCATAAATTAACTTTCCATATGTTTTCCATGGATTATATGCACAGTAGCCACATTTAAATTAAGAAAAATTATTTCATGTTAACCTAAATAAGTTGTGTGTTGGGGTTTTTATTTATTTGTATATAACTTTTGATTAGATACTTGTAAGTGAAGAACATTTATTTCATTACATTTTTAATTCATAAATTAACTTTCTATATGTTTTCCATGAATTATATGGCATTACTTAAAGAGAAAGTGGTGTTATGAATCATCAAATTTCAAAAATACACATTTTCTAAAGGTTTCCACAATTTTGGTCACTACTAAATTTAAAGTTTTCAAACTTCTAAATTTTTTATAAATACATTTTTAAAATATTATGAAAAACGCATGCTGTGTTATGCAGCACTATTCTAGATTGTACCCAATCGATGAATGTCGATAACAAATGAAAATAAAAAATTACTAATCAGATAATGTGTAAACGATTATTTTAACCAGTGAGTTCGCCTATTCTACTGAAACATTCTACATCTCTCCTTCCTATATTTATTTTAATATAATAAGTTTAGAAAAATATATATCCACTACTTCAGTCGAAGCTATACTTATTAATAAGTTTTCATATGACATCATTTAAAGCAGTTCACTTTATTTTGACTATATTTAAACTGAAAAATGTGAAACATAAAGAGAAAATTATTTTACTTTATTTTTAAATGGTACAATAAATGATAATATTCACCAAACAAAAAATTAGATATGACGCTGCAGTAATGCGTCGATTTAGTAAATAAATTTGATGATGAACCGAAAATAATAAAATATAATTAAGTAATCGCTAAGCATTTATTCTAATTCACTTGCATTATCATTCTACTGAAACATTAAAAGTCAGCTCTTCGTATAATTTACATTTAATACGGGACTAATTTGGAAGAATTTAAAATTATTCATTTTTTTTAAAGTGCTATAAAACTCTGTATTAATAACTATGCATATTATGGAATTAATGCTTTCTACTTTTAAATATAAAAATTAAAATTATTAATAGATGCAACCCTTATTTCCTTGGATACAGAGTATAGGTAAAATACATTTTTTTTCTTAATTTTAATGGACTTTTTTACATTTTATATAAATTTTTGGATTATCCACTAACAGCATCAAAAGTCCGTTTTATACGGCAAATATCAATAATGTATTCAAATACAGTTCTGAAATTTATTGAAAACCATACTTTCGTATTAGCCGCATGCCTGGAAGCTGAAGAAATCGCAAAAATCGCTACTTACAGCAGTCTTTTTTTTCATAACTTCAGTGGTTTAAGGGCGGATTTCGATTACATGTCTGTTTTCTTTATACAATTTGATTATTTTATTTATTTATTAAAGAAGTTTAAATTTTATTATGGAATATTAACCGGAAACAAATGTTGAACTATTTATATTGATTAGATAAAACTGGCTAATCTTTCGTTTTCGGGCTTCAAGCGATAGCGATAGATCTATAAAAATCATGCTTGCAATTTATTTTTAAAACTATAATAAATCAGTAAATTGAAATACATTTTTCAAGTAAATTACAATAAAAATAATATTTCTGTTTCTAATTGGATGGTGTAAAAATTGAAATTATCTGATGTTCATAATTTACAAATACTGCGGTAAAAGCGAAATTTATTGGTCCGATGCTGCCATCGGTAATATGACGTCCGCATTGCTTAAAAACCTGTTTTGCTTTATAATATAACAATATAGATTATAACAGAAGTCAAGATATTCGGCAATTATTAAATAATTTTCTTTTACTTGAATGTTTTGCTTCATAATATAGATTTAAAAAAAATAAAAGGAAATCAGATAAGGAAAAATATTCAAATAAACTTCTTTCAAATGCCGTATATTTATTAACGATCATTTTTAACAAGAGTTTACAATTACAACTTTCAAATCATTTTCTAAAATGTCATTTATCATATGGCGAAACACGCGCATACTATTGAAATTATTGAATTACGTATATAAATAATAATAATAATAATAATAATAATAATAATAGTAATAATGATTCATGTTGTTTGTAACTGAAATTTTACATTAATATCAAATAATGTAAACCAAAAATTCCGAGACTTCTATAAAGTCTCAGAGAGATATTTATAAAGTTAGCCTTATAGTAGGATTTTGAAAGTTGTAGCATTATTTCAATATCAGAAAATTATTGACAATATGTATTTTGTGCCAGAAAAAAAATAAATTTTTAATATTTGGTTATATTTTAATGCAAATATTGTTATTCAGATTTAAGTTTGGATTCAATTACTGCTCCAATTAATTTATTTGTATAATTTAAAGAAAGTAAGTGCTTGAAAAAGAAGGAAGATTTTTTTTATGTCTAGGAACAAAATGGGGAAATGTACGTTTTAGCATACAAAATACATATTTTAAAATATAACAAAACCATTTTTTAGACAAAAATCATATAATAATAGATTTTTATTGAAAAAGGCGTCTTTTGGAATCGGATTTGTTCGAACGTTCTGCGGTGTGCCAGGATAAACGGTTTCATCTGAAAGTAATGAGACAAAAATTACTTTGCAAAAATATTATTCTGTAGTGTATGACAGACAATATTTTTTAAACAGTTATTTTTAACAAAATGGCGAACGTTCAACCTTTTTGTATCAGTTTTCAACAAATCGGTTTTTATTTCTGCTGGTAATTTATAGACAGGTTAATCAAAATAGACCGGTTACTACGCCTATTAATGAAATATCAAAATTAGAAAGGGTTGATACCACTCCCGTTCCCCTGGTTTGACCAGTACATTAGTACAAATTAATTAACCCACTCGTTCCACTGACTCTCATATGAGGTTTCTAACTTAAATGATAAAACGCAATGTAAGGCCTTCGTCTAAATTTCGAGTGATGTCTTTTAAACATCCAGGCTTCATTTACGGCATAAATGATTTTTTTTATCGCAATCTTTAATAGCATTTTAATTATGCTAATTCAAGATTGGTTTGTGAAAAAAAATCGGTAACGAGAGGGTTAACATAATGATCGTATATATAAATTCCTGTTCGGAGGGATAATTAGAAGTGATAAAAATTGAAAAGTATCTAAAATTTTAATTACTCTATTTATATTTAAATTACATTTAAAAAAGCATCGCCTCACGACTTTTTGGAAAAGGCTGAACTCGATATAAAGCAGTAAATAATCTAAGAAAATTAAAGTTAACATCAACCCAATAACTGCAAAAGACATGTTAAGAAATATAATCAATTCACTATACGCATAAATTTAAGTAGATTACTACATTAAAAATAAAACAGAGAAAGAATTAAATATTAACAAAAGAATTTATTTACAAACATTTAAATATATACAGAACACAAAATTAGAAAACTTCCAAAAATTGGATTAAAGAAAAAGTAAACATTTTAAATATTTACGAAAATAATATAATTAAATTTCTGTTTCAGGATACGCATATATTTTGTACTATTCATATTTATATACTGAAATATATTGACATATTCTAAGTTTTCCCTCATAGTTGGAATAAACGTTATTTATAATCATTTGAGGAATATAAACAATTAGTTAAAGAGAAGTCATCCTGTATTGTGTAGATCATACCCTACATTATATAAACAAACATTTTCAGACTTAATGTGAAGAACATCACCTTCATGACAGGGCTTGAGGTTTCATCTGCGCAGAAGAATCAATTGTTGAGAATCAATTGTTGACTTTGAGTCCATGTCAGCATTCATTTGCTGGTTAGAAAATCCGTAAAATTTATAACTGTTTATAACAGACCTGTGACGGACATACTAATTTGATGATTTAAACTCTCGTGAAATGCCATGTCATAGGTAATAATTACAATTAAATCAACGTATGCGGAGAATTCATACCGAACCCTCAGTAAAAGTTAAATCTCTACTATTTGAAGCACCTTCAATCGTCAAGTTCAGTAGTTGCTCGCTTTCAAAAATCATAATGTAACTATCCATAGCTTCCTTACGAAGTTATCGCAAACTATCTTTATCTCTTTCTTGCAAAGTCAGAGCAAACTTACGAACTTGTCTTTCTTACGAAGTCATAGCAACCTATATATGTCTCAGAAGAAACTCATCTCTCCACTGAGAAATTAAGAAAGATGAGGGTACTTAAATGGCTATCATCGAAAATGGAATCTTATCGAATATCTAGAAAATGGCTATCGTCGCTGCGGCCTGCGAAAGAATATCCGACACAAGGGGCCTGGATCGTCATTGGCGCACACTGGTACGAAGTGGCCTGCACACCATGTTCCCATGGGGATAAATCCACCCTTAAGTGGCACCTAATCTTCTGAAAGATTGGGGAGATATTTTAGTTTTCTATATTAGATAAATTGTCAAAAGGTGTTAAATAAAAATAATAAAAACATTAAGAACGTTTTGTATATAAATTGTCTACATGTTTCGGCATCACTGATGCCTTTGCTATGACAAATGATAATATTCTATAGTTGCACGATCTGAAATGCAATGGGGTGAAACGAAGACATTCGCATTTCACGTTCTTTTGCAGATTATTTACGTTATTTTGTTTTTATTTTTACGTTGTTGTTTATTTACATACTTGTAAAGCAAATCAATGATGCATTTGAAATCAATGAATGATGCATTTTAGATCGTACAACTGTAGAATATCCTCATTTTTATTGAAAAAGGGACTTACGTGAAGCTGAAAGATGTGAACTGTTTATATATATCTGAATCTTGTATTTTAGAAAAATAAAAAGTCATATTTTTTTGGAAAACGATGTTTTGATATAAATATATTCTACTGGGTTAGCCGCATTATGTTTTAGAAGGGCACATTTCTAAATCGACTCCATTAATTGGTATGGACGTTCAAAAAACACGTTTTTTTTAAAGAAAGGGCACATAATCTGTATATGTACCTTTTTCACAATCAGTTTTTGTATCACTTTTCAGAATGAACGAGCATTTGAATACAAAAACCTTATTAGCGAGGAAAGAAATGAACATATTAAAAAAGTTTTGAAATATGTCAGGGTATAGGCACAGTCCTTCTACGACAGCATTGTAAATTGACTGACTACATCACTAGAGAGTAGGGTGGGCCGAAAAAAACTTTTTTTTTGTTTTTTGATTCGCTATACCACGGAAAACTTGCTTCTAGGGTAGATTAGTATAATGCAAAAATAAAATAAATAATTTGTTACGTTTGGCGGTAGCGCATCGGCCCTAATATTTGAGAATATATAAGATTTTTATCATTTTCAAGGGGGAATGCGAGCATTTTTTTGTTTTGTTTTTGATTCGCTATACCACGGAAAACTTACCTCTAGGGTAGTTTAGTATCTTGCAAAAATAAAATAAATAAATTGTTACGTTTGGCAGTAGCGCATCGGCACTAAAATTTGAGAAAATATAAGATTTTTATCATTTTCAAGGGGAGTGCGAGAATTTTTTTGCTTTGTATTTTGATTCGCTATACCTCGGAAAACGTGCCTCTAGGGTAGCTTAGTATAATGCAAAAGTAAAATGAATAAATTGTTACGTTTGGCAGTAGCGCATCGGCCCTAAAATTCGAGAATATATAAGATTTTTATCATTTTCAAGGGGGAATGCGAGAATTTTTTTTTTTGTTTTTACTTACCCATCATACGTAGTATAGGGTAAGTCTTGTAATCGTTTTGAAAATCGAAACATTTTTTTGACGGATTTACACGTTTCAGACACTGGAGATTCTGAAAAACATATTTTTAGAAAAAAAATTGCCGCCCGACTGTGTGTCTGCGTGTCAGTGTGTCTGTATGTCTGTGTGTCTGTGTGTCTGTAAACGCTCTATCTCCCGAAAAAATTGAGATAGAGACTTGCAATTTGGTATGTACTTAGTATGTAATAATGAGAAGAAGCCTATTTCATTTCAATAACCTCGATTAACCGGAACTATTTTTTTCGGACTCTCGAAATATTCGTTCTGATAAAAGGTATATAAAGATTTTCGAAATTGGTTATTTTAAGAAATGAATATAAAAGACAATTAAAAAATCATAAATTTTGCATAAAGCATGAAGTCGATCAGATAATTAGTTGCCGAGATATTTGGAATCCTATTTCCACACTCTTCGATTTTTCATGACCCTGTATTTCATCCAAATTTCACTTCAAACATATATTTTAATTGGAAATTTGACGCTTAATCAGATGCAATAAACCGCTAGTTAATAGGATTATTATTTTTGGAGTTATAAGGAGGTTTCTTTCAAGCAATTCTGTAATGGAGCCTTTAAAGTTTATGACGTCATCAAGCCACGATTTTATTCGAATTGCAATGCATTTTATAAGTAGTTTACACATTTTTATTTTAATATTTTACATTATGCATATCCATGATGGGTAAGTATTACGGTGGCCCCCAACGACTAGTTTGATTCGCTATACCACGGAAAATTTACGTCTAGGGTAGTTTAGTATAATGCAAAAATAAATTGTTATGTTTGGCAGTAGCGCATCGGCCCTAAAATTTGAGAAAATATAAGATTTTTATCATTTTCAAGGGGGAGTGCGAGAATTTTTTTGTTTTGTATTTTGATTCGCTATACCTCGGAAAACTTGCCTCTACACTGTAAAAAAAATCACAGTATTTTTACAGCAAAAAATGCTGGTAATATGGGTGCCAGCATATTTTGCTGTGAATTTACAGCAGTTTTGTTTTTTATGGATAAACAGCACTTTTGTAAATTCACAGCATTTTTTGCGGTTAATTTTACATCAGTTCAGTTTTTTTTATTTTACATCTGATTTGTTAG
Source organism: Maratus michaelseni (assembly GCA_963931845.1). NCBI lineage: Eukaryota > Metazoa > Arthropoda > Arachnida > Araneae > Salticidae > Maratus > Maratus michaelseni. The sequence continues at coordinate 403,583,468 of OZ007592.1, forward strand.
TTTTACAGCAGTTTTTGCTTTTAATTTTAACGCAATTTTAACAGCATAACTGTAAAACTTTTAACATTTTTATTGATATTTTTATCCCCCCTCCCCCTCCTCTCCGTGTATTTTTTTTTTTTTTTTAAATCTGAGACATATTTCAAAGACTTTGGGCAGCAAGTATTACCTTTTTGTTTACTTATATCACGTTTTAATATAATTATTATATAATAGATTCTGTTATACATATATAACATACAAATTTCGGTTTTTTGTCAAGTATATCACCCACAAAAATTTTAGTCATTTGCCTATAGATAAAATGTTTTTTCAATAAATCATAACAAAGGAAGATAATCTAGCTTTTAATTAATTATTCAGTATTTCTTTACAGGACTTTGTTTATCTGTTTGTTTGTATTTGAAAATACCTACTAATTTAAATCATAGATATATTTTTTTTCTCCAACAAATTTAGGGTTATTTTTTGTATCTATATAAATATTTTTGTTTATTCAATGTAGTCATTATTTCCCCACCCCTCCACACGGATATACAAAACTTTCTGATATTTAAACTATCATACATATATAATTAATAACAAGACCTTATTGTACGGAACTTGCCGATATGGAAACTTTATAATAATAAAAAAATTATTGTATGCTAAGATAATTTTATAAGTCTACATTTAATTCCATAAATATCAGGTCCGATTGAAAAATGAACACGGGGAGAAAAAAAAAACACTTATGAGTTCAAGAAACGTAAAATAAAATAATAATTAAAAAAATCTGCTCACATAAAAACTTTAAAATTAAGCGTAAAAATAAATAGACAATGAACAAAAACATTAAACGAGTTGCTGCAAAATAATTCTGCGACAGTAAACAAACTCAAGGAAAATTTTAGGAACTGATAAAATAGTGCATCCAGATTACTCATAATAAATGATTTGAAAATTGAAAATAAATCACTGACCGAAATATCGGCTAAATATATTAAATAAATAAAAATATTTAAATTACCGTCGAAAGTGAACCGGAAACTGTAGGTTCGTAAAATATTTATAAGATTTAAAAAGTATATTCGAATGCCAACGTATGAACTGGAGTTTTGAAATATATATAATAGCGTAATAAGGCATAGCTAAAAACAGGAATCTTCTTTTTAAAAAAATCTGCTTGCATAAAAATTGCCTGTGGTACTTAGATGCAAATTATACGTAATAATAACAAAGTCCTGGGATACGGAAGAAAATAAAAAACCACATAACCAAGCAAAATCATCTATTTTTACTATTTAAAACAAAATATTTATTCTAGACTTGAAAGCTAACTGTCGTGATATACACGTGATTTAACAACAAAATTTGTATCTGATAATTATATGACAGAAATTATATGATATTAAAACAATAATATAAGAAAACAAAGATAAAACTTACTTTTATTCTTTAAAATATGTTTGAAATAATCCACTAAGTGGTGTAATTAATAATTATTACACCTTTATACGCTCGCATGTAACGGCGGCCATTTCTCTCATAGCCTAGCGTCAAAGTGTCATTACTGCAACTGCCTGCACCTGCCCGCTGCCCCATTGTCCTTCTCTATACTGCTGTTATCACTGTAAATTAACAAAAGTGCTGTGTTTGAATTCTAGATGAAATATTAACTGCATTTTTTGCAGTTTTTTCTTCCGTTTTTTTTTTACAGTGTAGGGTAGCTTAGTATAATGCAAAAATAAAATGAATAAATTGTTACGTTTGGCAGTAGCGCATCGGCCCTAAAATTTGAGAAAATATAAGATTTTTATCATTTTCAAGGGCAGTGTGAGAACTTTATTGTTTTGTCTTTGGATTTGCTATACAACGGAAAAGGAGCCTCCAGGGTAGATTAGTAAAATGCAAAAACAAAATAAATAGATTTTCGCGTCTTGCGGTAGCGCATCGTGCCTAATATTCCAAAAAATAATATACGATTTTTTAAATTTTTCTAATAGATGGAAATAAATCAAATAACTTCCATAACAAGTAGATGTAGACATATTTTAGTAGAACAAAGTATAGAAATGAAAAATAAATGAAACAAAAATAGTTCATTTTACAATTTATTAGTAGAGTATTAAGTTTAAAAAAACATTTTAAAAAAATTGACAAATTTCCATTGAAACTAAAAATTATTTTTCTGATTGTGTAAATATTCAGTTTGTAATAATATATGGTACTCTACTTGTCTTTACTTTCTTTTGATATAATTGAATTAAGCTTGAACTATTAGCTTGAAAAACTAGGCATCGACGATATTGAAATAAGTGTGGTTCTTATAAAACCCTCTCTGGAATTGGAGCCGATGACATTTTCTGACGCCTATGTTCTCCACCTTGAATAGGAAAGTGTGTCAGGCTCACGAACAGTTAATTCTTCAGGACAGCTGCCTGAATTTATATCACAACTTATGTTCAGCAGGGGCAGCTTATCTTTGAATAAACTTTGCTTGTCCATTTTGGGAATCTCATACTCAATTCTGTCAAAATTTACTACTGAGAATTTCTCACATTTACTGAGCTGTGAGCCAATCGAACAACGAAATGATCGTGACCCAGTCGTTTCATCATCTAAAGTTTGAAACAAATGTCGGAATGGCAATTCATTGTGCGAATAACATGGTTTTCCACCATGTATTAGTAACGGTGCCATCACATCCAATCACGTTCAGTTCATGAAGTGAAAATCCAGCCTTAGTCAAATAAGAAAGAATGCTACTAGAAATGTTTTAAGCAGAACTTGAAGAGGGTAAAACATGACCGGCACACAGGTCAGCAGTACATGATGGATATAAGTTCTGCTATAAAATCAGGTAGCTGTTTTCAAGATTTATCTGTTCGTGATCCTGGCACACTTTCCCACTCAAGGTGGTTAACAACGGCGAACAGAGTTCTCCGATTGTATTTAGGTATTGAAAACACAACAGACGAGAGCAAGATCTTAGTTTCTTTTTTCTTAAAGTCAAATATATCTCTATGGTTTTATATAAAAAAGTAAGTACTTCACAAACAGACCAGAATATGTATTTGAAGTTATGAAATCCTCAAGATTCCTGCCCAAAAACTTGTTGAAAGTCGTTGACCCAGTAACTGAGAGAAGCGTATTTTCTGCCCTTCCAGAAAACTTGTTTTTGAGAATGATAGTAGATAAAAGGAATTATATAATAGACTTAAATTTCGGAAAAATTATTATGTCTAGAAACTTAGCTTCTAAAAAAAAGTTAATCAGGAGTTTTCAACCACCGAAAATCAATTTCCTAACTACAGACAACATTGAAATGATTCACTGGAACACTACTGCACTGTCAACACCACATTTGCTGCGAAGAATCAAATTTTAGGGCCGATGCGCTACCGCCAAACGTAACAATTTATTTATTTTATTTTTGCATTATACTAAGCTAACCTAGAGGCAAGTTTTCCGAGGTATAGAGAATCAAAAAACAAAACAAAAAAATTCTCGCACAACCCCTTGAAAATGATAAAAATCTTATATTTTCTCAAATTTTAGGGCCGATGCGCTACCACCAAACGTAACAATTTATTTATTGTATTTTTGCATTATACTAAGCTACCCTAGAGGTAAGTTTTTCGCGATATAGCGAATCAAAAAACAAAACAAAAAAATTCTCGCACCCCTCCTTAAAAATGATAAAAATCTTATATTTTCTCAAATTTTAGAGCCGATGCGCTACCGTCAAACGTAACAATTTATTTTATTTTTGCATTATACTAAGCTACCTGAGGCAGGTTTTCCGCGGTATAGCGAATCAAAAAATAAAAAAAAAGTTTTTTTCGGCCCACCCTACTAGACAGTGCAGAGTAAAGCTTTCGATGGCAAAAATGAAAAAAGAGGTTAATTTCAATGTTTTTCACTATTTTTTGCATTTATTGTTAGCACTGATTTTTCATATGTCCACTGTTTGAACTCTCAGTTTTCCTCTTTTTAATGTAGAAAGACCGCATGTCTAACTAAGAGTAAAAAACATCACAAAAATCACCCTTTTCATTCAAATAACCTGAAAAGCGTCTGAAAAGTGTATTTTATTATCCTTCCTAACATGCAATACAAATAATTGCATAAAACAAAAAAAACCCTGCCTGGTAAAAAAAATTTTATGTTTTGTGTAAAATTTTAAAAATGTGACGTCTATTATCTCTGTATGTTTGGATTTGTTATATATTTATAAAAGTTTTCACTTAAGAAAAAATACTGAAATTGGTTTATCTGTTGGTGACATATTTTTGGTGCGGTCTTAAAATTTCGAGGAAGTTACGTTTTGTAACAAGCACCGCTCTATTTACAAAGCGAAACAAGAATCTGTAGGACTTTTAAGTGTGTTTAAAGTTTTCTAATCAGCTTTGACATAAGTTTAAAAAAATATTAGAAATTCGGAAAATGCAAAAAAGCGAAGAGTATACCTTTTTTGAAGCTGTAACACTTGCATAACAATTTCATCTAATTCTTCTTTATAGTTTCAAAAATGTAAAAAATCATGCGAGATTGATATTTTGAAAAAAAAAAAAACATTTATTTAAGTTATATATTGATAACCTTTGCGAAAGAGAAGTTTAAATGAAGTGTAATATTTTATCATGGGAACTGCAAAAGCGTGAAAAAAATTAAATCATTAGAAAATTCCCACCCCCCCTCCAAAAAAAAATAATACAATACTTCCAACAAAGTGTAAACACAAATAATATCTATATATTTCAAGTGAAAATCGCATTCTGTCAAATTTTACATTCTCTTTTCCACACAAAAATCGTCTCATTGCGCATGCTTCACCTTTTTTTGAAGGCTCCTACCCCTCAGAAACGGGAAACGTGTTTAGTCCTCACCTTTTTAGCCTAGAGGGATTGAAAAGTGTTGATTGAAAATGGATGGCGTAATATGACCATTGCGTTGAAATGTTTTCGCTACTAAATATGGATATTTTTTCGCAAAATTTTAAAGAGAGCTTGGATACAGTCATACTTATAACCTATTGAAATTCCAAAATGTTCGGAAGAAGATAACTATTTTTTATTGATATGTTAAAGGAGCCGACGTGAAAACAAACAAACAAGCAATAGAGCGAGAAGAAAACATTTCTTTTACAACTAGATAATAATATTTTTTTACGAAATTTTTATACGGGCTGTAAAAACGATTTATTTATAACCAATAAAGATTTCAAAGAGTTCAGACAAAAAGAATACAAGAAAATGAGCGCTTTTACCACTAAACATCAATATTTTTCCGCGAACTTTTCATTTTAAAATATAATAATATAATTTCATACAAAATCGAGTTAAAGATATATATATATATATATATATATATATTTATATCTTTATATGAGTCATTATATCTTTGTCGGCTCTTTTAACATATATATATATATATATATATATAAACTTGATTTTTTTTTTAAATATTATTACAGGGAATGGGAAACGCCGGGCAGGTCAGCTAGTTATCTTTATTATTTATAAATATTTATTTAGTCACATATTCTTAAAAAACCTAGAATTATTCTACATTTTGAACCATTTGTTCAGTTAATATACTAATATTATATGGATGAATGATCTCGTGTCAAACTCTTTTATCTATTAGACTTTGAAAAAACTAAATATTATAAAATGAAATGAAAATAAATAAAACTGTACAATGTGCAATTTTTTGCAATATATCTACATATATATTCTCATTCAATCGAAAAATAAACACACGAACATAACATTTAAAACTATCCGTTCTTTTCCAAAAATCAATCTAAATCTCATTTATGTGTCTCTCAAACGTCCTAAATATTATTTTGAATAGTTTCTAAAAAATAAAGTTACAGAGCAACCAACCTTCACTAATCGAATAACTAACATTGCTGGGAAAAGATTGAAACTGACTTTTCCGTTAATGGAAAAGCAGTTCTGTTTTCAAGACAAACACATGTAAAGATTCCACATTTTGTTCTGATCTATTTTGTAAACAGGTGAGGGATTCTACATTTTGTAAACGAAGTCATATGTAAATGCTTCTTTTAACTTAAAAATAAGTAAATATATTCCGTAAACTATCACTGAATTAGTTACAAATAAATGTTTATAAGATAGGTTTTATGTCAATGTGATTATATTAAAAGTTTCAAGCGTGGAGGACTGGATTTGTTTGATAGGAAGGACTGGATTTGTTTGATAGTTGTGTTTAGAATTTCTATGCCTTAATAATGACAAAATTTGAATATGTTTTAAATAAACCTGATTTAAAAATCGTGTTCAGTGTTAATATCTTATTATATTTATGTTAATTTAATATGGCATATTTATATTCAAACTAGAATTGTTTGAAAATATTTTCAAGAATATGGAAGCTACGTAATTACAGCTCTTTTAAGATTATGCAACATAAGATATAATGTAAATTTAAATAAACATTCATAAATATTAAGAAATAATTATGAACTTTCATTTTATTAACTAGAAGTAATTAGAGTAGTGTTTTCATTACAACATGGAAATAATTATAAGCTAATATAGAGGTTAATTTTTACTTTTTTCTTTATCTTTATTACATTTATCCAATTATTTTACAATAAAAATAATCTGATGATTTACATTACCTTAGGATTACTTAAAGTTAAAGGCATTTCATGGTTTATTCTTCTTATTATTATTATTATTAATATTATTATTTCGCTGACTTAACGACGTTGTTTGTATATCTGCTCAAATCACTATTAAATTCGAATAACCTGTCGTAAAGATCTTCGAAGAACATAGAAGAACAGACGTTCATTATTAAATCTCCGAGTATTTGAAGCTACTCAGCAAGCAAAAAAAAAACCCGCTAAAAATCGCATTAAAAATCACTAAAAATTCAAAAATCTCGGAATACAAAATTTACCACATTAGACCAAAACTGTCAAACAGAATTATTTTCAAGAATATCGAAAAATCGTCGCAAAAACTCGCATAAACAATCGCGAAAAATTCAAATCTCCTTACGAATTCCGAATAAACTTTATTTATAGGATAACAATATTTACTATATTGGGATAAAATATTAAAACCTAATTCCTTTTACTAATCTTAAAAAATCGTCACGAAACATAAAAATAACAAGCTAAAATTTACATAAAAATAACTAAAAATTTAAAAATCACATAGGACAAAATTTATTATAGCGGTTAGAAACACTATAAGCTAAATTATTTAATGAATTTCAAAAAATCGCGGCGGAACTCAACAAAAGAAATCCAGTAAAAACCGCTAAAAATTCAACAGCATCGGAGGACAAAATTTGTAATATTAGTCTAAAATTTAAAACCGAACTCCTTTTAAGAATATCGAAAAATCGTCGAAAAATGCGATTTTTTTTTAAAAATTGCATAGAAATTGCGAAAATTTCAAAATTGAAAAAAGGAAAAAACAGTGTTCTAAAAAATGGTAACCGGAATTCTTTGACAAATGTAAAAAAATTGCCACGGAACGCTAAAAAACACCAAATATCAAATTAAAAACGGCTAAAAAAAAGAAAAACATTGTATAAATTCAGAATACACTTTATTAAAAGAAGAAAAAAAGTACTATATTGGGATAAAAGATTGAAACCGGATTTCTGTTACTAATTAGGAAAAATCGCTGCGAAACAAGAAACAACGCAAAAAATTGCATAAAAAAATAATAATAAATTGAATAAAAAAAGTTAAAAATTCGCTCCGAGGCTCATAATTTCAGACATACGGGTGTCTTCCTGTCAAATCTTGTAGATCTGAGCCCAGCGGTCTCTTTAGAACACACTACACACACACATACAACCAAACTTCACTCTATTATTATAGATAAGTACAGGGTGTCCCAAAAAGGAGTACCGATTTTAAAAAATGAATAAGAAACAAATGAATAGAGTTATTTAAAAAATTCTTGCAGGAAACGGATGTGTGAAGTCTGGAATTTTGTTTATAACACGTTATTATGATAGTTCAAAATCTGACCGACAGATGGCGCTACAGCACCAAAAATTACCCGAAATTAACCGGCAAGGGTATGAATAAGCCACCTTACTCACCAGATTTAAACCCGTGTGATTTTTTTCTTTGGGGCCATCTGAAGGATGTAGTTTACTGCCAAAATTCCACTTCGCTAGCTGAGCTACAGTGATTAATTGCTCAAGAGTGTACAGCCATTTCCGTACAGACGTTGCAGAAGGTGTGTGCTAATTTCATTCTATGACTCCGACATGTTATTGTGATGCATGGAGGACATATTGAAAATATTGTCATTTAATTTTCAACTATTGCTGATAAATGCGGTAGCCACAGCGCCATCTGTCGGTAAGAATTTGAACTAACATAATAAAATACTCTAAATAAAATTCCAGACTTCACATATCCGTTTCCTGCAAGAATTCTTTTAATTGTCTGAGTGCAACGAAGACTCATACACAGCGCAGTATTACTTTGCCCCATATATAGCTACGATGGATATTAAAACCTTTCGTCAAGCATAACTCAAAAAATGTTTAACGGATTTCGTTCAAATTTTTACAGCAAGTACCTATAAAGGTGACAACGACGTCTATTTATTACCAAGAATAAATGTCAAACCGTTTGGAAATTATATTAAAAAAATAGATAAAAAAGCACAATTAAAGTACATACGTCACGAAAATTTTGTGCGTACGTCATTTTTACCGGCGGAAGATTTTCGCAGACAATCGGAATTGAAAAGTTCATGGAGTACATGGTGCAAAAAATATGCACACACAAATATTCAGCACAATAAAATATATTTCAATTTAGTAGAAATCGAAAATGAATCTGGATTTTTTTCTGTTTGAAAAAAAAAAAAAAAAAACCCGCAATAACTTGGTAGACATGGTATTAGAGATTTGGCGCAAATCTCAGCAATAGCAGCTATTTTTATTTCGTGTGTGTAAATTTTAAAAAAAATTCTTTGGTGTTTAAATATAAGGTTTCGATTTATGGCATTATTTCTTTTCTTTTCTCTTCTCTTTTTAGCATTTTAAATGGGATTAATGAAAGGCATGTATTTTAAATTAAATGAGTGAAAGGTTTATATTTAAATGAAATGAATTCAATATGAAAATGTTATAGGAACAATATTTGGCGATTTATCAACTGCGCCAGGATAACATAAAAGTATCAATATATCAAACGGTATGTAGTATGTGAAATGAAACAATTATATTATAATCACCCATCGTACAAGAAAAAAAAACTAATATTCTGCATTCAGAGGGAAAAATCCATCTCCTGTGCCGTAAGATTTGGCGAGTTCTTTTTTGGTGATAAGTTTTTCGATGCGATTGTTGGGATCTGCAGGATTTGGCTTAATTTTTCTAAATCTTATTTTTTTGCAGATGTAGCATTATGTAAATATATATTTTTGCAGATATTTTTTTATTTTGTATATTTTCTATTTGGCATTTGGAAAAGAGATTTTTACCTTTTTATCTGTGCCTTCGGAAATATTAAAAAATAAAAAAAGTTTTACATATATCAAGCGTATAATGTTATGTTTTGCATTTTTATACGGACTACTTCTCCATTTTTAGATTTTAAATGCTATTTATTATTTACTAGCCGTTTATTAATTGTTTACAATTTACCCCCCTGACAATAAGAATTATTTATCACAAAAATGCCTCTTAGGTTTGTTAAATAAGTTTGTTTATGTATTTTCATTACTTATTAAAATATCGAATATGGCGAAAAAATTTTATTTTAGAATCGTGCTTAAATTTTTAAGATGGTGCAAAAACATGCTTTAATAAACGTATGTTTGTAAATATTTGAAAAACATGTTTTACCACTCTCTTGAAAATTTTTGTAAGATGCTAAAACTACCTTTTGGCACTATTTAAATTTTTTTTCGCCAACCGACATAGGATACGAAACTTTTCCCCATTCAAATACACAGGCAAGGCTGGTCTCAAACAAGAGTAAAGCTAGCAACAATATTGTTTTAACTCTATAGGAGTTACAATAATGATATTAAATGCTCCGATTGGCTTTGGGCCCAATTACGAAAGTTTCTCCTAAAAAACTGTAGAAGAAGTCTTTTACATTTGTTTCAAATGAAGCTCGGTCTACAAGGTATTAGTTAATAATACAAACAACACTAATGGCATGGAGGCAAAAGTTTTAGTTTAAATGTGTATATTTGAAACCCTCCCCCCCCCCCCGAAAAAAAAAGAAGAAAATTACAGTAATGAATTTAAAATGGCGTTAAGCCACGCTTTCTGACATAAGCAATTGGCTGCAAACGCGATAACGAAACTTTCACGTAACTTAATAACATGTAGCTAATATAGCCCTCCGGGTACTTTGCAGTTATACAGACCTTGTGGTTTTTTTAAAAAGCTTGAGACAATTCAGGTTTAAGAAGTTGAGATTTACTGTCAAATTATATAAACAACTATGACCACAAAACTGATGAATTATTATTCAGGTTTATGTATGTATTTAAAAAAAAATTGCGTCTGATTACACTTATTAGATAAATTACTTCTGCTTGCATTTAATAACTGACAAACGGCTTCTGTATATTAAATGAATTGTTTAAATTTTGGGAAGAGGTTTCGAGAGGTAGAAAGACGAGTAAATAAACGGGTAGACAGACGGGTAGAGAGACGAGTAGCGACATAGGTAGGCTGACGGGTAGAGAAACGAATAGACAGACGGCTAGAGAGAAAGGTAAAAAGAGCGTTGACAGAGGGGTAGTGAGATGGGTCACGAGACGGGTAGCGACACCGGTAGACAGGAATGTAGCGAGAAAGGTTCCGATACGCGTAGCGTGGTAGATAAAGAGACGAGTAGAGAGATGTGTACAGAGACGAGTTGACTGACGGGTAATGAGATTGGTTGCGAGTCGGGTACAAAAACAGACGGATAGTGAGACGGGTATACAGACGAGTAGAGATACAGTAGATGGGTACGGAGATAGGTATGAAGATGGGTAGAGAGGCTTATAGCCAGACGGGTAGAGAGACAGATAGACAAATGTGTAGCGAAGTGGATAGAGATCCGGCTAGACATACAAGTAGTTAGACGGATAGACAGACGGTTAGAGAAATAGATTGGCGGGTAGCGAGACGTGTAGGGAGATAGACAATCGGTTAGAGAGACGGGCAGAAGAACAGATAGGGAAACAAACAGATTGTGGAGAGACAGACAGACAGGCAAAAGAAAAGTCTGCGGATTGGTGCAGTAAAGGCGCAGGGGGCAAAGCCTCCTAGAGAATAATCAAGAAGTATCTGTTAAGCTTAACTTTGAAATATATATAATTTTTCAATTTTGCCGATATGGAGATTTAATGTGAAAGTTATTTTACAGAAGTCATTGAAAGATTTTTTGTATACTTTAATAGTAATTTAAACTATAGTTTTTCAATCTGGTTTGTAGCAATGTGGTTTGAAGTGTAAGAATTTCTATAAACAGTTATACAAATAACAGATATATAATCAAGGAAGAAAAATTTTAAATTCACACACAAAAAAGGTGCAACAATGAAATTAAATTTGCGTTAAGCCAGGCTTGATAGAATAATCTATTGGCTGCAAATCCAATTACGTAACTTTAAAAAGCTTGGCGTTTTAAAATATCCGGCGTTTTTTTTTTTCAAGTTTTGTGCAATACACGCTTAAGAAAATGAGATTCTTTGCCCCATGTTATAAAAAAATTATGACAACACATCTGATGAACGGTACTTCTTTTCTATTTTTTTAACAGTGTATATGAATTTATATATGATATTTTGTAATTCTATCATTTAATTTGCTCTTTTTCTTTATATTGTAATTGTTAACCCTATGTTCTCAGCAATATCACTCAGACTAATCCCTTTGAGGGAAGTCCTAGTAACTCTATTCGTTTGTTTCTTATTCATTTTTAAAAATGGGTACTCCTTTTCGGGACACCCTGTACATGTCTAAAATGTATGCACACTAGGGTGGCAATAGCTTCGCAATAGGCAATTTTATGAAAGTAAATTTTTCCTGCTCCCACCGAATAATCCTGTTCCAATCAACAAAAAAAAAGGGCTGTGCAGAATTTTAGCTCAATCCTAAAGCTTTAAGGAGATCTTCAAATGCCTTGAAGCTGTAACATTGCATACTCAACGAGTAATTCTGTTCAAAAACGGTATATTCTTCCCTTTCTTGACAATTTTTTTTCTTCTAACAAAAGTTCATGTAGACACATCCAAGCAACCCACTCCAGGTGTTGTTTAAAAACGTTCTAAATCATAATTACCAAAATTTAATTTGAAAAATTCTAAAAATATCGTCAAAAAGTTAGAAAATATTAGGATTTTTGAATAAAACTCACACCCATTATAAGAAAAACACATTTTTATTTCCAAAAATAATTACTATAGCATCAAAAATATAATGTGAACACATTTTAGTGTTCTGTGAAAACTAGAGATTGAACATTATTTTTTTCCGAAGAGAGGATTTAGTGGCAGTTGGGTATTTCTTACGGCTTTCGCTATAAGAAAGCTTTCGATCTGTAAAACAAATTGTTTCTTAGTTTCATTTTTTGTGAGAATGTTATTGTAATCCTGAATGAGTTTGACACCTCTTTCTGCCACATCATTCACAACAGCCATCTTCTCAAGTTTTTCAGGTCCACTTTTGCAACTAGAATCGTCCTTCCATGAAGGATCTTTGTTGAGGATTTGGGTGCTGATAGAAAATTTCGTGATGAAATTCTTTGTATCAGACGTTACAAAAGACGAAAACTCGATGTTTGAAAACGACGAAAAATCATTTTGGTTCATAATATACCTGTTCGGTCATTTTCTTCTTCCTGTCTTTCACCTTTACCTGCTTCCAGCATAACTTGAGCCATATTTGATTTATTCTATATCGGAACATTGTCATCAAATATCGATAGAGCTACAGTTTTGGGAGCTAAGTACCACAGATGGTTGGAAATGTTTGTTAGATGCAGCTTGAGTGATTTCTGAATCAATATCCTGATCAGTTGACGCATGAATAGGAAATCATGATAAGGTGCTTTTATTGCTTCGGATGACAAACCAGGCCCGAACATACATTCAAGCAAGAAAAATACATATTCTTCTTAGCGAATTCTTCTGTTCTGCCTATGTGTTAATTGAAATTGATCTTGAAACATGTATAATTTAAATGCATAAATTGCTTTTGACATCCACCTAGCATGACTTACAGTTCCTGGTATACGAAACAATATCCCATTCTTCGGAATGCCAACAAGAAAGTCCCCCAGGGGAATACCTTCTTTAGGTATTTACGGGTTTCGCGACCCCGGATTCCCGAGCGATCTTTCTCCTTTCCTGTCTTCTTCTCTTTTTAGTTGTCTATCCTTTTCTCTTTGTTTCACACTTTTTAATCTTCTCTTTTCAGTTTGTTATACCTCTTTGTTCTTGTTCACGTTTGATTGTTTTACTAACTTTTTTGTTTTCTTTGTTCTACTAATGTTGTTTTTGTTCTTTTGTTAAAAAAAAAAAGGATTTTTTTTTTATTGAAAAAGACAAAAAATACACCTTGTTTCCAAGTTTTCTATCACATTGCTTCTTTTTTATACAATAGTGGATTTTTTTATTTTCACGTGAGACACTCTGGGTGCTGAGGGTTTTTAATCTCTTCGACTCGGTTCTACCTTTTTACGCTGATCTTGAGTCCCAGAGTGCAGGGCATTTTCCGAATTCCGGTTCCGTGATCGGAGGACGCTATACATTGTATGGTGGCTGTTAGGACCAACACCGGGAGACTGGTGCCTTTCGGTGGAAGGGGTTGTAGGTTGGACACAGCTGTAAAGGCTTACCTGCTGACTACCTGATTCCAATGTGAAAGAACTAGATATTAGGAAATGCTATCAGTTTTATCCAACGTTCGAAAAACGTGGAGGTTTGTTGATAATAGTTTTTGCCCTTTTGAGACCTGCGCCCAGAAGTAAGGTTAAGAAGAAGGGTCGGTGACCAGGCCCGACGCCTGGCGTTTCATCTATTAATACTCTAATGTGTTTACAACAGAAGGAAAATGAAATATGCGATGTGGTTGCCCCACAAGCGAATAAAGAGAATATTTCATTGGCCTCTGGCTCAAAAGTAGATAATCAGTGATAAGTAATTCATGGGGAGAGATAGTTGAGGTTTTTGCTTCCAATATGGAATGCAGAAATGCCAAATTTAATGCTACTAAAACTGATGAAAGGTTTTTCATTGTGAAACGCCAAGAAGGGAGCTTTGATCAGACATCTTCCTTTTTGATTAATAAAGCAATCCCAGGTTTGGTTGGTAAACCCAAAACAGTGAAAAAATTGAGGTCAGGTAATCTTTTAATTGAAGTACGCAATAGTACTGAGGCATCTAACTTAATAAAATGTACCAACCATTTTGCCAACATTGCAGTCAGCATAACCCCATACAGAACTCTAAATACATCTCGCGGCGTAATTTCTGAATCTGATCTATTGCCTGTTACTGAACAGGAAATAGTTGATAATCTGAAAGAACAAAATGTCATTGAAGCAAAAAGAATAAAAATCTACCGTCGGGTAATATAGCACCTAATCAAATTCAAATTCCTCATATTTAACTCTCCTAATTTACCTAAAATAATAAAAGCTGGATATTTATCATGTTCCGTTAGACCGTACATCCCAAACCCCCAGCGCTGCTTTAAATGCCAACGTTTTGGGCATTCCAAAACATCATGCTGTGGTAGAATCACCTGTGGTCGGTGTGGTACAGTTGGTCACGAAAGTACTGACTGTAGCGCTCCAGATCACTGCGTAAATTGTAAAATAGAGCATCCAGCCTACTCTAAATCTTGTGAACAATGGAAAAAAGAAAAAGAAATACAGACAATACGCACAAAAGAAAAGATATCATACCCTGAAGCCAGAAAAATAGTTGAATCCAGAACACCCAAAATTGGAGTATCATATGCTGCTGCCATATCAAAAACTGTCTGCAAAACATATAAAAGTATAGCAACTCAAACTGAATCAATTACAGAAATAAGTTTCTTATCAAAGCAAAAAGACCTGTCTATTAATTCTGGTACTTCAAATAGATCAACACAATCTGTTTCTTCTGTATCAATAAATTCTCTTCGTCCTAAATCAACACAAAATATTTCTTCAACGTCATCTCAATCCTTGTTTCCTAAAATTACAATCCATCAAAAAACTCTCAAAATACCACAAAAACAACACCGATAAAGCAAAATCGCAGATCTGATTCAGAAAAACATGACCTACCACCAATAAAATCCACTGTATCATCTGAAAACCCAGCTAATAAGAAAAAGAAAATTAAACCAACCAAAAAGGAAACTCGTCCAAAACAGAATAATACAAAAGATGAGATGCATATGAGGATGAAGACGCTCTTGATCTTCATCCAGAATCGGATGTAGAATTGAATGGTGACGGAGATAGCATGTCAACTATCTCCGGATTAAATGACGTTGATATATCTATCTAAAAAACTAATCATGACTAATATTATCTCGTGGAACTGCCGTGGATATCATAATAAACATGACGAAATCCGTGTTATTCTCTCTGACTATCAACCATTATGCTTAGATCTACAAGAAACCCATCTAAAACCCAATGACAAATGCAAATTACGTAACTATGCTACATACAGAAAAGATTTTACAGCTAATGGAAGGGCCACTGGAGGAGTGACTCTTATCATCTCCTATAATTTACCCCATTCTTATCTCTCTTTAAATACAAACTTACAAGCAGTTGCAGCCCGTGTACATATTAAACAACTCATAACAATATGTAATATTTATTTACCTCCAAACCAAACTGTCCAATCAGCACATCTCAATAATCTCCTTCTCCAACTCCCGACTCCATACATCCTTGTTGGAGATTTTAATGCACACAGTCAAATCTGGGACAACCGTGATTCTAACCAACGTGGTGATATAATCGAAAAATTTATTTCTGACAATGGCTTATGCCTACTCAATAATGGTGATCACACATATTTTCATGAGCCAACCCGTACTTTCCATGCAATAGACCTTACAATTTGCTTCCCAAGACTCTATCCATTCTGGAATTTCTGGGTCTGTAATGACCTGCACGGCAGTGACCACTTTCCGACTTTTATTACATTGACTACCCCTGATAGGGATTCTTACAATTCTACCAATCGTTATATATATGACAGGGCCAACTGGCCGACATTTACAGCACTTGCAAACATCACATCTGGCATGATACAGGGGGATATTGACAATGCACTTGATAATATAACTCAATGTATTATCAATGCTGCAGATTCTAGCATTCCATAAACTTCATTTAAACATAAACATAGAAAACCATTGTGGAATAGTGATTGCCAAAATGCCAAGAAAAAACAACAGAAGGCTTGGGGAATATTTCGAAGGTACCCAAATAATACTAACTATATGGCATATAAAAAAGCAAAGGCTGAAGCTAGAAGAGTGCGACGCAAAAGCCAACGTGAATCCTGGATCAACTACATCTCACGCATTAATTCCAATACCTCAAGTAAAGAACTGTGGAATAAAGTAAAAAAATGTATGGGCCTGTACTCTGATAATCATATTTCTATTTTAAAACAAAATGGTCAAACCATTGCATCACCTAAAAATATCGCTGAGACAATATGGAGTACCCTAGCATCCATTTCAAGCTCTGACTCATACCCAGAACCTTTTTTATCATATAAAAGACAAACTGAAAGAACCAGGATTAATTTTAATTCTCATCACTCATATGCATATAATGAACCATTTATTAAATCAGAGATGATAAAATGCTTGAGAGACAGTCATTTATCTGCCCCAGGTCACGATAGGATTTCATATATTATGGTCAAGCACCTTTCGTCATTATCTTTGAATAACCTCCTTTCTTTTTTTAATAGGATATGGATGGAGCAAAATTTTCCCAATGCTTGGTGCAGTGCTATAATTATACCCTTTCCTAACCCAGGGAAAGATGCTACCAATCCCAATAATTACAGGCCGATTGCACTCTCTAGCTGCCTTTGCAAACTTCTAGAAAAATGGTGAATTGCCGCCTCGTGCATATTTTAGAAATTAACAATTGCCTTGCCACATTTCAAAGTGGATTTCGACGTGGTAGGTCTACTATCGATAATTTAATTCATTTGGAAATCACGTGCGAGCAGCCTTTCTGAAACGCAACCATTTGGTGTCAGTATTTTTTGACATGGCGAAAGCTTATGATAGAACTTGGCGTTATGGGATCCTTAACGATCTTTTTAACCTGGACTTTCTTGGGAACCTTCCAATTTTTATTAAAGACTTTCTTGCCATCCGACGATTTCAAGTTCGATATGGTGGAGCTCTATCCAGTTTTTATGTACAAGAAGAGGGTGTACCTCAGGGCAGTGTCTTGAGTGTCACCCTCTTTGCTATTAAAATAAATGATATCATGAAACAATTACCTCCTTCTGTGAAAGGAAATCTCTATGTTGACGACTTTCGCATTATGTGTATGGGACAGGATATTCGTTTTATTGAAAGACAACTACAAATTGCAATCAAAAGTATTCTTAGCTGGACTAACAAAAATGGTTTCTTAATTTCTCATGACAAAACATCTTGTGTGCATTCTGTAGACGAAGGGGGTCTGCATCCAGATCCTGAAATTTTTATAGGTTCATCCAAAATTCCTGTTGTGGACAATGTTCGTTATCTTGGTCTACATTTTGACAAGAAACTTACATTTTTACCACATATTTTACATTTACGGACTAAATGTGAAAGATCGCTTAATTTATTGAGGGTACTGTCAAATACTTCTTGGGGAGCAGACCGTACCTCTCTCTTAAAAATTTATCGAGCTGTGGTACGATCTAAAATGGACTATGCCTACCAGGTCTATGGTTCAGCACGAAAATCTGTTCTTAAAAAAACTAGACACTGTGCACCATAGTGCACTCCGTGTCTGCTCTGGTGCATTTCGTACATCCTCAGTTTTGAGTTTATATGTTGACTGTAATGAACAAGCATTACATCATACTCGTGAAAAACTTTCATTAGAATTGTATTACCGTATCCTTTCTCATCCTGGTCATCCTCTTCATACCTATCTTTTAAATACTGACAATAATATTCTTTATCAGCATCGACCATCTTGCATACCATCTTTTGGAGTCATAATGAGAAATATTATCAATAATGGCCCGTTGAATAATATGGAGGTGAGTCCAGGTCCTTTGCATGTGCTCCCTCCTTGGAATCCTCTTAAAATTACCTCTCTCCATCCTTTTAAAGGTTATGACAAAAACAACTTGGCTGCTACTGTTTTCCAACAATTATTTGCTGTATATAATAACTATACTGATATTTATACAGACGGTTCCAAGAATGGGAATATTGTTGGTTGTGGGATTTTTATTGATAACACTAAATTCAGTTATCGGCTTCACCCTTCAACTTCGGTCTTTACGGCAGAGTTGATTGCGATAGAGAGAGCCATGTTACATATATCTCATCATCATAAAACATCCTTCATCATATATACTGACTCAAATATTTCTATTGACGCAATGAAATCTTTTAAAAAGCATCCTTATTCCTCAGCCATCCTGGATTTTTATTATAATTTGACTAGACGTGGCTATAATATTTTATTTTGCTTGGTGCCTGGACACATGGGTATTCGTGGCAATGAAAAAGTAGATGAGGCGGAAAAAATTGCTAAAAATCCATTACACCATAAAATTCTATTCTCAGATGTTAAACTATTTATAAAACACTTTATTTATAATAAATGGCAAGAAAGTTGGGATTTGGAATACAATAACATGCTGCACCATATCAAACCCACAATCATGACCTGGCCTCCGATTTATCCAAGAAAAACAGATGTTATTCTGACTCGTCTGAGAATTGGACATTCAAGGATCACTCATAAACACCTCTTACTTCGAGAGGATACACCCATGTGTCCACATTGTCATTTTGATTACCTGACCATTTATCATGTTTTAACTGACTGTCCGGGCCTCCGGCACTTGTATAGAACATATTTTAATTCATCATCACCAATCTTGACAAACCTCATTGGGGAAACACCTCATGGGGCACTTTTTCATTTTTTAAAACATTCTGGCTTTTATTTTGAGATATAGTTTTTATACATCCTTCACATTCTAGTTATAATAATGCTAATTTATACTTGTTTTACTTGACATCTGGATGGGGTAACCCCATCCAGATAGTATTTCTTAGTGTATTACTTTTATACTTTACCCTTTTTAAGAAATCATAATATTTGTTTTAAACATTGACTGTATCTGGATGGGTGACTCCATCCATATGTTTTGCTCATTATGTTTTGTTTCTTTTTTGGTTTTGTTATGGATTTCTTAAATTAGTTTTTTTTCTTAACTTTTACTTTGGCGCAGCTTGTCCCCAATGGGACCTTGTGCCATTAAACCTTATACAACCAACCAACCAACCACCAAGAAAGATCATTGTTAACTCCAACAATTCTCGATAATCATTTCGCTGTTATTTTTGCGTAGAATGGTGGTATTCAAGAAATCTAAGAATGGTAGAGCGGACATCATGGTGCACTTCACTGCTACCAGTCATGTAAACATTCTTATTCAGTTTCGTCCAAATTTCTCTAATTCATTTTCAAAAATGTCAGGTCTGGACCAGAAGTCGCACCAATCAGTGAGTCGAAACAGCTCCTCAAAACTAACTCATACATGTGATGACGTCAAGGGAAGTAAAACAGGTCGCGATTAAACATTTTTTCTAGATTTGTGCTGCACCATTTATTCGATCTGTGTTGCTTGCTGTCGTATCACAGCAAAGTGCTTGAATTTTGTCAGCTATTCCTCATTTCTCTACTGTTTGGTAAACAGCCATGGCTTGCTCTTCTCATGAAGATGTTGGGATTTCAGGGACTCCCTCCCAACAGTTGCTCCTTGCCTTGAAAAGTTGCTATTATAGCCAGTCTGTCTACCTTTTCAATTCCTGTGAGTGCTGGGAGCAGCTTTCCATCCCAGTGCAACACCAATTCTTGACAGTCATTTAGGATAATTTTTCTGTATTTCTGTGTGTCTCCCCTGTCTAAATTGTTTTCCAAGGCGTTAAAAAGAAGCGCAATTTATTACCAGGTTTTCAGTATCATGCCCGAAAGCTTCTGCAGCAGCCATTAATATGTAAACCGCATTTCGGTGAGTGATTTTGCATCTATCCAAAACATCAGAAAGACGGGGAGTTAAGAATTGCAATGTACTTCGAGTGGCTGAAACTGTTGTTGATGCTGCGGTTGTTGCTGTTTCTGATATTTTCTGATCAATGACAGAAGAAATTTTACTGTCATCATCAGCACCACTGCTTTCCCTGCTTGATTCTGAATCGTCGGTTACTGATGAAGCAAACTTAAAAATACAAAAAAAAAATTCCATTTTTTTTTCGTTCTTTTTTTCCTGGCAGTTTCCATTGCAGTGCGTTTCAGTGTTCGTTCTTCCTTGTTTTAGTTTTTGATCTACACCAACCATAGATCCCGGCCTTCCTTTATGGCGCTGAAGCATTAAGAATTTTTTTTCCTCTTCAAATTTCAATTTTACCAAAGCATCTGAATGTGCTATGTCAAAGAAATCGTCCATCGTTTCCACAAAAAGTTCCCTTTTTTAATTTTCCTTGCCCTCAACTCTAGGTAAAGTTTCCTGCAAAACTTTCCATTCATCATAGAATTTGAGTAACTTATCAATGCAATGGTCAGATCTTCTAGTAGGAATTCGAGCTTTCTGTAAAAAGACTGAAACCTCTTGAATCACTAGTGTTGCGCTTTCTTTCGTTGTAAGATTTACAACTGTTACATTGTAGAAAAAAACACTTACCAATTGACGATACGATGGTAGTTTGGTTTCCACGATTTGATTGGAAAGGCAACCCAACAAAAGTGACTAAATAATATTTTCTTAAATTGAGTGCTGAACTAGCTGAAGACAATGATTCCATTTCACGCTTCTAGAAAAATCACGTTACAGCTATACAAACAGTTCTGAAAGGAAAGAGAACGTCAAATTAGTCATCAATGGCATGATATTTGGCCACAAAATAAGTATGCAAAGGACAAAACATTATAAAAATGGGGAGGTTATACGCATGGTTTTCTAACATTGCCAGGGCTACAGAGACAACACGGAAACATTTATATCATAATGCCGCAACAAAATAAACAAGCATAGAGACGTTATTACAAGAAAAATTATTTTTTGTTAGAAACACGTTTGACAACGACCACCGATGTTGAGTGCAGGTGTTTCATTACACCTTCGCTCTGTTCCAAACTTTGCAATTTGCTTTCTCCTTTATATTTAGTGTAGCTTAACCTTTTAAATACTATGAATAAGTCTGGACAGTTTTTTTTATTTAAGAGAAAATTATATATGAGTTAAAAGTATTTTACCTGAAAAAATTACTTTTCGGGCGAAAATTGCAAAATTGCATGGTCAATGTGGGTCAACTTGTAGTTGTCTAATTGATCTAAAAATTTGCATATATTTTTTTTTATTTGGTAATTGGAACAAAATTGGGGGATGGGAGCTAAACTTTTAGAAAGTTGAAAAATATGGGTCACCCTAATGCACACACATGAATGCACAATAATGATTTAAAACAGAGGATAAAATATTGTGACATTCATATTGTTAAAAAACTCCTTTCACAACTCAGTCAAGTCATCAAAAAAGCCTTTAAAGTTCAGCGCAATATGCAAAAAGAACTGTCTTTCCGTGTCAGCGCATCTGCCTTTATAAATCAGCGAACGCACCAACAAACATCTCGCAACATCGCTACTAAACTCGCAGCAGCTGGCGAACGCCTGCATACGAAGAATTTCTCTCGCTGTATCTTCTTCCATCGGCGCGCGAGGTAGTGGTAATACCGGATATTTTTCGACCAAGCTTCCTTCATTCGGAATGGCATCGCATCTGAATGACTAGTGTTTTTTTCAACGAGCGGTGTGTTGGATGGTATAAAGTCTCAAGCGAAAGAAGGGTGGTATCCCATTCATTCGAGATTTTTTCTCGTGTGAGGAGCCACCCTAGTTAGTTCTGTGTTTTACTTTAATATGTGATAAGGTGAAGAAATAGAGGTGTATTTTGTTTGTGTGTGAAAAATCTGTCTACAAATTTTAAGTATGTGATCGACATCTAAAAAATAGTGAAAGTGTAATAATTGTGAGTCTTCAAAAGAAATCTTCTGTTCGTCAGTGTAAGATGATGTTCAGTGTAAAAATGTGCTTTCTGCTAGAACAAGCTTTTCTTCAGTACCAATATTAAGTATCTATGTTTTTTAATTAAAATTAATTGTCCATGGATGATATAAGATTTAAATGTTCATAATTTAAACGCAGTTATTTAGCCCACATGTATGATGTGTGAACAACCGTGAAATATATTAATTTGAATGCATCTTTTAAAATATAAATATTTTATTAATTGTGTAACCTTAAAATATGTTTTATATATAAATAAATTAATCGAGAATAATCTCTAAAGTATTATTATTTTTTGTTTAATTAGCATGAAGTGTTTTATAATATGTACTTTTAGTTTTCAGCTATTTCAGGTTGTTGCTCGGGATGCTAAGGTGGTTTGTTATTGTGGCCAACATTTATTGGTACTAATCACTATTTCGATCAGGTTTAGGAATTTAACTTGTGTTCCCTTTTGAACATTTAATCGTGTCCCCCTTTAGTTTATTTTTATTTTGTACCATGAAGCCTTTTTCCATCAGCCAAATTTATCATCATTTTTTATCATTTGGTGCCGCGTGCAAAAGTAAAATTTAATAGGTTGAGAATCTGGTCTCCACAATAGCTTCCTGAGTATATTTTTACAAAAATATACACACCATTTATTATATTTTTATCTGTGATTTTTTTAAATGCATGATTTATATATCTTAAGCTATTTATGATTTTATATATGTATTGTAATATTGATATTGTGTAATTGCATGTTAGGAATGTGTAAATTTTAAGTTCCCCTTCCCCCCTCCTCCCCCTTAAAAGTCTATATTTTGACATTTATTTCTGTTATTTACTATGGCTCGTAAAGGGATCATAGATTTAAGTTTGGCTTCATCCATTCCCACTTTTAGCGGAACTTCTGATGAAAATGTTGAATATTTTGTCGGACAGGTTAGAGATGTAGCAGTATTAGAAAATTGGCCCGTAAATAAAAGATTTTTAATTCTAAAATTAAATTGTAGAGATGCTGCCCAAAAATTTCTAATTGACTCCCCGCAGGTAGCTAACATTCAAAATTTTGATGAATTGGCTGAATTATTAATTAAAAAATTCAAAAGATGTCAACCATTTGATGAGATACAATCAAAATTTAATAACATCAGGCAAAAACCAAATCAGTCAATTCAGAGCTTAATTGATGAAATAAACTCTTATGCAGTAAAATATTTATCAAAGATAGATATACAAACTAGGGATTCAAATGAATTCATTGATTCCATCAAATTGAACAAAATTTTGGATGCTGTTAGGCCTGAAATTAAGGTCGAAATTCTTAAATTAGGTCCAAAAAATTACTTAGAGGCATGTAAACATGCAATTAATGTAGAAAAGGCTCTTGAGGCTCAAGAAGTCATTATTAACAACAATATGTGTCAAAACTTTGAACTAAATTCAATAATGCAAAGCCAGTTAGAGGGTAACAAACAAATTCAACAGTTAAAGGAAGAATTGGAAAGAGTAAAATCTGAAAATAATGCTAGCAATTCTTTTCGACAAAGTCAAAATGAAAGAGTCCAATGTCATATATGTGGAAAAAGTCATGTGACAACAAAATGTTGGTATTTTCCACAGGGTAGAAATTCCCGCAGCAATAATTTCAATCATAACCCCAACCATATTCCTATTTCTAGAGGTAACAGCAGTGGAAGGAATTTTGGCAATTATAGAAATAACCGTAGAAATCACCCATATAGGCGTAGAAATCATTTAAACTTATAGATGGTTCTTGTAGTAAAAATAGATCCCATTTTACAAGGACCAATAATTATAAAATTGTTAGGGATGAAAATCTATTGGAATCTGTAAATAATTCAGAATCAATTGAAAATTCAAAATCTAGTAACAATTCAGATTCAAATTCTAGTGAGGAAAATTTAGAAGTAAATGATAATTTAAAATCTGTAGAAGAAAATTCAAATTTAAATGAAAACTTAAACTCTGTAAATGAAATTCAAAATTTTGATAATGTAACAATTCAAAATAATTGTGAAGATCTTGAAAATCTCCATGTAATGTCGTGTAATTTTGATAATAATACAAATCACCTTCCTATTATTAAGCTTAAATTTGGTAATTTAGAGGTACCCGCTCTTCTCGATACCGGTGCAAATCTCTCGCTGGTGCAACCAGGCATCTTAGCAGAAATTAAGCAACAAGCGAAAGTTGAGCATATTTCTAGAGCAGTCAAAATTAAGACCCTTAATAATACCACTATCCCATATTTGTCAGCAGTCAATATAAAGTTCAAAATGAAAACTCGTTGGTTTCATAACATATTTTTTGTCACTCAGAGTAACTGGAATTGTAACTACCAAATAATTTTAGGGTATGACTTCATTCAGAGAAACAAAATTCTAATTGACACATTCAATAAAAGACTTTCCATCAACAAAACCCATTTTGAATTTGAAGAAACTTCTCCGCAGATTAAAGAAAATACTGTAATTAAGGATAATGATAAACCTCAAATTAATGTAATTGCTAAAGCTATAAATAACATTAAAATTAAACCTAATTCATTTGAGATAATTAAATTGGAATTTCCACAGGGTATTCATAATTCTAAAAGAGTCATGTTAACCCCATTAAAAGTCTCGCAGAAGTGCCATATTGAAAATTCTTTGCATACTGTTGAGGACAACAAATATATTTTGACAATTGTTGAGAATAAAACTAATGTTGCATCATATATACGTAAAGGTCAAAAACTAGGATATGTAGAAATGTTTGAAGATGACGAGGAAATCCAACCCACTGAGGACCAAATTTTTCAAATCAATAGTTTAAATTTAGAAGAGATTAGTAATTTGAGACAGGCCGAACTTTCAGAATCTGATTTTAATCTTAAACATTTAGATGAAAAAGAGAGAAAGGAGATTTTGGAATTATTAATGAACAACTTTAAAGTATTTTCTAAAAGTTATAAAACTCTTGGTTCAACTGATGCAGTCAAACCCGAATTTAAATTAATGCACAATTTCCCAATTCAAACTAAACCATACCCTATTCCAAAAATTGCCAAACAGTTTGCACAAGAAGAGATTAAAAAATTGTTAGATGCTGGTTTAATTGAACATTCTTCCTCCAGTTATAATTTCCCTGTTATATTTGTCAAAAAGAAACCAATTCCAGGCACCTCTCCTGAAGAAATCAAATTTCGCATGGTAGTGGATTATAGACTGTTAAATAGCATCACTGAATCTTACACTATATGTTTGCCAAAAATTTCAGAAATTCTGCACAGTATTGCTGGCAAAAGGTATTATTGTGTGCTTGATTTGAAGTCGGCATTTTTTCAGATAAGATTGCAGGAAAAAGATAGGGAAAAATTAGCATTTTGCTGCGTGATTGGTAACTACCAGCCAAAAGTCCTACCTTTTGGAAGTCGCAACTCAACTTCATATTTTCATACACTAATTTCTAAATGTTTATCTAGCTTAAAAGGACCAAATTTACAATTCTTTCTTGATGACATTATTGTCGCTGCAGACAGCATATCTGAAATTAAAGCCTGGTTACAGAAGGTATTCGATAAGCTCATCCAATTCAACTTAACTTTAGACCCTGCAAAGCTTCAGATTTGTCAGAAAGAAATAACTTATTTAGGATTTAATGTCAGTGCTGATGGTTTTTCTCCTTCAGAGGATAATGTAAACAAAGTTTCAAAATTTCCCATACCCAAAAATGTAAAGCAAGTTCAACAGTATATTGGTTGTTTAAATTATTTTAGGCACATGGTTTATAAATATGCTGAAATTGCTAAGCCAATTATTAATTTAACCCGTAAAAATGTTCCATTTGTCTGGACTTCAGAGTGTCAGGAAGCTTTTGATATTTTACAAGATCAAATTCTAAATAAACCCCTTCTTAAAAACATTAATTCTGATCTTCCATTGTATTTAGTAACTGATGCTTCTAAAGTTGCATTTTGTGGAATTTTAATGCAAAAATACAATGAGAAATTTTATCCTGTTGAATTTTTTTCAAAACAATTCAATCCAGCTCAGTCTAGATATCCTTCCATCCAAAGAGAATTGTACGCAATATTTGCATCTGTCAAGCATTTTCGTGAAGAATTATATGGAAAAAAATTTACCATATATACCGATGCAAAATCATTAACATATCACATGGAACTGGACAATCAGAGTGAGATTGTAGCTAGGTGGCTTCTATATCTGGATCAATTTCATTATGAGATAGATCACATTCCTGGTGTTATTAACCCTGCTGATTATTTATCTAGAGCATATAAAGATGAAACCTTAAATGTAAATAATATAAATATTTTTCAAAGTAATTCAAATTTAGATCATAATAATATTGTAAATAATCAACAAAATGATGAATTTATTAGGGAAATTATTCAAAAATTAAATGATAATGATGAGGAAACTGCAAATAACTATTATATTGATTCAGAAACTAAAATTGTAATGGTAAAAATTTTCCCCAAGAAGCCGTTAAAGAAAAAAAAGTATCTCAGTAGAATTTTAATTCCAAAATCTTTAATTAAGGATTGTTTGGAAGTTGCTCATGCTCCTCATTTTGGCACTCAAAAAACCTACAATTTTGTTCGCAAAATCTATTCTTGGAAAGGAATGTTTAAGGACACTAAAAATTTTTGTAGCAATTGTGAAAGATGTTTAAAAGTTAAACCTAAACCTAAAAATACTGTCACTAAAATGATTCCAAAAGCTGATTTAGCTCCAGGTGAGATAATAGCTTTAGATATTGTAGGCAAACTTCCTAGATCTCATGACAACAAATTTTTTATTTTAACAATAGTTGATCATTATTCCAGGTATCTTGAGGCTATCCCATTAAGCAATACCACTTCTAAAACTATAATTAATCAACTTAATATATATTTTTCCAAATTCGGGATCGCTAGGACTGTTTTGACTGATAATGGACCATATTTCCGTTCAGATGAATTTGAAGATTATCTTAAGACTATGGATATTAAGCATAGAAAGAGTTCAATCTATTATCCGCAGAGTAATGGTTTAATCGAGAAAATTCATCTTTCTATGAAAAACAGCATAGCAGCACTTTCTGATCAAGTATTCGAGTGGTCAGATAGACTATTATTTTTTAAACTTCATTATAATTCCTCTAAGCATGCAGTAACTCAATTTTCACCGGCTGAACTATTCTTGGGCAGAGAACTCAATATACCTCTAAATATTTTTGAAAAACCAAAAGTTGCTGAAGAATATAGTAAATATCTAACAAAATTACAAAGTCATTTTCAGGAAACTAGAAAATTAGTTAAGGAAAATGAAACTAGTTATTTTAATTATCACCAACAATATGTGAAGGGCAGAAGTAAACCTTCCTTAAATACTGGTGATGAAGTTTTTCTTGTAGATTTTAAACATCATACTGCATTACAACCTAGATATAATGGACCACATGTAATTGACAAAAAATTAAGAAATGATAATTATTTGATAAAAATTAATGAAGATGGTCATGAATATGTAAAAAAAGTTCATGTCAGTAAAATTTTCCCAAAAGTACCATTAAATGATAATATTTGTAACAAAACTGAGGTAAATAAGAATTGAGTAGTGATTCTAATATTTTTGTGAAATATGTGTATGTTCGGAAACTTCAAAGTATATATATACTATGCTCAAGTCAAAATTCTATTTTTAAAATTTTTTTTTCTATTTCTTCTCTCTCAATGTTTGTTTTCAATATACTGGTAGAATTGATCACTTTGCTAGTGAATAACATTTATTGAAATATTTTTTTTTCAACTTTACCTTTTTAATTTTGTATTTGAGTCAAAAAGGAAAATATGTGAATGATTTCCTCATATGTATTTTCATAATTGTTTAGAATATCTGTGAAATCTTTTTTAAGTTACAAAGTAAATTTCAATATTCATTGAACTTAATTCAGAAAATTGAATAATATATGGTACAATAAAAAGTAGTTTGAAAATGTTGAATGTGACAACTCAAAATATATTGCAGAAAGTTAAAGCAATCTAGGTATTTCTGTAGTTTATATTTATTGGTGTGTGTGTATTTTTGTAAATATTTTCATATTCATGCTGGTTAAATATAATTATTGAATTTTTGTATCATATAATGTGTGGTGTATACAATTCTAATGATTACAGTAGCATTGTGTATAAAATTTTTTATTTTTTTTCACGAACATTTCTTTAAGTCTGTATGCAGCTGTGAAAATTTCAGTGACTTTTTCGCAAAATTCTCACGAACATTTTTTCATCATTTCTTCATCTGTGTGCATTTGTGAAACTTTCAGTGACTTTTTGCAAAATTTTTTCACGAACATTTCTTCATCTGTATGCATTTGTGAAACTTTGACTTTTTCGCATACTCCAGGACATTTCACATCAATTTTCAACAATTATCAACTATTCTTCAGAACAGTGTTCGCCTCTTTTTTTGCTGTTGGTGGGGGGAGATGTTAAAAAACCCCTTTCACAACTCAGTCAAGTCATCAAAAAAGCCTTTAAAGTTCAGCGCAATATGCAAAAAGAACTGTCTTTCCGTGTCAGCGCATCTGCCTTTATAAATCAGCGAACGCACCAACAAACATCTCGCAACATCGCTACTAAACTCGCAGCAGCTGGCGAACGCCTGCATACGAAGAATTTCTCTCGCTGTATCTTCTTCCATCGGCGCGCGAGGTAGTGGTAATACCGGATATTTTTCGACCAAGCTTCCTTCATTCGGAATGGCATCGCATCTGAATGACTAGTGTTTTTTTCAACGAGCGGTGTGTTGGATGGTATAAAGTCTCAAGCGAAAGAAGGGTGGTATCCCATTCATTCGAGATTTTTTCTCGTGTGAGGAGCCACCCTAGTTAGTTCTGTGTTTTACTTTAATATGTGATAAGGTGAAGAAATAGAGGTGTATTTTGTTTGTGTGTGAAAAATCTGTCTACAAATTTTAAGTATGTGATCGACATCTAAAAAATAGTGAAAGTGTAATAATTGTGAGTCTTCAAAAGAAATCTTCTGTTCGTCAGTGTAAGATGATGTTCAGTGTAAAAATGTGCTTTCTGCTAGAACAAGCTTTTCTTCAGTACCAATATTAAGTATCTATGTTTTTTAATTAAAATTAATTGTCCATGGATGATATAAGATTTAAATGTTCATAATTTAAACGCAGTTATTTAGCCCACATGTATGATGTGTGAACAACCGTGAAATATATTAATTTGAATGCATCTTTTAAAATATAAATATTTTATTAATTGTGTAACCTTAAAATATGTTTTATATATAAATAAATTAATCGAGAATAATCTCTAAAGTATTATTATTTTTTGTTTAATTAGCATGAAGTGTTTTATAATATGTACTTTTAGTTTTCAGCTATTTCAGGTTGTTGCTCGGGATGCTAAGGTGGTTTGTTATTGTGGCCAACATTTATTGGTACTAATCACTATTTCGATCAGGTTTAGGAATTTAACTTGTGTTCCCTTTTGAACATTTAATCGTGTCCCCCTTTAGTTTATTTTTATTTTGTACCATGAAGCCTTTTTCCATCAGCCAAATTTATCATCATTTTTTATCACATATATTCTATAAAGTAATCTTATTCTACATTTTGAACATTTTACCTGTTGGAATACTCGAAAAACGTCACTCTGAAGAAATCAAATAGTTTTGTGCCATTTATAGTGCAGTTTTTGTATTCAGACTGACTGACAAACTATGCATGCAAATGCTTTTAAGCTTCATTCCAAATGTTAGTGTTGTAATTCTCTAGTTATGGATACTGTGACCGTGTATAATTAGTTATAACCAATCATAAGGAATATTCTGTAATATATATTCTTAACACTTACAGATTTTAATTTTATGTGATTATTTATTTTTTCAATGTTAAATAGCAGGCTCAAAAACACTGAGAAAAACGCACAAAGATGTATATTTAGGAAAATATCCATAATTTATTTATACTATAATTTTGTAATTCTAAATGTATGCAAATTTAGTAAAATACACTCTGAAAAATAACTGTATATAAACACTAATTCATGTCCCTGCCCTATAAAGATGTTAAACTTTTTTATAACCCAATTTTTCTCTGTTTCCAACGTACTTCACTTCTATTTCTTTTGGTTGTCGAGATATGAACAAATGTCTGAATTATGCAGGGCAAAATATTTATATTAGCTAATAAATTTGAAAATCCACTTCTACCATTTCTTCTTTGCCGAATGCTATCAAAGCAACGATATAAATATCAATTTGATTAATAGCATATTTAATATCGTTCACAAAATTTAGGTATTGTTGTTTATAACTGAATTTTCATCACTTCTGCAAAATGCGTATCTCAATCCTCATACAGTAATGGAATATATTTTTACAAAACTTTTATGTGTTATTGAAAACAGATCATTGAAAATTGATATTTAAGACACATGTAGTAAAGAGAATAGATTTAAAGTGTGTACGGTTAGTTTGAAAATTTCAACGTTCAAATTACAATCAATATGAAAACTGACTTTTAAGTTGCATAAACTGCAAAGAAATACAGCAAACCTGAAACAAGAGACTTTGATACAAATAGCTTTTAATTGCCACTTCGTACAATACATGTCTCTCCAGTATCGCATATGTATGAGCTGAATTATGTTTGCTTTTATCTGTAATGTGTGCTGTAACATATAAACGTGTATCTCAATATATGATTAATAATGAGTCAAAAGGCACGAAATTTAAAATATAAAGTAACCGCTAAATTAAATATGCTGGTCGCCTAAATGTTATACCAGTTTAAATTCTTTATTTATCGTTTATTGATGTATTGAAGATTATATTTTTTATTGATACATATTTTCTATAACACTTATTTTTATTATAAATAATATTTAATATTCACATAATTTCAATGATTTTATTAAAATTTTAATCAAAACATAAATACACCCATGACTAACATGTTGACATACGACAGCATTGTATCCCATTGCAAAATAATTAAACGTACGAGAAAAATCTTATTGTTGAAATAAAACAGAATATAAAACTAATTATAAACCCACAACTTATTCTAAAATATAGAATATTTATATTCGTATACATTGCTAAATATAATGTTAAATGTTTAAGTTATCATAGGGTAAATTTCAGAATCAAGGTATGGGAAAACTAACATCTATTTTTTGCATATACATGCAAAAGCAGAATATGCGGGGAATGATACTCTAGGAATATTTGGGCACCAGTAAGTAAAATATTTTGCTGAGATCTGAAAACAGTCGAGTATTTACTTACTCAGCCCTTTTATAATTGCCTTCCTCAAATTTGTAATGGATGAAAAGTAGCTGGCGACCAGAACTACGATGTGCGCACCTTGATGTGTCATCAGGATAATCAAATAATGTGTCACAATTTTCATTGAGCGTAATGGGTCGCAATTTTGCATATTTCTTTAGCAAATATCTAAATGAACCAGTATGTCATAGTCTCAACTCGATTTCATTTTTAAATTTGCATTTTCTACTTTTCTGAATATTACAACAGAAGCCAAAAAGTCTATAATTACGGAATAGTTTTATTTTATTCGGAACAATAAAGCATAGGTAGTTATAATTTTAATTTGTTACTGAAAGTCAGGACCGCATTCTTTTAAATGGATTGCCTTTAAAAGATGTGCTTAAAATAAAAACGCTAAAAATTATGGCTTTGTGGAAGAAAATCCTTCAAAAGAATTTCGTTACCATTCAAGTTAAATCCATGAACTATCGCTTCAAGTTAATTTCTTTTTTGACCAGCACACACTAAATTACATGAGCAAAATGGATAGCCATACTGTATACGCTATACATTGTGATTAAAACACTTTAACCCACTACTGTAAATATCAGCTGTAAAAATATCATATCTTGATAAACATTATATTCATGTGAGATGTGATCTTCCCAGCTGGGCGAAAAAGGATTGGAACGGATCCCTTGGCTGAAGCTGCAATGCTCTACCAACAGAGCAATCCCAGACGAATATGACTGAACTAATTCCCCCAGTTAACCTTATTGATCAGAGTATCTGGTCTGATATTTGAATCAGCACAACAAAATAAATTACAGGTAATGGGACCTCCAATAAACGCTTGAAACGTGATTACACTATATTAATCTAGTTTTATATTCATGGTCATGGGCAAAATCATAAGACTACAAAGAACGACTGCATCGATGTATTTTGAGCGACGCAGTTATTTGTCGTGTACTGCGGCTGTAAATTTACCAGATCTAAGTATATACACCCTGTTTTGAATACTCTAAGCAGAATTGCGCTACATAATACATTTTAAAAAAATTAAAAAATATTCTTTTGTTAACTTTTTTCATTCAATGTTTAGTTTTTTAGAATTATTAACATTTAATTTTTAAATGAATTGTCTTCAAATTACACATCGGGATTTTTATTTTTATTTGAATTTTAATATAATATTGCGACTTGCAAAAATTCAGGAACGTATGCTCGCGAACACACTCATGTGTGATTTTTATCTGCCTTTATTTATGCCAGCTATGTTTGTAAATGTAGATTGCAATATACAAAAGTAAATGTGATGAAAAGGCTATGATAAATGTTATAGAAATATCAGTTATCAAAATATATAAATTGCGTATCTAGTCTTCCATTAAATGAAGTCATGCATGAACATTTCGTAAAGTAATCTAGAAATACACAACAGAGAGGCATTAACTGAAGCTTATCCCACCTTAATTAAACAAAACAATATCCTAGTATTTCTAAATAAAAGGTCAGACACTTACTTTATTGTCGGTAATGGATTTGTCAGACAGAATTAGCGAAAGTCGCTAGTAAAATTCTTGCTTTTCTGAGAATTCTAGTTGTTTATAAATACAGATTGTAGCAATTCCATATTTGTACTTTAAAATATAGGAAATTAACATTTATATTATAAAGACGGTAAATAAAAATAAATTTTAATTAAGGAAATGGAACTTTTATCTTTAGCTCTGTTTGTAGCACAAATTACACTCCAAAACATTTTTAAAAAAGAGACCATTCATTATATTAAAAAACTTATTCTTGTTATACCGTATATAATGTGTTTAAAATTTTTGTACAGGGTTATATTTAAAACATAGAGAAAAAATTGTATTGTAATTGCAGTATTTATATTTATTTTTGATCACGTACATCACAGTTTGAGTTTTATTTATGAATTAAAAGTAATTAGAAACATTGTATAAAATATAGTCATCACACGTGATAAATCATTAAAGCGTAAAGTTAATAAATTAGTGCTCTCAAAACTTAGCTGTTGAAGTTTTATTCATTAAAAATCGTCTTTTAACAAATAGCTTCCATTTCTAAATGAGGACTTCTTTTCGTGAATAATATTTAAACATCAAGTTATTAACAATTATCTGACCCTTCCGACGTTGCCAAGGCCCGTGATAATAACTTTAAACAATATTCAAGTTTGTATGATTTTATATCTTCGGAAAATCTTTCAAATGAATATAGTTTCGAGAGCCCCACTGCTTTCGGCAGCGTATACATACTCTATAGACTGCTTCAAATGAACTTAGTTTCGACACCACAGTGGCTAAGGTAGCGTATACCGGCAGTGTTCTGCACACTCCGGAGACAATGGAAAATCTAGTTGAACGAGTCAGATCCTGTAGTAAACGGGTACATAGAACCGGTAATAAGAATGAGCCCTCTGGCTGTGGAAGGTGGAACTGAAGTTTGCAACAAAATTGAAAACCAAATTGAACGAGCCAAACCTTGTTTTAATCTAGCCCATAGAACCCGAGACAATAAAGCGCCACCTCACGGTGAAAGATGGAACTGAAACTTGTAAAACAATCGTAAGCAACGTTGAGTGGACCAATTACTGTTGATATCGGCCCCACATAACCCGAGAAAAGAATAATCCTCCAGGCGGTGGAACAGTCCGACCCTCTGTAAATTAACGAATTACCTTCAACATTAACGCTATATTTAATTTACGGATGAAATCCCCCCTCTACAGTTAACCACTTATCTTTAACATTAACGCAATTTTTTATTTACGGTTGTAGTGACTAAATGTAAGTTGATGCTGAAAAAGAAGATTGATATTAAGAAAAGTTGGTAGCTGGGGGTCTAAAGAAATTTTTGGTAGTTTATAAAGTAGCTGGAGGGGCCTAAGGAAATTTTTGGTAGTTTATAAAGTAGCTGGAGGGGCCTAAGGAAATTTTTGGTAGTTTATAAAGTAGCTGGAGGGGCCTAAGGAAATTTTTGGTAGTTTATAAAGTAGCTGGAGGACCCTAGAACTATGTTAAAGAAAATTGCAAGAGAATCCGATCATTTTAAAAGAAGGTGCACCAAGGGCCTCAAGCAGGAGATTAATATTCAAACTTGGTAGGTTCAAACTTTTTTTTGTCGTTGATGTAGTAGCTGGAGGATCTAAGAAGTTGTTAGAAAAAAAAATAGTGAATCGGCCCATTTTTATGGGAGTTATAGTACGTGGTCCAAAAGGAGGCAACTGATAGTTTTGATCAGGGCCCTAAAACAAAACATCTTAAAAGGTCCTGGTACGTAGCGCTTTAGATCTTCAATTATTCGAAATTAAGTATAGGGTATAAATTATTCATTGGAATAAAATTTTAAAGAAATGCTTAAGAAAAGGCCTAGGGCCAGAATAAAAATATGAGACAAGTGACCCGGGGAGAGGAGTCTAAGACTCAACTTTAAAGTTATGCATTGAGAGAGTGACACATTTAGAGGGGTATAAAATGCATAGCACACAAAAAGATCAAAGAGCCCCGCACCCGGCTCCAGGTGACCAGAGTCTTAACTAGAATATTGAAAGGGGGGAATAACTAAATGAATGGAGAAAAGGATCAAAAACCGAAGAAGATCGGATTAAAAGGGGATAAGTTATTAAAAATTTACAAAACATTAACGTCAACTGAACCGTACTGGGACCCAGGGGGCCAGGGTCATAACTAGAAAGTAGAAATAGGGAAAAAGCTAAATGGAAAAAAGCCCCAAAAACGAATAAGATCGGATAAAAATGGGGCAAGTTATTAACAATTTAAGGCACAGAAAGTTCAAGGGGTCCAGGTGGCACGGGTCTTAAATAATTAAAACTCTGAGCCTCAAGTACATCAAGATCTGCCTTGGACTATTCTCACCCAATTTTTCAGAATTTTAAGTGCGCTAGATTTCGCTAGCCATCGCACAAAGACACACAGACAAACAACCGTATTAGGTAGCTTTCATTACAAAATCTACCTAGTCCAGTCGTTCGGAGGAAAGCAATTCCACAGCATTTTGGTATATTTTCAAAGATAATGATCCATAGACCCCTAAACTATCCTCCGTTCAAATGTTGATTTATATATATATATATGACATTTGTCATGGTGTAACTCTTTTATTTATGAACCGATTAGGATGTGACTGAGTATGTATATAGGACATACCAAGGTCTAGACTGAGTTCGTTGGGAAACTTCAACCGCCATCTTGTTTCAAAATGGCGGCCAGTTAAATTTTTTTTTAATTTGTAAAAAATCACAAAGATGTACAAAAAAATTATAAAGTGAAAAAATTGTTTCCGTTAAGTGTTAGAACGGGATACAAAGATTCTGGAGCATTTTTTTTCGGTTATATCTTAGAAAATGGCTGAGATATGGCAGTTTGAAATTCTAGCGTGGCTGAGATTTTGAAACAATCTGATATTTGTTATGCTGTAACTCTCGTATTTAGGAACAGACGTGAATCTGACTAATCATGTGTACAGAACACACCAAGGTCTCGACCGAGTTCGTTGGCCAGTTTCATGCGCCATTTCAAAATGGAAACCAGTTATTTTTTTTAAATTCTTTTAAAAATTGTATGTTTTTTAAAAAGCTGTATAAAAATTTATAAATTGAAAAAGTTGTTTTCGTTAAGTGGTAGATCGTCATACAAGGATTCCGGAACATTGTTTCTTTGGCTTTATCCTAAAAAATGGCAGTTTAAAATTCTAGAGTGGCTGATATTTTGTAACAACCTGATTTTTGTTATTCTGTAACTCTCATGCTGAAATTCGCATTCAAATTCATTATTAATGAAACCGCGATTGAATCTTCTATAATCGAGTTCCAAGCATTTTAGCTTCGGGTGTTTGAGTAAAATGAGTTGAATATTTAAAAAACATGGAATATGAAAGCTACCTTTTCCTCCCGGTACAGGTCGGAAGGCCTTTTTTATTAGTACAGATACAGTAATGCATATTGTGAAAAAAAATTATAACACAAGGAAAAATTTTATCATGTGGTTTTGTCAAAAAATAAACACTCAAATGGGAAATTAAAAATATTTTTATATCACTTTTCAAACAGTTTTTATTAGGTGCGTTCGTAATTATATAAATACGTAGCACCTATAGTCGTCGTTTGGTCCGTCCGTCTGTCCGTACGTCTGTCTGTCCGTCCGTCCGTCTGTCTGTCTGTCCGCATATAACAACGCAAAAACTACCCAACCAAATGGTTTGCAATTTAAAATATATTATCTTTGCAGAATTTTGTCGAGACATTTCAAATTTTATTAAAATCGAATCAAAACTTTAGGAGATATTAATAAAAATAATTATTAAGAAATTTGTTTTTTTTTTTTTTAATCGGTGCTTTTTTGTTATAGGAGCTTCCGATGGATGTTAAATCGTCAAGCGACCGAGATACTTATTTTATGACAGAAATGAATCTGCAGACGATATAATTCATTTCACAGAATTAAAAATCATCAAGATCTGAATATTTATATAACTAGCTGATACATATATATCTGAATATTTATATAACTAGTTAAGATATTTGTATGAACAGTATCATAAAATATATACTTAACTAGCTGTTTAACCCGTTCTACGCACGGGATATCATGAACTTAATTCTAAAACGTGCGTACGAACGCACCTCGTTTGTAACGTTTGACGTACAATTTCCAACTTGTTATATTTATGTTAGATATAAGTAT
This sequence comes from Maratus michaelseni, assembly GCA_963931845.1. Taxonomy (NCBI): domain Eukaryota; kingdom Metazoa; phylum Arthropoda; class Arachnida; order Araneae; family Salticidae; genus Maratus; species Maratus michaelseni. The sequence goes on from OZ007592.1 coordinate 403,620,789, forward strand.
ATCCTATATTATGCATTTTCCAAAATAACATAATTGTTGATTGCACATTTGAGTCAAATGCAAAAATAGTTCTATAGATGTTAAGCATTCATACCTGAATAAATAATAACGTTTATAGGAAGATATACGTTTATTTCTTTTATTTAATGTTAATTTTCCATACTGTATCAGGCATTATGTACTTAAAAATCCAGATCTGGTTCTTAATGCTATTTAAATTTAAACTTCAATAAATATTTGAATATTCGTTAAACATCCGTATATTACTGAAATAATCAGTAGTTTTCTACATAACAAAACAAAACATGAAGCACCTTTTTATTATTATTATTATTATGCATTGCATTTGAAAAGGGGATAAATGGATATGAGAGTAAATAAGTTTTCGATAGTTAGCTTATTTTGTAAAATATAAAATTAAACAGCACGAAACAACACTCATAGCTGAATTAAATGTTTTAGAAGACAGGTGTTGAAGAAAGCTATATACATATCTTTAAACGAGTGTCTTAAAGTGCAAAGAGACACTTACTTATAAAATTAAACTGTAAAATTCAAAAGACCAAACAAATTTCAAAGGCTGTAAAAATCGGATTGTCATTAACATCATATTTTGTATTAGACAATTCGCCACTGAAATGGAATTCATCTGTAGAAAAATTGGCTAAACAAAATGCATTTAGAATACTTCTGCAGAAAACTTTTTGATATAGTTACAGGGTGATTAAAAAAACTATCCCAATATGTGAACCCCTAACTATCATTCCGTTTACAGAAACTGAATGAAATTTTGATTGAATGTATTTTGAGGTATGCACTCAAGAATCGTATGAAAAACAACAGTTAAATACCGACAGTTGTGATTACAATGCCAAAATTTCGAAAATTTCAAATGGCAACACCTACTTTTTTTCATTGAAATGTGATCTGCATAGTGCGAAACCATAAAAAGCGTTAGAACGGTACCTGCATTGCGAAAATTACCTGCGCTAGACAGACAAAGAAGAAAGGGGAAAACAACCAATAATGACAGAGAAGCAACAGAAAACAAAACTTTTTATTTTGTTTCACAAATTTTCCAATTCACACACTATAACACTTTGCATGCGGCAGATGTGGATAGCCCTTAACAATAAAATGTTTTACTTTCTGTTTATTTTATGTCTTTTATAGATATCAAGGCTTTTTTTTTATCGTTTTTCCCTATGAAGATCACATTCCAAAAAAAATAAAATAGGCGTTACTATTTGAATTTTTTGAAAATTTGACACTATAACCGTAACTGTTAGAATTCAACTATTGTTTTTCATATTCTTGAATGAATACCTTCAAATACTTTAAACCAAAATTCCATTCAGTTTCTGTGAACGGTATGATAGTTAGGGGCTCATATATCGGGGATAGTTTCTTATAATCACCCTGTACATATAAAAAAAAATCTTCAATACGTATTTTATTAGACTCTATTCTGCTAGAAAGGTAAAGAGTTGATCAGCTTCATTTTTACGAAAGTGTTAGTCGTCCATAATGACTATCCAGAGTATGTTTATATAATAAAAGCTATCAATACCCTTTGAAGATTTGTATGTGAAAAATAAGATTCGGCGAACCATAACAAATTGCGGAAACCCATGGGAAAGAAACTCTCAGATTGTTGCTTTCAGTATTTTTTTTTTCTATTCAATCTGGTTTAACCGTAAAATATATAAACTTAGCCAAGTAAATGATTTTCTTGCGTTCTTCTTTTCGAAAATATGTAATAAAATATGTTATTTCTATAGCAGACAAGTTAACTCTTTGTTAACTAAAATTTATTCTGAAAATAGAAATATGCAATAGTTATTAAAATGACATTTTTTTGGACAAGGGGTATTACAATACAAAAAATTAAATTAAATTAAAAATGCTGAATGTAATTTCGTCTCTATATATTTTTTTGGATTCTTTTTGTTTGTTTGTTTGTTTATGACGATGAGGCAAAACTTTCGACTGAAATGCATCAGATCATCAATGAAATATATAGTACTTCATAAAGAGTTATAAAATGACCATTTATAAGAGCAAATATAAAATACGGCTTATGTGTAAAATGTTAAGTTTGTAACAGAAGCTTAGCAGAGAAAATATTAATTGCGAATACTAGTTAAAACAATTTTATATTTCTATAGATACATGTGCAGCTTATTTTTCTCCTGGATGAAAAGGAGGTGATTTCTCATATCAGTGGTATTTCCGTAGCAGCCAAGTGCTACGATTTTTGTTTACAACTAATTTCTAAAAGAAATATTCGACTCATGTAGTCCCAGATATCTGATATAAAGCAAGATAAAAATCCAGAGATAGAAAATCGTATGAATTTGCAATTGTGTATTTATCGAAAGATACGTTACCGTATTATTGTCAAAAAAATCAGACGTTATAAAATATAACCCTGATTAACAAACACTTTCCTTACAAATTCTCTATTTTCAGACACTTTATCATTCACCAACAACACAAAGACAAATCGCACACGATTGTCGTCAGCCGAACATGGCACATTCAAAATGCATTCATGTTCACTACCCACTTTCTCACCATCTCAACTGACGGACTAACTGATACATTGGTGAATATCGCCGTAGAATGTATTAATGCAGTTGGTGTGTGTCGCTGTTTTCACGTGACAATCGAACGCTATTTATCGGTGTCATGTCGGGGATTGATAAATGTCCTTTTATCTTCGAATCCAATAGTTACAAAAATAGCAGTAACGTTACATATTCTCTTACATGCTTAATAATTACAAATATATTGTTTTATTATTCTAGTTTATATGTAGTTTAATTCGTTTGGGGTTTATATTAGAAGACTCCAGCGCAGACACCAATCTAATCATATCTGCACACTGGGCTCTGCTCGTTCTTATTCTTTTTCTTTTGACTGCTTCTAAATACTGTGCTTTATATTTCTATGTATTTTTTATATTCATGACGAAGTTTTCTTTTTTGCATTTCACTACCATCTTACCATGAATATTTTTTTTTTGTATTTAAAACAATATATTTTGTTTGATTGTAGTGTATGGCACCAATAAATAAAACTCTATAAATTTACTATGACTATAACTTTTTACATACCAATCATAATAATTTAAAATGAAGTTGCTTTGTTGATTTTTTTCGGTCCGAAACTACTATTTGAAAAATGCATAAGTGTATAAATTAAAAATTCTACTTATTTGTTAATTTTAATGCTTTAAATGTTTTTGAAAATAGTTACCAATTTATTGTCTATAAAGAAATGAAATTTTAATTATATTATCCGGCTGAATAATTTTTTTATGTTTCTCAAATTTGGGGATAGTGGACCTAAAATATGGCGTCTTTGTTTAAATTTGGTAACAAAAAAAATAAACTAAACACAAAAATATTAAATATTTTATATCATGCAAAACCAAATAGTGTGCCATTCTCTATCTCAGATGCGTCTGTATATGCTTTGCAGTCTGTCACATTATTTTTCAGTCATACATTTTCTTCGTTTATTTAAATATTTCCATTTAGTCGAGATTAAAATTAATATTTGTGTGCTTTACAAAGATACGGTGCAATATGTTCTATTGTTAATAATAATTTCCATTCTTTCATAAATACACGGAGTATAATGAAAGCACATTTTAATAAAAAATAAATTGTGTGAAAGCCAATGAATCATTATAATGCATAGTTCGATGCTGGTATACATATACATCACAATTAAATGGGAGCATTTAAATAATCGCTAGGAGAAAAAGGCGATACAAATAATGTCTAAAAATTTTCAGCAAACTGCCCAGTCATTGGACAATGTTTATAGAAAACAGTTACATATCCATAATTTAACTTTATTCTGGCCATAATATTGTTAGTAATATGGTGCGATACGCTTCATAATATTGTCCGGTAACCGTTATCTATAAAAACGATCGAATGACTGTACACTGTACAGTCTGTTGCAGATTTTTGACTGTGTACAGATTCTGTGTCTGAGCAGTCCCTCTGTTATAGTCAAGTAATTTTTAAGATATAACTTGGTGAATTTGGTAATATTTCTTTATATTTCACGTAATGTTCATCCATACAACAAAGGGCGGCTTCACTCGCTACTGCGCCCTGGGCAAGATTTTTGTTTTCAGCGTCCCATTAAATGATATCTTCTAAATAAATTATTCATATTTAACAATGTATGTGGAATATTGAGCTTGTAGCTTAATCGGCAATAACCTGATCTTGAACCCCTCTAAAGTCTGTTCTGAATTCAGTGAATAACAATCCTCGAATAAAATGTGATTAATTTATATATCAATAATCTGGAAAATTATAAGCAATTCAATTTGAAATATAATCCTCTTAAAATTTAAATCTCCATACAGATTGATTTAAAATGAATGTAGTTGAATGTATTATTACTCATTCCCTATATTAAATATGATGAACGTATTATTTAAGATAACCATGATGATAATATAAAATTTAGATTTCTACACCTAATATCTCGAAACTTATTATGTTTATTAAAGCAAATGTAATCTCTGTAATTTGCGTATATATTAATCTTTTGAGTTTAAATCTCTTTATATATCTCGATTATATGAAAATATACGTTTTATGTCTTTAATAAATGTTTATGTATACAAGTAATAAAGTAAATTCTCATTCACTTTTTGAATCATTTTAGATATTCTGACTAGTTTAATTACTTTTTTCTGTTTTAAGAGTTACATTTAATGTTTAAGCTGTATATTAATTATGGCGTTTATAGAAGAGGACAGACTTTAAATAACGTAAAAGAAATATTTAAAACAAAATGCTTAAACAAAAAGGTAAGAGATATTCTTAGATATCTAATTGACTAACTAAAATTGTTATACATGATAAGTTATCGTAGATAAATGATGTTAAATATGATGAATGTATTATACACTTATACTGGGAGATACATAATAGAAGTATACGGGATTTTCTCTTAAAACTATCATAACAGAATCATACTTAAAATTACAAAATAATGTACAAATCAAGTATAGTATATGGGGTATGTTTTAAAGAACTTCCATATGTATAAAAGTACGACATTTAACCTTTTATCCGAACCGCATTTCCTGTAAGTTATGCTTAAAAAAATGTATGGCTCTTAAAAGGGTTAGGAAGAAAATTTAAGTGTTGGATTAACTTTTTACAATTATGTTATATTGAAAAAAATTATAGGCACTAAAATACAACTTATAGAACTGTAAGCGTCCCCATCATTTTTCTTTCTAAAGTATTATTCAAAGATAACACCTTTTCTTACGATTTTCCATCTGCACATACCCTACTTTTTATGATTTACGATAAGATGTATTGTGTTTTCAACTATTTAAATATATATTTAAGTATATTGTAGGATATAAATTTTATTTTAAAAAAATGTACAAAAATAAACCTTTTCTCATTTGTTTAGGAAAAAATCGCTGGAAAAATGTTTTAGCTCTAAAGTTTAATGATCCTTAGCAAAACACTTTATTGATTACTTCTTCGCTTGGATTCCTTCCAAATTGGGAGTAATAGTGAGTAAAAAAATAAATACCAAATGTGTGCTGGTAGAAAAATCTGTTTTTCATGAAATGCAGTAAAACTTAAAAAGCCAATTAATAATTGCTTTAATTAACTAAATATCCTTAATAAGCCTAAGTAAGATGTTTTAGAAATATTTTTTACTCTGATTATAAGAAAGTGTTTTTTTACTCTGACTATTTTTACACAACGTAATGTAGGAAATAATTTAATTACCTATTCCTGTATATATATGGGGGGTGCGCATTTTCTAGAGCATTCGTTAAAAATAAAAATGTTAAAAACAATGTTAGTGAAAACATATCGAAATGAAAAATATATAAATGTTTATATCATTTTTCTATGACAACGTATACTGTAATATAATCCGGACAAGATAACTGAGAGTTTTTAAAAAAAGATTAGGCGCCATTCCTCCCATTTCGGGAACATTGCTTTGTGATTTTTTTCTAATGTGAGTATTTTATATATTGTTAAAACTGTTATTTACATTTTGAATATATGATATAACTTCTCTTAGTTTTTTAAAAAGTTTCATTTGAATTTTATCTTTTTTAAAACGTGTTAAAAAAAGGTGAAAAGTAGTTTTTTGGTTGCATTCGAAAGAAATATTATCTTATAAATAGATTTATAATACAAATTATATTTTTAGTTAAAATAAATGACTTTCGGAAGTAGTGGATACCGCTATTATAAATTGCAGGTCGATATCTTCACCAACTACCACAACATATTGTGATGAGTTTACCATTTCCAAAGTCCTTTTAATTATTTGATAGACATCATCTTCATCAGCCTGCTTCACAACAAAACCTCTTTTTGAAACTGTACATATAACAAACTTATAAGTTTTTGCTTCTTCGTATCATTTGATAGAAATATTTTTTGAGACATACTGGATGGACATACGGATACCTAATAAAATTTGAGGTCTATCAAGGTTCTATTCCCAATGCCACACTTGACTATCAGGAAAAGTATGGTAAAGTGGTTGTTCTAATGTTGCAAATGATTGATGATTTGTCAGATAATAAGAGACAACTTCCATATAGATTTTACTTTGGTAATTTATTCACAGGCATGGATCTCCTGATACATCTCGAGGAATGTGGCTATACAGGGACTGGAACCATTCGTAAGAATCGAATGCAAAAATACTGTTCTCTGAGTAAGCCAGAGACAATGAAAAAGGAAGAAAGGATTATATGAATGTGCTTTTAGCCAGGATAAGCATCATTATTAATATATGGATGGACAACTCAGTCGTAACAGTTGCTTCGAATGTTCATGGTATATATATTGTCACTATGGCTGATCACTATTCACAAGCTTCCAAGAAGAGAGTGAAAATTCCTAGACCAAATGCCATAACCCAATACAATAAATATATGGGTGTAACAAATGAAATGGATGCCAATGTTGGCGCATACAGAATTGGCATCCGAGCATCCCGGTAAAAAAATGGTGGTGGTGCATATGTACCTTTCTGCTTGATGTATGTATCAACAATTTGTGGATAATCAAGAAGGAAACAGTATCAGACATATCACCGCTTGAATTTCGGCAGGAAATCGTACAGACGTACCTTACTCGTTATCAGAATACTCCGAAAAGAGGAGGGAGTCCATTAACCTCCAAACTAGTGGTCTTGTGATAGCTGATATTAGATATAATCAAATATTTTGTTGAAATTCTACCAGAAAACAAGATAAGTAGATGTGACGGATAATTATGTAAAGCTACGGGACGTACACAATATAAAAAGTGTGGTGTACACTTCTAGTACATTATATATGTAAGATAGGGTCAAGCTAATTATATCTAAAAAACGGTTCAAACGATTTTGACAAAATTTTGTATCCAACCATTTTTGAGCACGAGAATTTTCTATTAGTGGGTCATTTTGGAGTCAACGTGGGTCAAGTTAATTTTATCTAGAAAACGGCTCTTACGATTTTGATTAAATATTGTATCCTACGAGTTTTGGGCATTAGAAAATCATTGGGCTAGGTCACATGCCCGACAAAATTCGATTAGTGGGTCATTTTTGGGTCACTGTGGGTCAAGCTAATTTTATCTAAAAAACGGCTCAGACTATTTAGACTAAATTTTGCATACTATGGTTTTCGGGCACAAGAAGATTGTTGGACTAGGTCAAATGTTCGGGAAAATTTGATTAGTGGTCATTTTGGTCATGAGTCATTATGGGTCAAGCTATTTTTATTTTAAAAAAGGCTCAGACAATTTAAACTAAATTTTGTATCCTACGGTTTTTGAGCACGATAATATCATTGGGCTAGGTCACATACTCGAGAAAATCCGATTAGTGGGTCATTTTTGGGTCACTGTGGGCCAAGCTAATTTTATCTAAAAAACGGCTCGGACTACTTTGATTAAATTTTATATCCTATGGGTTTCGGGCACGAGAGGACAATTGGACTTGGTTACATGTTCGAGAAAATTTGATTAGTGGGTCATTATATTTGAACTCAAAGCTAATTATTACCGAACATAGGTTGGTCTTCCCTGCTCGTTAAATATATATATATATATATATATATATATATATATATATATATTAGATAACTGTTATGTCTTCTTGAAAAAAGAGACCTCTAAAATATGGTCGCCGAATCACTGAGAGCATAGAACAAATAAACTGTGTAATGCTTTGTTTTGTAACATACAGACAAAATGAATTAATTTATGACACACAAAACTGGTTAAGATTACTTGACTCCCAGTTTTACAAATATTTTCTCAGGTACATTTAACAGAATAAAAGTAGTAATTTAAATTCTAATTTTGAGAAAACATTTTGATGTAATCTGTACCATTCAATGGAATTCAAACTATCGAACAAATAATTATGAATACTTTCATACTGTTAACGTGTATGATGTTCATTGTTTGTTAAATTAAGCATATTCGATGATTCTGTTATATTAATCTAAGAAAGAATTCTTAGATAGATATGTGTTTATAACCACAAAAAATTATATACACAGTATTACATAATATTTTTCTAAAACTATGTCCACTAACAATCAACAATAATAATGAAATATCAAAGTTTGAAAAAAATGCGCACATGTGTTTGATATATCCGTTTTTTTCCATAATAAAACTAATATAAAATTACATCATAAAAACAACGCCATCAATATTAGATTCCTGCTAATAATAAATACATGAGACTCATGGACAGGAAGTAATCTAAAACTCAGCGATTTTATCAAATGTTATAATACAGTAAATCTCTCTCTCTCTCTCTCTAAATACACACACACATACACACACACACACATATATATATATATTTGTTTTTCCTGAATGATGATTGGTTACAAATTTGCTTTGAAGTTCAAATATTAAATGAAGCCCCTTGTTCATAAATTTCAGCACGACTTAATTAATAAAATAACGATTAAACCACTTATGAGTTTGCACTATTACACTTTGATCTATTATCTAGAAAGTTTTGAAACTCACTTTATACTGGTATTTATGTGTGATTATAACATGTTATATGCTTAAGTAGGTTTTCCTGTTTATAATGATATGTTTAAATTAAAGTATACTGTTTAAAATTCGCTTTACACAATTTAATGCATTTTGATTATTTAAGAAATAAATAAATGTACATCTCATGTATTTAATTTATTAAATATAAGAATTTAAAGAAGTGTTTTAGAGTTAGAATTGAATTAATTGAAGCGTCTAATAAAATAAGTTTAACATAAAATAGTATTTTTAACATATTTGTATTGTTATTTATAATGTTAGATAGTTATATGTATTTTAATGATGAATTTACATAGTTTAATATTAAATTGCGAATATTCCTGATTTCTATGACATGGCTACTGCGTCATTTATGAGCAATACCATATACACTTGCATATTCTGGCTATATTTTTTATAAAAGTATACAAACTTATAAGATTTTTTAAAAAATCAATAAAAATGGACATATATATATTGTTCCCTATGTATACCTCTCTCTCTCTCTCTCTCTCTCTCTCTATATATATATATATATATATATATATATATATATGTATGTTATATAAAAATTTATTTCCTTCGTATCCTTCAATTTTATTCGCATTAATCTTTAAAATTTATTCTAACTTCTGTCATAGTCAGTATTTCCTTAATTCTTAATAATATATATTTCTATTTAAAGTCCTTTTAAAAGCAAATATCCGTATATTAATAATTATTTTATTCCAAATCTTAATCTAAAATTTAAGATCATTCGTAGCTTTTATCAGTTCCCTAATCTATAAAATTCTGAGACGCGTTCTCATTTCGAATGTTTTTTAAAGCCATTTTCTTATTATTATTATTATTATTATTGCTCTGAATTTTTCGCGCGCTTGGGATTTTGACTTCAAAATTGGTCCGCACCCAAGTAAGGGATTCTTTATTGTTTTAGCCTCGCCCTCTAGCCTCATTCGTTGGTATGGAGCTAGCTTCTCACTCATTGGGTTGTGCGCTCATGACGTAATTCTGTGTATGTTTCCGCGGAGAGAACAAAACTCGCCCGCACCGGTCGGAGCGGCAGATTTTTTACGTTTTCGAAAGCTAAACAAATATGTGTCTGGTATTTTTATGACCGTAGAATATTCATCTGGCCCAGTAACATCTTAATTCAATGAAGTGAAGCAACGTTAGCCCGAGGGCTATAAGTTTTAGACCTTTGGGAATCGTTTCTGTGTTGTTCGTCTTCTAATAAAATTATTTGTCTGGAGATTGGCTGGATTTATTGGAAAACTTTGGTGGAATCATTTCATTGCCTTCTACTTCGCCATACTTGCTAATATCGACTGCAACTTGCTATATCGTTGAAGGACTGCCATCTTTTCATCGAATATTATTCATCGTAATATCTCAACCTCGTCAAAATGCTACATATATATATATATATGAAACAAATTAAAAAATTTTCGCCGTTGGCCTCATCAGAGCTATAATTCTGTATAAATCCCATTATTCTAAATTATTTTCTCGTTCTAGTATTTAGATTGTCAAAATTCCGCCTAGCTAAAAATGTTTTATTCTAAAATCATTCTCTTAAAAAATGGCTCTGAGCGCTGTTCTGTTAAAATTACACACTTTTAGTTTCATTAAATAAATGCATCCTAGAATTTAATTCTTTTAAATATCAATCTCCCAGCTAAAAATATTTTAATTCTCCTGAAATAACAACCTATATCTTTTTATTTTTATTTCCCTATGTTTTCTGACAAAACAATATTATTTCTCAAATATATAAAAGCTAATTTCAGTCTCAATGCAAAATCTTATCTTGGCATCTTGACCATACTCGGTAAAACCTACGTATTTTTTTTTTCTTGTTATTTGTTCGAAGGAATTAGATTGTTCCGTAATGTTGTAGAAATATTTTCCCGCACTTTTTTAGCCTGCGGTCTGATAGCTTCAAAATCATAGAGCCAGAAAATTTAGTTCCGTAGCGCTGATTCGTCGAAAGACTGTTTAATGGCACTGTATTCTAAGGCGTTAGATAATAGTTATACGCGGATTTTTCCCGCGTAGCAGCAGATTGTTCCTGGAACCCGATGTACATGTAATGCCGGCGCGTACTTCGTGAACGTGGAATAAATCTCCTTGGCTGCCGATTAGACAAGACGACGCTGCCTGTTAAGAGCTAATGTCTTCTTCAAACATTGAATTAATTCACCAAGTCTCTCCATGGTCCTAAAAATCATTAATTATGGAATTGTCATCTTAAAATTGTAAAGCATGGCCTCAACTTTTCTCTGGATTGTAATAAAATATGGATTGGAACCAACTGCTCATTATTTTCCTTCCGTACGCACACCATAATTTGGATTCTCGGCGCCACGACTACAAACTCCTCGGTGGAAACTCTCGCCTTGATAATTTGATCTGCAAAAAAATACGGTGATTCAAGTGAAAACCTGACATATATGTATATGGAAAAAAGAAAAAGCCAATTTTACTTTAGAAGAATTTTCCGTGTTATTTTTATAATACCTAACATTAAACACAGCTAAAAATGTCAAATTCATATATTAATTAAGAAACATTTTTAAAGATTTGCCATTAAGAGTAAAACTTATATCATATAAATATGTCATGAGATAGAAAAATATAATTTATTAAAAAGTTCAAGCTCAATTTTATATAGGTTATATTGCATCAAACATGGGTAGTTATATTACATATCCGGTTCTAGATTTCTGCATGGTAGGAAGTCGCTCAGGGAAGACGCAGAATGATTCTACGAGAAACACTGTTTCTTACATTTCAAACTGAAAAAGCATGGCTTTAATGTTATTTGTATTGAAACATATTATTTAAATTTCAAGCGGAAAATATAACGGAAAATATTTAAATTACGGAAATATTAATAATTTTATTCATCTTAATGAATTCAAAGTTTTACGCTCGAGCAGCTTAACTGTGCCTTTGAGAGAGTTAGGATGAATAAAAAAATATTAGAGAATGTTCAGTTCATGGCAAATGAAAATGGCCAGAATTGATTTACCATCGGGCGCAAAGATTGTCGTTTAGATAGAAAAGACAAACACGGTCCACACAGTTGTTAAAGAACTTTGAGGCCTTTAATGGTTTATTTATTGGATTTATGACAAATGATAAGATGCGATATGGCTATTTAACAAGCTCAATAACTCAAACTTTCTCAATAAAATTTCTCAAATTTTTAAACTGTCCCAATCAGATTACATCTAACAAATTTTGTATCAACATATTATACTGATATGACAAAAGAAGAAGATAAAATAACTTTAGAAATTTTAGAAGAAGAACGAATTTACTCAAAGGAGGATGATAACAAAAATTAACCTTTCAGATGCAAGAAGTAACAATTTAAAAATAAAAGAAGGTAACCGAAAAGTTTATAACAAGAGAAAAAGAAAGCACTTGTTTTGAAAAGATTACTTAGCCGCTGATTAGCAAACTCACTTTTAATCTGGTATAGAACTGAGGCGTAAATTTTTGGGACGTTATCAAGTGATACGTTTCCTACAAGCCTAATAAAAGATAAAATATGAAGAAAATCGGTGACCATGAGGGATCATACACTACTAGTATAATGTCATTTAGTATGAAGTTATGATGTGGGCAATAAAAACTTATTAAACTAATGTTTTTCCTTTTTCTTTTTATATGCATTTTTTGCTTGTTTTTTACAGTTGTATAAAGAGCAACTCATACTTTTAAACAACTGTGGGAAGAATTGTACGCTTGTGGTCACCGCTGTCTTGTGTAGGAGAAAGATTTGCAAAAAATAAAAATAAAAACAAGTTTGAAATTGTACGTTACGTGACAAATCAGGTGCGTTCCTACTATAACTAATTTTACAATGTAAAAAAGTCATTCTTATTATTTTAGTAAAATGAATTATAGAATTATATCATGTGTTAAGAGCGAGATGGGCAAGACTTTTCTCTTAATACGTATGCCACGTTTAAAGATACGAATTTATTTTCGACAGCAGACGGCGCTGCAAAATTCACCATGGAAATCTTTCTTCTCGAATGATTACCTCCATGGTTTAATATTTTTGTGACTAATGATGAACGAATCTCTTGTGTTTATTTACTTTAATGGATTGAGATATTGCCTATCAACCTAATTTCATATCTCAGAATCTATACATATTTGAATGTAACTCATCTGTCAATCAAACATTATTATTATTATTATTATTATTATTATTATTATTATTATTATTTTTTTTTTTTTTTTTTTTTTTAACGATCGTTCTGAAAATGTAAATTTTATGCAATTTTACTCGAAAAAATAATTTTGAATAAAAATGGCCTCCTGGCATATAAAAAAAGAAATGGTCAGCTCTTATTTGTTTTCCTCAGTCACGTGACTTGCGTTTTTATCATATAGATTACGTATGATGTGATTTAATAGAATGAAGGAGACTTTCATTAATATATTTTTAAATTTTGATTCGATTGTCATAAAATTTTAAATGACTCGACAAAATTCTGCACCGATTATACATATTACATTTAAAACCTTTCGATTGGGTAGTTCTTGCGCTGTTATATGCTAACGAGCGGACTGACAGACGGACTGACCAGATAACGACTATAAGTGCTATGTATTTATATAATTATGAACGCACCTAAAAACGGTTTCAACCTGGGATTAAACCTGTGAGCGCAAGCGGTTTTGGTTTTAAACTTGGGAATATAAAATAATAATTATCTAAATAAACATATTTTTCATTATTATTAGATTTTAGATGCGAAATTCATAAATTTTAAAATTACGAGTAACATATACATTATTTTCCTTATCAAATACTTTTTTATTATTAGATTTTAAATGTCACAGAGACTTTGAAAGGCATAAATTTGACTTATTTTAACATACATTTTACATATTTTCATAGATTCCTTTTTTTTAAGCTATTGGAAGTTTTGATATAAACAAAATAGTGAAATAAACGAAAGGTTTTGACGAACATCTTGACTGCAATTTTATTTGTTTAACTACCCGTATATAAGCTGCTAATTAGTTATAGGATTTTATTCATCTTTTATTAAAAGTAAAATTACAAATATTAATCTTAAAAATATTCGACATTCATATGTATAAATTAAATTTAGTTTTCATGTGTTTAATATGATTGTTAAATAATATTTCAGCACATTTTAAAATTTTATGCAGCAACGTTTTTTTTTTTTTTTTTTTTTTTTTTTTTTTTTTAAATTTAACCTTGTCATATTGGAACTGTACCAAATCAATTTCCATACAAACATTCACAAAATACAATTCTAATATCCCAGTTATTTTAAATACATTTATTAATTCCTTTGTCCACTCAAGAAACGTACGGTTATAGATTTCTTTCTGAAAATAAATTATTTTATAATGTATATATCTTTCAAGTATATATATTTATTTCATTTATGAATCTCTATTAAAATTATTTATAGAAATGAGATCACTAAAGGGATTGAAATGGGAAGATTTTTCTCCTTTATATCTCTGATACACATCAGATTTGAATTTTAATTCATTACTTAATGCTGAACGTGGTAATAATTAAAAAATTAAGAGGCCGCTATTTTAATGTACGAATTTCAAATTTCAAATTTATTTTACTCAAATATGTGAAATCTAAATCCATTATATGTCCGTAATATTAATCTTAAGTAAAATTAATACTTTGAAAACAAAAAATGCCATATATAATTATCATTTGCATTTTTGTATTACGAATTTAAAATTTGTTGGTTAATTCTAGAAATATTTTGTTTTATGTTTATGGATCTCTTGCATACAAGATTACGATAAATATTTTTTTCATTGTATTTGCGTTTATTCAAAATGTACATAAATAAAAATCTACTTTTATAAAAAGAATTAGTTAATCCAATTTTATGAAGAAACTAGCGGAATAAAGGTCAAAAACTTTGCTTCCAGTTCGTGATATTTTGCAAATGCTGCCAAACATGCTTTATGCAGTACGTGCTTGTTACAGAGATTGAGAAGGTTATAAATCTATTTTGAGTATTTTTTTTATAGTAGTTGTGTTATTAAGCGTAGAATAAGCAGACCATTTAATAGATATTTTTCAATTTCATGTACTTCAAAATATTTTGACTTTGTATGCATTTTTGTTTCATTATTTTATAAAAGGCTTTGTTGTCCTGTGTAATAATTTATTATTTTTATTTTATTTTCATGCTTGTTTTTCATAAAATTTCATTTGTAAGAGAAAACTTGCTGCATTTACTTCCTAAATGAAAACAAGAAAGAAATATCAAGCGTCAAACATGTATTATTTCGAATCACTATCCTGTACTTCCAGAATAGTGAACAGAACTTCACCGTTAGACAGATGAAAGCAGATTTCAGTAATTACCGTATCGTCTATACATTGTAAAAAAAAATGCAGTAAAATTACGGGCAGAGGCCGGCAGCAGAGATTCCAGTCATACCCCTTAAAAAAAAATCCATGCTCATCATTTTGTGCAGCCCGTAATTTTACGGGGCAAAGTAATATAGAATTATAATGCACAGGATATAATGCACTTTAAAACACAATAACACTTTGCTTACTGTTCCGTAGCACATTGCACGTTAGATATTCATCACAGAATCGCTGAACTTGTCGGGTTAAAATTTTCGAAACACGAGTAAAATGAAGGGTACACCCTAGCGGAGGACAATGTATGGGGTCGTACCGTATTTTTGCTAACATATGGGCTAGAACTGTAAGAATATGTGGATTGCTCTTAATTTTCTAAGTATCTAAGGAATAAGGCCGCTTATTTAGTGGACCACGCCGTTTTTCATCAAATAAGGCTGTTGCCCGTGAAAATTGAATGGCAAACGCTCATAAATTTACAGTTTTTTCTGAGAGTGTAGTTGGAAAGGTACTCGATTTCATTTGTAAAACCCTGTATATGATCTATAAATGTGCATATACACTACATAGTGTGCTAAAAATTAGCTTAGTTACAAAACACATAACACAATCGAAACTTTACCTTCAGCAATTTTCACCAATGGATGGAAATACACTCGAATAATTTTGTACATCACTGTATATTATCTTCAGATTGCTATACACTCCTCGTCTTAAAATAAAATTTAATCCAGGAAAAACCTGTAACAAACAGGTGGAAATGTACTTTCATGTATTACCAGCCATAGACGACAATGTATCCATTTCCTTGCATCGTCCTGCATATGAATTTATTTATATTCTACTAAAATATGTTAATATACTAAATGAAATTCAGTTGGAATTATTTTTACTCAATAAAAAAACATTTTATAAGCAGTTCACGCTCATACACAATAATGTGTTTCAGTTATTGTGTGTAGCACCGTATATGATCTATAAAATTTATACACACCACGTAGTATCCAAAATGTAGTTAAACATAAAAGTACATATCCGTTCTGAAAACGCATATCTAGCTTTTATCATTCATAGATAGTAATGTTACCGAAATATTTTGTATGTTTCTGTACGTGAGCAATAACTGTTATGCGTGCCATATTTTATTGTAAGTATCTTGTAGCACACCTCAGTAATATATATATACACTTCATTCAGTTTGAAATAGTGTAACATTATTGAAATTCATTGCAGCCACTTTTCCCGTAGACCATTATGTAACTAAATTGGTTTGAGTGACCTTGTAAATGAATGATAAATAGTATGTTTAACTGCACCTCCCAAATGCATATTATTTTCATTATGTTTTAAATAGTGTAACAACATAAAATACACCGTCAACAATTTTTCCCAATTGACTATAATGTAATGTTATTTTGAGCGCCACTGTAAAAAACCTATAAATTCTACTCACTCCATTTTCAAGAACGGACCTGCGATATTAAATTTCAGTAACATATAACAATTAAATGACAACCTGGGTATGTTTACGAGATTTGGAGTATGGAGAGATAGCCGACAGACAGACAAATTGAAGTCATAAATACTTTTCAAGTATGTTGGAAAATGTTAAATACACATAAAAAATGTATTTATTAAATACTAGGGGGCTCAGCCCCCTACTCGCTAACGCTCGCCAACCCCCCGTGAATTGCAAAGCAATTCACATTGAGACCGCTACGCGGTCACAGCTCGCTTCCCTCGCTCGCCCCTTTTTTTCAGCAATTCTAGCCGGAATGAGTTCTACTATAAAACATTTGAACATATGAAATTGACAATTTCTTTTAATGTAAAAAAGTAATTCTCCGTTGAAAACACAACTGAAAATGTATTTAGTTGGCGCTACGAATGAGTATATAAATATTTTAAATACTATGAAAAAAGGATCTTTTGTACAGCACGAATTAAATTCATTAGGAAAAAAAAACTACGTAGAAATTATTTTTTACTTCATCAATACATCAACAGATGGCGCCAGGTGTAATCTACAGTTGATTTTTTTTTCTCCGACTTTTGAGTGAGTGAAATTCGTAAATGAATTCTAAATAAGAGTTGAGAATTCATTTGAAATTAACGATATTGCTCATAATTAAAATGAGGAATCATCTCAGACGCTTCGGATTGCGTACATGTTATTTTTTTTTAATAATTGCTAGTTTGAGTTTCATTCTATGGTTTCACTGTTTCACTATTCTCCCACTTACCGCCATATTCGAGGTGGAGTCTAACACAATCTAGTCTTTCATTGGTCTGAGCTCTGGAAACCTCGTTGTTGCCAAACCATAAGTTACAAATTCAGCCCGATTTTCGCGCCACGTAAGACAAATATATATATAGATGTTTTAATGATGTTGGAGATAGTCATTAGTTCAAGATAGGCTTATTGAATAACACAGGCCTACAAAGTCTTTATACAAACAGTCGCTTAATTCAGCTAATAGTAAACGATGAAGAAAGCAATTAATCACATACATGGAATAATGCAACAATGTTATTTTGTTATAGTGATTTTAGGGATGCACACACGTTTACACGATACAAATACATCTCACAGTTTTAAGTACAAGGCCCGTACGGATTATGTAAAAATAACTTGAATTAAATAATGCTAAATTTAGAATTACGTATTTCTGAGCGGAGAGCTTGTCCAAAAGTATTTGAAATAAGAGGAAACACAAAACTTGACCTGTAGTAATTATAATAATAATCCTAATCTGAATCTTAATAATATTATAAATGCGGTTGTATGTGTGAATGTTTGGCAGAAGAAAACGTTAAAACGGGCGATTTAACGTCCCTGTATCTTCCATATAGAAGGAATGTAACACAGAAATGATCATAGGGTAAGTGTTATTTATTATTTTTAAATATTTTTCTTAATAATTAAAATTTTCATTTTTTACAGAAAGAATCAATGAATATTTTTCCTGCAAATTTTAATTAATCATTTTACGTTGCTAAGCAATATCGTTGCCAATAAATACAAAGCCTGGAATAATATTTTCTCCAACAATAAATTTTCAATTTAATGATTTCCACGCGAAAAATGAAAATTAAAAAGAATTGAAAAGAAGATGAATTGTCATAGTATTTGAAACGAAAATATGGAGTGTTTGTTATTATACATGAAGTATGAATGTCAGTTACGTTGAGAAAATGTTTTCTAGCAAAAATTGCTTTATAATTAGAAGACAAAATGAATAATAATTATATAATTACGAAAAGATTTCTGGACCATGGAACTATGAAAATGATCCTCCTTGGCTTGGACAAATATGTCGTCATATTGGAAACAAAACATGCATTGTCAAATAGTCGTAATAATACAAGGAGCATAAAAATCAGTATATAATGAAAGTAGATGAATAATGACGTCATATTTAAAATGAAAAACTGAAATATTTTTTATTGCTACTAATTAATAAGCTTGAATGTCAGTTAGATACAGGACTAACTTCGAGGTGAGGTTTCTTCCAAAATCCACGTTATGATTTCCAGAAAAAGAAAATTAACAAGAATTATATCATTAAAAATATATTTCTCTGGGAACAAATTGACGCCATATTTGAAATTAAACGGGAATTTTCAAATATGTTTTTAAAGGCGCGTGAATCAATTTTATATATTAATAATACAAGAATCAGTAAGTAAAGAAAGTAGATGAGTTTCACGCCATATTTAAAACGAAAAATGGAAATAATTGTTAGACTATACTGATTATTAAGCATACAAATATCAGTTACATACAGATGAGAGTTTCCTGTCAAAATTCTCATCATGATTATTAAGAAAAGGAAAATGAACGCGAATCTATTATTTTAAAATATGATCGTATGTTTGTATTTTGCAACTACTCCTCTTAGATTATCGAACGCAACGTTAACAACGTTTAGTTAGCAACCGTTTATCATCATTGATTCGAGGATGTCATATAAACTCTTAGAATTTAATATTTTAAATAAAATTTCAATATATATATCCGTAAGGCATGGTGACGTCACGGCGACGTCATTGTGAATCACACTGTAACTTTGTGACCGTCGTCGTGACGTCACGTGACGTCGATGTGAAGTCACTGTGACCTAAATGTGAAGTCGTTATGGCCGTTTTCAAGGCTTTCTGTGACCTCACAATGTGACTACTTTGTGAAGTCACCGTGCGACTTCAATGTGAAAAAAGTGACGAATGTGCATCGGATAGGGTGACCAGATTTTACCCGAATCCTATCCGGATTGTTCGGATCGACATTTTTTTATGCTACATATTTGTGACGTTTGTGACGACACTGCACCGAGTCAGGTGACCAAATTTTACCGGAATCCAATCCAGAAAGTTCGGATCGATCTTTTTGGATTTGTTTGGCTACAGAATGGATTTGGATTAGTGGTCGGGTGACCTGATTTTCGTGAACCCGAACTAACCCGAGTCGGGTATAATGTTTTTACTGTAAGTCTTGTTCGGAATAGAATCTTGCATAGGACAGAGTAACCAGATTTTATCAGAAATTGGTGTTACGACACAATTTCTGAAGTCGGCTCGGATCTAGAGTCATGCACGAATCCGGTTATATACTTTTTGAACATGGTTGAATGTCTACTTGAGCATGAATGATGATTGACTGCAATTATATTTTGATTCAACCCATATTCTTACACTAATCCAACAACAACAACAAAATCTCTAGGCCCACAACCCGACCGAACCTGATAAATGATTTCGTATAGATTCGGATAACAAGATTTTACCAAATCCGGATAAGATCGACGATAAGGATTGGATCGGAAATAATTTTTATTGATGCAACTCGCATTCAAATTAAAACTTTGCATCTGATTGGGAAACCGGCTAATGTAGCCGTTAAACAAGAAAATTATAAATGTAGCCGTTAAGCAAGACAATTATAAATGTAAAAAACGCATACTAATATAAAAATACCGTAATTTCGCGCGTATGCGCCGCACCCTATTTAAGTCTTTTTCAAACCGGAAATTTTATTGAAAATAAGAAGTCAAATAAGTTCTAAGCAGAAGTAAGTCACATTTTATTTAAAATAAATTCTGGTAGGAAATCGAATTGTCTGAGGTACGGCGTATACGCGCGAAATTACGGTAATAGATGAATCCATCAAAAATTATAATAAAAGTAAATATTTCAATAATATGAAATTCTGTTGTGCAAATAACAACTTTTTAAATTAACTCCTACTTCTATTTGTTTTGTGTAACCACGAAAAATATTGACAATAATTAAAACTATGCTATTTTGCTATTAAGTATTGAAGTCTTTAAATGTGCCATATTTCCCTTCTCTCAGTAACACGAAACTTTCTGACACATTTATGAACAAATTTTTAAACGTGCGGCACTTGCATGCCTGATTATTAAAGTGATTTGGAATGAATAGCGTTTTCCATTTTTTAGATGTTATTCCATTTTTAGTCCTCCTATAAGTACCAAAATATGGCATGTATATATTTAATCCTACCCTAGCTTTGATCGACACATTACCAAATAAAATGGAATCTGTCTGACACTCCAAACATTCATATGCATTGACTACATTCAAGAAAAAGAAAAATCATTATCATCAACCTAACCAAATGTTACTGCTTTTTTCTGATTATTTGGCTATAATGTTTGATAAATTAATTAGAATTAAACAAACTGTATTGCTTGATATTTTTGATTAAATTATCTTTCCAGCGGTATAAAGCTTTTATGATATAACTAAGAAATATTGGGTGTTATGAGCCATCAAACTTTAAAAAAAAAACATTGTTCCCAAAAGGTTTCCACAATTTTGGCCATTACTGTATGTACAGCTAGATTCGCGATTCATTGGCGATTTCAGCTGTTATGTGACATATTTTGTTATTCTAAAATCATCACATTTCTGGAGGATTCAGAATGGAAATTGAAAAAAAATTTGAATTTTTTGAAGGGTCCTATGTTTTAAGGTGAAAAAATTATAAAGGATTTTTTAAAGGACTCAAGTTCTTCTTGACCTGCTTACATATCATATTTTCTATGTTAACATTTTAATGGTAGTCACTGAACATGAAAATATATAAAGAAAAAAGTATCAGAATGCAGCCATTACATTTTGAATACATTATTTTATAAATTAAATTTCAATTTTTCCAATTTGAAAAAATTGAAAAATACCCCTTCAGAAAAAAACGGAAAAAAACTCAGTTTCCCCCCCCCCCCCAAAGTTTCCGTTTTTTTCCCGAGTATTCCCATCTCTAATCTTATATATTTAATTAATAAAAATATCAACACAATGTATTCTATCATATTCTGGGGTCCAGATTTTAGATGATATTTTAAAAAAATAATTATACGTTTAATTTATTAAGGATGATTTTGGAAAAATATTTGATTAAAGTTGCCCTCTTTGAAAGAGAAAAACAAAAATTTAACCTACAGATCAAAATAGACTATTATTTATAATTATATTTTAACCCTTTGGGGCTCAACAACATCGATTTGAAAAATATATACTCACATGATAGAATACATCATTTTAAGAAAGTAAAAAGTAATTAAAAAAATTAAATCATAAAAATAAAAATTATTGGCTAAAAGAGTATTTTTCATATTTGTAATAAACAGAAAATTACATAGCTACTTCTCATAAATATTGTCCTTTTTTAATACAAAATTCTAAAGTGTACGAACTTACCTTTGTAAAAAATCTATTTTTGAACGTCTCTGGACTTTTAAATGCAACAAAATTTAGTTTACAATAACGGGGTGAAACTGTTCAAATGATAAATAAGACTTTTATATGAAAAATTAATTTAGCATTGTCGTATGTTGAGAATTCTGTGAACAATTTATATTAACTTCTGTGTTGAAATATAACAGTAATAAATAAAATCGCCTTTTTAAGCTCACTGTAAAAAACTTTGACTTTTGGGTATGTGTACAGATATGCAACATGGTGATACAAAGGGTTAATTCATTTTGCAACAGGGTTTGAATGCAGTAAAATATATTACTTAAAAACAATATTTTGGTTATTAAAAATATAATTTTATTAATTGATTGTCAAATTTATAATTTTATTTAGGAAATTATATATTTATATAAGTAATAGATCTTACTAGGGATTATTTTTTGAAAACACAGATCATAATTGTTTATAATGACACAGCACCACACCTACTCTGTTTGGCGTCTAATGTGAGTCATTTTTTAACGTTTTACTGCAGATTTTAGATGCATCGATAGTGATACATATCATATATGTATCATATGACGCAGATGAAGGATCTATCTGGTTCGATATTTGGTGACGGGACAATAACCACAATAACCTTCTGTAATTCTGATATCACCATCAATAGAACAAGTAGATTTAATAGAATCTGAATAGACAGAATATGACAGAATATGATAATTAAAAATAACATGCCCCTGTTAATAATAAATGTTTAATAATAGTACCTACATATTTTGAAATTTATAACTATAAAATGATTCAGGAAATGAAACAGTAACATTAATCATCTGATTAAAATCGTTGACATACTGCTATTTATTTAAAAAAAATAAACATTCTAAATTTAATAAACTTTATTTTTATAAAAATTAAATTAATGAAATATATAGCTTTTGTAAAAAACTCATATGGAATTAATTGAAAAATTTATAATTTAATAAAAATATAACAAGTAACATAATATTTCTTCATACCAATTTTCCTTTGTCATCATCTTCAATATTCTGTATTGATATAATCCAAATAACGTAAGCTTCGCTTCTTTCGGCGAAAATAATTCGTCCAAATCTGGTACAGTATCATTGACCGGACTCAAATTTCACCGCGCCAATAAAAACTGTACCTTTCTCGAACGTAATTTTTAATCAAATATGTATATGCGAAGTTCTGTGCAGGTTTTTGTTAAATTTTAATTCCACATTCATTATACACCTCTATTGTCCAAGTACTTTATCCCACTTCCATCCCTACACTGTTATTTTTTACTTATTAAGAATTTCGTACTATGACTCTGACGTCGATCTGCAGACGATATTTTCAAAACATCTGCCTGCTTAGAAGGGCAGATGATTTTTGTTTCTTATTATAAAGTTTAGGTTAGAGTAGAAAGTTAAATACGGAATATTTTTTGAGACACTCTCCAATTAAAATTTATTATTTGAAGAAGTATTTTTTATGCATTTGATCTTATTTTTTTCGATTAGTTTCACAATAATTTCAATTTAAATGATTTGTAAGTTCCTTTTTTGTAAACTGAAACAATGCTATTATAATATTTATGGCATATCAAATAAAATATTGTTTAAATTTTGGAGTATATAATAAATATTTTAATGGTCAATAATGCAAGATCGTTTAACAAAAACAGTAACATTTGTATCAAGCGTAATAAATGCAAAATATGATCATAAAAAATAGAAAAGGTTATCGCGGGAGAGGGGAGGAGGCATTTTTTCTTTTTCAACCTTTCTTTTTTTATTTATTAATATCCTGTAGAATAAAACAGCTTGTAAAATAGCAATATTTTTTAAAAATAAATTTCTGATAAATGAAAAGGGAAAAGATAAATAATTATTTATGTCATGCATTTTGCATATGTTTCGTATATTTCATTTTATCTTCGGAAAATGTTAAATTTATTTAAGAAGTATGAAACAAGTACCAAAATATATATTAGAAGAGGTACTTAATCTACTTAAACACTAACAGAAAAACAATTATTATTGGAAATATACAGGTGTTTTTATTATAATAAATGTTTGTTCATCACAACCTACCTCCCTTCACAAAAACAAATCTTTAATTACCCCATCTGTATATTATTTTCTGCCGTAATTTACAATTAGCACAAATAGGGGATCCAACCCGGGTTCCTCGGGTTATAGAATATAGCATATATATAGATATATATATTCTTAAATTGAAAATTCTAATTTTGCATTTAATACTTTTTTTTTATTTTACATTTAATACATTATTTTAGATTGTCCACTAACAACACCAAAAATAATTTTCATATTAAAAATATCAATTATGTATTTAAATAAAGTTTTAAAATTCATTAGTGATACTTTCGTATTAGTCGCATGTCAGGTTTTAATTAGTCGAAGATATCGCCACCTGTATATATATATATATATATAATTTATTTTGTTTGTTTGTTTATTCTAATAGTTTTAGTAGTTTAAGCGAATAGTTTGATTTTATGTTTATTAAATTTGTGTTTTAAAAGAACATGAATTCCTATTTTTTATGAAGTTTTTAATTTCGATGTTGAATATTAGTCGGAAATAAACGCTGAATTATGGGAAATTTATTATTGTAACATTTTGTATTTAAATGGAAACGTTTTAATCTGTTTTGATTGGAATGCCCTCAATAGAGAGATTTAAAAATAAAAACATGCTTGAAAATTATTTTTTAAACCATAAAGAATAGTAAATTGAAGTACAGTTTCAAGCATATTGCATTTGAAAGAACATTTTTTTTTTCCGACGATTAAATATCGAAATTGTGCAATGTTTCGTAGTTAAAAAAAATCACAGTAAAAGCGTTATTTAATGTTCACTTGTTGCCACCGTCAACATACCGTCATTGTTACTCTAATATATGATTTCGCTCTATAATATAGATTGCTGTTCTAATTTTAAAAAAGTTGTTGTTTTTCACATAATATGAAAAGCAAATGAAAATGTGTCTTAATTTTAAAATATTGTTCATGGAGTACATGCAGAATTATGTTTGTATTATAATTTATAATTTCATATTGATTGAAATTTATCTAATTACGAAGAATTTTCCTGTAGGTCGATAAATAAATAAATAAATAAATAATTTTTTAGGGGTCATAAAATCACTCAGAATCAGACTTTTTAAGTGCATTGAGGCATTCCTGATTAATATATTTCTCCTCTTTTTCATATATATATTTCAAATTCCCATTTTGGTCAAACTGGGACTTCAAAACATAGAGGTCTTTTGACCACACAGGTGACATAACGTTTGTGACTTGCAGTAACGTCACAGTGACGTCACAAAAATAAAAGAAAATGTCAGAAACATGTTTTTTACATTGAATATTTATTTTGTAGTGTTTTTGTAATTTTTTTAAAGTTTCTAAGCAATTCACATTTTAGTCACAGTGTGACTTCACTGAATGGTGGTATTTCAGTCACATATGTGACGTGACGTACGTGACTCACAGTGACGTCACTGTGACGTCCCTGTGAACATACATGCTATACGGGTATATATATATATATATATATATATATATATATTGTAAACGTTAACGAAATTTCTGTAAAAACGGCAACTAAATTACTTCACGATTGTGGATAAAAAGGATATATAAAACGAATTAATATATTTTTCATGTCATTTTCTCATTAAAACTTAAAAAATAATTGATTTTCAATTTGAAAAGATGGTGAAAAAAAATCTTGATTACAGTAAAATTTTCGAAAAATAAAAACATATTTCCACATATTCAAACTTTATGAATCAAGTTATTCTGCAGAGCAAACATCGTCTGCCAACACATTGTCATTTAGAAATCAATATTTGCTTCAGCTACCGGTGAAATCAAGGAGGCAAATTTAAGCTCCTTGCATTTAGGTGTACAAATTATTGCTCCCTATTCGCAAGAATTTAATTTAAAGAAAAATCATATATCATTTCTAATTAATTATATTTGAAGGATGGCTGTTAAAACATTTCACAAAGTCGTTAAAAGTAAAATGGTTTATCAGGTAAAATTGACATTTGATTTTACCTAATTCGTCAATTTCCACGATTTTATTTGGCCCTCCTTTTTCCATTGGTTGCAGTTTCATTTTTGAGATTATGTGGCTCAAAATTAACTTTTTAAAAATTGAGTTATATCAATGCCCCTATAACAAAGAAATACCGCATTGTCTTCCATGGAATGTGATAAAGCGTTAGATAATTATTTACATTTTCAATTAATGGGAGTAAAATATTTTTCAAAATCAATGCATTTATTCTTCTGTCAATGTTACGTGAACGAAGTCACGGGTAACAGCTAGTAATAATATTATGTAAACTTTTAAAATGAAGTAATTTTAAAAAAGGATTTTTATTTTGTTAAAGGTACTAACATGAAAAATATGATAGGGATCCAAGAGAAATGTTATTGAGCGCCTTATGACTTCTGCTAAAAGTGATTTGTACAACTGTGATATAGAAAACGTTTCTTCTTTTAGTATACGTAATCATACACGTAGCAACATCGTCCCCTGTATTTAGTTTTATAAATAAATTAATTAATCTCTAAAATATCAAGAGAGAGATATGATTGATAAAATCCACACTGTTAAATGTACGAATTGAATTAAAAAATAAAATGTTTACTACTGAGTAAACCAACACTTCTACAGATCTAGCAGTTCGTTTTTAAAACTGTTATTAAATTTATGCATGTTTTTGTGCGTTAGATTGTACTGCTGACCTCAAATTTTAAAATATAGAAACGGCAGTTTATTTTATTTTCTAAATAAAAAAATTATACCTTTGGTAATTTAAGTTTTTCTTTTGGTGAAAAAGTTTTATTTTTTATTAACAACTGTGAGTCAGTTTAAGAACATGTATATATATACATACGTTCTCTCAAACAAACATTTATTAATTTGGTTTTGTACTTAAATAATTAGGATGTGAAAATGTATCGTATAATGTCAAATTTGTTTAAAAATACATTCATTTTGCATTTATATGTTGTTACAAGATAATAAATTGTGTGTTTGCATGTTTAAATTTAATTTGATGACACTCTAGTTAAGCAAATTAAATAGAATAAAAACGGTATTAAAGCATTAGCTTTAAAAACATGATTTTAATAAGCATTATAATACTTTGATAAGCAATTTCTCAAGTCTAATGGGAAAAGTTTAGAAATATTTTTCAATGAAATTCATTTTCTTTCACATTAACAATACATTCATATTTTAGTCTGATTGATAATTCGTAATTCTCTTTATACATTTTATTATAATTCTCTCAAACAAAAATTTCATTTACTGATTCTTGTTTAATGGCCATGCAAACTATTTCAATGCGTCTGAGAAATCTTATTCACTTTTCAATAAAAAATATTATTTTTTAAGTGTCTCTTTTTTCTTTAAAAACTCTATAGATAAAATATTCCTGTAATGTTTTAATATTTGATATTCTATCGTCGTCATTGCTGCGGGAAATATCGAAATTACAGAAATATGCTAATACAGTACAATAATGGATATTTAGACATTTTTCTTATCAGTAAAGTATTATAGCGACTGTTTTCTCAATCATATATTCGAAATACATAAGTAAGTGAAATCCTGTTTAACTTTTTACCTTTTTCTTTTATACAGAACATAAGAATCTGGTAACTATTTTATTTGTGAATAAAATAATACATAGAGTTCAAATTAATATTCAAAGTATCATTTACGGAATATCGCCTAATTTCTTCCACATTTCAAAAATGTATAAACATTTAACTTATTATTTTGGAAAGAATTTTACACCTTAATAGGAAACACTATTTCTGTAATTCGAAAAATGAATTACATAATGAATATGACAACGTACAAAATCAATTGCTTTGCTAAAAATCCTAATTTTGGTTGAAAAAATGGGGTTTTTTTAGCAGCAATATGTGCAGTTTGAACATAAAGCACAACCGTATGTTAATATTAAGTTAAAAACTTGTTGATAATGTTATTAACAGAGTTTAAATAAAGCAATGCACTATTGCAAACGTATATAATGCAATCCAAGGTACTATTTCTTGGGTATTTCAGCTTGTTTTCTGGATCTTTTATCCGTGACAAAGCATACAAAATGTCTATTTTACATAAAAATATGATATTCTTTACCAATATATTTTACATACAAAATTTGAAAAAAAAAATCCATCAATTCCTCTCATTATGCTACTGCAAAATCTTTCCACCATAATCAAAATAAGAAAAAACAAGAACGGAAAACCACTCTTCAAGCATACTTTATGAAACCCTTTTCAACACATCTAGAAAACTGTAACGAAACTTCACCGTTAAATGAGGTGAAAGAAGATTTGTAGCAAACAGTTTAGGAAGCATCTATCACATTTAAAAATCCAGTTTCAGCATTTACCTTCCATAGTCTCAAAAGTAGCCAAATTATTATGTGCAGCCCTGTATATGATCTATAGGCATATATACTACATAGCATGATAAAAAAAAATAGTTCAGTTAGAAAATTTCCTTTTTTGAAATTTTCGCCAATCGATGGAAATGCTCTCGAAAGTTTTTGTACAGTCCTGTATATTATCTAAAGATTTTTGTGCACACTACATATTAAACTAAAATTTAATTCACGTAAAAAACGCATAAGGTAACTTAAAACTTACTTCCAGTAATTACCAGCCATTAACGACAATGTATCTTGTTCTATGCGTAGCCCTGTTTATGAATATATTTATATTCCACAAACTTATATCAATCTATTAAATATAAATCAGCAGGAAAATGCCTAACGCAAATAAAAATACCCTTAAGCAATTTACTCTCATAGTTATTTTATCTTACGAATTCATTTGTGTAGCGTTGTATATGATCAACAGAATTTGTTCACACCACGTACTATGGCAACATTTAGTCAAACCTAAAGATCCAAGTCAAATTTTAAAACGCAC
Organism: Maratus michaelseni; assembly: GCA_963931845.1. Taxonomy (NCBI): domain Eukaryota; kingdom Metazoa; phylum Arthropoda; class Arachnida; order Araneae; family Salticidae; genus Maratus; species Maratus michaelseni. The sequence continues at coordinate 403,650,004 of OZ007592.1, forward strand.
TTATCACACATAGACTACAATTATCGAACAAAGACTGTAACCGAATTCTTTTGTTTGTCTGTGTAAATGAACGATAAACGCAATGCAGAAGATATTGTTCGGTGAGCAATTTATAATGCATATCAGTAATACACATTATGTTTTAAATAGTGAAACATCATTAAATTACCTTGCAAACGATTTTTCCCTGTTGAACATTGTGTGACACAATTTTTGTGTGACCCTGTAAATGAATAATAAACGCTTTGTACACAATATTTTAGAAAATGCATGTTTAAGTGCGCTAGATAATTGTATATTAATTTCATCATGTTTCGCATGGCGTAACATGTTGAAATCGCACTTGAAACGATTTTTCCCATTGACCGTATTGTAACTGAATACTTTTGACTGCCTCTGTACATAAACTATAAAGGCTACACACTTCATTATCAATGGGAATCATGCTATAGTAAGTAACGATCACATACAAAAATTTCAGGGAAATGCGAGTATATTTACAAGAGTTAGAACACAGACAGACGGCAGACAAACTGATGTCATAACCACGTTTCAACTAGGTTGGAAAGTGTTTAAAATGATAAATAATCTCTGATAATAATAATGATAGATAATTTTTCCCTGTTGAACATTGTGTGACACAATTTTTGTGTGACCCTGTAAATGAATAATAAACGCTTTGTACACAATATTTTAGAAAATGCATGTTTAAGTGCGCTAGATAATTGTATATTAATTTCATCATGTTTCGCATGGCGTAACATGTTGAAATCGCACTTGAAACGATTTTTCCCATTGACCGTATTGTAACTGAATACTTTTGACTGCCTCTGTACATAAACTATAAAGGCTACACACTTCATTATCAATGGGAATCATGCTATAGTAAGTAACGATCACATACAAAAATTTCAGGGAAATGCGAGTATATTTACAAGAGTTAGAACACAGACAGACGGCAGACAAACTGATGTCATAACCACGTTTCAACTAGGTTGGAAAGTGTTTAAAATGATAAATAATCTCTGCATTTTTTATACTACAGAGTTAATAACACCATAAACACTAACTTAATAAAAACATTCCATTGTACTTCTCACGAATATCTACACACTATCTTTATTTAAAATAAAGTTAACATTTTTGTGAATAAATATGAGGTTTTAAAGAGACACCTTTCTTAATAATGCTAACAGTAATCGCATTTTTATGGTAATTTCATCTAATATAAATAGTGGTGGTCAAATGATGCAATACAGACAACTAAACTGCGAACTAAAAAGATTGCTTATGAATATAAATGACTGGAACACAAGCAAATAGATTTTACGAAGGCGGATAAAATATAAAGGAGACATTTTTAATATCTATAGTATTGTTATACATGCTGTCATTGCAATTATGATAAGTTATTTACGGTCTAAATATTTGTTTGACATAATTTTACTCTGCATATAGTCCTGTATTTAGTCTCTAGTATTATGAAAAAACCCAAAGTACCTAGTGCGGTTCCTCAAAATATAATTATCAAACTTTCAACAAATCAAAATGTGAAACCTATTGAAATTTGGAAACAGATTGAATGTATATTCGCCTCCCACTCCAAACAAAAAAAGAGAGGGAGAGAGAGAGAGAGAGAGAGAGAACACACCTTATATTTTAATCACCAGACTGTCTCATAAAAAATGGTAATAGACATTCGACTGAAAGGTATGTCGTCTTTTATTTTAGGATAAAAAAATAACTTTAAGAAGGTGTCTTCATACTGAAATTGTACCAAACCCAAACTCTGAACTTTTCAACGCGAACACCCAATATTCGCAGTATTTTTATTTTTTTGCTACCTGTTACTTTAGATATTAATCGGAAACACATTCTGTCAAATAGTTCAGATATGATAAAGATTTAACACAAAACAGCCGAGAATTGACATCCTAAAACAGCCGTCGGTGTCATTGTGGAACCATTAATTTAATTAGGCAAAATGGACGCTATAAATTCGAATTTAACACTATATTAAGTCATTGTACTTTCATTAAGCTTATATTGTTACATTTTAGCAAAAGAACAATGAATTATTTTATAGAAAAACACATTGAATCAAGTTAAATTTCACATTTAAAGAAAATTAAACAAATATATTTAAATAAATAAGTAAATAAATGTGTTAATTTAATTCACATTATAATATTTAAGCTTTCTGTCAGATCTATAGGATATCTATAGCATCTATCTAAGAAACGTATTAGGGGGAAAATCGTTCATTATAACCATACATTTGTTATAACACTCATCCACTGTAGTGGAGTATCTATTGTAAGCACTGTAAATGTAAAATCCGTTGATTGCCAGTACGATTTTCGTTAGTTTTACGGAATTTTTTCTTCAATAAAATGATTTCGTTAATGTGTCAGAAATTATCGAATATGGATTTAAGAATATCCTTGATAGATAAGAGTGCTAAAAGTCTAGTTTTTTTTTGTCATTTGCGTTATTTTTTTATATTTTTACACTCTAACAAGAATTGCCGTACAATGTTTACCAGTACATGTTTTTTTTTTTTTTTTTTTTTTTCAGATATTTTATTTTTAGAGTGCAAAAATAATAACAAAAAAATCGCACAACTTTAGAGAAAATTGAAAATTTGTATAAGCTGTCAGAGAAGCAGATTTGTTCTGCTTGGTGTCAAATAACACCAACGAACGTTCTCGGTGATTTGGCTGTAGTTTTTTTGAAACTCGAATTACATAATACAAATTTAGACAGTTTGCTCATTACGTAAACTGATTAAAAGTCATTAAATTGGAAATAATATAGTTAAAAAAATGTGTATCCAAATAAGGCTTAATTCGGTTTGGTTTCAAAATGACTACAATGGACGTTCTAGTGTTAAACATTTGAACTGTTAATGTTAATTTAATTTATAATAGTTCGAAAACGGATTGCAATGGGGTAGTTTTTAAAGAATAGCTCAACATCTACCTGGGGGAGTGAGATGCAATTTAAGATTCCCATATTTGAAGCTTCCAGAAATCGTTCTCTGTTTTTCAAATATTACATATTAAAATTCATAAATTAAGACATTTCGAAAATTTAAATTAATTTTCGAAAATATAATGAATTGTAAACTGTAATTTTTTAATTGTAAACTCCATTTTTTTGTAATTTTGTAATTTGTAATTTCTGTAATTTGTAGTTGTAATTTCTAATTGTAACTGTAATTTTTTATTGTAAACTGTAATTTGTAATATTATATATTACAATTCTTAAATTAAAACATTTCGAAAATTTAAATTAATTTCCGAAAATATTATGAAGCGTAAACTATAACTTTTTTAACAGATATCGATTTCTAGAAGATGCAAATATGAAATCCAAGATTACAGCTGATTCCTTGAGTTCTGCTTACACAACTAACCCCAGTGCGATCTGATTTGCAATAATTACAAACGAATTTAACATACGAAATTGTAAATTTTAAACCTTCCTAATAGCTAATTTATTTGACCGAATTGCTTCCCGTTTGGTATTGCAAGATAAAAGGTACAGGAAAATGAATCTCCTGCCAAAATTAGGTGTTCGTGCTGAAAATTTAGAGTTTAGACAGTTCCAGTATGAAGTCAAATCGATGTCTTTTTTTTATTCAATATAAATTGAAATAAGGCCTAATTCCCAATCGAATGGCTATTTTAATTTATTTCTAGGAAAAATTTGGTGATTGAAATGTACGGAGTGTTCTTTTTTTTTTCTTTTTTTTTTTTTTTTTTTTTGCCTGCTGTAAAATTCGGAAATTAAATCCTGTACAATTCTCATTTATGTAAATAGCATAAGCTGTTTAAAAATAGCCGTGAATTAGGTGAAGGAAAGCAATACATCGAATCGGAAAAGGTCTCTTTTACCGCACAAAAGTGAAATTGCTTCAATGAGGCAAAAACTGATGAAGTTTAAACTAATAATTTCGGGATATGCGGGACATTTTGTACGTCGGTTATCTTAATGAACAACGTATATCAGGGTGCGCCAAAAGATCATTAAAACATTAAAAATTCATTAAAAAGAAACAAATGATGCTAAAAATTGTGTTTTCAGGAATGGGATTAGAGTGAGATCGGATATTGTTAATAAAAAAACAAACAAATTTTGGTTAAAAAATCACCAATAGATGGCGCTGGCATGCCTAATAAGAAGCAGATTTATGCAAATCAGGCTGTCAATAAAACACCTCAATGCACATAAATTCTTCATTCGATACCAGCAGTATACTATTCTTACCAGTTCAAGTGTTGTTGGTTAAACTCTTTTACAAGAATGGGGAATCAGAAACCGATGCATTGAGAAAATTCCGCACGTCAAAAGAGTCAAGACGAGAAAAGAGCCCGTTTCATATGCTGGGATACTGACGCTTGCAGACTCTTTGAATAAACGAACCGTTTGGAAGAACTCCCTAAGTGTAAGGCCCTATTTGACACCTGCTCCATATTATGCATACCAGCGCCATCTATCGGTAATTTTTTAACCATTTTTTTAGTTATTAAAAAAAATCCGATCTCCTTCTAATCCCATTCCTGCAAACCTTCAATTTTTTAACATCATCTGTTCCTTTTCAATAAGTTTTTAATATTTTAACAAACTTATGGCGCACCCGGTATAATGCAGTTTAGTAATGTTATTTTTGGAGAAGATTAAAGCTGCACATCAGTCCTGAAAAGTTCTATCAGAATCAGAATGTCGTTTGACTACGGGACAATGCAACATGACACACGACAGGAAGGAAGAAAATTTCAGGGTAAAATCACTGGATCGCAAATCGTTCCCTTATACTCCTAACTTATCATCTTCTGACTAACATTTTTTTTTTTTGGATCACTTTAAAGAAGCGTTAACAGGTGCAATATTTTCATCACATAAGTAAGTCAAAGAATTTTTGCGCAGTGTGATTCATACACGTCCTAATTCTTTTTATTACACAGAAATGAAAAACTTTCAATATGATGCAGAAAGTGCGTTGATGTTACAGAAAACTATATAAAAAATAACATTGATATAATTTTGAGGAAAAAATCAAAAGTAATATTTTAATAAAGTCTCCATTATATTTGATCCACCCTCGTATGATGTAGGTTAGGATTAAATTTGTATAAATAAAATTATATGTATCGAAAAATTTAATAAAAAATTGTGTGTATTTAAAAAAAGTCATTATTTGAATATTAACTGAAAATTTAACGATTCAAGTTACCTAAGTAGTTTTTGCTGTTACAGACGTTTAGAAAAGCTGTAGTTGTAAATCAAGTCTTCACATTTTTAGAGATCCAAACTGTTACATAGTTATAGGAAGCTTAGACTACAGGGTCTGTTCTGAAATTAGTAGGACTGATTTTTTCCTGAGCGAATGGGTATACGATAGGCGGTTTGCGCGTACACGATCGGTGGAGGGGGATATTGGGAATGCTGGTAAAAATCGGCAGTCGGCTCTCGGCCGTTGAAGGGAGCAGGTCTCTTGTACTGTGAACCCCTGTCGAAACGCCTCGTCACAGAGAATCATGGAGCGTTTTTTGGAACAGCGATACGCGATCAAATTTTGTGTAAAGCTTGGTAAAACGGGCAAAGAGACTCACGACAGGATTAAAGAGGCCTACGGTGATGCTGCCATGGGTAGATCGGGTGTTTTTGAGTGGCACAAGCTGTTCCAAGAAGGTAGAGAAAGAGTGGAAGACGACGACCGCTCCGGACGCCCTTCGACCAGCAAGACCAAAGAAAATGTGTCGCAAGAAAAAATTTTACTGACAGTGATCGTAGGAGGAGCATCAGAATGATTGCTGATGAATTGAGCATTCCTCAAACCCAGGTTTTTGAGTTCGGCTGCACCATGACAACGCGCCGAGCCACAAAGCGTTTCGCGTAGTAGAGTATCTTGCCCAGCACAATGTGGCAACGCTGCTTCACCCCCCCTCCCCCCTACAGCCCCAACTTGGCCCCGTCAGACTTTATTCTATTCCCGAGAATAAAATTGGTACTCAAGGAGAAGCATCACGGCTAGGTAGAGGCGGTTCATCAGGCCGTGACGAGGGACTTAAACAGCATTCTGGTCCAGGTGTTCCTGGAGACATACGAAAAGTGGAAAACTCGTTGGCAGCAGTGTGTAGATGCGAAAGGGTGCTACTTTGAAAAATTCTAATCGTTTGTACTATTCTCATGAATAATTTTTTTTTTAAATGAGTCCTACTACTATCAGAACAGACCTTGTATTTTAGATTTTGAACATATTATTACTGGATAAGGCCCTTGATAGAAATTGTGAGAACGGGATAACGTTTCTGTATTTTTCTATATGTGTCTATATTTCATATAAAATTACCAGAGCGTTGCAAAGATTCTATCTCGAGTTTAAGGTCCTATATAACTGTTATTTTTTAATCCCCTGTTTATGGGCCACTGATGGACCACTGTTGACATATAATAAATAATATGTAGAGTTGATTATTTTTTCTTTTTTTTTTACGATGATACAGCAAAATTAGCAGATTGAACATATTATTATTAAAAATTAAAATATAAGAATATTAAACAAGACCGGCATGATTCTGACATAAATTCCGTTTGTCTCAAATACTTCTATTGTTATTTCTTGCAATGGATTTCATTGCAATTTCTGTTTACTGAAACACAAAAAAGGACTACATCGAAAAATCTTATACATTTGTTTTTGCATATCTGGTGCTCGAAATCCCCATGAAACTCGAAGTACGTGGCACCGCATAAAACATATAGTTACTCCACTGCTTACAAATTATACAGTGCCTTTTTAAAACATGTCACATTATGATGTTGTGCAAATTATTATTACATGACCCTGATTCTATTATTATTCTACTGTAAATAAAATAAGATAATTTGAGTAGCATGTTTTAATGTAATTTTACAATTATAAATGTTAACGTTCTGGCTGTACTAGAAAGGTTGAATTTGATTTTGTGGTATAGAATTCGAAATGTTTGGAATCCGCGGTCTAGTTACATATATTATATATATATAATAATAACTTCACTGTCTCTAAACTTTAACTTATTGCTCCCCTTTTTAAAGAGAGATGGCAGCACCAGCATTTCCTATTTTTATTTGAAGCTAGACGACAGCCCTAGCCACTCTCTTTTTTTCATTATTATTTTCCGCTGCCTGTCGTGATTCAACATTTCTAATGCTTAGAATTGATCTTCACACTTTTGCATCTTAATTAATCCTTAGCTCACTTTATTTTACTGGTGAGTTGTGTCTATTATATTTTAGTTTTTTATCTATAACAGATGGATTACAATTTAATTTTTGGATTTTTTTATTATTTAAATTTTTTTTTTTTTTGGGGGGGGGGGGGGGGATTTTGAATATATTATAACGAGCTTAGCATTGTCAATTTTAGGCTTAATGCTGACAATATTCGAAAAAATAACATATCTTTACTATGGATTATTCTTATGAAGCTTCATTGACGAATCCACAAATATTCATTGTTTTTCATATTTTCATTTTCATTTTATTTATTTTTTTAATTTTTGCAATATCTTTTCCTTTAATTTTCATACTATATTTTCCTTTGATTTTCACACATATGATTTTCACACATATACTACAACTATGACAGAGCGCTATTTATGTTAATGAAACAGAGATAACTCGTCTAACTATTTCTATATCAATTTAAAACTTTTTCAGAAATTTGTAGACATAACTCTTTTAATTATACATTTTTCTTTTTTATATTTCTAGAATTTATAAATGTGTAGATTAATGAATAAGTAAGTGTTTATGTAAGATTCGCTATAAATATATCGATTAAGAAAATTCACTACATTTGTTTCTTTACTTAAAATTTATAATTTTCCCCCAAAATATTAAATTTTATGCTTTTATATAATGCATAAAATTCCGCAAGGATGCAGAAAAATGTCTGATCATCTTTGTCTCACAAAAGAAGACTTCATTAATGTAAGTAAGATGTCCACTATTGTTCGTGATATTTCAAAGGCACTGTCAAATATTTTGCAGATGGTACGTGATATTGTCTCTGTCGGAGAGGTTTCGGGGGCCTTGATTTTATTTTAAGATGATTTTTGCATGCATGGTAGATTATTTAATAGACAGTAAGAAATGATTTTTTGAAGGTTTATGTTCTTTTTGTGTTCTTTAACTATAGTTGTATTTCTGTAACAGTTTGTGCAGTAAATAATATAAAAGTTATAGTATTTCAAAATCTCAAGAAAAATTTAATCATGGGATATTCTGCTATTAAAGTATTTTGTTTTGATTTTTATTAAAATTTTAGAATAAGAAGAGGGAAAAATAATAACCACTCGGTAAAATATATATATATATAATATATATGTATGTGTGTGTGTATGTGTGCATGTATGTATGTATATATTTATGTATATTTATGTATATATACATATTTATATATAAATATAATATTTATGTTATATTAACTGTCTGAAAGTAGTTTCTTATTTTATTGGCTTCGGTAATATTTGTGATGTAACGAATAATTAAGAAATGCATCTAAACCGAGAAAGAAAAGTACATAAAAGTATATGTTATATAAACAAATTTTAATATCCAAGTAAAGACTCAAAACAAAAAGAAATGTATGTGAAATAAGAAAACTGTCGCAATACTACTTTTGGTGCATATAGCAATATAAATCTAACTATCCCTATTATTACGATAGTAATTTGATAAAAATAATGAATAATTTGATGTATAAATTTGTATTAATATTTTTTCTTAAAATTGTATATATATATATATATATATATTCACTGTTTATATACATAATTTCAATAATAAATATTTTATTTTATAATTTCTTATATACAAAATTAGATAAGTTTAAACATTATTGACAAATATATGTATTTTTAAAGCGTTCATTAATTATTGTACTTGTTGTCCGTGCTATTTTTGCTTAAACATGGGAAAATATAATAAATTATTTTGTAATTATTACTTATTACTCAACAGCAGATTAAAATCAGACAAAATCAGATCACGTTAATACCCCAAAAATGGAAATTTTCTATAATAAAAATCTAGCCAAAAACATAACATATTGCAATAAAATAAAAATAAATAAATACAATCAATAAATTATTTGATTACTTTTAATTTAAGTACTGATTTTTTCTGAAAACAGTTCATAGAAAGTTATAACGATCCTTGATCTTTATAATGGGTGTAGCGTTATATCTTTCTTAATAAATAAAATTGCATGATAAATAAATAAATGATATGAAACTACTAAATGGCTAATTTAACAACTTATATTTAATACAAGTAAATAATATTTATTAAATTCTGTAAAACCTTTGATGGCGGAAACTGACCTGAAATGTCAAAAAGAAACTGAAGAACATTTTTGAAACAAAAAATTAAATTATTAATAAATGTCTAACTAAAAGACCTTCACTTACTAAAAACACTTGTCATTTATCAAATAAAGTAAAATCTTTGAATACGAAATATGTATATAAAAGAAACTTCACTCAAACGACGATTTCGCTCGTAATAAAAAATAAATGATTAAATGATTTATTTAAAAAGGATTGTTTAAGAGAAAAGTTCTGTATTTACTGAATACAGTAAAACTTGCTAAGACGAAACCTTTCTATAATGGAAACCTTAAACATTATAAATGAGAAATAATTATTAAAACTGAGGAGGATAAATGGACATACAGAAAATCATACGGATATTTGGCAGTTTATTTTGACCGTTTGTACCATTTTCCTTTTTTACTTTCTTCTATCTATAACAGAAAAAAGTATTGTAATCGAAATTTTTTAGACTTCCAGTTTTCAAGGATTTACATGTTTTAAGGGTCAGAGATTCAGAAAAACATGATTTTACAAAATGTCCGTCCGTCCGTCTGTCTGTCCTCATTAAATCATTGAAAAGTGTATGAGGTTATGCTTGAAATAGAACCTTTTTTTTCTATGTTCTTCACTACAGCCAACAGGTCCCACTTGAATTTGGGGATGTTTCGAAAAAAGAGGGCGCTGTGATCGCGATTTTTCTTCTATTTTCTCTATTGTTTCATCGCAAAGTGTATGAACTTATTCAAATAATTGAACGAAATTTATTGCATACGTTTTTGACGATAGCCTGCAGGTCCCAGCTGAATTTGGGGATATTGCGCTTGGACGGGACGCTGTGATAGCCATTTAAAGATTCCAAATTCAAAAAAATGTACAAAAAAATTAGAAATCCTAAAACATTTTTCGTTAAATGTTCTTCCTCGATCCAAGGATTACAGAGATTTTTTTGTTTTGCCTCAATCTTATAAAATGGCTGAGATATAGCAGTTTGAAATTATAGGGGGGCTGACATTTTGAAACAATACAGCATGATTCCTCCATAAACGGATTTAAGTTATGAATTATAGTGAACATGGTTTCAACAAATTTTCGTTCATTTTGTAACCATCATTTCAACACTTACATGCTTAACACTATATATTTATATTCGCCAACGTCAAAGTCTCAATTGGCGAAACATCGCCAAATTTGACGACAACAATACGTTTCCATATATGAAGCCAACTTGGCTATGTCTGTCTAATTTTGGTGATCTTCTCAATCACCGATTTGGTGATCTTCTCAATTCAATATTGGCGAGAACTGGGAATGACTCTTCTATAATCGGGTCCCGTGCATTTTAGTCTGTGTATTTTCAGTAGAATTAGCTAAAATCTCAAAACCAAGCAATAGGGCGGCTATCATTTTCTACCGGTACAGGCCAGAAAGACTTTTCATAGTGTAGTATAATACATCGGCTGCTCGCATCCAGGTAATCCTACGATTCGCAAGCAGATGGCGTACAACAGAATGGCGAAAAATATTGAATTTTTTGGCGGTGTGATAGCGAATTTTGAAGCATTAACATATATGAGATAGAAGAAAGTTTTGGGATTGGAACATTCAACTAATTACATACACAAACATGCATATGTTTTGATTGAAAGGAGTGAACAACAGAGAACAATTGAGGACGGCAGACAGAAGGAGAGCAATGACAAAAAAATGGTGTCCAAAGTAGAATAATCTTTATCCTTACTCCACTAAATCTTGTTACTACTCAAGTACCAAATATGTTACTTCTGAATTCAATGTATGAAATATAGTTACAGGCATAACAGCTAGAATTTAATAAAAAATGAATTAAATCAAGAAGTTAGTCATGAATGGTATTATGCATAAATTACCTCGACAAGTGGGTAAAATTGCTTTAAAAATTAATCTGAAAAACATAGTCAAAATCAACATCCATAAAAAACGGATTGAATTCGTAGAATACGGGAGCGGTTTTCATCACCCTAGACAAAACAACTTACGTGTTTTTTTTTTTTTTAACGGTAAATTATTGATTTATTTTCACAATTAAAATTTAATATATCTTTAAACAGTATATACACATATACAGTATTCCTTTCCTATTTTAAATCACGACTCTAGAAGTAAGATATTTAATTAATCATTTAAGCAAATTCATCATTTTTATGGGTAACATCTAGTTAACTTCCTTTCTTTTTTTTCATATTTTCTTCTTGTCCAGTTACTTTTCCTGTAACGTTGTTACGCAGAATTGAGCCAGTCTTAAAATAGAGTCGATTTTTATCAATATTGTTTGGAGTAGAGACAATAGTTGCGTAGGACAGAGTTTTAATCATATTGTATAGAGTTCGGATAGAGATTAAATACATTAGCTACTTTTTTAATATCATCGCTCTCCCTTTGTATATTGTACTTTATTTCTGTGTGTTTTTCGCTAAACTTCCTTGAAAACTCATTAAAGGATTTTGAAATCATGCGTGCCTAAAATGTAAATAGAATAAACAAAAAGTAAGTAATTTATTAAATTACATAATAACTATATTTTGTAAAAAAGCCTTTTAATTAGACATTTGTTACTCTTTTCTAAATTTTTTTAATAATTTTTTTTTCAACTTTGGATTTTGTTATTGACAGATCTCGTCTAATATAACATACAATGTATTTATATCAAATACAATTATTTAAATAAGTCATTTAATATTCAATTTATAATTGATTTATTTATTCATCATGCAATATTTTTATTGCTATTAATTTAAACTTTAACGCAGGATTCTATTATAGGGAGGTTCGATATAAGAGAATGTATAACAGTGCCTATCAACAGATTTTATTAAGATACTGTGTGGTCGAGTGAGTTTTGACAGTTTGCCCACGATCGTGGTGTCCTGTATTCTAAAATGTGTGCGTGAATGAGGTATCTAATCTGTCATTTATTTAAGTTTCGCAATGTACACTGTTAAAAATTTGCAGCAAACTGTGCAGTCATCTGACCGTTTTTATAGAAAACGGTTACATAACCGTAATTTCACTCTATTCTGACCATAATATAGGCAATAATATGGTTAGAAAAGACTTAGATTACGGCTGTTTAACCGTTTTTGTAGAAAACGGTCAAATGACTAGTCTGTTTTGCTGCAAATTTTTAACAGTGTATGTCTGAATCTCCGGGAATATGGTTGTCACGATTATTTCTGTCAATGGTATGATAATTAGGTATCTGTGGTTTTATAGTTATAATATGTACTGCGGTAGGTGTTGGGTTCGACGTATTTAGACGCATCTCGTCCTTAGTCGTAAATTACTCTGGCTTTTCACCGCATCCTGCCTTGGCGCGTCAAGTTTTCCACATACTGAGTAGCAAACGAGTCTTTATTTAGCTGTTCTTTGACACAATCTGCTGTTGTCAGCTCACCAGCGTGGTAAGAAGTTAAGTGTGGTACTGCACTATAAATAATAGGTTATTGAAATCCACGGGGTTCCCTTCTACTGTTATTTTTGTAGTGTTTGAAGTGACATTATTAGTAATGATTGCAGTAATATGTTATAAGAAGAAAAATTGACGTTTTTCTTATATTACTGTATTCGAGCAGCGAGGACATTTTTCTTTGAGCTAAATGCCTGAAATTAATGAGAAGTTTGGAAAAGTTTTCCCCTTCTCAGTTTTTTTAATATTTTGAGATTTTTTTTTATCGCGCTCCGCTGTTATTGCTTTAAATAAATTGCTGTTGTTTGTTAAATTTGTGTCATGCCATGCCTGTCTTCGAGGTAAACTACCTGGAAATTCAAGAAGGTGTCTAAAAGTAGCTAACTCTAAGAAATATGAGAAAATTTAATCATACTCAATTAAATTCAAAAATCTAACTGTATTTTAAACTGAGAATAGAATTCTCTTTTTTCCCCTAATAAATATGGTTTATGTATACGAACGTAAATTTTTCTCCATTCACTCTTTATTCTTCCGAATGATTTGAAAAGTCAATTCTGAAAACCGTATCTTAAATATTTTCCCTATTTTCCCCATTTATATTTCCCTCTTAGTTGCATTTCCAAGATCTCACCAAACATATATATGCAAAAAAAAAAATACTTCTAAATAAAAACCAGAGCTTGAAAATTCCCCCCTAAATTTGTGCGGGAAATCCCCAATTTGGCAACACTGAGCAAAGTAGCTTAGGAAATCAATCGTAATGTGTTTCGTTTTACGCTTTTGATTCTCATATATGAAAAATTATATATTAAGATGTTTTGAAATATATTTTTTAGTTCGCTCTTTTAGATCTTTCTACAGTGTACTCGCGATATTTCAAACTTTCGGTTAATTCAAATTTATCATAAAGTATAGATAATCTGACTAATTCCCTTAATTTCATTTCATATTTCGTAATTGATTTTTATCTTGCTCAATTTAAATTGAGACACAATATTTCTTGCCACACTGTATGGGGTTAAATCTCTGATCTATATGAAGAGCTCAATCAGAAATTTCTCAGAGCTTCTTATATGCCAAATGATAAATTTAATGCAAATCTCCACTTTAAAAAAAATATTTTTAACTAAACAAGACAGTTAATTTTAAAGGGAGTGCACATATGTGTAATAAAAACAGAAATTGATCATTGAACTCTGTTGATTACTTCTAATATCGATAATACTAAAAAACTAAATTATATTAGCTATCCGAATGTCTAAAAAATCGAGATGAATAAGAGCAACAAAAATATCAACAAATTTATTATAGATCCAGTGTACGAGATTGAATATACTACTGTGCTCTAAAAAGTACAGTACAACTCTATAACTTTTGATGATATAACTGATAACTCAACGCAAGACACAGGTATCTAAATTTTCCCCTATTTTTGTTATTACTATTATTGTGAACAATTTTATGTGACTTAAATGTTGACATTATAAATTTGAAGAGTAAAGTAACTAACCAACCGAAATTATCTCATTGAATAGTTATTGATGGGAATCTAGTTTACTCATTCTTTTCAATTAATGTGTAAGTAGATCAGTGGAAAGAAATGTCTAATTAGGGTTATTCATTTTTTTGTTGCTATATTATGTACGTACATGTTATAAGTGAGATATTTACCAAAATGCATTTAAATGAAAAAATTAAAAAGAAAGTTTTAATGAAATTACATAACGCTTTTTGAAAAATAAGCGATAATGTTATTTTTTTTTTTTTTTTTTTTTTTGTGTGTGTGTGATCAAGAAATCTATTTTGACATTCCTAGCAAAACTAAACAAACTCATTTAATTTCATAATAAGAATTAATAAGCAACTACTGAATAAATAAAAAAAAATAGGTTAACCAGAAATTCCCTTGCATTCAAATGTGATTTAAAAATATAATAAAGTATATAAAATATCCAAAAACAAATAAAAGTAGAAATCAAATTAAATAAATATTTCTTATACAGAAATCTGGTTTAAATGGTCTGAATCAGTTACTGTTTGTTTTAACTGTTTTGTCGAGTTTATATATAGTGAACATTATTTCAAGTAATGTTTCTAAATTACTCGTATTCATAAAATAATATTTAATTTACGTTAATCCGTTATTATAAATATGCATCCAAATATATTTTACAGTAAAATTATCGGCCACATCAAGAAACATTACTTGAAATAATGTTCACTATATATAAACTCGACAAAACAGTTAAAACAAACAGTAACTGATTCAGACCATTTAAACCGGATTTCTGTTTTGTTCGTACAATTAGTATCTGAGTTTCCGTGGTCATTCAGTATTACACAGAATTTGCTATTACATAAACAGCAAAATCTCTCTAGGGATTATTTCTTTTTAGTTGGAATTTTAGTTTGCATTTACACGTGTAGATTTTAATTTATTCTTTTTTTCCGCAATTTTGAGTAATAATGGTACATACATTAGATGGATTAAAAAAAATCTATATAAGTTTTTCTTGCTTCTTTCTCATGACAAAATAAAATTTAAAAATATTAATATAAGTTTTTATTTCTTTTTTTTTTCATGGCCTAATAAAATAACACAAAATAAAAATAAAAATAAATAAAAATAATGTTTTTATTGATATTTAAAATGAAAAATATTTTTCTTAATGAATTAATGAACGTGAATAATTGCATATACGATTGTAACACAAATTATCGACTAACCTTTAAATACAGTGAAATCTTCTTGATCCACTACCCAATAAATCTGTCTTTGCTTAATCCGAATATTTTCTATAGTCGTCAGGAGAGAAAAAAAAAATAAGGAATTATGTAATCAAAGGCTCTATAGACAGGAAAAATAAAACATATTGGGACACTATGGGCCTGTGACGCATATGAGTGATAATAGTTTACTTAAAAGTAGAACGCATGATAAGTTGGCAGATGACCTTAAGTTTGCGATACCACGCAGAAAGACTGTCGGTAACAAATAAGAATGGTACAAAAAATGCAATTTTAACACTTTCCAACCTAGTTGAAAAGTGTTTATGATTTCGGTTTGTCTGGCCGTCTGCTGTCTGTCCGGGCTCTAATTCCCGTAAATGTGCTCCGATTGCCCTGCAATTTTTATATGTTATTGTCGTTATCTATAGCATGTTCCCTATTTCAACGGAAGTGTGTAGCACTTATAGTTTTTTTACAGGGACACTCAAAAGAATTCCGTTACATTACGGTCTATGGGGAAAAATCATTTGCGGTTTATTTAATTAATGTTTCACTATTTTAAACGCATTGAAATTTATATATATCACTAAGGTGCATTACAAGAGGCTTACTACAGAATAGTGTGTATATTGCAATCATCGTTCATTTACAGGGACACACAAAATAATTCTCTACTGTCTGTTAACAATAATTCTTGGAAGTGCGTTTTAAGTTGCTGAACGCGATTTTAAATTTAACGTATTTTTTGTCTATTACTTGGTGTGTATAAATTCTGTCGATCATATACAGGGCAGCACAAAAGTTCACGAACACATTGCCGTTTATTGACAGAAAACTCCAGAAGGAGAATTTTAAACTGTGCTACGCGTTTCCTAACTAAACTAAAATTTAGCATCCTATGTAGTGTATATACAAATCTATAGATCATATACAGGGCTGAATAAAAGTATTCGGATATTTTTCCGAATATTGTATATGTTGGAAATATATGTTGGGAATTCCTGAAATTACCTTTTTAAATATATTATGCGTTTTCCAAATTGTTTACAGAAAGATAGTCGGCAACAGATAGAAATACAGTAAAACCTCCATAACGGACACTCCCGAATAGCGGACACCTCTATTTAACGGACACTTTTCTAATCCCCACTCCCAAAATCTAAATTTTTGCATGTTTAACCTCTGAATAACGGACATTCTGAATAGCGGATAGTAGTTTTGGCGAGAAAGGATGAAAAATGAACTTTTAACGAGAAAGAAAATGGGAAAAAAGTAAAATGCCTCTAAATTTATCATGGCAATATGTCACAAATTTTGTGGCCACAGATAAATGTAGGGATAGGGAGTGGTTTGAGGAATATCCCCTATCCCTCAATTTCACAATGTATTTTGTATCGATTACGGTTTGATTCTTGAGACTTACAACATTATTTAAAGCTTCAAAATCTGTTAAAACCATTTTTATCGTTTTCTGAATATATTGAGTTCTATGTACCCTGAATTTAGTGTCTTGTTGGCGAATAATGTTTCGAGAATGACATCAAAACGAAAGCGATTAACTTAAAAAAAAATAATGAAATTGTAAGTGTAAGTGAACCTGAAAAACAAAAATTAAGTTTACAGATACTTGCCGAACGTTCTAAAATAGGTAAAACACAAGTGGGAGGGATTATACGAAGTAAAGGAGAAAAAAGGAATTTCTGGATTACCAACTCTAACGAGAACACCAAAAGTATGAAATTGTGGTATACTGATGCCATTAAAATTGATTCTATCAATTCTGAATTGGTTTACTTAACTTCGTTCGAAAACATCCAGTAGACCTTTGATTCAGGAAAAGGCTTTAGAAGTCGCCAAAGAACTCGGATCACATGATTTTAAGGCTTTGAGTGCATGGCTGGAAAAGTTTCGGTATCGGTACAACATCTCTTTCAAAACAATATGTGGAAAAGAAAAATTTGTAGTTCTTAAAAAAGTGGAGGATTGGCACGAACGACTGCAATCAATTTGTGAAGGTTATGAGGAGAGAAACATTTTTAATGCCGATGAAACCGAATTCTTTTTCAAAATTTTTTCGAATAAGACATGTGCTTTAAAAAAGATGACTGTATCGGCGAAAAAAATGTCAAAAAAGCAAATCTCTATTTTATTATATTGCAATGTATTAGGAGAAATTGAAATCCCTTTTATAATTGAAAAATCTCTGAAACCCACGTGCTTCTCAAAGAACATCTAATTTAATAAATTTAATGTTATGTGGAGAGCTAATAAAAAAGCGTGGATGATCAGTTCGTTAGTGATTAAATAGTTAACTTTCTTTGATAATAGGATGAATAAAATACAGAAAAGTTCTCTTGTTTTTGGACAGTGCAACTTCTCATCTAAAACATTTGAAATTGGACAATATTAAAACTGTGTTTTTCCACTAAAACATAACTTCGTATGCCAGCCCCTTGATCGAAGTGTTATACACAATTATAAAGTCTGGTACAGAAAGCATTTATTAGCCACTGTGATACACCTTTATAAATAACCTTCTTTCCTTCGTGTTTCTCGTCGTTCACTTCTTTTTTAAATTTTAAAACTCGATATTTTGCCACATATCATTTTTGTTCTTATATTGCTATTGCTACTGTGACACAAAAATGCAGCTAATTGACAATAAACAAGTTTATTGAGACGGCACATCACAGGAAAACATAGAGCACACATATATATAAAGAATATCAGTAGCAGCAGTTAAACTATATTACTATTCCTTCTATCAACACCTATAATTTACTTATTTCATGACGTGCCCACAGCACCACACAACCTGTCACTCTGGCCTCCCGCCAAACATCTACCGTCTCTCTTACTCCGCAGTAGTAGAGAGAAAAAAAAAGGGTTGCCATAAACCTGACGTCACCGGCATGACAGCCACATTCTTTTGAAGTTAAATTATATGAATACACTTGAGAACTGCCTAAAAATAGTTGATGTGTCCCGATGCTTTCGAATTTGGATTTCTTCAGCTGTAAAAAAACATATAACCGGAAAGCGTACGATAATGTTTCAGAAACGCAGGCTTTATATTAAAAGAAAATGACACATTTATTTCCGATATAAAAGAAGAAGTAAGCGCAATAAGTGAATTAATGAATTGTATCAGGAGTGAAGAAACTGCCGAAATGTTCATCAACATTGATGATGACCTACTGAAGAAGAATCAGTTGATGTAAGCGATTATTATCCTACAGAATCTTCTACAAAAGCTGACTCTATTAATGATATGAATCAGATACTGAAACTATAGGGGATGTTTCCTGCAATATCGAGAATTTCCAAGAAGCGGGAAAATGCAGTGAGCAGTTACACTTTTTTTTTTTTTTTTGTAAAAAAATATGATTTAGAAAGATTAAAACTACTGAAAGAATTAAAACTTCACATAGAAAAACAAATTTCATGTAATCGCAAGCAAAAGCAAATTTTTGTAACAGATTTTTTTTCATAAGAATGTAATAAATAGCGAAAAAATGTATGTACAATTTTATTTCAATTTATTGTTTAAAAAATAATTTAAATTTTTATTAATCATATAATAGGAGTTCTCGGACATATAAAAGCCAATTAATGAAACATTAAACATTTCTTAGCGATTTTGTGAATATCTGAAGTTTTCCCAATAGCGGACACCTCCGAATAGCGGACAATTTCTGCGCTCCCGAGGCGTCCGTTATTTAGAGGTTTTACTGTAGTACAAAAAATGCATTTTTTTAAATAGATCCTCTTACCTGCTAGCTGTAATGTTTCCCTTAATTAACGAATAAATTCATCTAACTGCGAGGACAAGTTATAATGCACAGATTACACTAGTTTACAAAAAAAAAAAAATTGTTGTTCATGAAATGAAACATATATTATTTATGTAGGCTATGGACGGTAGTTAAAAAAATATATTTTTTATTTTTTGTACCACGTCACAATTCGGAGATATGAAGGTCTTTGTTTTTTATCTACCTGCAATTCTTTAAATAAGTTTATCGTTTTATTTTGTAAAGAACTGTGTGATTCAAAAGTCTTATTTTTATATAAAAATGCCATCTAGAGTGTGTAAACTACATCCAAACTAATTTTGTTATGTTTGTTGCAAAATTGTTCAGTTACATCGTGGTTTTTTCTATAACAAAACCATTGCAAAAAGCCTATTTACATTATTTTGGATTTCCGGTGTCAAATCAAGATAAAAATTGGGTTCTTCGTGTGATTTGCGCTAATTGTAGATTGGTCCTCAGCTATTGGTATTCAGGTAAAAATAGATCACTGAAATTTGGTAAACCAATGATATGAAGAGAGCCAACTAACCACGTAACCTATTGTTTCTTTTGTTTAACAAAAACTTTTGGTTTTAACTCAAAAAATAAAGATAACATAAAATATGCAGACGTTCCATCAGTGACTTAGCCGGTCCTTCATTCAGAGAATTTACCAGTGCCCACACCACCTGGCAGAAGTGACCAAACTCAATATGTATCATCACATGTATCATCAAGTAGTATTACAATGCACGAGCCTAGTGACAGTGAAAAATCAAGCTCAGATAACTTTGTGAATGATGAAGACAGTCCACATTTAATAACTGAGTCTGAACTCAACGATCTTATAAGAGATTTACAGTTGTCTAAGTTAAAAGCGGAATTACTTGGCTCCAGGCTGAAACAGTGGAAATTGCTTGCTCCTAGTACAAAAGTTAGTATTTATAAAGAGATTGTTGAAAATTTATTGCAAAATTACGAGAGTATGGGTGTAAATATGTCACTAAAAATTCAGTTTTGCATTCCCATTGAAATTTTTCCACTGAAAATCTTGGTGTTATGCGTGATGAACATGGTGAGCGATTGCACCAAGATATAAAATCATTTGAGCAAAATTATCAAGTTTTTTGGGACCAAAATATGATAGGTGACTATTGTTGGTCTGTTGTGAGAGATACATATGAAAATATTTATAGAAAAAGAGCAAAAATTACCCATTTTTAACTGTCTATTGTTTATTTAGATGTAGTTTTTGTAAAAACCTTCTTAATAAATATTTCAAAAAACTGACGTACTGGAATTTTAAAAATATTTTTTTTCTAGATATAGATACCCAAAGTAACGTAACCGTATATATTTCATTTCATGAACAAAAGTCATGTAAACTAGTGTTATTTAAACCAGTATGTGTGAAATTTTTCAAGAGGGTGGGTGAATCTAACGATCTAAGTTAAAAATTTAATGTCAGGTTGTAGAAGCAAAATATCGTGTTACTTATGTACTGGATTATTTCATGAAGATTAATTTACATTTTAAATTTCAAAACTTTAATTCTAAAAATTATCGTTTTACATTACTTCATAAAATATTTTAATAATTTCTTACATCTTTTCACAGGTTACTTTTTAAAAAAAATCTTTTAAAGAAATCAAATCAGGGAATATTCCAATAATGACGTGAGTAAAAAATATGGCAATTTTACTAAATGGTGTATAAAAATGTCTTAAAGTTAAAACTACACAAACAGTAAAATCAAAGTAAAACCATCAACGTTTCAGCCATCATCTATGACCATCCTCAGGAAATACCTGTACATTGCTTGTAAAGTTTCAAAGGAGAAAGACACTCACGCCATTATTGCAATACTTTTTCATGGTGTAATAGTCCAGCATTTATATTAACATAGAATATTCGTTTCGAAATAGCTGTTACATTGCTTGTAAAGTTTCAAAGGAGAGAGGCACTCACGTCATTATTGTAATACTTTTTAATGGTGTAATAGTCCAGCATTTATATTAACATAGAATATTCGTTTCGAAATAGCTGTTACATTGCTTGTAAAGTTTCAAAGGAGAGAGGCACTCACGCCATTATTGCAATACTTTTTCATGGTGTAATAGTCCAGCATTTATATTAACATAGAATATTCGTTTCGAAATAGCTGTTACATTGCTTGTAAAGTTTCAAAGGAGAGAGGCACTCACGCCATTATTGCAATACTTTTTCATGGTGTAATAGTCCAGCATTTATATTAACATAGAATATTCGTTTCGAAATAGCTGTTACATTGCTTGTAAAGTTTCAAAGGAGAGAGGCACTCACGTCATTATTGTAATACTTTTTAATGGTGTAATCGTCCAGCATTTATATCTTACTTATAATAAAATCCAAAGGCGAGAAAGTGTCTGTAACGGTACCGGGCTGTACCACTCTGGTCTGCGAGTCGATCGTAGTTAAACGCCATGTTAGGCTTAATGAAAAACATATACTAACATATGACAACTAAATGTTAATTTCTTCTACGTGAAATCATGTCTGTTCTTCATATTTTCACATATAGCATGTATATCGTACCCAATTATAATGTATTAAATTCCAAATTAAAAATAAGCTGTTATAGACATCAGATTACTAAATATAAACAAACAAGCACTGTTGCCATTCGGAATTTCAGAATCGTGAAACAAATGAATGACTCTTTGAACGCTTCAGTAAAAAAATATAGGTTAATTATCTCATTCTGTTCTTAAAATATTTGTAAAAGCATATTAAAGTCTTTAAATATTTTAATTTTGTTTAAAACCTTCAAAAACTATTTTTGCAGACATCTTTCGTCAATTAATATAAACAATCGAACTTTGTTAAAAATACAAGTTAATATTTGCATTAATTAGCATATTAAAATTTAATGTGATTTTTTCAGAAATTACATTTCACTTTGCTAAATTATTATTATTATTATTATTATTTGAAAAAAAAAATGTGGCGAGTCATTCACTTTTGAGAATCATTCATCAAAATTATTTGTACTGTACAGATTGCCAATTGGCAAGTGTGTTTTACTGTTTTAACATCTTTGTTGATCTTTTAAATGCTGTTTTAAACAGGCGGTTGTGGATCAGTCGGGACTACAGCCGTGCAGCTATAGGTCTCAACCCTCCCCACTCCCCCTGTAAAGTGCAAACATGCGGTGGATTTGAATCTGTTCAATCAAATCAGTTTTTATTGTTTTTTATATAGTTTAAAGATCGTTTTAGCGATGCCTGATGAAAATGATGAAACGCCGATTGAACGTAGACGGCGATTAATTAGAGAAAGAGAGTCAAGGTGGTTTGCTTGGCAATCACAAGCAACATTGGACCACATAAGGGAAGATGGCGCCATCTACTGGTAGATAATGCAAACAAAGTTTGAAATTTTGTTTCCATCGTAAATAAAATTATTTTTTTTCTTATGAAACGTAATTAAAATATAAGGAATAAATAGTACCGAGTAATGTCCATTTAATTTTGCTTATATAATAAAAAAATGAGCTATGTGGTGAATCAAGCTCTTTAGAAACTCATTGATAACACTTTTTTTACAGAAAATTTCACTCATGCATTATTTATTTATTTATTTATTTATTTATTTATTTTTTAATGTTTAATTTGAATGTTTTGTCCATTCGTTGAACTATTTCAAAAATTGAATATTGAGTCAATATCCTGTCATTTTTGACGGGGGGTATATACTAGTTAACATAGAATATTCGTTTCAAAAAAGCTGTTACATTGCTTGTAAAGTTTCAAAAGAGAAAGACACTCACGTCATTATAGTAGTGCTTTTTCATGGTTTAATCGTCCAGCATTTATATTAATATGGAATATTCGCTTCAAAATTTAGTAATATAAAATAAACAATCGTTTTTACCTTAAGGAAATGCTAAATAAAGGAACATCATTATATTTTTAACTATGATTATTTTCAATAGATATTTATTTTTCTCTTTGACATATTTTAGGACACTCCGAATCATTTATATGACACAACCATTTATTTGTACAATTCAACCTCGTAATTAAGGCAGTGGTTATCTTAAATATGTAATAGATACGTTGAATAAATCAAATTGTCTATGAGTTGTACACTGAAAAATATTTGTATATCTATGTATATTGCAATTGTGTATCTATTTAATATAAATGTATGTATATGTATATTTCAAAATAAATGCAATCCTGATTGAGTAATTACATATTCTTTCATGCAGCAAATAGCAAGATGCATTTAACAGAATTATAGTTCTAGAATGATTAAAGTCCATTTCTATTTAAATGCAAACAACTTTCAGGATTAATGTCGCAAGCAAATATAAACTAGTCAGTGGGGGCCACCGTAATACTTACCCATCATGGATATGCATAATATAAAATATGAAAATCAAACATGTGTAAACTATTTATAAAATGCATTGCAATTCGAGTAAAATCGTAGCTTAATGACCTCATAAACATTAAATGTTCTATTACTCCAAAGTTTATAACCATATTAACTAACAGTTTACTGCGTCGGATTAAGCGTCTCATTTCCAAATAAAATATATCTTTGAATTGAAATTTGAATGAAATACAGGGTCAGGAAAAATCGAAGAATGTGGAAAATATGATTACAAATATCTCGGCAACTAATTATTCCATCGATATGATTATCTATGCAAAATTTATGTTTTTTTATTGTCTTTGATATTCACTCCTTAAAATAAACAATTTCGAACATTTTTATAGACCTTTTATCAGAACGAATATTTCGAGAGTCCGAAAAAAAATAGTTCCGGATAACCGAGGTTAGTGAAATTCAATAACCTACGTCCCATAATTAAATACTAAGTACACACCAAATTTCAAGTTTCTATTTCGATTTGTTCGGGAGTTAAAGCGTTTACAGAAACACAGACATACATACACACAGACGGACGGCAATTTTTTTTAATTCAATTTGAATTGAATTGTACTGAAATTCAATAAGCTTCTTCCCATTAGTGCATACCAAGTACATATAAAATGTCAAGTCTCTATCTCAATTTGTTCGGGAGATAGAGAGTTTACAGACACACACACAGACAGACGGACGGCAATTTTTTTCCCTAAAAATATGTTTTTCGGAATCTACAATGTCTAAAACGTTTAAATCCGTCAAAAAATTTTTTTTTTCGATCTTCAAAACGATTACAGAAACTTACCCTATACTACGCATGATGGGTAAGTAAAAAGTGAACCGTATTCATTACGAGACAGCATTATCACGAGTAGTTACGATTAAAAATGCATAGTAAATTCATTTTAGTGTATTATTTGTAATATGACTTTCTTATTTCGATTAATGAAAACAAAGATATTTGATTATTTTTATTATTAAAAATACAATGACCATATTCTATTTTTTACAAGTAGATCTTGCTTTGAACTTCCAATCGAAACTTAGAGTTAAGTTGAAATTACACAATTTATAGCATTAATCCTGAAAATTGTACAATATGTTTCGCTAGCTATTAGGATTATATGTATAAAAATAGTCTTGGCCTTACATATTTTGAGTTTTATAACATTTTGATTCCTAGTCGAATGGCTTTTTTTATTTTTTTGTGACAGTTTGGAGATTAAAATGTTTGTGGTTGTCTCTCTCTCTCTCTCTCTCTCTTTTTTTTTTTTTTTTTTTTTTTTTTGGGGGGGGGGGGGAGTTGTGCGTATAGATATAAATGCCTACGTTCATTATAGATTTTGCTCTACACCGTGACACTTTCCAGAGAAAAGCTTTGAAAAAAAAACAGGTAGTTTTGTTATATATTTGTATATATTGTTTTCATTTGAAGCACAACTATTCAAATTCTATTTTTGTACAAAGGGGCATTCTAAATATATCACATATAAAATAAGTTTAATTAATAAAATAATATTCAAGAAAAGCAATTTTTTCATACGTATTACAACAGCAATGCAGAAGATGCAAAAATTAAAAAAATGCGTGAAATGAAAAAATTCTGTTAAAAGGCGTTCCTTATTGTTCATTAAACAAGACATCTTCATAATAAAAAAATAAAATAAGAAAAAAAAATAAATAAAAAAGATTTATAACGTACTAAATCACTTTAACAAGAACGTGCCGCATGAAATATTTTTGACAGCATTTGCGAAACATCACGATCTGAAAGAAACTTTCTCGACCTTTATAAAGCTCTTTCATTTATAAAAGATGATTCACTAAATTTCTTATAAAGGTAGACTATTATTTATTTATTTTAAATTAATGTTTGTGCAATGAAAAGGAATAATGTACCTAAATTATTGTGAAAACAAGTGATAATTATATAATAAAATAAATTTTAGATACGTTTATTAATTTTTATTAGAAAAGTGAAACATAATGTTAAATTTATTATGTAATTTTTATTTACAACTTTTTAATTTCTACAAAAACTTACTCTCATTATCTCATTATTGATTAGCTTTAATAAAAAAAAGTTTAATAAAAGTTTAGTTGTAGATAAAATTGTAATTTTGTTGGAAAAGTGAACTTTGTTTTATGTTTATTTTTTGGTTTTTAAAATATGAAGTATATAATGTAAATAAACATCAAATTAAAGTTATAATGATGTAATATGTAAGTAAGTCGTTAATGCATCATTCCATTATTTATGATTCAAAAAGAATATTTATTTCAATATTCTGTATACCATGAATGTTTAAATCATTTCTTTTTTATACTGAAAACTCAGTTTGTAATGTTTTAACTTTAGAAAGATAAACTCATATACGTAGAAGCCATTTATGCGTATTTATTAACGTTAAAAATAAATGTGTCCCGGCATAATTTTCCACACATATTACTGTTTTTTTTTTTTACAAATTAATTTGAAAATCGAAAAATGAAATTTGTTAGCTTCAAGATTTTTCTACCCAGATTCTAATCGATTTATTTTTTAAATAGGGATTTTCTAAACTCTTAAAACTAAAATCTTAACTATCTAAAATTTTTTAACTTCAAAGGAAAAAAAAATCATTAAACATTTCCTTTTCGCATTATAAATTCTTTTGCATGAATTCAAAATTTTGAAATTAATTTTCGAAAATATATGATTTATGACACATGATTTTCTGTAGCAGAGAAAGATTTATAAAAGCTTCAAATATGCAACATAAAAATTACACCTTTTTTCCGTCAAGTAATTTTGTGAAAAACTTAAAAAACTAAAGGCGTTGCAATCTTGTTTTGTAAAGATTCAAAATTAATTTAACATTAGGTTGGTTAGTTAGTTGTATAGCTTTTAATAAGATTAGGTTGGTTAATTAGTTGTATAGCTTTCATGTGTATAGTCATAGTGTATAGGACACAAGGTCCCTTTAGGAACATACTGCGCTAACTATAACATTAGGGGTTCCAAACTTTAAAACTGCATACTTCCTATAATATTTTACCAAATGACTTCCTGTTTGGTATCCCAAAATAACATTTAACGAAAAACCAAGATATGATGTAAAAATTAGGTGTTAGTATTGTTGGTTTTAAAATGTTTTACATTAATTCTAGGTGGACAATTTTGTAAGCACCATTTATGTAAGACTCATGTGCCAATGGTACATATCCACTGCTGGACATAACCAGCAAACATTTATGTAAGACTCATCTGCCATAACTTAACATCCATTACTGGACATAAGCGGTGAAATCTACGATGAAATCTAGCCGCAACGACAGTAACCCGCTTGTAGGTACTAAAGGGGTCGGATCAGATTCGGTTCGCAGGGGGAAGTTCGTGACATCATCACCCTGAGATTTCTGGAAGCCCATAAGAGGAACCAGAGACCCAAGAACTACCCAAAGGCTTCCTCCTGAGATTTTTTATATCCCCAATAGGAATCTACATTTATGTAAAGTATTAATGAATAGACGTTATTTTCTAATCAATTTGTACGAGTCACAGCTTTATACGATATACAGTGGTGACCAAACGTTTGGACATTTTTTGAAAGTTTCATGTTTTTTAACTTTGTGTGCTTGTAGAATATATTAATTTTCATTTAAATACAAACGTTTATATATCAAATTGAAGGTAGTTTAATGTAGAATTTAATAATAACAATAGTATTACAATATGTGTATTACAAAGTTATGCTCATTTTAGTAGAACAAACAAACACAAATCGTTTAGAATAAGGACGTGTTTTGTAATAAAAGCGTACTAGCCAATCGCAAACACAGTTCTGAGGACCAATCAAATGTCTGTAACTATAGTTTAGGTTATTTGGATGGTAAAAGAGTTATTGTTGTGAAAATATTTTGCGGAATGATGCAGACTACTACAATTAAATAGAGTATTGCTGTTTTTGAATATTTAAAGTCCTTTTTTTTAATTAAACTGATTTTAAACAATATCATCAACAAGAAGAACTAATTGAACATCCACAAAAAGAAGCCCAATTGTCATATTGAGAGAAAATGGCCTCTCTTATGCTGAAATTTCGAGACAAGTTGGTGGTTCAGTGACTTGTTCTGGTGTACGAAAGTTCTGTTTACGTTATGAAAAAACGAAATCAGTGGAAAATGAGGCCAAATCAGGCCGAAAAAATGCACAAGTACTACTGCCGATAGAAAAATTAAACGGCTATGCCTTCAAGATAGAAAAATTTCATCAGATGCCATTAGATGTGAAATGAATGCAGCGGGTATTGCAGTAACTTCAAGAACAATAAGAAGAATGTTATCAGGATTTGGAATACAAGCTAGAATTCCAAGAAAAAAAACATATTTAAATCAAAAGCAACGCGAAAAATTAGTTAAGTGGACAAAAGAACACATTAAGTAATTAGAAAATCAATGGAAGCAGGGAATATGAAGCAATGAGAGTAAAATATCGCTCTTTGGTAGTGATGGTAGAAAATACGTGAGACGTAGAGCAGGAGAAGCACTTCATCCAGATTGCATTGAAGCAACTACAAAAAACACAACAAATGTCGTGATTTGGGCATGTATGTATGCAGATGGTGTGGGCCGAATTCAAGTGATTGATGGCATCCTGAATGCCAAAAAATACATCGAAACTGTCCTGGAACCAAAATTGATACCTTCCGTCAGGGATCTCTTCCCCAACAACACACCATTTATTTTTCAGCAGGATTCAGCTCCATACCACACAGCAAAAGTATGCAAAGCATGGTTTCAAAATAAAGGCATAGGTATATTACCATGGCCAGGAAACAGCCCTGATCTCAATCCATTTGAAAATTTGTGGCGAAGTTTGAAAATTCTTGTACGAAAAAAACGTCCATCCAATAAAAGACAACTTATTGAAGCTATAATTGATTCTTGGCACCATGTGATTACGAAAGATGAACTCCAAACACTCGTTCACTCGATGAAAAGACGCTGTGAAGCTGTCTTAAAAAATAAGGGTTATCCTACTAAGTATTGATTGTGTAAGTATCACTTTAAAAAAATGGAAATCTAAGATAGATCTTACTATTAGTTGCATAACTTTTTTTGTAATACAGATATTGTAATACTTTTTTTATTATTAAATTCTACATTAAATTACCTTCAATTTGATATACAAACGTTTGTATTTAAGTGAAAATTAATCTATTCTACAAGCACACAAAGTTGAAAAACATGAAACTTTCAAAAAATGTCCACACTTTTGGCCACCACTGTAATTTGCGCCGGAGTTGCAGGGGGTAGTGCATTCCTTTTTTTTTTTTAGGATTGTATAATTTGGGTTAGTAAGTGTGTAATGTATTGCTATTTAGCTTCTTTTTCCGATGTATTTTCTGGGTATCGACCACAATTGTTCATTGTAATGGATGATGGAATACTGACCATCCAACTAATTCCATAAGGATAACGCTTGAGGACAAAATTCTGTCTAGTTTTGCCTCTGTATGCAAAATCGGAAGATTACCTGAAAAAATAAAATGAATGTCGAATGGAAATTTAAAACTAGTCGTTGGGGGCCACCGTAATACCGACTCATAATGGATATGCATAATATAAAATATGAAAGTAATACATGTTTAAACTATTTATAAAATGCATTGCAATTCGAATAAAATCGTGGCTTGATGACGTCATAAACTTTAAATGCTCTATTACTCCAAAATTGATAATCATGTTAACTAACGGATTACTGCGTCGGATTAAGCTTCTCATTTCCAATAAAAATATATATTTGAATTGAAATTTGAATGAAATACAGGGGCAGGAAAAATCGAAGATTGTGGAAAATAGGATTACAAATATCTCGGCAACTAATTATCCGATCAACTTCATTCTTTATGCAAAATTTGTTTTTTTATTGTGTTTTACGTCTCCTCTATAAAATAAAAAATTTCGAAAATTTTTATATACCTTTTATCAGAACGAATATTTCGAGACTCCGAAAAAAATAGTTCCGGATAATCGATGTTATTGCAATAAGCTTCTTTCCATTATGACATACTAAGTACACACCAAATTTCAAGTCCCTATCTCGATTTGTTCGGGAGATAGTGCGCTTAGAGACACACAGGCATACAGACACACAGACAGACGGGCATAATTTTTTTTTTCTAAAAATAGGTTTTTCGGAATCTCCAGTGTATGAAACGTGTAAATCCGTCAATTTTTTTTTCAATTTTGAAAACGATTACAAGACTTACCATCATACTACGTATGATGGTAAGTCTTGTAATCGTTTTCAAAATTACTACGTATGATGGGTAAGTAAAATGTTCGTTATCAGACATCCTGTTTAGTTACAGATAAATACATAAAAATATGGAACATAAATCAATAATATAAAAGTAAACAAAAAAAATAATCGCAAATAATGAAAAAATAAAAGTATATACAATCTATTCTTTATCATCTTTGTTCTAAAACTGTCTTTAAAAAACTGTATTGCACAACAATCCCTTTTTCATGTATTTTTATAGTAAGGAAATATATATATGAGGGGGTTAGAATGACAGTGGAGTAAGTCAAAAATTTGAAAAAATCTTGATAACCATATTTTCACTGAACGTATATTAATTTCTGTTTAGTGGAACAGTCAAATAAGTCATACTTCACTTAGCGAGTCGCTAGATGGCAAAACAAGTTGGACCACTTAATGCAAAGGCAATACGACAAGTTTCACAAAACCTTTCATTTCTCAAGTTACTAAATATTGACTTACTCCATTGTCATTGGTTCATTGACCACCATTACTCATACAGAGGTGACCAATATTATGGAAACATTTTGGATTCACTCGATTTCTAAAATTTTGTAGCTCGTAACGACACTTAGTTTAGAAGTATAGCCATAAAATTGTATATCAAGGGGGAAGACTTTAATCCATAATTTGATGCGAAAATTAACTGTAGTGTATTTTAAACATAATAGCAGTAGTCAAGAAGAAAATTGAGACGTATGGAGAGGATTATCTGCGTAAATATTCTCACTGTCAGTTATTTTTCATTTGAAGACATCTATTGAAGCTTTAACTTTTACAGTAGCTTTACCGTTTACAGCAGTCTAAACGTTTACTGGGATCGAACGCTTTTAAATTATGAGAAATGACGGTAAAGAACAGCTTTTATTTAATGGACAAATTATAAACAAATTTTTGTGAAGGTTAAGCTTCCGTTCTCCGTGTTAGATAATATACACTTTATAACCTGCAATATACGCCGAACTAGTTTAAATATGTTAATTTCTTAGAACTTACAGTTTAGTTAAAGATATAATTATTTTTTATTTTTTAACAACTTTAAATTACAGGTTACAACAACGTTTCAACTGTCCAGTTGTTTTAAAATTCAAGATTATTTTAAAATACATAGGTTGAATTTACCCAACTCTGAAACCTTTGAAAAACCTTCAAATAGAGGGTTAAACAATAATAGAATATCAATGAACTCGGAAATAAATTATACTTTGTACCAAATAGAAACAATATATTTAATTCAATTTAAAACAATATTTTAAACTAATTTTCCTCTAAAAGTATACAGAAAAGGCAATATTGTTCCTCCCTGGTAAACTGAAAATCATTCTCAACAAGAGAAGTGGCGTCATAAATAATGAAGAAAAAATACAAACAACACACTTTGTTGTATACAAATGCGCATTAATATTTAAAAAATGCTTCATTAAGAGTTGTAACAACCTCCACATCTTCTTTTACTCTTTCATTGGTTCATTATAGTAGTATTCTGAATCAATAAATTAAAAAAAAGGAGATACAATATCGATAAAGGAGATACAACATCAACAACTTCTTCATAATCTTCATGCACATTAACATTATTTCTACATTTATATTGTTTTAAAATGTTGGCAAACTTTTTTTAATTGCATTTCTTCTTGTTTAAAATTTATCACTCCCATGTTTTGTTCTGCATATTCTTTAAATAAAATCCAGACGTTACTTTTCTGATATATAGCGAAGCCATTATCTATAAAATATATAGATATCGATTTAATTTCGTAGAACCATAAATAATGTCTAAAATATATTCTTGATTACACTTTGAAATAAGTCTTTGGAGCTTATAATCCACAAAAGTAGTAGAATCCACAATGACGTAGTAGAATGAAATGAGTAGAATCCACAAAAACAACTTTTCAAAAGTAAAATAAAGCCAAGCGTAAAAAAAAAGTTGTGGCTAAAAAATGGTGTGATATCAAATTTCCAAGCTATTATATTACTTATTTAACTTTTTTCCATTAAATAAGTTATCATATATATAAGTCGAGTGCCTACGTATATGTTAATAGAAATCGTTTTCTCCTGTACTAAATAGATCCTAACGAGTTTCTGAAAATTCAATTTTTTTTTTCAAATTATGCATGATGGGCTTGGCGGCCATCTTTGCATATTATTCAAAAAATTCTAAGCACTCAAATCCGTAGTTGAAATCCGAAGTTCAAAATTGTTATTTAAGCAAATGTTTTAAGCGTTTCATTTATAGACTTGTATGCTCTGAAAATTGTGTCTTAAGATAATGATGAATTATCTTAAAGATTCATCTTCTGATTTATTTTTTAGAGTAATTAATAGTTTCAAACTAGTAAAAATCAATTTCTCAAAATATCAGTCTTATCTAATTTATCTGTCCGTAGTTAAAATCTGAAGTTCGAAATTGTTATAAACATATTACAGTGCAAACATATTACGCTTTTACTTTAGAGTTTTGGATGCTTAGAAATATGGAAAGATGGCCGCCAAGCCCATCATGCATAATTTGAAAAAAAATTGCATTTTCAGAAACTCGTTAGGATGTATTTAGTACAGGAGAAAACGATTTCTATTAACATATACGTAGGCACTCGACTTATATATATGATAACTTATTTAATGGAAAAAAGTTAAATAAGTAATATAATAGCTTGGAAATTTGATATAACACCATTTTTTAACCACAACCTTTTTTTTTTCTTTTTTTTTAAACTTTTAAAAAGTTGCTTTTGTAGATATCATTTCTTTTTTTTAAAATAGATTAAACATAATTTAAATAATCTAAACATGAGAAATAATTTAAATTACATTTTACTTTCAGTCATTGTTTAAAGGGTTAACTGGAAATACCAGTACATTTTTCAATTAAACTAATTACACACTTAAAAACAACATACTAAATGTGGCTTGTTATAATACTTGTTATCCTCCGTTAAAAAATATTACTGACTTATCCATGAAATGAATAAAAATGGAATACGTACATAGCGTGTCAGTGCTGAATTTGGTATCAAACGTGATATCACGCTCTTTTATTATTAGCACTAGCTGGCTTCGCCCGCTAGTGGGCCCCTAATTTATATTGGGGCCTCGAATCTTGTGAAATCTCGAATAAAATAAACCTCGAACCAAACGAACCTCCGACCAGGTTCCCCTCTGCCTTCGGCACCGGATAATCCCTTAATTTGCACATCGAATAGTATAAACCTCTAACCAAACGAACCTCCGACACGGGTCCCCACTGGCTTCGGCAGCGTATAGCAGACGTGCTGCGCACGCTCAAGTTCCATCTTCTACCACTAGGTAGCGCAATCGTTCTATATGAACCTCTGGCTCTGAAATCGTTAAGACTATAGATGTCGAATCGAATGAGCTATACCCCGTCGTGATCCAGCCCATAGAACCAGAGATAGGAAAGTGTCCCTTGGTGGTGAAAAAACGAACTAAAATCAGAAAGCTCTATCGATGTCGAGTCGAATGAGCCATACCCCGTCATGATCCGACCCATAGAAACAGAGATAGGAAAGCGCCCCCTGGTGGTGTAAGCTAATCGCGTTTGGGGGGGAAAAGTGGGCGGATGTACACCGGAGATGCATAATAGGATTAAGCGGCCACAGACCTTTCCAACGATGTATCACATGAGGGGTATGTGCAAAATTTAGAAAATACCCCCCCCCCCCCCTGCATAATATGATTAAGCGTTCACAGACCTTTACAACGATATATCACATGAGTAGTGTCAGGGGGGGGGAAATGTGGGGGTGACACCTGTGATGCATAACATGAATAAGTGGTCACAGACCTTTGTAACGATATGTGACATGACGGATATCGTTAAAATTTAGAAAAGTGTCCCCCCCCCCTTGTTAAGGAAAATCCCTCCCTATAATTTTTGACGCGGCTTTATTTTTTAAATTTATGTTATGTGCTATAAAATATCGTAAAGTTTCAAACAGATAGCCTTATTATACTTCCTAATTTTGTTCACGCCCCTCCCCATCCCCTCCCCGAAATATGACGCGCCATTCTATTTATAATTTTTTTATCAGGTGTTATAAACTATCTTAAAGTTTAAATCAGATCGCATTGGAATTTAATATATTTGCTGAAATTACTATTATATATAGAATAATATAGAAATAAACCCTCCTTTAGCTTGTAATTAAGATATACGAACAATTTTTAGAATTTCTGAAGTCTGATTTTTATTTCTTTATTTATTTATTTATTTATTTATTTATTGCGTTGTCCTGTGCATGTTTGGAATTTCTTAGCAATTTCTTAGATTTACATTATTTTATTCAATTAAACATTGTAGTGTTGCAATAAATTTAAATGGAAACTTCACTTCTAAACTAAAAATAATTTAACAACTGGATTTCATTAATTTATAGGAAAATGACGTGAAAGGTATTCCTGCGAACGAAATGCCTGTCCTTTACCGTGTTTTTTTTTTTTTTTTTTTTTTTTTTTTTTTTAGAAATAAATTAATCAAATTTAATTCATTTCAAAAATATTGTTTACGTTTGGAAAGAAATTTTAAATGCCGATAAGTCTTAATGTATACATTTTAGAAGGTACATCTTCCCTCAAAAACTAATTTAAAAGATCTTTCTAAAAACGTAAATTATATATTTTCTAAAGCATAAACACTACGTCTGATTACTTTATTTTACAATATTATAAGAACACGCATTTTATCAGACAATTAAATATATTAAACAAACATGAGTGAAAAGTTGACCTGGGGCAGGACTCGAACCTGGGACCTTGTGCATGCCGTGCTGACGCGCTGAGACTGAGCCACCCAGACCGATATTCTTGAGCGGCAATTTCTCATACTTATTCATGTTGTAAACAGTCATCTGCCACAGTTTGCAGTCATATTTAATTGTCTGGTAAAATGTGTGTTCTTATAATTATGAAGTTTTATTTAAAAAAAATATCTTCAGAAGAAAATGGCTGACTTGCAGATGACATTTGATGTGGTTATAACCTGTAACTGATTTGTGCTATTATAAAATAGATGGTACATGGTCGTTGGCGGGTTTATCTCTGTTTCGGCATATTTTTTTAATCGCCAAGTTAATTAACAGTTTTTTGCTAATTAAGGATAAAAAAAAAATGTACACTGAATTTTATAAAAGCACATAGATTACGTAATTACTTGTCCAAAAATGCAATCCTTTTTAGCACTTTCCAACCTAGTTGAAAAGTGCTTATAACTTCGGTTTGTCTGGCCGTCTGGCCGTCTACCGTCTGGCCGTGCACTAACTCCCATAAATATGCTCGGATTGCTCTGCAATTTTTATATGTTATTGTCGTTAGCTATAGCATGTTCCCTATTTCAACGGAAGCGTGTAGCAGTTATAGTTTTTTTACAGGGACACTCAAAAGAATTCCGTTACATTGCGGTCTATGGGGAAAAATCATTTGCGGTTTATTTAAATAATGTTTCACTATTTTAAACGCATTGTAATTTATATATATTACTAAGGTGCATTAGAAGAAGCTTAATATGGAACAGGGTGTGCATAGCACTTATAGTTACTTTACAGGGACAGTAAAAATAATTCCGTTACATTACGTCTATGGAGAAAAATCGTCTGCGGTTTATTTAAATAATGTTTCACTATTTTAAACGCATTGAAATTTATATAGATCACTAAGGTGCATTACAAGAGACTTACTACGGAATATTGTGTGTATAGCAGTCATCTTTCATTTACAGGGACACGCAAAAGAATTCTCTACTGTCTGTTAACAATAATTCCTGGAAGTGCGTTTTAAGTTATTGAACGCGATTTTAATTTTAACTTGCTTTTTGTCTATTACGTGGTGTGTATAAATTCTGTAGATCCTATACAGGGTAGCACAAAAGTTCGCGAACACATTTCTGTTTATTGACAAACTCCAGACGGAGAATTTAAACTGTGCTACGCGTTTCCTAACTGAACTAAAATTATCATCCTATGTAGTATATATACAAATCTATAGATCCTATACAGGGCTGAATAAAAGTATTCGGATATTTTTCCGAATATTGTATATGTTGGAAATTCATTAAATTATGTTTTTAAATATGTTATGCGTTTTCTAAATTGTTTACTTAGATGTTAGCTTTTAGCTTATTAAACGGTATGATTTGTAAAATTATTTTGGAAGCGTTGGAAAGTGCTATATAATGTATGCTTGACGCATGATTTTTCGTTTTTGTTTTATTCTGCCCAACATTAAGGCCTGTTGGTTGTTTGAAAAAAAAAGTTTGACGAAGAAAAAAGTGATCATTTTAAGTAACTCGACGTTTTTTTAAAAAAAGCTATATCTCTGTTTATAAATCACTTATGAAGATGAATTTGGTCTTAAATTGAAGAAATTCTTCCTTAGATAATTCTAGTTTTTTTTTTCTGCGACGCTTGGTTTATTTGATATCTGATATTTTAATCTGGCATGTTTTGTCGATTTAACATTGCGACGTTGCTTTCTGTACACTGTTAAAAATAAATCCTCAAATTCACGGTAAAACTACTGGCAGCAAAGTTGCCGGACTTTTTCCGTTCCGTTAGTAGGTTTTCCGTTTTGAAAGATAAAAGAAGGACAAACTCTATTTTGCAGAAGCAGTAACTTTCTGTTAACACTTTCAGAAATCACGAAAATATTCCTGACAGTTAAGGAAATTTTCCGTTACGAAGAAACTCGGTTTTAAAAAGCCACATCTCTATTTGTGCTGCCATCTGTCGACTATTACGGGAGAATTTACTATCCGATATACTTCAAGAATATTTTCTGGCCGACATTGGGTTTGAACCAGGGGTGAAAATGACTCGAATTAAGTGTCTTGCCGATTAGACCAATGGGCACTTGTTAGAGTAGCAGTTTGAAATGATGATATGAAAATTCTCAAAATGGCGGCTTAGAAATTAAACAATTTGGGGTTTAGAAGCTTGGTAATTTTGAAGTTAATTACGGGGAGATTTCGTTATGAGATGATGTTGATGTTTTAAAATTGTAATATTAATGGAGCATAAAAACATGAATTATATATATTCTTAATTCGATTGTTAGATGTAAAATATAAATATTATATTTTGAAATAAATTCGATCAAAAAGGTTTACTTTTTTGAGAAAATCGATTCTTTTTTCAACTATTATGTATTTTTTAAATGTGTTCGTTTAGAATATATTTTCAGTGCGAGTGCTTTTTATTACTTTAAAAAATAAATTTCGAATAATTTTAAAAGGAATGAGAAAATTGTTATTATTATTTTTTTTTTAATTCAGAAGCATTATTTTTGCTTGTTGCTTTTTAAAGTAAAATCGATTTTTTTTCACTTATATAACTATTATATATTTAAAGTAAAAATAAAATACAACGTTAAAACCCCAGTTTAAATGAATCTACAGCATACCAGTTTCGGTAGCATATAGCATACCCTCCCCAGTCACTGGGGAGGGTATGCTATATGCTACCGAAACCGGTATGCTGTAGATTCAATTAAACTTGTGTTTTAACGTTGTATTCTATTTTTACTTTAATTATATCGCACCAAGCTCCAAATTAATATTTACTATTATATATATATTTTTAATCTGTTTGTTTAGAACATATTTTAAATGCGAGTATTTTTTTATAACTTTAAAAAATAAATTACAAGTAATTTTAAAAGAATGGGAAAATTGTTACTTTTTGTATTTTGAAAGCATTATTTTGTTGTTGTTGTTGTTTTAAATAAACTCCAAATTTTAATTTATTGAATTTTTAGTTTTTCTGTGCAGCAACATGACAGTTTTTTTAAATATTGAAAATAAATATGCAGCAGATAACGGAATATCTCCGTTGGCCCCTTTCGTCTCCGTCCGTTCTGTTGTTTTCAGGAAATATGAGGAAATTTTCTGTTTTTTAACGGAAAATACTCTTTTGTCGCGAAAAATGTTTTTCTGTGAAATTCAGGAAAAAATACCCGTGAATTTCAGATTATTTTTAACAGTGTAAGTAAGCATTTGCGGTCTTTATTTCAGTTCTTGGCGTTGTTTGTGTGGCGTTTTTTTTTTTTTTAAGCTTGGCTTGGCAGAGCGACCGCCGTGCTTGATATGCTAAACGTTATAAGTATATATTTAAAAAAATCTTCAACTAAAAAAAGAAACATTGTTTAAAAAGTGTACGCAGTTAAAATAAGTTACAAATATCAATTTCCTAAAGATATATTTTAAAAATAGGAATGCATTGCACGCCAATCTGCTTAAAATTAGCTAGGGGGATTTGTGATCTCAATTACCAACAGTCTGTGGTAATTGAGGTCCTCAATTACTAACCATTACCAAGTGATCCGCATCTAACCATTCCAAACAGACGATTAGGCAGCCCGATTAAAAAGAATTCTAAGAAAATGACATTTCGCATTTTTTTATTTTTCAAATGTATTACTTTTCAGTATTTTTTCGGTAACAGTTTAGGATTTTGTTTTAGCAACGACGAAAATCAAAATATAACTTTTTGTTTTAGTGTCACGCAGTTTTCTAATTCTATTCAGATCTTATAATTATCTTCTCAGATTAGAATGTTAAATAGATTGAGAAATCTGGTTCTCTGATCAGATGAGAGCGTTCTCATAAAAAGAATCTCATATTAATTATTAACTCCTTGCTCTTCTACACAACTCAATTTAAAAGGTATTGTTAAAAGAAAATTAATTCCATATATCTATTTTTCCATTTATTGTGTTAGAATGAATGATTAGTACAACTAAAAATGAATGTTAAGGGAAGATAATCTTTATTTGCCGAAATAGAAATTTGCACTTTTCTCTAACCAACTAAGTACATGTATTCGCGATTGAAAATAAAATTTTTCGTTTCAAAATGTAAAAGTAGGCATATACATTACCCATAAGCATAAGAATTTATGTATGTAGAATTAAACAAATTCATCTATCTAGAGAAATTTCAAATCTTAAAAAATGTATAGAAAATAATGTGCTTGTAGGAAATCTCATCTATTTTTTCAATTCCTACTATTAGCTCACACTCTCTATATATTTATATATCTTGTTCAAATTTTCAATCGTTAATAAAATATTTTCTATTCATCCATTCAAGTTCAAATACATTTTTAAAAACTTGTAGTGGATGACACTTAATGTTAATACAGTTTTTTTCAAATATTACTTCATTAATTAAATTTAATTAATTAATTTTAGTTTTATATGGGAGGAAAAAATTTCTCCCATTGTTCTTAAAAATTAAATCAAAGATTTTTCTCAAATTAGTGATGCCAGAAAAATAAATACTGCAACGATAATTATAAAAAAAATTTCAATAAAGACAACGTGGGACATTAATGCTGCACGGGTTTATTTTATATATTTATGATTAAAAAGTAGGAATTGACTTATTATTTATATATATATATATATATTACTTGTTTCTTTGACACAGAATATTTAATGCCAGCGCTGAGGGAATTCGTGAACATAAAGTTTCTCTAGAACAAAAATAACTTTTAAATAAAATATCTTTATGGGACATGTGCAATGTTAGATATCAAGCAAGAATTGAAATTTTGGTTAACATGCATGAACAGTAAATAAACAAATCAGTTTTACATGCGTGAACTATCGCTTTATATAGTTCATTATAGGCGGTTTTAACGTCATGTTTTAGTGAAACCAGATTTGAATTCAACGCACCAATATATAACCCCTATCTAATTTTATGTGTTTTTTTCTCAATTGAAATTGAAAAGATAGTTCCAAAATTAAAATAGCTAACGCGCTTACAGCACTGTTTGGCTTAATGTATGTGCTAAAGTTATTTGTACGTTTATAATTATGTAACTCGCAGAATATCAACCTGATTCGGCATTTAGCGCATACAAAAAAAAAAAAAAAATCTCTTGTGAAAATAAGGGTACTTTTCCGTATTACCAACCCCATTGTCGCCTAGCGTAATAGTTGGTGCAAAATGAAATTCATGTGGAATAAAATATTTGAAAAAAAAAAGAGTTAATATTGATTGGTAAAAAAGTGTGCATTTAAAAAATATATTTCAAAATTAAACTTTCACGAACTATTTTATTTAATCAATGCAAATATATACTTATAATAAAAGAACAAATAAATGTTATACAATAAAATCTATACTAATAAAAGAAAGTTTTGCTCAGTGTGTTTGTCTATCTGTCGGCGATGTCTAGGAAAATCTAGCGCACATAAAAGCCTGCAAACGTAGATTTAGGTAGCCCAAAGCTTCTCCTTATGCACCTAAGACTCGGAATTTTAATATTTTAATTATTTACTTAAATATTAATTCAAATCCACAAAGAACTCCCATCAAAAATACGCTTTTTTTTCTTCGGTTGATTGGTTGTACAGAGTCTTCATAGAAGTAATTAAATAAACCAGAGCAGCGATGAAAAGGTATGGATTTCTAACGAAATTGTGTTGTTTTTTATGGAGTGAACTTACCGGCGTACGACAAACAGAAAATATGACTAGGCACACGAACTGATACAACTGTCCTACACACGCCAGCTGCCCAGCTTTTTGAAACATTTTTCGTGGCACGTTTTTCTTCATGATAATTAGTTGGGTATAAGTTTGCGTTTAATTGCAGTTTTATATAAAAAATACCGCTATTTTAAAATTACAGTTCTCGTAAAAATTAAACTTATGTTCCTAATAAAAGTACACAGCCCGTATTCAGTTAATGCATACCAACAGTCAAAATTAGTTATTTGATATTGAGCACTTGACCGTGTGCGCCTCCTTGCGGCCTTTTCCTCAAGGTTTTTTCTCTAACTGTGCTTTATTTTCATAACGCAGCTAATAATGTTTTCCAAAACAGTTCCAATTTGCTATATTATCGTAAAAATCAGCATTCATAGCTTCAAGGTGTATTTCTAGAAAGCAGTTACCAGTATTGCTGAATAATAGTCTAAGCCAAATTTCAAATTAAGTTTCTAGCTTAACCAAACGAATCAATATTTAAAGATGCATAGTCTCCTAATTTGTCATTTACTGAAGGGCACTTGAACATACGTTCCTCACCGCCCTCCAAGGCATTTTTACTAACTGTGCCTTGTTTCCATATCTCAGCTACTAATTTTCCGATTTCCGCGCAACTGATTACAGACATCATATTTAACTAATCAACCTCTACAACATTAAAATAAATTTATGAGTAGCGGGTACCACTATTTCCGAATATCTGTTTAACAAGGAGAGTGCCAAGCTTGGTAATCACAGATTTTGATTATTTTTATATATGTTGTAGGGTAGAAACCCCTTAGTCTCAGGTTCAAAGGATTTTATACAACGCTCCTTAGTTCTAGAGAAATGGGGGGTCTAATATTTTAACACAACTTAAATACTTACTTTGTAAAGAAATAATTGCGTTGGTCATATCTCAGTTGGCATGGCGTCTTCGCGTTGTTTCGAGTGCCCGGGGTCGATGCCGGAACGCGGTACGTTTGTTTTTCTCATTTTTTTAAATAATTATACCTGTAATTATAATTTAATAATATCAATAAAAAAATTGTTAACATAATTAAATTTTAATTTAGCATTTTTTATTTTTTATATAAATTACTTTTAAAATGTATTGTGATTGTAAAGAAACATTTACAAATTGCCTTAACAAGGGAAGTCAGTACGAAGATAATACTACTCTGTTTTTAATGTAAGAAGCATAATTATATTAAAATTTAGAATAAGAAATAAATTACAACATATTTATGTCTCATTTTATTGTAACTAGAGGGCGCCACAACAGACTTCGGTTCTTTTTTTTTTTAGTTTGGTGCAGTTAAGTGGTTTTTGTTTTCAATCTTTATCGCACAAGTGCTTATCATTCTATAACAGCTTATAATCATATAAAAATTTAAGAATCAATCTGTAGTTCACAGGAAGATCAATCTCAAGTGTCGGGATTCGATGAAAATCACAAAAATGATGTCACAAATGCGTTAAAGTACTGTAAAATTTTTATTGCAAAACAATGGATTTTTAACAAATAATCCAGCATTTGAAATATCATC
Organism: Maratus michaelseni; assembly: GCA_963931845.1. Lineage (NCBI taxonomy): Eukaryota > Metazoa > Arthropoda > Arachnida > Araneae > Salticidae > Maratus > Maratus michaelseni. The sequence goes on from OZ007592.1 coordinate 403,692,111, forward strand.
TTTTCTATTGCGGTGTAGAATAATTCAATAATTCGATAGTAAATATGCTCATTTTGTAACGATTTGTGAATTTTTACTAGTCAATAATAGATACAATTTTTTAAACCCTTTAAATGATGAGAAATGTTTAAAAATCCAAAATGCTAAATTAAAATTTAATTATGTTAACAACATTTTTTATTGAGATTGTTAAATTATAATTACAAGTATATTTATTAAAAAAACAAACGTAACACGTCCTGGCATCGAAACCGGGCCCTCGGAACAACGAGCAGACGCCATGCTAACTAAGCTACGACCACCGCAGCTATTTCGTTACAAAGTAAGTGTTTAAGTTGTGTTATAATATTAGACCCCCAATTCCTCGAGAACTAAAGAGCGTTGTATAAAATCCATTGAACCTGAGACTAAGGGACTTCTACCCTACAACATATATAAAAATAATCAAAATCTGTGATTGTTGTGGTTTCTCAACCACTGCCATGTTTTAATCCAATTTAAGACATATTTTATTAGTCCTTATTCATTTAATTTTAATATTCGCATTCAAAATTATTTTAATTCTTTCCTTTTTAATTCTTTCCCTTTAAGGTTTTCTTTCTTTCATAACATTTCGCCTTTAAAAAAAAATGATAGTGATTGTTACCTCTGTACTTCCGGTATTGGATTCTACTAGATGCTTCGATAACATTCTTTGCCTATGCTCACTTCCTGTTCTAAGCTCCGCCCCTCGCCAATCAAATTCAAATGTTTCTAATACGTAATTTTTTATCTCTGCGATTGACGTTTTCAATTTTTGGCACCCCCTCCCCTGCGTTCCCAGTCAGTGCTGAAGCTGCGCGCTCACACACAGACACTGAGACGTTTGCCACAAGAGTGTAAGGTGATCGCTTGGCTTGCTGCTGTGAAAAATGTACAAAATGCGTACATCTAAAGTTACGATATGAAGAAAATATAGTCTTTAAAAATTGTGATGATCTGAGGTTATTATTTTACTCTCATTACGGAAAAAAATGAAATTCTTTTCCAACAGCGTAGTTAATAAGACGGTTCTGTGTGGTGGTAGTTTCGCTGGAACCTGGCATTTTGGCAAGAATGCTTATTTTATTCAAGTGGTGATACTTCCTTAGTTTTACAAATTGTTTGATAAAGTCATATGTTTTTATGTTATCTTTAAAAAATCAACATATCCGAGTTTCCCAAGAGAAAAAATGTCATTAATTTCTTTATGATGGTGTTTATTTAAAACGTCAGTTGTGTACTTATAATTTAAGAAATAGAGGTGAATCTATAAAGAAGAGATTCCCTCAGAAATACTCCTTTTTCAAGATTCTTTATAAATAAAGATTTTATTCAAAGATGACAATTTGCAGTGCAAATTCTTTCACTTGCTTTTTATCTTATTTCTTTCAGATGACTGCAGGTAACAATTTTTACTTTTATCTTCATTGTTCTTGATTATAAATTTGCATGAATAATTTATTTAGCGAATCTTTATTTAATAATTAATGTCATGTCGAAGTGGTCTTTTGCGGCCATAACAATATATGTACTCACTATATTCTTTCGATCACAAGCCCAAATATATATTATTTGGAATATTAACAAGATTCCACTGTATAAAAAAAGGAACTATCATCCAACCACCACAGTGATTACCAAGCTTGGCACTCTCCTTGTAAGACAAATTTATAATTAAGTCCCTAGCTTAACCAAGGCGTGTCAGCTAGTAATAAAATAAAAATCAGTTTGAACTGCAGGCATGAAACTGTAAATGTCTCTTGCATTGCAATAAACATTTCATTATTTGAATAAAGACGACGGCAAGTGAACTCAATTAGGATTGTAAATGATGACGAACAGTGCCATATGTCTTTTATAACGTCATTTTGTGATGCCCCATAATCTATCAGGTTGGGTATGATATCCAGTGTTAGGATCGAGAAAATTATATTTGGGATTTATTGTGAAATGTTTGTAGCCTGCATCTCGAAAGTAATTAGTTTTATACCCTTTCCAGCAATCTGTGAAGATAATATTACCATCAGCTATAATTTGTTTGATTGTTGTTTGTAAAATTTTAGCTGTACGATCGGGAATTGTAGTACGGAAATAACCTTGTGTTTCACGACATAAACCACCAATTCATAGTCATCTTTCATAGTCAAAAACGTATAGATAAAGTTTTGTTCATTTTTATCCATAAATTCATACACTTTCTTGTGATACAATAAGGAAAATGTCACAAAAATTGCTATCAGAGACCTCCTTCAGGGGAAATATCCCATTGCGAACTGCTGGCCATAGCCAAAAACATATATATGAAGTTTGATTCAAGTCTATGCGTAACTTCATACAATTTTCGATAACACAAAGATGACACACACGCGGCCACACCGACAGATAATCATTTTGTAACGATGTATTTTTTTTATGATCTCTAAAACGTGTAAATCCGTCGAAAACCGTAAGAAATGAGAATTTTCTATTATAGATAGAGGAAAGGCAAAACCCAATTGAAAAATTTCACTGATTTGTCACTCAACAATGGACATTCGCTGTTTCTGAAGAGTGAAAAGTAAGATCTTCATGAGAATAACTTGATTTGAATTTAGATTACAGACTCTCATCGGATAATAGATCAATGTGTTTCTTTTTTTCTTTTTTTTCTAAATTCAGGTGTCCTTTTTTTTCTAATTCCTTTGTCCAAAATTTTCTTACGGACCGTTGATGGTTCACGTCGGTTTCTAAGCACTGAGTTAAAGGACCCATGTTCCGTATAAAAAACTTTTTAAAATTAACAAATTCATAACTTTAAAAAAAATCGTATTTTGACGCAAATGGATTTCTCTTTAATAAGGATCAACATTTGACACATTTTTTATTTAATTGAAACTGAACTTCTAAAACTAACGGTTGTAGAATGAGCTATTGTTCAAATATCGGAAGGAACAACTTTATAATACACACACACACACGTATATATACACATTTATGATAGACATTCCCATAAATTTATAATGTCCGTAGCACGTTAGAATATCAAAAATAGGTCCAAGATTTCTCGCATGCACGCACATAAAAGTTCGCCGTTATTGCTCTATATTAATGTTCTTCCCACCTTTTTTTTTAAATTTCACTGCACACTTAAACGCATGATTAAATTTCCCAGCAAAGCTAAATTATGATGATGAAAAATATATACATCAAGTGATTAGATATCATTTTTTATTTATTTATTTATTTATTTATTTACTAACAAAAATAAGCCCTCGATATGAATAAAAAAATGCAAAATTAGTTATAAACATTTGCAATGAAAATAAGTTTAAAATTCTTATAAAATTGTTTTCCATATATCTACTTAATATGCACTATCATTTAATCTATGCACTATACACTAACATTATATCTGGATTTAACTTTTTTCTTTATTAGAATACTCTGTCTATGTAACTTGCGCCACTCTTGGCTTCTAATATCGCTTGGCGATAAATGTAACCAGTTGTTGTTTCGTTCTTACTTCGTTCGGATGTCTCCATGGGGAGCTCCGAAGTAAATAAATAAAATGGTTCGTTGATAAAAACAAAGTTGAAATTTTATCGATAGTAGTTGAATAATTTACAGTCCACTCTAAAGTCGTAAGCGTCGACACATGCTTTTAAATCATTTTCCAAGGATCACTTCTACTGTAATTTATATCGTAAAAATTTTCATTCAAGAAACGTAATTTTTCTCTAAAAGTATTAAATGTATCTGAATATATGGGGCCATTTTCATAATTTCTTCGCAATTTCATATAAAGAATATTTAAACAGAAAAATAAACTTCTAGATAATTCAATTTATGACGCTAAACGTCAATAAGGTATGGGGTCATTTTTCCTTAATCCGTCAGCACACGCGCTGGGATAAAATCTACCCCATCTTACAACTATTACTTAAAAATGTGCGAAAATAGTTCGTGATCATTCTGAGCTTTATAGTACCTTTCAAGCTGAATGATATCAAGATGTGGCCAAAAAGAATTTACCTCCGATTGTGGATTTTCCATTCTTTTGTTATAAAAATGTCACGTGGGAGGAAATTTACCTCACGCGTGTTACAACGTAACCCATAATGATAGGAAAATGTTAATGCAAATGTTTATGTAAAAAATATAGTGTGCAAATAATAATATAATTTTTCTATTAAACGTTAAAAACTCTTGCACATACAGTTTCTATATATAAGTTTTATACTTTTTTGTATTTTCATTGCTGAATTTGGATTGTAAAAGCTTTGTATATAATGATATGCAAAAAAAAAAAAAAAAAAAAAAAAAAATCTTAGTGCGAGATTTTATTTATTTATTTATTTATTTATTTATTTTGCTTTAAATATAAAAGAACTTTTTATTTTAAGTTAAATTATGTCCTTTATTGATTTACAGTTTATTTCAAAATATAAATTTTTGTTTATAATCTAACCGGAGGGAAATTGACACAAGAAAACCCATTGGGGTAAAATTTATCCCGCGCGTGTAGTAACGTAATGGAAAGGGACACGTGTGCTGACGGGTTATCAGAATAGATTAAACATGATATATAATTTTAAAATAAATATTTTTTTCTCCTCTAAAATTGTGTTCTATTGTATTCAGGAACTGTCTATCTAAACTAATAAAAGAAAGTTTCGCTCAGTGTGTCTGTGTGTGTGAGTGTCTGTTGGCGATGGCTAGGAAAATCTGGCCCACCTAGAAGGCTGGAAATTTAGATTTAGGTAGTCCAAACCCTCTCCTGTTGCAACATTACTTCAGAATTTTAATATTTTAATTACTTTCTGAAATATTAATTAAAATGCACAAAGAACTCTCATTAAAAGTACGCTTTTATTCCTTTGGGTTGGTTGGTTCACTGGTTGGTTGCATCGATTCTTCACAGAAGTAATTAAATGAACCAGAGTAGCGATGCATAAATAAGGATTTCTAACTAAATAGTGTGAACATGGATTGAAGTTATCAACGTAGAGGAGCCATGCGATTGTCGCGCCACCTGTGCATGACAAATTACACATACGTCCCACTGATTGAAATATTTTGCAGGCATATTTTTCTTCATGACAATTAGTCGGGTTTAAGTTTTTTTTTTCTTTTTTACATGACATTTATTATTATGATGGAGATTAAAACTTTATTTAACAGATTGTTTCTTATATTTGCGGGAATCAAGAGGGGCAAGGGTCTAATTACATTTAAACTTCAAGGTGTATTTCTAGAAAGCAGTTACCAGAATTTCCGAATAATAGTGTCAGCCAAATTTCAAATTAAATTCCTAGCTTAACCAAATGAATCAATCATTAAAGATGTTTTGTGATTCACCTAATTAGTTATTTGCTGAAGGCCACTTGAACAACCCCCCCCCCACCCCTGCACCCCTCCCAGCCCGTTTTTCAAGGTTTTTTCTCTAACTCTGCTCCGTTTCCATATCTCAGCAGCTATCTTTCCGATTTCAACGCAAGTGATTTCAAACATTATAATTAACTTAATAGTCACCCTTTATAACATTAAACTAAATTTATGAGTAGCGGTTACCACTATTTACGAATAACAGTTTAAGCCAAATTTGTAATTAAATTCAAAGCTTAATTAAACGAACGAATTTTGAAAGATGCATAGTGGTCCTCCTAATTAGTTATTTGCTGAAGGCCACTTGAACACCCCCACCTCACCCCTCCCGGCCCGTCCTTCAAGGTTTTTTCTCTAACTATGCTCCGTTTCCATATCTCAGCAACTATTTTTCCGATTTCAACGCAAGTGGTTCCAAACATTTTAATTAACTTAATAGTCACTCTTTATAACATTAAACTAAATTTATAAGTAGCGGTTACCACTATTTCCGAATAATAGTTTAAGCCAAATTTGTAATTACGTTCCTAGCTTAAGCAAACGAACGAATTTTGAAAGATGCATAGTGGTCCTTCTAATTAGTCATTTGCCGAAGGACACTTGAACAACCCCTCCCCCCCCGGCACTCCTTTCAAGGTTTTTTTCTCTAACTATGCTCCCTTTTCATATCTCAGCAACTATTATTCCGATTTCAACACAAGTGATTCCAAACATTATAATTAACTTAAATGTCACTCTTTATAACATTAAACTAAATTTATGAGTAGCGGTTACCACTATTTCCGAATAATTGGGTAAGTCAAATTTGTAATTAAGTTCCTAGCTTAAGCAAACGATCGAATTTCGAAAGATGCATAGTGCTCCTCTTAATTAGTCATTTGCTGAAGGGTACTTGAACAACCCTCCCCCCTGGCCCCTCATTCAAGGTTTTTCTCTAACTATGCCCCATTTCTATATATCAGCAACTATCTTTCCGATTTCAACGCAAGTGATTCCAAACATTATATTTAACTTAATAGTCACCCTTTATAACATTAAATTAAATTTATGAGTAGCGGTTACCACTATTTACAAATAAGAGTTTAAGCCAACTTTGTAATTAAGTTCCTAGCTTAACAAAACGAACGAATATTTATGCATGTATAGTGGGCCTCTTAATTAGTCATTTTCTGAAGGACACTCGAACATCTCCTCCCTTCTGCACCTCGCTCAAGGTTATTTTCTCTAACTGTGCCTTATTGCAATAACTGGGCTAATAATGTTCCAATCTTCTTGAAACCAGCTCAATTTTGTAGTGCACCTACTATACAGTAACGTAGGCAGCGGGGACCTGTTTCAGAAGTTCGTTCGGAAAGAAGTTTGTTTAGAACAGAATGGTCCCCTGGCGGTGGTAGGGGGAAATAAAAGATTTTCTAGAGCGTACGAGCATGCCGAGTATACGGTTCCGAAGCTATCGTAGACCGTGGCCAGAGTTCCGTTTTTTAAGAGATTTAAGTTTATTACAAGGGCTCGGGCAACGCTGGGCGGGTCAGCTAGTAAGTAATAAAATACTGTCAGCAAAAATCTTTTACAATGTTAAACACCCCCAAAAATAAAATTTTAAACTTTAAGTAGGTAGAGCAATGGCAAACAGAGACAGGTGAATGACACTTTGACAGAGAAATAACAATGGAAATGACAGGGGAAAGACGACAAGGTAATGACAAAAGGTAAGGTGAGCCGATCTACTATCATAACTATATACATATAAGGAAATTCCACTTAAAGCTAACATTAAAGAATCATTACAAATAGGGCTTAATCCGTGATTGAGCTTTCCTTACAAAATTAAGGCTAATAAAGGAGACAGGGTAATGGTAGTCAATGAAAATACTTATCAAATATAACCCAAAATCTTTAAGCTTTACATGCCCATGCTTTTTTCCGAAAAAAAAGAACATTTCAAGATATCTTCTCTGCCGATGCCAGTGTTCACAGTTTCGAATTCTGGAATAGTATGACTGTTGTCAGATGTGAGAATCATTATTTTCATTTTATGACAGGGTATTGACAACAAAACCAAAGGACATTTTTTTTCCAGAAAAATACAAACCATGAAAAGTCTTTACTTTTTAATTTTTTGTATTATATGATAAATTTTAATAATTTGAAGATCAGATTTATCGCAAATATATTTCAATGGTCAACTTTTAAAAACCACTTTTGTGCTATGGTGGACGCAGAGACACACATGGGAATGACATTTATCACCAAACACAGTTTTTTTTTAAGTGGTTTATATTTGTAAATACTATTTTTTATCCCGTTATACAAACATAAAAGCATGTTATTAAAGTACACTGTTAAAAATAATCTGAAATTCACGAGCATTTTTTTCCTGAATTTCACAGAAAAAGTCTCTTTTCACGACAGAAGGGCATTTTCGTTAAAAATAGAAATTTTCCTCATATTTCCTGAAAACAACGGAACGGACGGAGAAGAAAGTAGCCAACGGAGATGTTCCGTTATCTGCTGCCTATTTATTTTCAATGTTTCAAAAACTGACATGTTGCTGCACAGAAAAACTAAAAATTCAATTAAAAAAAGTTAGTTTATTTAAAACAACAACAACAACAAAATTCTGTTTTCGAATTTAAAAAAGCAACAATTAATTTTTTTATTCTTTTAAAATTATTAGCAATTAATTTTTTTAAAGTTATAAAAAATATTCTCATTTAAAATATATTCTAAACAAACAGATTAAGATATATATATAATAGTTAAATTAATTGCAAAAAATCGATTTTACTCAAAAATGCAACAATAAAAAACAATGCTTTCGAATTAAAAAAAATAACAAATATTTTGTTCATTCCTTTAAAATTATTCGCAATTTATTTTTTAAAGTTATAAAAATCACTCGCACGGAAAATATATTCTAAACGAACACATTAAAAAAATACATAATAGTTGATTAAAAATCTATTTTCTCAAAAAAGCAAACATTTTTATCGAATTTAATTCAAAATACAATAGTCATATTTTACATCTAACAATCAAATTAAGAACATATATAATTAATGTTTTTATCCTCTATTAATACTAAAGTTTTCTACCATCATCTCATTACGAAATATCCCCGCAATTAACTTTTAAATTACCAGATTTCTAAACCACAAATTGCTTAAGTACCAAGCCGCGATTTGAAGAAATCACGATCATCGTTTCAAACTCTTAATGTAGCATGGGACCACTGGGCTTACGGTAACACACTTGACTCAAGGCACTAGCGTGCGTCCCCAGTTCGAACCTCAAGTCGGCCAGAAAATATTCTTGAAGTATATTAAATACTCCCTTAATAGTCAACAGGTGGCAGCAGAAATATATATGTATTTTTTTAAACCGAGTTTATTCATAACGGAAAGTTACTGATTCTTCAAACGGAGATTTCCCTTCTTTTATCTCTCAAAACAGGAAATATAATAACGGAACGGAAAAAGTCTGGCAACTTTGCTGCCAGTAGTTTTAACGTGAATTAACGGATTTATTTTTAACTGTGTATTCTAGCATTCTGTTCCTTTTTTATGCAAGTTTATTCATTATTTTTAAAGCGGGGAGAAGAAATTCTCTGTTTAGAGAAAATGACCCGTTTACTTTTTATCTATACTTGTGAATTTCTATAAACTTGATGCAACTTGACTTAAAATTTCCGCGGCTTTGCCGATATCCTTTTAGGGCACTATGCAGTGGCAAACCTTTTGAGAACCATTGTTCTAAACAGTTATTTTGAAAAGTATGTTGAAATTCCAGTCCAATACAACAAGTGTGACTAAAATTGATTTCATAAATTTGGGCGGCCATCAATTTTCGTTCTTTTGCACACTGTAAAAAAGACAATTTTTTCTTATTCTAGGAAAATATAATATAATCACGAACTAAAAAATATATAATAACGTCTTCTGAATTAAGACGATTCAAAAAACTGATCTTTAGCTTTAGAAACGCCAAGACCTAATATATATTTTCAAAATTTAAAGAAACATTTATAAAAACAAAGTTACGTTTTCTGCCGCTCATTTTCGGCAACATTAACCAGAGTGCATTATAGTGCATTAATCAGTTTTTTTCAAACTGGAATACGTGTATTTAGGATAATACAATTTTTTTATTAAATATTTTCAACTTCTTATTCGAATTTATATATGTACGAGTAGAGAAAAAAAATAATTTTAATGTCAATGCTAATGTTGTTAATTTATCATGTCTGTAAAACAAGTTTGTTGAACATGAAATATTTCCTTGAGAATTTATAGCATCGGAAAAACCTACATTCATGATTGAAAAAACTGTTTAATACTTTATATAAACTACTCGGAAACGTTTCCGAAAATTAATGGCTGCAAAAGAAAATTTGTTTTTATAAGTGCTGCTTTAAATATCTGAAATGTATTCACTTCTGAGTTTTCAAAAGATAAAGAACGTTTTTCAGAAACGTGAGTAGCTCGGAAAAGCATAATTTATTTCGTGGTTATATTATATTTTCCTAGATTAAGAAACGTGTATTTTTTTAAAGCGCATTTTTTAATATTAAGCTCTTTAAACTACTAAAGTGATCTAGAAAGTTCATATAAAACTTTACAAATATTCATTCTAATTTTTTATATTGTTTCTATGGCGCTTTAAATGGAACTCTATTCTAATTTTATTCTTTGTTTAGTAACATTACATGATTTGTACGAAATGAATTCCTTCGCTAACAATCTTTTGAAAGTAACCCTGAATTCAAAGGATTTCAGCTTCACATAATTATATTTAGTTCATTAAATATTTACAAATAGCCGTCTAGTATGCTATCATAAGATATGCATTAATATTTTTACTAGATAAAATGTAAAAGATCTTTCTTCTCGAAAATCTACTATATTCAAATATAATTTTAAAAATGTATGAAATATGCATCTTTCATGGGTATAGATTTCATCTAACTATATAAATTATTATTATACAGAAATATTTTGTTTTAAAACCTTTAATTTCAACATACTTTATTCATTTTCTTCCAAGACGATATCTGATAGAAACATTTACAGAATAAAATATTACTGTTACAGATAATTTATTACGTTCTTCCATTCCCTTGGGGATATGAATTTTACAGAATGTATCTTGAATAGAAAATTATAAATATTAAGAAGACTTTTCAATTGAAATGTATTCCTTTCAATTTCTAATCTCTTTGAACATCTGTAAAAATGAGTTTCGATGGCTTCCCATAAAAAAGAATGCGGAGGCATTTATTATAAAAAAAGTTACTGAAAAGTATGTGATGTTAATATTAAGATTTCTCATATGTTTTTTAGTTGTATGCATTTGCTCATCAGTTTTTAATTAATTTTAAGATAGTTCGGGAAACAATTTTTTCACTTTAAAAATTATTTATAATATTTTTAAACAGATATATAGGTGTGTGTGTGTGTGTTTGTGCGGGTGTGTGTGTGTTATTTCGAATTTAAGTTTTAAATAAATAAATAAATAAATAAACACATATATATATATATATATATATATATATATATATGTAGCATTTTGACGAAGTTGAGATATTACTATGAATAATATTCGATGAAAAAAAATGGCAGTCCTTCAACGATATAGCAAGTTGCAGTCGATATTAGCGAGTATGGCGAAGTAGAAGGCAATGAAATGAGTCCACCAAAGTTTTCCAATAAATCCAGCCAATCTCCAGAAAAATAATTTTATTAGAAGACGAACAACACAGAAACAAATCCCAAAGGTCTAAAAGTTATAGCCCTCGGGCTAACGTTGCTTCACTTCATTGAATTAAGATGTTACTGGGACAGTTGAATATTCTACGGACATAAAAACATCTCATACATATTTGTTTATGCTTCCGAAAACGTCAAAAATCTAGTGCTCCGACCGATGCGACCTGGTTTTGTTCCTTCAGCGGAGACATACAGTAATTTACGTCACGAGCGTACAAACCAATGAGTGAGAGGCTAGCTCGAGCCTAGCAAATGAGGTGCGAAGGAGGAGCTAAGGCTGTAAAGAATTCCGAACCTGGTAGCGGATTAATTTTGGAGTGAAACTACCTCAGCGCGCGAAAAATTTAGCATAATAATAATAATAAAAAAGAAAATGGCTTTTAAAAAACATTCGAAATGAGAACGCGTCTCAGAATTTTATAGATTGGGGAACTGATAAAAGCTACGAATGATCTTAAATTTTAGATTAATATTTGGAATAAAATAATTATTAATATACGGATATTTACTTTTAAAAGGACTTTAAATAGGAATAGATATTATTAAGAATTAAGGAAATACTGACTATGACAGAAGTTAGATTAATTTTAAAATATTAATGCGAATAAAATGGAAGGATACGAAGGAAATAAATTTTTATATAACATATATATATATGTTTTCAAGACTTTATTATGCAAGTGTTTGGCAGAACCAGAATTTCACGCCATAAACAAATTAAACCAGAACAAAATAGCTAAAAGGCTTTGACCTCATCGGCAGTGGGTATAATATAAAAATGACAGCCATGTTTCAGAACAAAATTTATGCAAGTAATAAATTTGAAATAAATATCTGCAATAAAAAATATAAATTAAAAAAATTACATATCTGTATAAATTTTGTTCTGAAACATGGCTGTTAGTTTTGTATTATACCCACTGCCGATGAGACCACAGCCTTTTAGTTATTTTGTTCTGGTTTGATTTGTTTTTTTTTTCTTTGATGTTTTGCTTATTTGCACATGTTGATGTTTAAATATGACGAGGAATTTTGGTTATGCGAAATACTCGCATAATATGGTGTAGTATATATAATTTGTGTGGTTGTTTGCAGCTATAGTGCTTGTCACATAAATTCAATTGTTTTGAAATTTTATTTGGTTTATATATATATATATATATTAACACGAAGTATTCAAAAAGTGTTCTCCATTCTCTCCTTAATTTTGCGATTTTTGTTCGTACGTTTTTATATTTAAATTGATATGCAACCACTTGGAAAAAATCTTTCTTAATTTGATTTAAATTTACTTCAAATTGAAGTTTCCGTCTATTTCTGACTTATACTATGAAAACACTGATGAACATAATGATGGGCACACATACATTGCGGGAGTTTTATGTTATAGTTGTTAAAAAAAGATTCAAAACATCAACTTCCTAAACATCGTGAACAATGGTGTTTTTGAATTGTCTGAAGCTAACGAAAATTGTGAAGATAGTTTTAATTTATTTACTAATATATATTTAGATGCTTTTTGATCTTGTATGGTATCATTTAATTCCAAATTGTGCTCATTTTCCATATTTCTTGCACTAAAATTCTTCAGCGTCCAAGAAAACTTTACTACTCGCATTCTTTTACGTTTTGCTTGTATTTTTGTTTAGTTTAGCATTTTTTTATGAATGTAAGGAAAGAGCAAAAGAAACACTTTGCAGGCGCTTTCTACTAAATGGATGTAAAATATTACATGTTTCCCAAAGGAATGAATATTACGCAGAATTCTTTGAATGTCAAACAAAGATTTCCACAAAAATTCAACGAATTTAATGAGTTATTTATGCAAATTCATTTTCTTACAAATTGTGCAAATCAACGAGATTGCCTCATATAAAAATAACGAATGCAACTTCAAAATAAGGATGATATGAACTTCTGTTAATAGTTGTGGAACGTCATGAATAACAGTAAATGTAAAACTAAATTCACTTATCTATACCTTATTTCATAAATCTTCATTTACAAAGCTTTATTATTTCATTTAAAAACTTTATAACTTACTTTATTATATCATTTAAATATATATACACAGAGTGGTCATACAGAAACTCGAGTGGTCGCTCCCAATGAAATGTGAGATACAGTTATTAGAAGGTATATGCTTGAGATTGTGGTCAACTACAACACTGGAGTCTGTACGGTCACAGTTACAGTGAAAAAGTTTCAACATTTTCGAATAGAAACATAAAATGTTCCCATCCTAAAATGATAAACGCATTGAAAACCGTAAAAAGGCGGTGGAGCTGTGCATGTAGCACGATAAACGGCAACGTGGGACAAATGCAGAGAAAAACATTGCAAACAGACACTAGACACATAGACGAGAGGAAAATAAAATGTTTTACTGTGATTACAAGTTTTTCACACTGTGTATTAAACATTTTCAACAAAGGATGATTTGAGCATGGTGTTCTGTAATTGTGTTGTTTGTGTGCTACCCTTCACTGCTGCTGTTGTTGTTTCAATGCCGCTCTTTGCATGTGTCTTACATCGCCGTTTATCATGATACATATTATGTTCCAACGCTATTATGGTTTTCCATGCGCTATTATGGCTTTCCCCATCCTTTTGGGATGGAGAAAGTGGGCGTTACCATTTGAAAAGGAAAAAAGAAAATAATTTTATCATTACAGGCTTCATTGTGCTTGTTCACGACAATCTCAAACGCCACATTCAAATAACTATATTTCAAATTTCATTTCTGTTGGTTGAACGTTGTAACTGCCTGTATGGATTTATATATCGGTAAAGTTTCTGTATGGCCAACCTGTATATATCCATACAAATTAGAGATTAAAAAAAGTCCTTCTCATTGCAGCTAGAATACCAACTTTACACAAACCCAGTAAACTTCATTGCCCATTCTTTTCATTTACCACATGATTAAAAAAGAACAATACTGGAATCCCACAAAACAAAAGTAGGAAAATTTTCCAGCGATGTTTTTAGAAATAAATACTTTTAGTTCTAAAAATATTTAATTCTTATATATCATTATTATTTGAAATGATTGTTATAGCATTTAATATATTTTTTAAATGATTTAGTAGATAGTTTTAGGAATATATTTAACTAGAGGGCCCGTGCGAAGATTTCGCACTGAAATCTAATATTTTTTTAGGTACTTCTCTATTATCCAGTCGATCACTTTTCATAACAAACAAGTTGGAAATTGTACGTCAAACGTGACAAATGAGGTGCGTTCGTACTATAGCTAGTTATATAAATATTCAGATCTTGATGATTATTAATTCTGGGAAATGAATTATATCGTCTGCAGATTCATTTCTGTCATAAAATAAGTATCTCGGTCGCTTGACGATTAAACCTCGGAAGCTCCTCTAACAAGAAAGCACCGATTTTTTTTTCTTTTAATTCAAATTGCTTAATAAATATTTTTATTAATATCTCCTAAAGTTTTGATTCGATAAAAAAAAAAATTTGAAATGTCTCGAGAAAATTCTGCAAAGATAATATATCTTAAATTCCAAACCATTCGGTTGGGTAGTTTTTGCGTTGTTATATGCGGACGGACGGACGGACCAAGCGACGACAATAGGTGCTACGTATTTATATAATTACGAACGCACCTAAAAACTACCACCAAACTGTAAGATTAAACGCCAAAAATGCAGTCCCATTTACTTGATGTCAGAAGCATTATACGTGTTTGTTACGTCATGAAGTGGTTTTTAATTCGACATATGCGTGTATTTTTCATTATGTTTTACTGATTTATTAGTTATTTTATTCATTAAAATAACAATTGTGTCCTTAAATTCTTATATTTTATTTATTTATTTATTTTGATATTCCGATGGCAACGTTCTCCCGTTTATTTGGCAACAGTTTTTTGTTATGAAAAGTGGTCGACAAGATAATAGAGAAGTATCATTTTTTATCAATATGTAATATTTATTAGATGCAGGTTTAAACTTCCAAAGAAAAAGTAAGGATAAAAATATCTGCAAACAACATTTAGTTTTTAGTCAAGCCAGAATATCATCTAATTTATTCCATCAAAGTTAGAGTAAAAACTGATCCAAGATTGAAAAAGGCATGCGCGAGAAAAAAAAATAACAATCGTATTTTGATTGCATTAGAGGATGACGTCATCCGCTTCGGGAAAAACATGATACATAGAAATATAAATCTAAACATTTCAATTTCAATTTCGCTTTATAATCATAAATATAAAATAAACCCGTGCGGTGTTTTTTATTATAATTTCTGATCATCATATAATGTGGTATTTTATTTTTGTGGCAACAATAATTTGAGGAAAACGTTTCATTTCTTTTATGAAAACAATGCCGATTTAATTTTTAATTTTCAGCAAATTTTAATCAAAAACATGTTTTAACGAATTTTTAAGTGGGCTATGTCAGAAGCCTGTTCAAAATCCTTTCATATGCTGTCTCATTCATCGTACTGTGTTTCGTATTTTCTTAGAAAAAGGGATGTTGACAGGAGAAATAATATATATGATTATTGTCGTGAAATTTATTTTTTTATTTATGGCAGTTTACGTGTTCCTTTAAATTTTTAAAGAATTTGAATTATCTTAAACAAATCTCGTAAAAAATATGTTACGCATTAAATGTCATATATTTTGTTTTAAAATGTTATATTTATTCGTTTTTACATATTATGCATTACAAGTGAAAATTTTGCTTTGGCGTTTACATGCTAAAGTTCATTTGCTTGCTTTTAATCCATCATTTAAATAGACATAATATATGGTAACAGGCATAAATATATATATATATATATATATATCTTTATAGAATGTACAGTATTATTTCAATTATTAAGTAGATAATTATTAAAATTAAGTGGAATATTATCACGTGCAATGGTGTTCATTGGGTTAAACAAAGATAAATAGTATCTGCTTTGCATTTAATAAGTCTTTTCATGTTTAATAAAATCATTTATTAAACATTATCCCTCTACATTAATTTTATTTCACATTTATGCTACATTTACATTTTTATTATATTTTGCAATTCCTACTGATCTTTCTATATTACATTATAATTCACTTAATCGGAAATTTAAACCATTGAATATTGTTTAATGGTTATGCAAATGAGTTCGATGTTTCTTCGAAAGCATATTGACTTTCTCAAGAGCCAACATGATTCCTTCAAGTGTTCTTTTTTTTTTTTGTAACAAATGATTTTAAAGAACTAATCGTTCATATAACGTTTTGACGTTCAATATATTATCGCCGTTATGGCTGCAAGGGAAATCGAAATTGTATAATACAAATATGCTAATGTAATGCAATAATGGATATGTGAGTACCTGTCTTATCAGTAAAGATCAGCTGTTATGCTGAAACTATTACGTAATTTACATCGAAAATTGCAATATAATTCAAACGTACGCTTTCATATTTTAAAACATGCACTGCGATGTTAGCGCATGACGAGAATTTTCTGTGTAGACAAAACTTTTAATAAAATTATATTTTCTTATCTTACATTCCAGCTTCAAAATTCATAGAAATCCTAATAATTGGACTAACTTCTTTCTATCTGAATAAAAACATAAAATTAATTTAAAGCACATGATGTTCGTGAGTAATATTTTTAATTTCAGAACCGTGTTTGTCACTCTTGTATTATTTTAAAATAAAAGTAGAATGTATAATTTAATTAATTTTTCAATTCATTTTCAGCAGTGAAATTACGCCCGAAATTAGGAAATATTAAACTAGTCGTTGGGGGCAACCGTAATACTTACCCATCATGGATATGCATAATATAGAATATGAAAATAAAACATGTGTAAACTATATTTATAAAATGCATTGCAGTTCGAATAAAATCGTGGCTTGATGACGTCTTAAACATTAAATGCTGTATTACTGAATTGCGTAAAAGAAACATCCTTATAACTCTAAAATTGATAATTATATTAACTAACGGTTTACTGTGTCGGATTAAGCGTCTCATTTTCAATTAAAATATACCTTTGAATTGAAAATTGAATGAAATACAGGGTCATAAAAAATCGAAGAGTGCGGAAAATAGGATTACCAATATCTCGGCAACTAATTATCCAATCGACTTCATTTTTTATGCAAAATTTGTTTTTTTATTGTATTTTATATTCACTCCTTAAAATAAACAATTTCAATAAGTTTTATATACCTTTTATCAGAACGAATATATCGAAAGTCCGAAAAGAAATAGTTCCGGATAATCGAGGTTACTGAAATTCAATAAGCTTCTTCCCATTATTACATACTTAGTACATACCCAATTTGAAGTCTTTATCTTAATTTTTTCGGGATATAGAGCGTTTATAGACACACAGACACACAGACACACAGACAGACGGACGGCAATTTGTTTTTCTAAAAATATGTTTTTCGGAATCTCCAGTGTCTGAAATGTGTAAATCCGTCAACATTTTTTTACGACTTTCAAAATGATTACAAGATTTAACCTATACTACGTATGATGGGTAAGTAATACGTGGATTTTCACATTGCTAACTAAGCGTGTCTAAGCCGAGAATCTAACCTGTATCCTTGGAATAACGCTCAAATGCTCTACCATTGAGCTACAAAAACGGTCGTAGTCTTACCAACATATGTGAGTGAGAGATGCCAAGCTAGGTATCGTCCTCATAGCTCAACGGTAGAGCATTAGAGCGTTATTCCAAGGATCCGGGTTCGATTTTCGGTTTGGACATTTTTCACTCTGTTGGTTATACCAGGGCTCCCAAACGCTTTTTGAATACCGGCCTTTTATGAGGAAAAATTTCTTTTTAGATTTGTCTTGCAAATTTTGTAGAAAACTTCCCCTAAACGTTATTTCTATTTCAAATGTTATAGAAACCTACCACGAAAAGTTTTATTAGAATATACTTATATTCAAAACTTGGACCATTTGTGCGCCCTGTTATACGTGTAGTTAGCAATGTGAAACTTCACGTATACTTAATATTTAGTTAAAGTAGAAGTCGGAGAAACAGAATATTTTAAACTTCGAGTTAAGGAATATGGAATATATGGATAATATATTCTTATAAAGTAAGTTTAATACAAAAGATTAAAAAGAACAGGTGCAAGTAGAACTATCACTCTGAGGTTTCCGTACCGTTACGTCATATTACCGGAAAACGTATTAAATAACTAGTTTCTTGAAAAAAATGTAAAAAATAAGAACTACCTACTTGTACTTCGATGCTTCTTGTAATCGTTGTTACCTTAAACCTATATTTTACTTTAAATACACTTTTTTGTTTAACATAACTTGGTATCGTTCTTGGCATCGTAACTTGGTATCGATTTCTATGTAACGATGGAATTTTGTTATCGATTTTTCAATCACTCCCTGATAGGATAGAATTATATAAAAATCCCTTTCAATCTATACCGAAAGGAAAATGTATATTCGCTAAGCCTTGGTTTCAAGAATTCAGCTAATTATACTGAAACTCACTAAGTTAAAATACATGAAATTCGATAATAGAAGATTCGCCGTTTTCGTGAATATGGAACTGAATCGGAATTCCGATATTTGGTCAGCTTTCATTTATGGCGATCAATTTTTGACGCTAAATTTTGTAAAATTTTGCCAAGTGGCGAAAATTAGACGCTGGCAGGCATGCCTATGTAGTTTTAAGTGTATTAGTGTTAGAAAAATGGTTACAACAATAAAAGAAAATTTGAGAGAAACCACATTCAAAAGAACGCATAAAATAATTCCGTTTATGGAGGTATTTGGCGTTAGTCCCTATGAGGGAAATTGCCGAGTATATCACGTAATAAATCGATACGGAATTATAAATTAATGATTTTCGAATTTTCCATTTTAGATGTACTATAAGACTTTCCTTTGTTTCAAATTTCAAGATCCTAGGTCAACTGGAAGTATGCTATAAATTTTGCTCTCAAAACCTATAGAGTATTACGTACGATTCCAAATTCGATTTTCCAGAAACGTTGTTTTAAGTATGTAACATTTTTATTGAGTTAAGTTAGACAATCGAATATGTTACACAACAATGGGACCATGCATCTTATTGTTTGATATTAATTTCAACTTGTTACGGCAGCCGTTCATTACAAAAGTTATCTTGACAAACAGACTAACAACAAAGCGATCCTATAAGGGTCCCGTTACTTTTATTATTATTATTATTATTATTATTATTATCATTATTATTATTATTATTATTATTATTTTGAGGTACGGAACCCTGTAACATAGATATCAAAATAAGCATATACATAACATAAATTACATAGTATTAATGTATAACCTTAATATATGTATATATCTATATATATATATGAGTTACGAAGATTCATATTCAACCTGTACCATATACAATTTCTAGTATTATATCAGGCTTATAGTGCATAGAAAAACAAAACTTTTCTTATATTATGAATTGTATATAACCTAAGGAATAAGGTGTTAAAAATTTAAACTCCATTTGCAGCTGGAATATTTCACAGAAGTATTTTAATATTTCTTCTTTAACGTTACTGCCAGTGTGCAGTGGGTTTTCCTTTGTCCAGTTATCCGAACGATTTCGCATCTGAATTGGATCATATCCCAACAAGTTCAGATGATCAGCACTCTATTATGATTACATTTGCAAAAGATAAATAAACAAATTGCGTTTCTGTTATAGGAGGCAATTTTTGTAAATGTATAAGTCATTGTAATTGTATAAATATAAATAACAAATAACAATGCTGTGAAATAGTACATTTGAACTCTAAAAGTTCTAGATAACTAATCAATCGTAAAAAGAATAAAATAAGATGGATAATAATTAAATGCTAAATAAACAATGATTATAATATATTAGATTCTATTAGGACATTAACAGTCAGAAAGTCATAAATTAAAATTTAATATAATATGTTTGAGAAGAAATTTTAATTCCTCATTTAGTAAATCACAGTTAAAATTTCATTAACGAAATTTGCATAGCATGGTAATAAAATGCTCGAATTTGATTAGCATAAAATTGATTTTAATATCAATAATAAAACCTTTGAGCTAAAATTTAAATTCAATTCAATAATGTATTATTTCCCAACTACCGTTTTTCACAGCAATTCGCCTAAAGTTATCAGGTTTCATAGTAAACAATGTAAGTCCAATAAAAATATCGTTAATTTATTTTTATTACTGTAAAATTTATGAACGCAAATTCGGGTTCGGCTTGTAATCAGATTCTTTATATTTACGGCTAATTATGTGAATTGAAACTAGTGTTGTAACACGTTCCGATTTTTAAGAGTTCAAGGACCCGTCCCATTGTATCACTGCAAAAGATACAAAAAGTCCCGTTTTATTTATTTATATATTTATTTTCAAAACGCACAAATACTTTTAAATTTCTTTTAGTTACATGCCATTCGTTAATGTTAATCGAATGGAACATTACTGTAAAATAGCGACAAAAAGAATGTCGTATTATCTTACACTGTAAAAAATGACAAATGTTTCTTAATCTACGAAAATATAATATAATTACAAATAAATTTATAATATAAACTCATATTTTCTAAGCATGATTCTGAAAAGTGTTTCTTTATCTTTAGAAACCTCAGACATCAATAGCATTTCGAGATTTAAAGAATCATTTATAAAAACAAAATTTCTCTTGCTGCCCGTAATTTTCGAAACGTTTACGAGTAGCTTTTAATGTGTATTAATCAGTTTTCTAAGCCCGGAATATGCTTTTTTCCGGTACTATCAATTCTCAAGTAAACATTGACATGTTCAACAAAAATGTTTAATAGACAAACATGCAATATTAACAGAGTGAACATTAACATTAAAATTAAGATTATTTCTTTACTCTTTTATCTATAAATTAACCTATGCAGCTGAAAAAGTTTACTTGAAAATTGATGACATTCGAAAAACAGGTTTTCCAGGCTGAGGAAACTGATTAATACAATATAAAAACCATTCGGAAACGTTTCTGAAAAATACGGGCAGCAAAAAATACTTTGTTTTATAAATAATTCTTTAAATTTTTGAAATGTATTGGTTTCTGGTGATTGAAAAGACAATGGAACACGCTTTTCAGAATTTCGGATAACTCAGAAGATTATATTATATTTTCGTTCATGGTTATAGTATATTTCATAAAATAAGAGAATTGGTTATTTTTTTGCAGTGTACTGAAATGATACCGTAAAACGCAACCGGCTAAGACGGAATCCTGTCTAAGATGGAACATGCTACCGCCACCAATCGAATTTTTAACAGATTTTACTGTACTATGTTTAGTAAAACTTGTGAAAACGTAGCTTGTTTATAACGTAATCCTGACTTAAACGAAAAAGTTTTATAACAACTACGGTAAAAATACTGTATAAACCGCACATTGAGAAACATCTCCAAAAAGGAATTCCTTCCTGTCCCCAGCGATTCCACTTTTTTCAGACTTTACTACATCAGATTATCGCTTTTTTTGTATATTAAAATCTATTAAGGGGTCAGGTACCTTTGATCGATAAAAATACCAGCAAAATGTGGGTCCAGTATTGATCGCAATATCTTCAAATGTATTAGGTATAGAAACTTCTAATATTAAACACATATTTAAATAACCTTCCTATATCTCTTATAGACATCAGAATAATTTTATGTCTTCAACAAAATATAATATTAAAGAAATTGTAATAGTTCTTTTTTTCTTGATCAAAAGTCATATATAGTCTTGCGCGCAGCATAACATACATACAAAACACTATAATGACCTGAAATAACTTTATGTACAGAGGAAAATAGTTTATAATTAAAATGACGAACTGTAGTCACTTTGAATTTTATTTTTGTTTAAAAAAAAAAAAAAAAAAAAAAAAAAAAAAAAAAAAAAAAAAAAAGAACCAAATTTAGCTCTTTTTTAAATAAATAAACAGTCATAATTACAAAAATTCTTACACAAAAAAAATAATAGTTCGTCATTTTAAGCATTTGTATGTTATGTACCAGCGGTCAATTTTTTATCAAATTCTATCCAGCCGTTTTGAAGTAATCATGCGCGCAAGTTGAAAAAATAACATTTTGAGAAAATCGCATTGAAAGATAAAATTACTTTTTAAAACATATTATACAAAATATCTTTCATAATTATAAGCATTTATGTAATTATTTACTGACCTAATTACATATAAATATAAATTTAATAAGTTAATATATAAATTTAATAAGTTATATTATAAAAAAGTAGTAAATACTGTACCCTAAAACATGAAAAATGCACTTTGCTACAAAAAAAAAAAATACTGTTACAACACTTTTGTGAATAATTATTCATAATTAAAAAAATCCTTACATAAAAGTAATAATAGTTCGTCATTTTCAACATTTGTATGTTATGTAGGAGCTGTTAATTTTTTTTTTAATTTTAGCCAACCGTTTCAGAAAAATCATGGGCGTAATACAGCTGCATGCATCGATACAAAAATACAGTTTTCTCTTACAATATTTTTGTAAATAATTGTTCATAATTAAAAAAAATTCTTGCATAAAAGTGATAATAGTTCGTCATTACCAACATTTGTATGTTATGTAAGAGATATTAATTATTATTATTTTTTTTAATTTTAGCCAACCGTTTCAGAAAAATCACGCGCGCAATATAACCGCATGCATCGATACAAAAATACAGTTTTCTCTTACAATATTTTTGTAAATAATTGTTCATAATTAAAAAAATTCTTGAATAAAAGTGATAATAGTTCGTCATTATCAACATTTGTATGTTATGTAAGATATATTATTTTTTTTTTTAATTTTAGCCAACCGTTTCAGAAAAATCACGCGCGCAATACAACCGCATGCATCGATATTAACACAATTTTATCTTACAACATGTTTGTAAATAATTGTTTATAATTAAAAAATCCTTACATAAAAACAATAATAATTCATCATTTTCAACATTTGTATGTTATGTAAGAGCTGTTATTATTATTTTTTTTTTAGCCAACCGTTTTGAAGAAGTCTCACACGCAATTTGGAAAAGTAACTTTTTCTGAAAATCCAATTGAAAAATAAAATTACTTTTTTAAATCTTATTATGCAAAGTATTTTTAAATATTATAAGCATTTATATAATTATTTACTTGCCTAATTACATATAAACACAAATTTAATAAATAATATAAAAATAATAATAAATATGATGTTTCAAAGTATGCATAGAAATAAAAATAAATTTACCGTTACAACTGGTAGCAGTATACCTACATTTAAAATGCACCGGCACTATAAACTTCACCTTCCTCCATGAGAAAATTTTCGGTTTCAGCTTTTTCTTTTCTTCTTTTGTTTTTTCGTGCTTCTTTTGTGTTTTCGAGAAAGCGTAAGTTAGATGTATTAATTCTTTGCTGGTCCAACTCATGCATTTCAAACATGCTCGTGCATGTACACCTGCTGTCAGACCAAATTCTTCCATTACGTTGACTTTCCCTTGATTTCCATCATTAAACAAAATTACTGCTTCATTTGCTGCAATTTCAACTATTCTCCTGCCAGATCCTTTTGTTTTGGGACATAATTTCCATATGAGAGAGTTTATGGACTCGTTGTTGTTTTGGGTCTTACCTCCCAGGCATCTAGACAGAAGTTTCAGATGCGATAAATCATTAAAAATGGGTTTAATGACATCCATAACACTTGTGGGTAGTGTATTCTTGTGTACAAACTGATTGATAGTGCCAGAAGCAACTACTCTATTATAGCGACACCAGGACTCGTTTCCAGTAGGGCAAAAAGAATGTAGAGGCTCGGAGTCTGTGGAACGGGTATGGAAATATATTGCCCACACTGCTTTGCGCATTTTAGAGAGGTCGTTTTTATGCTCTCGAATAGCATTTCCATAATAAACTGTTAGTTTATCAATGGTTTCGTTTGTAAGTCGTCCTCTCCCTCCAACAGGCTTACCATCGCTGCATTTTACTTTGTTTTGTTTCAGTTTCCGCAACCGTGTTCCCATTCTCTTTTGAATGTGGCCCACACATTCAATTTTGGATACTTCTACATCCAAGCCATATGGATTAGCCTCTGTTATGGCGTGAAAAGTTTTGGCATCACCATCGCCTATATACCCAGTGTATTTTACATTTCTTGTAGTTTACGAGCGTTGAAATATGCGAACCATGCCGGTTAGTTCCATTTTTCCCGCAGAGCCATGGTGATTGATAAGGCATTCTTTCTCATGATTTTTTTTTCCACATATTGTATTTATGTGCCCTTTTCTGCTTTTCCATGAATCACAGGACTTGCAGTATGAGGAAAGAACTTCCATGTCAATGACTTTTCCTGATTTGTCGCCAATTACTGTGCACACACCTGTGCGTGATGTATGACCCCGTGTTTTCCACGTGCCATCACCACTGATATTGATAGCCGGGGAACTGGTCAATGCAACTTCTTCAGCCGCTGCAGAATTCATCGATTTTTCTGAGACTGTAATGGCACATTTCTGTAGCTGCTTTACTGCTTCATTATATGATGTTCTGGAAACAGGTTCAGGCAGATCCATGATGCCACAAAAGAGTTTCATTGCAGCATATCCCATTCCTATTGATCTGATGGCATAAAGATATCTGTAGTCAATTTCTGATATCTTATTTGATAGTCCTATCTTCTTCGAGTTTTTAAATGAGATCAATTCTTTACACTTTACACATAAGATGGAAATTTTTGATGATAATCCCCGTTCAATTTCTTCTTTTTGTTGAACTTCACCATGGCAAAATTTACAGCATAAAAAGTTTTGTAGCATGGAAAACATGTGATTAATATCTATTATTCTGTATCCTTGAAACTCAGAATTGATTTCATCAACTTTACTCATAGAAAGTTTTCTAAAAGAAGCACTTTTATTGCTTGAATTAGTTTCACTTTTATCCTGGTCTCTGGTGTGCACATTGCCGGTAAACTTTCTTTTCTTAGGGCGGGTTCCAGACGCTCTTTTAAGTTTTCTTTTATCTCCTACTTCACTCATTATATTATTTGAAAATTAAAAATGACAAAAACAATAATTTACAAGCTAAAGTAATTCTCATCCAGCAAAATAATAGCGACGGAAAAGGGTCTTCTTTCAGAATAAGCTCACGAAAAAAACGTGCATGCTCGATTCAAAAGATAAACAACTAGCTAAGTGAAGTAGAAGTAGAAGTTACTATTTTCTACTCGTTTTCCTACAGAGGAAATGAAAAATAAAAAACCACAGAGTAAATAAATCTCGCAGTAGAAATCCTGGAATCTTATGAGCTGCGGCCGGCGCCTGCTGAGTCAAAAATGTAAACAAACTGTCTGGACCTTTAAATGATGTGGTTTCATGAAAAGAGCTCTGACTATTTTCCCCATAACTTCGCTTCTAATGCGAATTTTTTTATGGGGTGTGTTTTAAAATGATCCTAAAGGATTATATTTTCATATAAAGTAATAAAAAAATCGAAAATTTGGCCATTTCAAAGGTATCTGACCCCTTAAAACGGAATCTCTAATGACCGGATAAAGATTTTCATTCAGAGAGATTTCCGTCTTAGTAGGTATCTTTGTATGGTATTTATAATTATAGGGATCAGAAGTAATTACGTGTAACCTTTTGATTACGATGTTGGGACATACATCGTCACAGCGATTATTTTTTTTTATTCTATTCCAACCGCTTTTTGGAAATAATATCCAACACTAAGATGAATCTCCCCCCTTTTTTTATTGTGGTACGATTTAATAAAAAATAGTCACCAGTCCTAATCCATCCCGTAATCAAACGTTAAGACAAGATTCCGTTATAGACAAGATTCAGCTATAGAGAAATTGCGTTTTCATAGAATTCACGGTTCTTCCATGTCTTGATTTTGAAGTCGATGTCCCACTTTTTGTGAAAGAGGATATGGCTACACTAATTGTGACTAAATTTCTTTACAAAAAATGTTTGTTGGAGTATGAACATTCATTTGTTATCTGTTTGTACACGAACTTTTGGGATATTCTGTGTACATGGAAATATTTCCTTTCGTAAATATAAGCATTAACTAGTACCTTATAAGCCAGAAATAATTATAGATAAATTTCCAAACAAAACCTTTATATTATAATTAGTTATTTATGTCAACAGTACAATTTAATTAAATTATCCTCTTTAATAAAAAGGTATGTGTTGCTGACGACTGGGATCGTTGCCACAGATTAATCTCAGAAAATGAAACATTTGAAGTTACTGAAAAAATTAATTGCTCGAAAAGTATTTGTCAGAAAATTGTTAGACAAACTGCGTTAGAAAGGTAAAAAATTGTATTTTTCTTGATATAAATTTCAAATCCACTGATTATGCCATTTTTCAAATATTGAATTTCAAAAATGTCCAAATTTCACAATGCATTACCATAGCGAAAACTTCACGCGTAAAAAAATAATAATAACAGCAATATGTCAGCATGGTCACAAATTATAGTAACCGTATTATTCTGTTAAAATATAAAAGGAATTATGATGTCACGAGTGCATGATTGTTATTTAATTCTCGACAAATACTAGATGCGCCATTTCTATTTAGTTGTGAATAATATAGGTTTATTTCCGTTATTAAAAAATGTAGCTATAAAACATATAAATCAATGGAAAACGGTAGGTAATAAATTGTAAACGTAATAATAAACCGTATTAAAAAAAACATAACTTAGTGAAATAAGTATCCGTTTTTATGTTATTATAGGATATCTAGGTAAAGGTACAGATTACTTTAAAATACAAGGTTAAATTTACCGATATATTTCGTTTGATTCAAGGTTCTTTTGGGGAAACCGACCAGCGCAGCGGGCGTAGTCTGCTAGTTATTTAATATAAAGACTTAGCGACTTGCGTATTAGATAGTTCAAATAGAACATGAAATCTAATAGTTATTTGAAATTTATATCCATGTATTTGTTAGTAAAATAATTAGAATACCTATTAGTTTTAATAATTCGATATCTAAAATCAATAATGCATATACGTTTGTTTATATATGGCCTATCAAGAATATATTGAACGGAATTAAATCCCCAAAAGAACTAAAAGTATGCATATTCTTAAGTTGTATATTAAATGCAGATACGAGCAATGAGCTGAGTTTTTTTTATGTTTATTTTTAACCGTTAACAATGTAAAAGGTGAATTATTAGAACAAATCAGCTATTTCCCTATTTGGTGATCTTTAATACAATATTTAAAAGAAAGTGTACTATTCAATAATATACTTTTTTTTAATTTAACTACTTGGTTTGATACCTGAATGTTCAGTTGGTATAAAATAAATATAATTATTGTAGCTGTCCATAGCTTTGCGGAATAACCGAAATAAAATTTTAGATGATTAATATTTTAAAAGTGCCTAAGATTGAACAAAAATCACAAAATATTTAATGAATTAAATAATTTTAAAAATGCCATATACTTCTAACGCTAAAGACGTTATATAACATAAAGCAATTTGATGGGTAAAAATCAACTATTGCCATTGTTACGATTTGTATTAAACACAGTGGTTTTATATTTGATCTTCGTACCAATTGAATCTTGTATTATTCCAATATAACCCTCACTAACAAACCCCTTTTCAGCAGAACGTACCATATCTCTATTCAAAGCATGAAAACAGCAACATTTTCGAAGAAAAAAATTAAATAATTAAAAAAGCAAAATTCAAAGACTAACTATATTATGTACTAGCAAGCTACGCCCGCTACGCTGGTCAATTTATTTTAACGAACCTTTAATCAAACAAAATATTGACATTTCATAAATAACTTTCATATTTTAACAGAATAATAAGGCTACTATAATTTGTGACTCGTGCTATAGCCAATATACACGTCAGGACACGTCGCCCTTATCATTATCTTTTTACGCATGAAGGTTTCGCTATGGTACTCCATTGGAAAATTTGGTAATTTTTGAAATTCAATATTTGAAAAATGGCATAATCATTAGATTTGAAATTTATATCAAGAAAAATACAATTTTTTACCTTTCAAACGCAGTTTGTCTAACAATTTTCGGACAAATATTTTTTGAGCTATCATTTTTTTCAGTAACTTCAAATGTTTCATTTTCCGAGATTAATCTGGTGCAACAATTACCGAAAAACCCAGTCGTCAGCAACGCATAGTTTTTTATTAAAGAGGCTGTTGGAGCACGGATTTTCACCACCAATTTGCCACCATCAATTTTGAAATCGGTTCCGTGGTTCCAGAAATTCCATAGAAATTGTAATTTAGAATGACTTGAGAACGCTTTTCGCTCATTTCACCCATTTAAATTTCGGTTTTTTTTAAAATTTATTCTTAGAGAGCATTTACATCTTATAAGTAACTACAATGCTAAATTTCAAATTTCTTGCACCTTCAGTATAAACAAGTCGCAATTTTCGAACATTTTTCGATCCTGCACCCCATTGATGTTAGTGGCACCGACATAAAATATAGCCTATGTTGGAGTAGGGATTGTCCCCATCAATTTGCCACCATTACTTTTGAAATCGGTTCTGCAGTTCCAGAGATTTCATAGAAATTGTAATTTAGACTGTTTTTAGAACGCTTTTCGCTCATTTCACCCTTTTAAATTTCAATTTCTTTTTTATTTTGTTCTTAGAGAGCATTTACATCTTATAAGTAACTACAATGACAAATTTCAAATTTCTAGCTCCTTCAGTATAAAAAATAAAAATAAAACTTCCCAGTTAAACTGAGGGCATTGAGTTCACAGGCTATTCACACTAATTGCATATTATTCTCTTATTTCAAAGAATTTGAAATAAGCCCATCGAAAAATAAAGAAATAAACAATATATTAAGGGGGAGGGGACATCCCCCGTTACCCCCCCCCCATAGTTAACAAATGAACCCCTTAAACTAATCAGGTAAATCTCTAATTACAATGAATATATATACAAAATTTGAAGAAAATCGGATAATTCTGCATGAAAAACCCATTTATATAAATTAAGGCAGGATTAGCCCCCTCCGTTCCCCCCCCTTTATACATAATCAATCAATCCCGAAAACTAATCAGGGAAGCATCTTAACCCAATGAACCTATAAAAAAATTTTGAAGCAAATAGAATAATTCTGCATGAAAAACCCATTTATATAAATTAAGGGGGGATTATCCCCCCGTTCCCGCCCTTTATACTTAACCAATCAATCCCTAAAAACTAATCAGGGAAGCGCCTTAACACAGTGAACCTATAAACAAAATTTGAAGGAAAACGGAATAATTCTGCATGAAAAACCCATTTATATAAAATAAGGGGGTATTAGCCCTCCGTTCCCCCCTTTATACTTAACCAATCAATCCCGAAAACTAATCAGGGATGCGCCTTAACACAGTGAACCTATAAATAAAATTTGAAGGAAATGGGATAATTCTGCATGAAAAACCCATTTATATAAATTAAGGGGTATTAGCCCCCCGTTTCCCCCCTTTATACTTAATCAATCAATCCCGAAAACTAATCAGGGAAGCGTCTTAACCCAATGAACCTATAGACAAAATTTGAAGGAAAACGGAATAATTCTGCATGAAAAACCCATTTATATAAAATAAGGGGGTATTAGCCCTCCGTTCCCCCCTTTATACTTAACCAATCAATCCCGAAAACTAATCAGGGATGCGCCTTAACACAGTGATCCTATAAATAAAAAATGAAGGAAATGGGATAATTCTGCATGAAAAACCCATTTATATAAATTAAAGGAGGTATTAGCCCCCCGTTCCCCCCCTTTATACTTAATCAATCAATCCCGAAAACTAATCAGGGAAGAGTCTTAACCCAATGAACCTAAAAACAAAATTTGAAGGAAAACGGAATAATTCTGCATGAAAAACCCATTTATATAAAATAAGGGGGGATATGCCCCCCGTTCCCTCCTTTATACTAAACCAATTAATCCCGAAAAACTAATCAGGGAAACGCCTTAACACAGTGAACCTATAAACAAAATTTGAAGGAAATGGGATAATTCTGCATGAAAAACCCATTTATATAAATTAAGGGGGGTTATCCCCCCGTTCCCCCCCTTTATACTTAACCAATCAATCCCGAAAACTAATCAGGGAAGCGCCTTAACACAGTGAACCTATAAACAAAATTTGAAGGAAAACGGAATAATTCTGCATGAAAAACCCATTTATATAAAATAAGGGGGATATGCCCCCCGTTCCCTCCTTTATACTTAACCAATCAATCCCGAAAACTAATCAGGGAAACGCCTTAACACAGTGAACCTATAAACAAAATTTGAAGGAAATGGGATAATTCTGCATGAAAAACCCATTTATATAAATTAAGGGGGGGATTATCCCCCCGTTCCCCCCCCACTTTATACTTAACCAATCAATCCCGAAAACTAATCAGGGAAGCGCCTTAACACAGTGAACCTATAAACAAAATTTGAAGGAAAACTTAATAATTCTGCATGAAAAACACATTTATATAAATTAAGGGGGGGATTAGCCCCCCGATCCCCCCTTTATACTTAACCAATTAATCCCGAAAACTAATTAGGGAAGCGTCTTAATAGAGTGAACCTTTAACCAAAATTTGAAGGAAATGGGATAATTCTGCATGAAAAACCCATTTATATAAATTAAGGGGCGGATTACCCCCCCCCCCCGTTCCCCCCTTTATACTTAACCAATCAATCCCGAAAAACTAATCAGGGAAGCGTCTTAATACAGTGAACCTTTAACCAAAAGTTGAAGGAAAACGGAATAATTCTGCATGAAAAACCCATTTATATAAATTAAGGGCGGGATTAGCACCCCGATCCCCCCCCCCCTTTATACTTAACTAATCAATCCCGAAAACTAATCAGGGAAGCGCCTTAACTCAGTGAACCTATAAACAAAATTTGAAGGAAAACGGAATAATTCTGCATGAAAAACCCATTTATATAAATTAAGGAGGGGGGGAATTAGCCACTTGTTCCCCCCTTTATACTTAACCAATCAATCCCGAAAACTAATCAGGTAAGCGCCTTAACACTGTGAACCTATAAACAAAATTTGAAGGAAAACGGATATTTCTATGAAGAGTTATCGCATTACGTACGTACATACGTACATACATACCGAACCGGCTGGCAAGCTCTCAGGGGTTGATAGCCAGTCTGATAGCTAAATAAAAGAAAACTGCCCAGTTAAACTGACGGCATTGAGCTCACAGACTATTCACACTAACTGTAAATTATATTCATATTTCAAAGAATTTGAAATAAGCCCTCGAAAAATGAAGAAATAGACAATATATTAAGAGGGGGGAACCATCCCCCGTTTCTCCTTCTTATAATTAATCAATGAACCCATAAAACTAATCAGAGAAGCGCCTTACCACAATGAACCTATATACAAAATTTGAAAAAATCGGATAATTCTGCATGAAAAATCCATTTATCTAAATTAAGGGGGAGGGGGTTAGTTCCCCGTCCCCCCTTTATACTTAACCAAAGAACCCCCAAAACTAATCAGAGAAGCGCCTTATCACAATGAACATATATATAAAATTTGAAGGAAATCGGATAATTCTGCTTAAAAAACCCATTTATCTATATTAAGGGGGGTTAGTCCCCCCCTCGTTCCCCCCTTTATACTTTACCAGTGTACCCCCAAAACTAATCAGGGAAGTATCTTACCACGAGCCTATATACAAAATTTGGAGTAAATTGGATAATTCTGCATGAAAAACCCATTTATCAAAATTAAGGGGGGGGGGGTTGCCCCCGTTTCCCTCCTTTACACTTCACCAATGAACCCCCAAAACTAATCACGGAAGCCCCTTACCACAATGAGCCCATATAGAAAGCTTGAAGAAAATCGGATAACTCTGCAGGAAAAATATCATTTATCTAAAATAAGGGGGGAGGATTAACCCTCCCGTTACCCCCTTTATACTTAATCTATGAACCCCCAAAACTAATCAGGAAAGAACCTTATCACAATGAACCTATATACAAAATTTGAAGAAAATCGGATAACTCTGCATGAAAAAAATAATTTATCTAAAATAAGGGGGGAGGATTAACCCCCCCGTTACCCCCTTTATGCTTAACCTATGAACCCCCAAAACTAATCAGGAAAGAACCTTATCACAATGAACCTATATACAAAATTTGAAGAAAATTGGATAATTCTGCATGAAAATACCATTTATCAAAATTAAGGGGGGTTAGCCCCCCGTCCCCCCCCTTTATAGTTAACCAATCAATCCCCAAAACTAATCAAGGAAGCGCCTTATCACAAGGAACTTATAAACAAAATTGGAAGAAAATCGGATAACTCTGCATGAAAAATTCATTTATCTAAATTAAGGGGGGGATTCCCCCCCCCGTTAGC
Source organism: Maratus michaelseni (assembly GCA_963931845.1). Lineage (NCBI taxonomy): Eukaryota > Metazoa > Arthropoda > Arachnida > Araneae > Salticidae > Maratus > Maratus michaelseni. The sequence continues at coordinate 403,724,689 of OZ007592.1, forward strand.
CCCTTTATACTAAACCTATGAACCCTCAAAACTAATCAGGAAAGAACCTTATCACAATGAACCTATATACAAAATTTGAAGAAAATTGGACAATTCTGCATGAAAAAACCATTTATCTTAATTAAGGGGGGTTAGTCCGCCCGTTTCCCTCTTTATAGTTAAACAATCAATCCCCAAAACTAATCAGGGAAGCGCCTTATCACAAGGAACCTATAAACAAAATTGGAAGCAAAACGGTTATTTCTGTCAAGAGTTATCGCGTTACGTACGTACATACATACATACATACATAAAGAACGGGCGGGCAAGCTCTCAGGCTTTGATAGCCTGTGAGCTAAAAATTGCAATTTTAGAACGTTTTTTGCTCCTGCACCCCCTGAGGTTAGTGGCACCGACATAAAATATAGCCTATGTTGGAGCAGGGGTTGTCACCATCAATTTGCCACCATCACTTTTGAAATCGGTTCGGTAGTTCCAGAGATTACCCACTACAAACAAACAAACAAACAATCTTTACTCCTTTATAATATTAGTATAGATTATATAATATGTATTATTATTAAAATCTCCTAGTGCTCACACTTTTTTTACTTTCTTCTATCTTTACAAGAGGAAAGTATTGGATTCATGAAAATTTTTGACTTCCGGTTTTCGACGATTTGTATGTTTAAGAAGGTCCTGAACACGATTTGACTGTTTTAAGAAAGTATGTGTCTGTGACTCTGTGTGTTTGTCTGTATGTGACAAAAATTTTGTGGACGCCCTATCTCTAGAACTAGTGCACGAAATTTAATAAAACTTTATATTCAGTTAGTTCCTGATATAAATTGGTGCTGATTAGTTTTTGATGAAAATTACCTTACAGGTGGCGCTGCTATGCTGCATTTTTCGCAATTTTCACAATGCTCTATCTCAAGAACTAATGCAATTCTTTTCATCAAACTTTAGATTCAATTAGACCTCGACTTAAATAGACGCTAATTACATTTTGGTGTACATATCGAAAAAAGTAGCGCTGCTATACCACTTTTTTCATTATTTTTACAATAGCTATATCTCACGAAGTAATGCACGGAATTTCATCGAACTTCAGATTCTGTTAGACCTTGACATAAATAGATACTGCTTATGTTTTAATGTAAATAGCCCAACAGGTGGTACTGCTATGCTACTTGTTTCATTATTATCAAGATAACTATATCTTAAGAAATAATTCACGGATTTTCATCAAACCTCAGATTCAGTTGTACATTGACATAAGTTGTTGTTGATTAGGTTTTGGTGTAAATCTCTCAACGGGTGAAATCTGCATTTTTCAAGATTTACACGATTTTAGCAATAGTCATACCTCAAGAACTAATGCTCGGAATTTAATATTCAGTTAGACCTTGATATAAATTGGTGTTGATTCTTCTTAGTGTTTGCGAAACCTGTGTGAGATAGAAGAAAGTTTTGGGATTGGCATATCAGAGTAGTCGTATTTTGATTCTGATCCTTAACCTTGGATCAGCGCCCTACGTAGTACATCCTTCTGCGCATGATGTAGCAGTTTGTTTGAAATTTTGTTCAAAGCCGTTACGAAATGATTGCGTATAAGTAAGTCTGTGGTAGGTCATTTCTCTCCAATTCTGTAGACTTCAGATCGAATCTAAGCGGCGAAAGTATGGAAAGTTTTTATTTTTCAATATTTATTTGGGTTATAAAAAATAATTTGAATGAAAATATGTAAAGTTTATTTTTTTCAATGTTCAATGTAATAAATAATTTCAATATTTAAGTTAATAAACAATAATTTATTGAATATTATAAATTAACATAATGTTGATATTTTTTAGTTTTCTGCATTTTAGAGATTGCGGCACAGAGAGTTTGCCACAACAAGTGATGTTTCTTTTAGTTATAATGGGCGCACAGTGGTCATACATGCGTAATTAAATCTTATTTATAATGCGTAAACAATTTCTTTACGGGGATTTAACATTTTATTTTGAAACAAAATTCACTAATATAGCGGCATATTTTAATACATGGAGTTGATGGAATAATTTTATTAGTAAGCTGTTGATAAATCAAAATTTTTGACATTCAATCTTTACATTTCTTTTAAAAGCTGAAAGGTGTAAATTAACAACATAATACAAATTAAAATAACTTTTATTAAGTTGTTTGACACGTTTCGACTCACTCCGAGTCATTTTCAAAAACAAATGAGAATATTCCATAATTGCACGGGCTTTGAAGTTATTATTTTCATGTACTTTTAAAAAAAATTACGCACGTTATCTTTTATTTTTACTTGGTTGTTTATTTCATATCTGTGATCATGGAGTAACTCGAGTCACAGTTTCAGTAAATTAAAAGATGCCGTATCGTTAAATATTGTATTTTAGCGTGTCAGTATCTCTATGGTTTCTCTTATTATGGATGGATAGTATAGACTGGAGGGAAATATTATTTTACTTTCATTAAAATTGATTTGGATGGTTTCTTCTTCATATAATCATACCAGGGTTGTAGTTTTTCTATTATACTTAATATCAGCTATATGCTCTTTTTTTCTGTAATTAAATTTCCTGCTGGTCATGCCTATGTAGTAATTCTTGGATCCGTCTTCTTGAATAAAAGGTATTTCATATACTCGTGAATAATTCTCAAAATAATTGGGTCAATTTTACTGCAAATGATATTCTTTAATTTCTGAGGGGTTTGGCTATTAAACAGATATTGAAACGTTTAAGGCTGTGTTTTAATTTTTCAAAAAAGCTTGGATAATATTGAACAGTATAAAGTTTGTATTTTTGCGAATCAACGTCCTTTTCTGGTTTCTTATTATTGGTGATAGCCATGGTTAATTTATTAATATGGTGTACTTTAAAACCATTATTATAAAGAATTTTACGAATATTATCTAATCCATTATTCAATTTATTTTCAGTACATACTATAAAGGCCCGTCTTATGAAAAATCTCTAGGCTGAAATTTTGTATGTACATGGAGAACATGGGTTATTTGGTATGGTAGATTGGTTATCCATACTTTTTCGGAAAACAGCTCTGTCGATAGATTTATTTGTTCTGGTTAACATTACGTCAAGGAATGGAAAACTTTTATTATGTTCAATTTCAATATTGAATTTAATGTTATTGTCAATTGAGTTTAGTTGATTTATAAATATTTTAAGTTCATCAAGACTATGCTGCCATATTATAAAAATATTATCAACATATCTGAGCCAAGTGTGAGACGTTAAGTCAAATGTGCCAAAAACTTTAGTTTCCAATGGGCGAAGAGTATATTCAGCTAATAAACCTGAAATAGGTGACCCCATTTGGGCTCCATGATTCTGCTTATAATATTTACTATTGAATGTGAAATAGTTATTATGAATGATTAGATTAAGTCTCTTTTAAATGTTAATTTCATATCATTACTAAATTCTTCCATCTGTTCAATATCATCACAAATCTTATTACATACTACATGAGTGTCAATTGATGGATACAATGAAATAATATCAAGACTAGCCATTATAATATATTATCTGGTAATTGTATATGTTTGATTTTTTGAATGAAATCTTCCGTTGATTTAATAGTTAATGTAGAATCTGGTAAAATATCTCTTAAGAAGGGAACATAAGCTTTTTCTTAAAAGTAAGTCGGTCCTGAGCATTTTTAAAATATAGGACGTAATGGCATGTTGCTTTTATGATCTTTTAGCCTTCCAATAATCCTAGGAATAACAGCTAATTTATGTACTTTTATAATTTTCTTCATAAATATGGGCCAAGTTCCATTTTTAATGATGTCATTGACCTTATAGTTGATTAAATTAGTTGGATTTTTTTAAACTTCTTCACAATTCATATCTTTAATGCAATTTTCCATCTTATTTATATAATCATCGCTATTAAGGATAGCTAATTTGTTGGATTTGTCAGTCTGTACTATAATTATATTCGGGTCTTATTTTAAACATTTTATAATCTTAAGTTCCTTATAAGCAGGTTTTATAGGTTTGTTAAAAAGTTTTGTCACTTCATGAAACATTAGGTTCCTTATTTCTTCTCTATGTTCATCTGTTGTCGCTTGAATTATACTTTCTATTTCTGGAATAACATTCTTTAAATCTGGTATAACTGGAAACATATATTTAGGTCCTAGTGCTAAAACATCATATTCTTCTTTGCTTAGCTCACGATTCACTGAATTTATCATATAAATTTATCAAAGAAAAATAAAGAGTAAGAAGGAGAAGAAAGATGCAAGTCAAGATATTAATAATAAAAAGTTGGATCCCACATGTGACGCAGACATTCTTTACAAAGAATGTGTAGTAAACTACGCCAAAACTAACAGGAAGTGTTTTAGTTTCGTTGTATCATGTGTCAAATGTGGTTACATGAAGACTGTACTATTTTCGATGTTTTTTGTGTAGATTGCGGTCGAAAAAACAGATCTATTAACAAATAAAACAATGTATACACTATTTACTCTAATACACCGATGTTACGTTGTTGTTGAAATAACAATTAATATCCAATTTTTAAAAATTAAGTAGATAATTTTAGTAGAGAACAAAGTAGGCAGACTAATATTGATTTGAACCTACTAGTACGTTTCATTGTTCGTTCCATTAGTTTCTTTTTGTTTTTACACAGTTTTAAGCGCTATATGAATAGTTCTTTGAATATTTTTTATTTATAATTTCATTCTGTCCTTAGGACATGCGCGGCATAACTCCCGGAGAAGTTCAGCATTTCACTCTGAATGTACGCGTGACGCGTGACGCGTCGCAGTGTAATGTTTTAGAAAAAAAAATTAAAAATATTAATTATTATTTTTTCATTTTTTGTCGCAGTACACGTGTTGTATATTTAACCTTAAATTCATGATTTTTTTAGTTTATGTGCACCATGTGATTTTATACACAAATTAAAAATATATATATATATGCGGCATCTCACCCGAAATTACTCAACATGAAAAAATTAATATTTCTACACAGTTTAGATACTTTTGTACCAATAAATAGCACAATTATTGTTTATGAAATAATAGTTTTTTTTAAATTTTTGTATGACCACTGAAACGCGATTATCCGACCTGATTTTTCCTCTTTGTGAACTCATATCCAGTCATCGAAATGTGGTTTAAGTTAGCATTTATGTATTTTTATATCTCTGAGACTTTTTATGATAAAATGCTGAAATTTTATTCATGATCTTATTAGTATATAGGCACAGTTTACTCATTGGGATTATTTTTTTGTACGGGGGCGGTAAAGGAATTTAAATTTTGTATTCCTTCAAATTTAATCCCCTGAAAATTTTAATTGATTTCATAAAATGCTGTACTTTTTTTTACATAACTTTGTAATTTATAATATATGTCTATGATCAATATTTAAGGAATAAAAGACGAGGTTAATGTTTTCAGGACTCCCTGTATATATTTTTTAAATAATTAACACTAGAACCGCGATGACGGGTCAATTTGATCAATACTAAATGAAAAGATATTAAAATGAACCAGAAATTTGTTCTTAAAATAAGTTAAATATATGCTGCCCAAAAATAATTTAAATAAATAAGTTAAATAGTTTTAAATAAAATTTCTGGTGTGAAATATTTTTATAAAATTTGAGTAAAATTTCTCGTCGTTCTAGTGTTAAACACATAGCCGAATGTATATTATACACGTAGACGGTGTTTCGACCTATGAAACCCATGGCCTATCCTGACTCGTGAGTTGCTGGGCTAGAGTTGTCCAGAGTTTGTCCATGGTTTTGACGCCTAGCTTCGGAGGTTGATCGCCGTGTAATCGAATCGAAAGGACTGTTTTCGATATGCGAGGAGACTGCAAGAGATGTTAGTTGGCAGGTCAAGGGAAGTGAACAGATCTAAGCTGATAGAGATGGAGAGAAAGTTGGACAGATGATGGATGAGAAAGAATGTGAACTGTGCGTGAGTAAAATATGGAGTTTTGTTCGCTGGGTTTTTTAGAGGAAATTGTGATGTGTTTTTAAAGTTTTTATATTGTTTTAAGTTGTATCAATGAAATTGAATAAAGTTCTTGGACGTAAAGCGTCACCTCGGATCTGACTGGAGTTGTCATTCACTTCGTTACAACGGGAGTGTATTACACATGCATACGCCAGTATACTAAACACGCAGACGGGAATATATTACACACGTAGACGAAAGAATGAATTCAGTGCCAGAAGCCATTAGTTTTCTATGTGCATTATTAAAAAATAAATAAATGAACACCTCAACTTGCGCTAAAATTTAATATCAGGAAAATATCCCGGTAAGTGACTTTCAGAAATGACTGCTTGTGACGGCCGGAAAACGGAATATTATCTCCGAAATAGTATCGTGATTAACATATCATCTTTACATAATTGCAAAAGAAATCGATGTAAAATGATACTGTGAGTTACAAACCTATATTAATGGAAGTGATAAGTTGAACAGTCAAAAGTATATATTTAATGTAATGTCTGTGTTTAAGCAACCACATAAAACATATTATGATATTAATAGTAAAAAATAATCAAAACGAACTCTTTCAAAATTTACTAAGACATCGATATTTATTATAAAAGTTTTCTTTATTTTATGACTATTATTATTATTGTTATTTATTTTGTTACTTAAACTGTATGCTGTTAGAAATATGCAGCAAACTGTGCTGTGATCCACCTAACCTTGAAAAAAAAACGGTTGCATAATTCTAATTTAACTCTATTCTGACCAATGATAATTCTTCAAGACTTTTAGCGGTCAAATAACAGTTATTTATAAAAAACGCTTGAATGAAATGAGCAGCTAGCTGCAGATTTTTAACAGTATATATATATATTTACCACGTTGTGAATTTGTGGTTTTTATTATATCAAAATTCATCTGTGAATTATTTACTTATTATAACATGACTGTCTGATATATTAAAGAAAGGCTAATTATTAAAGTTAAGTGCATTTTTAAATTATTGCATATGAAAATGGCATTTAAAAATGATTTCAAAATTTTTATTTCAGTGCGTCATTTTAAAATAATTAACAAAAATAATTTATTGAAAGTTTTTTTAATTATTTAAGTAAATGTAATTAGTTTAGTAAATTCCCTTGATTGTTAATGGCAGCAGAATTTAAACTGTTATACAACTTCTTTTTCACAAATAGAAAAAAAAAACAGTCAGAAAGGCCTTAATTTTATTTAAATTAAATATTTTCAGAATTTTATTTTTGGAAAAAATATCTTTGAAATAGTTTAAGAATACTTTTTTTTCGTGTGTGATAAATATCTAATTATATATATATATTTTAAATTAATAATTTTTTCTAAAAGTTTAGTAATTACGCTGCAATTATTTTAAATTAATGTTTTCTTTTTTGTTAATATTTGTTCTGAAAAAAAAATCATATTAAAGTTATAAAAATATTTTTAACTATTGCTGGTTAAAAGAATTTTTTTTTCAAAAATATAAAAAAGTCTAATTATGATTCAGAAAGTAAATATATCATACATATTCAAACAAATGTTTATAACGATTATACGTATTTTTTTTTAATTTGGAATTAGTTAAAGCAGCTATTTATGGAAGTGTCTTATTACTCATGTTATAGTCAGAATAACTATAGTAAGAGTAAAGCTATAATCACAACAATAATGTTTTCAGTGATTTGTTGTTTTATTTCCTTATAATAAATACAATTTACTTTTAACATGTAATAGTAAATGGCACTGATAAACATTCTGACTTATGCCATGTACAATCAAAATTAATCGATGATACAAGTTTCCAATTACACAGGGAAAAAAGGAGCATCTGAGATTTCTTTGATGGAGGTGCAAAATAAAGAAAATATTTACCTAATTTTTTTTTTCATATATAGTCCAACAATACCATTAAAAAAAATAAGTTTCAGGAAATGAAAGACTATACACTTTATAAATGTTATTTAAAATAAACTCAAGTAAATTTTAATTTTTATATGTCTGAAAATTTAATAATGAGAGCACTCCGTATCGATTGTAATGAAGCGAAAGTGACCTGCATTAAGCAATGTTAGGTTATATGGAAAAACGCAGACATACCAGAAAACAAACTTCCCACAAGATAAGGTTCTAGAGTAATTTTTATTATTAACAATGAAGCATAAATAACAATAGAGATTATTCAAATGAAAAGCTTATCTTTTTTTATAATTACAAAAATACCGCCGATTGGTGGCACTAATGCTAAGGTATATGTATGCAATATTCTTGCAGTAATAACTTTTTACTTAGTCTTATTCAATATATGCTCCATCCACTTGAAGGTAATTTCATCTCTGATCACATTAAATTCATCGGATATTCCACAAGACGTCGTCTTTGAATTTGGCTTATATCCTGATAGAATCAGCTCATCGGAACGAATTCTATTTATTATCGCTGCTCGCGATCTTTATAATTGAAAATGTATATCGTTATATTTGTGTCTATTTCGTGGAAAGTGTTTCGATACATTCAAGTTCATCGCAATCCTTCATAATTCATAGCACTTGATACGTTGATAATTTTGGTATTCCCAGTTAAGACATTTTATTGTTTCCTTCTAGGAAATACTACTAGTTGCAGATTTTGAAAGGTCATAAATAATTTCCATATATGATGATTAGACCATCATCAAGACTAAATTTAAATTGATAAAATAATATTGCTAATTCACAAAAATGTCTCATTTTGATTAAGATATAATGTTACCCGAAGGCGATTAATGATTTTTATTAAATTATTTCAAGTAATTTACCACTATATATCAAGGGGAGGCTTTTCAAAGAAAAAAGCGTTACGAATTATGTAGGAGTTTGATCCAATTGAGTTTATCGAAACTTTTGCGCGAAACAGATACGAACGATAACAGAGCATATTTACTCGATACATTTTGGCTGCGATGACAGACAGAAAGAATGCAATTAGCTGATGGTACCAGGGGTGGGTTTTTTTCATAAGAATTTTACTTTAAAAAATCTGCAAGGTTTTCAGGTTTTCCGTTGTACGAGAACAACATTTTAGGTCACTTCCCTTTCCCTGAAGGAATCTCTCCTATAACAACATATCCTAATTCAGCCGATGGTTAAAAAATCTCTCCCTCCCTGAAGGTATTTGTGTTCTGGCTGCTACAGATTTCTTAAATAACATGCTCTATCAAAATATATTTTGCCAAAACAGAAAATAGGTTTGTATTCAAGATGCATCAATATCTTCAAAAACAAATAACAATGAATTCGTAAACGTTGCAGGAAAAAAAAATACCACTTACATTTATGATTTTTGTAAAAAAAAATTTACTGTATCTCGTAAGAGATTTTGGCTGTTAGCACTTAACAAATATGTATTCTTACTTTGCCGTGTAGAAAAAAGTAGACTTCGTCAAATCACTGAAAGCTTCATACTATCGGATATGCCAATCAATCTCTAAAGTTTAGGAATGTATGTCATGGTGCAAAAACGGATTACAAAAGTTTGACAAACTGAAAAATGCACAAATTCTTAAGTTTGCTTACACAAGAAAATTATATAGTTCACGAATGGGGACGTGAAGGCCGTAATAATTCTAACAGATTCTTAACGATTATATTGTTATAAATGACAGCTATTGATACATCTTCAAACAAGCAGAGGGAATCTATTCTTTTGTTTACCTTGAAAAAGGAAAGAGCTCATTTTTTTGGGTTTCGTTCATCTCACGAAACCCTATTACTCTCGCTTCGTTGTCTGTCCGTCACAGAGCCATTCTCAGAAACTATGTAACTTACAGAGTTGAAACTTTGTGTATATATATCTGAATACCAGCCTTAAAGCTCAAAATATTAAAATTTGAAAAAATTGTATTATTTTATTAAATAGAGATAAAAAACCAAAATTGTGATGCCTTTGCCTATTAAATTTAAACATTTTTCGTTAAAGCAGTTGCCAAAAATAAAAAAATCCACAATGAAATTCTTTCTACAATAATTAATTTTTTATTGAACGATTTCCACGTGAAAAATGAAAATGAAATTAAATGTTTCACCAATTGAAAAAAAATATTAGTATGAAATAAAAATGATTGACGTCATAGCGGTAATAAAACGGAAAATTTCAAAGATTTCTCAATAATACAAGGAGTATGAGTATGTGTATGTACACAAAGCAGATTAATATCCCGTCATTAGAGAATTAAAAAGAAAATCTGACGTCATATTGGAAGTTTAACGAATTTTTAAAATGTTTGAAAATAATACAAAGCGAGTATTAATATGAGTAATAGAGAATAGTAAATATATGAGATTGAGAAACATATTGGATCATGATAAAAATCCGATTATGGAAATATTCGCATATTTTAGCATTTTGAAAGTGTACAACATGTTTAATTTTGAAATATATTTTTTTTAAATACCGCATTTAGTCCGCATGACAGATATTATTATGACAGAATATAATAGAGGGCTTCGTCCACTATCGGGCTGGTTTAGATATTCGAAAAACGAAAAAATAGACCGGTAAATTTTTACTTTATAAAAAGCGATTTTTTTTTTTTTTTGCTAAATGAAATTTATTTGGATTTATTAAAGAAAGCATAAAGTGTTTGAACGGAATATTAAACAAAACCCTTTGGGCGATCTTCGATCATACGTACCCACTTGTTTAATTTTCTTATTGCTCTTCTGTAAAGAATAAAATAAATCAAATCATTTACCTTTTTTTTCAAAATCTCGTAAAGGAGTTAGCTCGTTTTCCTCAAGTTTGTATATTAAAAATATTGAAATCGTCTCATTATACAGAGTGACTAAAATAGATTGGACACATTTTAACCCTTTCAGGGGCAAGCAATTGTGTTCTTGTAACGTCGAATTCACACAGGTATTTACGAAAGAATTTAGTTCAAAATAAGGAAAAGCAAATTTTCAACTTTTTCCCGTCAAAGTTAAAAGAGTAAATTTTTATTAAAAGTTTCTGGTATGAATTGGATTAAAATTAGGTGGTATATAATATATACCACCGCCCCTCAAAGGGTTAAAAAGTGTTACAAAATTTTTTTGAACTATTAGAAACCATTTTTGTATACAATATCAGGATCTCAATACCTTTTTTAAAATCAAAAATACATAGTGTCTCATTTCAAGCCAAACATGGACTTTCATACATAATTTTAACAAAAGTGAATTTAATTTATCAAACATTATAAAACACTTAGCTTGAAATATGTGAACGATACCTCGAAACTATACCTCAAAAAGTGTTTGAAACGACCATCACCCACGTCTAAACACGATGAGTTGGACGTATCATACTTCGTAGTGTAGCTGACAGATTGTGCAGTGTCACTGACAGAATTATAGAGTATTTTCAGCACTTATTATGATTCATATAATTTTATACAAAACATAGTAAATCTAATGAAAATACCGTTACGATGTCTTGTTTACAGTTAAAGTTTAAGACATGTTATAACTTAATATTTTTTTAATCAAATTTCTTTTGCATATTTTCAGTCCTTAAACTGTTAAAAACTTTGTGGTAAAGCAGATTTTTCGAAATACGTATTGGTTCAAAAGTTATTGGTGTTGCAGTGGAGTCGATTTTCTTTTATTATTATTTATTATAAATTAATTAAATTTTGAATTCTAGATGAGTATTGTCTCTTGACAATATATTTTTTTTATTTCTCTCCTGCATTGTCGTTTCCGAAAATTTAATTTATATATATATGGACTCTATATTAATTTTAATTGTGAGACATACTCAGAATGTTTTTTTGTTTTTGTTTTTGAGTGATTTTCTTCAAAGTATATGGCAACAAAACCATATGCACTCTTAAGATTTCAGAGCATAATAAATGTACGCGGCATCCTATTATAACTTGCGTTATTTTAATTCCATGCATTAAAACGTTTTACAGAAACAAAAGGATGTAGACATTAAAAAAATCAGATTGATTCCTATGATGTATTTTAATTCATAAGAGAATTTTACTTTAGAATCAATACATTTTCCTATAAACAGTTTAGTTAAATACAAAATATAAGATACGCAAATTCTGTACCATCATAATAAAATAATTTAAATATTTTAATAGGAGTGCAATCACGTGATTTAGTTTTATAACGTCAGCTATATGAAGTATAGAGTTCAGTAGTATTTTAACTTATCCATTATCAATAAAAGTTTTTTTAGCAGTTAGTATTGAAAGCTTATGGAATAATTTAAAAGCGATTTTGTTATTTTTACTCATGTAGCTTACAACTAAAAGAAGTAAATTTAATTATTATTCTATCATATTTATCACTCAATTGTATTGAAACACATATGTTTCACGCGATTAACGTCAAAGTGAATAATGAATCATTAGTCCACATTTGTTTAAACCCTGAAATATAACATTCAGCGATGATTAAGAATGCAAAGCAAATTCATTAATTACCTTATCTATAAAATTCTTTATGCATTTGTATTAATAAAGCTATTTGAATTCTTTTAATTATGTTAAAAGCAAATTACTTTACTTAAAGCAAATTAAGTTTAAGTTAGAATTTCAATTTAAAGAGATTTTATAACTAAATTATTCCAATAATGTCATAATTAGTTTTATGCATTCTATGAGAATATTCTATTTCTACATATGCATGATGTATGCAATTCATTTTCAAAGTTTTATTCCTATTTACATATATCTGTATTCTTGGGATATTTCGGTTTATTTAATGCTATTTAACATCTCTTGCTATAAGACATAGCTTGTTCTCTTAATTTATTGTGCACCCTCTTAAACTATACTAAACACAGACTTACAAGAATATTCGATATGTGCTTTAAAAACTTATGACAAAATTCACTTCCAGTCTTTTCCATATTTTCACCGAACACGTCAATATACTGCTTATTACGTTATGAAACATCCGTTTTCTATCTGATCTGCACCTTCGAGCATTTTTTTTCAATTTATATTGAATTTCGGCAATCTCAGTGCATGATCACAACATTTGGTTCATTAGCCGTAACATGTATCAAGTACTTGAAATTTAAATTACCCGAAATTAACTGGAACAACTTTATATTAGTTTTTTTTTATCTTCCAGATTTTTTTTTTCAATTATTTATTTTGCCTCTCATTTGTATTGATACAACTGATCGTGTGTTTAAACATACTCATTGAAAAGAACTACCCGAAGGCAAATTTTATTAGTTAATAATAAAATGCTTAGTCAAAACTTTAAAAAAAAAATGCATATTTCGCAAACTTTTATCTATTGACTAAATAATTTATGTCCCCATTCTTCTAAATCCTCTGAAAATAACAAAAAGAAATAATACGGACGCTTGAAGCAATCTGTGAAAAACAGCATTTCTACTTTTAACGTATTTTTAATCTTCAGGCCCTGAAACAAAGAAACTTAACAGCCAAAAAATCATTTCTCATTTTGAATTAACATTTTTCGCATGCAAAAATATTCTATATGTTATTATCCACAAAGCAAAATGTAACATAATATTAGAAATAGTCTCTTTAAAATATCAATAAAAAAAAAAAAATACTCAGCTTTATTGCGATTTTTTTCCCTAAAAATAGTTGGATTTTACTACATTTTGTGTGTTTAAGTAGTATTATGTCAATAGAAAATATTTAAGAAGTCCTAATGATAAAAAGAAATTACATGTAAAGCTATTTTCCAATTCTCTATGCAATACATTTTTTATACTTCTAAATGTTTAAAAAAAAGGAGTTTAAGTTGAAAAATAATGCACCAAACATGATGCTTACTATGAATTAAAATTTGGTGCACGCAGCATATTATTTAAAGACATTTCCATAGAGAATGTACCATTTGCACTATTTTAATCTGAAACACATAATATCAGAAATATTTTTGACGCATGTTTAAATTAGAAAATAAATATGGACAAAATCTTTATTTTTAATGTGAGCCTTTCTCTTCGAAAAAATTATTTTAATACTTGTTTTTATGTATAACTGGAATTACTATTTTTATCAAAAGATTGGAAATATTTTTAATCTCTTAAAGATAAAAAGAAATATTATCTTGAATATTACATTCCTATTCTTTAAATATTTTATTTTCTTATACTTCTGAACATTTCATTAAGTAAAGAACAAGTTGGAAATTGTACGTCAAACGTGGCAAATGAGGTGCGTTCGTACTAAAGCTAGTTATATAAATATCCATATCATGATGATTTTTAATTCTGTGAAATGAATTATATCGTCTGCAGATTCATTTCTGTCATAAAATAAGTATCTCGGTCGCTTCACGATTCAACCTCGGAAGCTCCTCTAACAAAAAAGCCCCGATTTTAAAAAAAAAAAATTCCAATTTCTTAATAAATATTTTTATTAATATTTTCTAAAGTATTGATTCGATTTTCATAAAATTTGAAATGACTCAACAAAATTCTGCAAAGAAAATATATCTTAAATTTCAAACCATTCGGTTGGGTAGTTTTTGCGTTGTTATATGCGGACGGACAGACAAACAGACGGGCGAACCAGGTGACTACTATAGGTGCTACGTATTTATATAATTACGAACGCACCTAAAAATGATCCTTATTATCTCAATGAAATTAATTATATCGTCTGCTATGAGCGAAATGAAAATGCCCTTTTTTTATTATTACGTATGCCGCGTTTACAAATGCTATTTTTTTTTCTATACCAGACAGCAGTGTAAAATTCAACATGGAGATCTTGCTTTGCGAATGATTACGCCCATGGTTTGATATATTTATGACTCATAACGAACGAATCTCCTGTGTTTATTTACTCTAATGGATTGAGATATTCGTCTGTTAATGCAATTTCCACTTAAGTTATCTCAGAATCTATACATTTTTTAATGTAACTCATCTATCAAATAAACAATTTTTTTCAACGATCTTTCTAAAAATGTAACTTTTATGCAATCTTATTCGAAAAAAAAATATTTTGAATAAAAATGGCCGCCTGGCATATGGCAAAAGAAGTGGTTTGCCCGTATTTGTTTTTCCCAGTCACATGACTTGCGTTTTTATTAAATAGATTACGTACGATAGGATTTGATAGAACAAAGAAAACTTTTATTAATATCTTTTTAAGTTTTGATTCAATTTTCATAATATTTGAAATGACTCGACAAAATTCTACAACGATAACATCTATTAAATTTCCAAACATTCGGTTGGGTAGATTTTGCGCTGTTATATGCGGACAGACGGACGGACGGACCAGAAGACGACTATACGCGCTACCTATTTATATAATTACGAACGCACCTAAAATGGTGTAAGTTGAAAAATAATATACCGAAACTTGTACCTGTATGTGTATATACGTTGAAAGAAAAAAATGAGATTTAATTTTCAAAGAGAAATAACATCTTTCTTTTTAAAATAAACGATAATAAAAGATCTAAATCATTAAGAAATATATATATTTTTCTTTTTACACTCTATCAAATAACATTAACTGTATGTAAAACGTTTTGCAAAACAAAAATACAGACGACAAAATCTTCATGATGCAGATAATAGCACGTACCCCAGCTGAAGTACTTTTGACAGAATCTTTGAAATAACACGAAAAAAATAGAATATATTTGACCTTATACGATCGTTATTTTGAGAGAATTGTAATATTTTTTTCAGTTCTAGAAGTTTTATTGTACAAACGGTCTTTTTTTTTTTTTAATAAAATTGCGAAATTGCACGATTATTCTTATGAATATATTGATACAAATTTTATAATCTTGATTTATTAATATCTATGTTCTTAAATTATATAATCGAGAAATGAAGTTTAAAATGTGATAACAAAAAATGTTTGCTATCTATATAAAATTGGTGTACAAAAAAGTAATTAAGCTGATAGAACCAAATAGTGTTTAAAGAATTTACATATTGATACTCGCATTGATAATACGGATTGATAAAAGGACAATCTTATTTAATAATATTTTTTGTAAATCCTACCAATTTGAAAATATGATTAAAAGAGAGAGTGTCAAATATTTTCTTTAAATTAATACAGAGGACCATGTTAAAGAAAAAATAAATGCTTTTTAATAATCGTTTACAAAAAAATCAGGCAAAGTTCTAATCAGGCTTCAAGTAATGATCTTTCTGAGAACAAGAAACGACATCATTAATTCTTCTTTTTAAACTAATGTTACACCATTATCACAATATCAGATATATAAAATATAGATGTAATTGTCTTTACTGCATACTCATAATTAATAAGCAATTTTCAGTAGTTGTGTATGTGTACTTATCAAATGTTTATTTTCACTTATACAATAAAGAACACTTATAAATTCCAGTATTAACGTCCTTATGTCGTTTACTATTCCAGTATTAACGTCAAAAGTGAATAATGATGTATTACGCTGTAATGAGTTAATCACCGGAATATAATTTCCAATTATAGTTAAGAATGTAAAATTGATCAATTTTGTTCCACTAGCAATAATGTTCTTTATACTTTTGATTTAATAATGCTTTTTTGTTGATATTAATTAATTTAGAGGTAATATAAATTGTTTAGTTGAAAACAAAATGTTATTAATCAAAATATCGCTTTAAAAAATAAAAATAAAATATAAGTAAGACATAAAAAGTGTTCCAAACAAAATCGGAGTGTTTGGAATTCTTATATTCGAAACCTACTGGGGGTATTTCTTCAAAACTTTGATAGACATACATCTAAATCTAAATTTTTTAATGCATTATAACTATGCCAGTATTTGAACACTAAATACGTGATTTTTCAAATTGCTAACAAAGCGTATAAAAGACAGAGTGAAAAATGTCCAAGATGGAAATCGAACACGAAATTTGGACATTTTTCACTTTGTTGGTTATACACTTTGTATGAAAATTTACGTATTGAGTATTCAATAATTTCTGGCGTAATTTCACTGCAAAAAATTAATTGAAAAATTTATCAAAATTATATAAGTCAGTATTTGTTTTAATAGGATTACAAAATATTGTACTTCGCTCTATATATTTCTTTATTCATTCGACACATTAGTGTATGGAATTATATTTGAAGTAGACTATACCTCTTATTGACTTAGGGAATATTAATTATTAAAAATTATGTTATAATTAAAATGCGTTTCATATGATGCTTTACATCTTTTTAAAAGCTCTTTTGCAACTTCTTAAATATTTTCGATACATACGATTAGGCTGATTATTAAAATATAAAACATGTTTTTCTTCTCGCGAAAAACTTTAGAAGCTATTTTCTATTTCAAACAAATTCCGGTATTCTGATATGCATATAACCACATTTGGTTGTATCAGCAAAAATACGTTTCCAATAATATGACTTGAAATGCCTCGTATATAATTAGAATCCTTGTATGCAACTTACGTTTACTTTGCAATTTGTTGTTGAATAAGACATATATTTAAAAATATTTCTATAGGGTTAAACACATTTAACAAAAAGATATATATATATATTTCCTTTTTTATTTATTATTTTTCATTTTTTATAATTATTTATTATTTTGTATTTTGTATTCTTTCGTATCACTGATTATATAATTACTGATTTAAAGAGTGCCTTAAAAACAATTATGTATATTTTATTTATTAACGAAATAACTGTTCCTATCAACGTAATTTATTGTAACATTTTAAGACGGACAAAAACTTGATTTAAAAAATAAGCCAGTAAGAAGGACTCTTAAAGCTGAAAACAATATACTCCGTTACATGTTAAAGCGAAATTATTAATTTATTTTCCAATCTTAACAAAGATTCTAAACCTTCAAGAAATCGATTCTTACTAGCTGTTAACGTTTGTTGCATGGAAAAGTCATCTTAAATAAAAAAATTACGGTCCCCAGGAGATGTATCATTTGATGTATTTTAATCTGAAATATTTAATATCAGAAATATTTTTCACACCATCTTTAAAAAAAACTTTATTGGTGAACAAATCATTTTCGCCAAAAAAAAATGTAAATCGTGATTTAATATTTATTTAAAATAAGCATTTTGTTTATCTCTTAAAGAAAATAAGAAAGTTTTGAATTACTTTGCCATGTTTTAAATATTTAATCTTCTTATTCTCCTAAACATTTTTAAAAGTTTAAATTAATAAAAGTTGCATAAAAAAGTGCAATTCTCTATACGTTGAAAAAAAAAACGTTTAATTACTCAAGAGAAAATATACGGAAAGAAATCTAAATCTTTCAGATTTATTTTTTTACTTTCTTTCAAATAACGTTCAATGAAAATAAAATTCGCCTTAATATAAAACATTTCAGAAATTTCATGCCTAGAATACCATCTCGTACCCTATGGAATGCTTTTTACACATTTACAGAAAACATTTGACCTGAATAAGGTAGCTTTCTCAAGAAAATATTATAAAACAAACTTATGAGTTTTAGTTTTTTTCTTTTTTTTCCACAAGCGGACAATATTTATTGCTTAAAAAAAAAAAAAAAAAAAAAAAAAAAAAAAATGTTGAAATGCATTATATTATTTTTTACGGGAAATAGTTATCATTGTCACAAATATAGAGTTTCAAATTTATATCTATCTTCGTTTAATATAAGTTAAAGATACACATTATAAACATTAATTTACGACACGTTTACGTTTCGAATAATGTATAATTTCACTCTGATACAGAATGGTTTAGCAATAAAAAATAAAACATTCGTATTACCAAAAGATTGCTGATACCAAATTTTATGGAAATTTTATGGTAAAGCAAGTTTTATGGAAATGATAGACAACAGCAACAGCACGCGATTTTTAGATTGCGGTTTTTAAATAGTATCTCGGCTAATTACCAAAAAATGCAAAATCTGATCGTCAGATGCATTCGTATCTGTCTTCGTCTACACTCATTCAAATTTTGAGCTTTTTAGGAGCGGTAGATTTCCACAGTCATTGCCAACAGACGTACAGACACACTGATAAACATCTTCCTTTTATTAATATGGATTATTAGATTTAGAAAAACATGTCTTTCAATTTATTTCAAAACAATGTACAAAACGGGTACATTTTGAGTTATGTAAAATCATCGTCAGATAACGACTCTTTCTGTCAGAATAACAATAAAAAAAGAAATGAAAATAATTTTTTTTATAAAGTGGTCAAAAATAAATTAAATACTTCTAAACTCACTTTATTCGGCTTATTTTTTCAGGTAAGAAACCTGTAGAGGTATTTCATGTTAAATAGCATAAAGCAGCGATTTATTTTAATGATTTATAATGTATTTTCTGAGTAAAATACTTTATTGTGTCTTGTTCAAAAAATAAAAAAAAATAAAAATGTATTTTTTTTTTAAATATACATTGTAGAAACAACGTAATGGTGCTAATGTATTTTCACAAAGCTCCACGTAAAGCATATTTTAAAAATATTCAAAATGAAATTTCAAAAGAAAAATTAAAATCAATATTACAGTCTATGCCTCGTTATAAATAATTTATTCAATTACAGTAAACTCTGTCGAAGACGGACTCTTTGTAAGGCGGACATCTGTCTTAATAGGAAAGATTTTTGACTCCGTAGAACAAATTTTAATACAGTAAATTCAGTTTAAGGCTGAATATTGCCTACAACGAAAACCTTTCTTGGTCCCGATCGATGATGCTGTAAACAGAGTTTACTGTATAAGGAGACAATTTAATTTACATGTAATTACTTTATTAAATTCGATTTGATTTTTTTCGTAATTTTTAAACTTATAACTCTTAAAGTGTATTTAAAAATCACAGAATTTTTTTCATAAAACATGATGTAATAACATTCATCCCCCTTCTTAAATAAACTCTAATAAAAAATGTATTTCCTCACCATTAAGCTTTTATTAGCAGTACAAAAACAAAATTATGGTCATATTCATTAATGCTTGTTTCTTTAATTAGTACTTCTTTTTTTAATAAGGAAAAAAAATATTGTTAAATAAAAGTGTAATTAAGTTACAAGCTGTAAAATATAAATTTAATTATAACATACATTTATGTGGATTGGATTTTATGAATAATTAAAAATATAATTTTTCATTATAGAAATGGAATAACACGTTTCAAATATTTTAAAAATAAACGTATTTTAATAATAATTATTTGCTTAGCACGTAAAAACAGATAACTAACAATTTTTTTTCTGTAATCAAAATTCGCGCCAGTGTATAATATTATAAAAGTTTTTTTTTTTTTTTCGTAATTAAAAAGGACACCTTCATTAGAAGAAAAATCTCCAAATATGGCTTCTTGAAAATTAGCATTGATTTTTTCCCTTTGTGCTTAAAGGAGAATTAGCTATATAGAGAATTTATATATTGGTGTAGCATCTTTATGAATAAAAAGAGAATATTTAAATTAATTTCATATAATAAATATATTTTTATAACATCATTTACGAAAATTTCCCGAAAGTTAAATGGAACCAAGAACAAATAATCATGCATGAGTCATATGTGATAAAACCCTTTTCAACATTAACAGAATAATATTTAAAAAAATATATTTTTTATACAAAGAAATGAGATATCTAAATTAGCAATTAAAATAAAAATCTCCACAAAAATTTTCTCCAAGAACCTTAACATAACGAATTTTTTTCTGTATTCCTATGAACGAACTATAAATGCTACACACTTCATTTTTAACAGCGATCATTCTATAGTTAACCTCATTAACATACAAATTACATGGCATATCATGTACATTTACGCAAGTTTAGGTATGGACAGATGGACAGATAGACAGACAGAAAACCGGAATCCATAAATACTTTCAACTACGTTGGAGAGTGTTAAAAATGCTATATAGCATAATGGAAAATACTTAAATATTTGTAAATACTTATACACTTTCACGTAATTATGCAACAACAGTAGAATTTTTTTTAAAGTTTCTAAAAAACTTGATGGAATATAATTTAGGAAAAAAATGACGAATTTGTACTAAAATCAAACATTAATCTAAATAATGCATGAACTTTTTTACGTGTTTTTATAGCAAAAAGTACAACCATCGCTATAAATTTTAGCTAATATATTTGTTTCTATTTTAATCTAAATTCCATTTTTATGCATTTTTATTTTATAAAATAACTAGCAGGCTATGCCAGCTGCACTGGTCCATTTTCCATATGAACCATGAAACAAAAGAAATGGTGAATTCGACCATGTATTTTAAAATAATATGGATGTATTTTAATATAATATGATATTAACCTGGAAAATCCTACCGCATTGCTGAATACAATGCAAAGACCATTGCGCTATTATCCTA
This sequence comes from Maratus michaelseni, assembly GCA_963931845.1. Classification (NCBI taxonomy): domain Eukaryota; kingdom Metazoa; phylum Arthropoda; class Arachnida; order Araneae; family Salticidae; genus Maratus; species Maratus michaelseni. The sequence goes on from OZ007592.1 coordinate 403,746,005, forward strand.
TCTTATGCCTTAAGGAAAATTTGGGCTATTAAGAAGCAACTCTTTTATTTTATCATTTATAGTACACTTTTATTGTGAAATGTGGCCCTTATGACCAAGAGAAATTAAAATGTTCTCTAGTCACCATACTACTACAAAAGAGGACTTTAGAATAATTGCACAGATTGACCATTGAACATAAATAATGTTCGAGTTTTTTCATTTTCATTTATCAGTTCTTAACTCTAGACCTCTCAGCTTGCTGCTTGCCAGATTAAATACAATCTCACTCTAAGTTACATCCTATTTCTTAATGTAGTCATCTTCTGACAGGTCTATTACAGTTTTCTACCTTAAACAGATTAAAAATAGTGAAAAATGTAATAAAAAATTTTGAACACAAACAACAGTGTTTAAATTTCATATTTAAAAGAAATGTGTATAGTATAAAAGTGGGTTTAAAAAGTTGAATTGTTTGAATAAAATGAAAATAACGCCATTTTCACTGTTTTTTCATTTTATATACCAGTTGCAATCATGTAACTTTAACCTGGAAAAAACCTCAATTACTGATTCTGGTAGAAATATAATCCTCTACTTTGTATCGAATAAAATATGCCTAATCTTCTGGAATCGGGTTCACAGCCAAATTTGAAGTCAAACATTGGACTTTTTGCAACGACATGGTTACAAGTATACCATAGTTCGCTACAGAATGATGTTAATTAAATAATGTCAAATTGCTGTTGACTGAATTATAGTTCTTTCACCAAAAAACTCTTTCAGAATGATAAATAAAGTTAGTTATGCAAAATTTTTGGTAATATTCTTTTTGGTAAATATTTGAACCGCAGATTTTTTTTTTTTTTTTTGCATTTCTTTAATGAGCATAATAACGCGGACAGTTTAATATTTCGTCTATTTTCAAGATTACATCATTGTTTAGTCTGTTGTAAACCTACAATGAACCCATAAACACAATAATGAACATAATCTTTAATTTGTCACTAAGTTTAGCGGCTAGGGCTGTAGGCAGTGCGTCTGCCGAAAATATGGAGAGTCGGGGCTGGTTTAGACTCAATGACCTTAATTTAAATGAAAAAATGTTTATAAATAACCACATACAGAGAAGAAGCATTTTTTAAAATAATTATTTTAGTTTGAATCATATTAATTTGTCTTTAAAAACGAAAGTATAGTAACCATGAATATGCATAAATATTAACTAATGTTCAAAGACTTTTAAATGAACTTTCAGTTCCTGTAATTATGAAATCAATCTTAATATCCGTAATAACAATATACAGACATAAATATTCAGAAATTTAAAGCTCCTCATAATGTAAGGAATTCATTTATTTTGATTTCGTATTTCGCTGCAAGAATAGAAATATTGATTGATTACTCCTGCATGCATTTTCTATCACTAGGTTATTTAAATGTTTGATGTGTATATTGAATTTAAATCAAAGATAATGGATGCAGCACATTTACTTTCATAATCGATTAAATTTATTGAAGTTTATAATTTATATAGACTCATTTAATGTCATCTTATAGTTATACATAAAATATATGATACAGAGCAACTTTAGAAGATTATTTTATTGATAAGTTGTTGTTTCAGAATGAGGATAAACTGAAAATTGTCTTATTTTAAAACCTTTCAAAAACATGTTAATTTTTGTTTTGAAACGGTTTATCGAGAATTTCATACTTAATGCATTGATTTTAGAGCAAACTAACACCATTTTAGTTTTGATTCTATTTTTTATGTAGAATGATTAAAAATATATATATATTTGGAATAGACTTAAGTTATTTGCATTGATATATACATATGCAAATATATTTGCTATAAGTGAAATTGACGCTGAATATAATTCATAAATTCTGCTTAAAATATACTATATTTGCTATAACAGACAAAATGCTTGTTTAAATAAGTTTTAGATTTTACTTGATTTTAAATATTAATCTAAAATATATTTTGCTTGTGTTACTCTCAATTACATTTACAATGTAAAGGATGTTACAATAGGTAAACGCAAGTGATTCCTTTTCAAAATATTTAAGGTATCTGACTACGTTTAAAAAGTGGTTTTCAACCAAAATTGTCAAAAGGATTTTATTACATTTTATTAATGCCGAACTTTTTACCTTTCCAAAACCTGTATTTTTTTTAATTGTACGATAAATAGAACCGGAGTTGTAGCAGTTTTTAAGCTACTCAACAGCTGTTACTAAAACCTGAAGTACTGTTTAAAGGACTGGAAGTACTATTTAAAAGTACTAACTGGGAAGGGGGAAGCCAAAATAAGGCCTTCAGAAATAAACAAAGGCTCAGTACTTGAAAAAACGAGTATGGATCATAAAAACAGTGAAATTTAGAAGCATATTACTGTGTAAATTCGTGTAGTAAAACATAAATCTAAACTTTAAATGCATTTTTTGGAATATGTAATTTTTGGTGAAAATTCCATACGCAAAACACGATTTCTGTAAAAGTTATTAGAATATCACAATGAAATGTAAAGTGCATGATGTTTACGCTATTGTGAAGGCAATGAACTAAAGATTTAATTTTAGAATAAATATTTTTTGTTTTATGGATGTTTTCGCGGAATGACATCGATAAATTTTATGAAAATCAGCATGTAAAAAGGTGCGATATACTATAAAATTTGAAACATTTAAAATATCTCATAGATTTTAAATCATTGCCTTCACCAATGTCATAAGTATGACGTGTAAAAAGAAAATTAAGATACATTCAATAGAATTTTCTGTAGCGTGTTCTGCGTATTGGGCCCAATTTCACTAAATTTTAGCACAAAATCTCTCATTTACCAAAATTTCATCAATGAATGAAATATTAATTTCTTTTTTCCCAGTTTCCAGTCATAATCTTAATAAAAATATGTTCAAAAAATAATTAAATATCTTTTTTGGAAAAAATGGCTCCGTACGTAGTCAGACACCTTAACTTTTATACAATGAAATACGTTGCAACAATCTGTGTCTTTGAATCATGTTTCAATTTATATAATTTTTTATATACATGTGCGCATATTGTTAAGGATTTTTTAATATTCCGTGAAAGTCTTGGTGGTAAACTGAATAAATCTTTGATGGGTAGAGCTAAAAGACTCCTATAAGGGAAGCTAATGCATATCTATCTTGTTAGCCAAAATAAACGCCTTGTTGTAACCCAGCTCAGCATTACTCTACCGCCAGAACTGGGGTTTGCCGTATTTAAAAAGTCCTGTCACTGTCACTCCCCGTCCACCACTGCGGTAACGCTAACCGGTTTTAGACTGGTTTTTGGTCCCTTGTTATTAAATTGCCGGGATTATTCAGCTTCTGTCATAGAAGCTCTAGAAAACTGATGCGCACCCAAGTGGGCATGGTTATGGGCGTCGTCTGAAGATTTTAAGACTGAGTAAATATAATTAAATGGGTCGATTTTTACTAAGTCTTGACACCTTTTTCGACCAAAGTTCTCACCAAGCTTTAGTCTGGAAATACGAAAAGTTGAACTTTTACAAATGTTTCAAACACGGAATGGCGTCACTAAAGAATTTCACAATGCATGGCAGTTTTATCAAACTTCTGATACAGAAAATATTACATAGTAAAGGTACGGTTCTTTTTGTCTCAAGCATTTTAGCATCAATCATTTAAAATATTTGTTTCACTATTTTAAGTGTATTATGTTATGAATCTTTGTTTAACAGCGATTATATGCTGTGTATTTATTTATTTATTTATTTATTATGTTTCATGAAATAAAGATTGCGTTGTTCTGAACACTGTGTTATTCGACTTTCAAACAACAATAACCTCAAGGTCGAAAGAATATTGTGTGCATCAGAAAGATATTTGAATCCGGTAACTATAAATATTTCAAAAATATTAAGCTTATACAACAAACGATTGACTGAAAAGTATCGAAACGAAAGCTTCATAAAATGATTTAATTAAATAATAAATCAAAGAACATTGTGATCATTAGAGATATATTTAAATATTGGAGCTGTAAATATTTAAAAAATTGTAAGCGTATAAAACGAAAGATTGACTAAAAGGTATCAAGCTGAATGCTACACAAATTGATTTAATTTGATAATATAATATTGACATTATACTTTTTCACAATGTATATCATTTTATACAATCTTAGATGGGCATAAAGTAAAATAGTGTGACTCTGGTTCTTCAATAATTAAAAAAAAAAAAAAAAAAAAAAAAAAAAAAAAAAACGAAGAGAAATTTGAAATTAGAAAATTAAGGGAACATAATCTGAGAAAACCTCTTTCTATATCTATAACAAAAGCTATAACGTTTTCACGCATTTTTCTGATTTCTACACCCAGAAAAAAGTTTTGCTGAATCAACAAAAATTTGGTTGACCCAACAAAACTTTTCGTTTAAATATGGGTCAATGGAAATTTTGTTTGAATCCACAACAACAACAAATTTTTTTTTTTTTTTTTTTTTTTTTTTTTTTTTTTTTTGCAATTCCAAAAAGAATTTTGTATCGTCAGCAAAAAAATGTTTTGTTAATTCAAGTAAAATGGTTCAGTTTTACTTGAATTAACAAATTTATTTTTGTTACATAGATATATGCTATTTGTTATTTTTACAATCTATTTTCTTTTTTCAACAAAATATATTTTCTTTTTCTAAATAATAAAATATGTTATATTACGAAGTTGTTTTGTTTATACTACAAAAACTTTTCTTAAATGAACCAATCTAAATACGCAATTTTAACTATTTTTTAATTCATTTTCAGCAGTGAATTACGCCTGTAATCCTTGAATAATAACAAGTGAATTTTTATCCTGCTTTTTTTCAAGCGCAAACCGAGAGAGTGAAAAATGCCCCAAGCCGGGACTCGATCCCGGGTCCTCAGAACAGCGCTCTGAGGACCCGGGTATGTCACTGAGCTACAAGGAACGATATCCGAACTCCGCATTTCTCACTCTTTATATATGTCGGACCGGTTGCAACTGCAGCACAAGATGGAAATGTCATCAGGAGCATTGTATGCATTTAAATGCAAATGAATAATAATGAAATGAATAAAATCTTCAAATTTTTCTTTTAAATTCCCAGCAATTTACATTAATCACCAGCGTGTTTTTAAAATAACTTATCTCATTTATACAGGTAACTGATGATTAAGGGACTCATACTTTCTAAAACCTAACACCCGCTTGTGAAATATGATATGGTTTCGAGTTCTCATAATTTTTTAAATACTTTTTGAAATTTCAAAAACCTCTGCAATATCTTTAAGCCATGTTTCGGGATTTTTAAAATGTAAAAATAAACACTTATAATATAATATAATAACAAATACAGCTCAGTTAATATAGCAAAATTTTCAAAATTATTTTCACATGGTATGTCACGATCCGTAACATATCTTAGTGTAAAATACTTATATATGACACAAAAACTATGTAAAAATGACATTTAATAGAATGAATTAATGATACATAATTTCTTTGACAGAAACCATTTAACAAATTCAATTAAATTCGAATAATAGAAATATTTTTGTAAAAATATTTAATTAGTCATTAAATAATTACAAAAATGTTTATCTATCTCAAAATATTATTGTTTTCTTCTATAAATAATACATTGATATAGCTACATGTAAATTTTTAAGCGATTCCTTGAATGGTTTTCTGTAAATCTTACGGATCGCTGAAAAAAATTTTGGAAATTTTGCCATTATCAACTTAATTATATATTTTATTAAATTATATTACAAGCATTTATTTTTACATTTTATAAAGCATGAAATATGACTCAAATATATTACAGAAGTTTGTGTCAGTTTAATAAAATAATATATATATATATATATATATATATATATGAAAACTCGAAATCGGTTTCAAAATATATGAGCCCTCTTAAATAATAAAACACGTGATTGCACAATTTTCAAGTATACAAATTATTACATTGAAAATTTAAATACCTCATTTTAATGGTTTCGAAATCTAAGTATACCTTTAAAAACTTTAAAATACTTTCCTTGAGTCTGCCAGTTTATGCCAGAATATTATTCAATACTTCAAAAAAAGTTGTAATGTAACTTTTACTGGAAAAAAAAAAAAAAAAAAAAAAAAAAAAAAAAAAAAACATTGATATACAGATAGACGTTTTGATCTTTATTAAGTAATCACGTTAGAAAGGCAGATATAGGAAAAAAGTTTTTGGACGTATATTAGTTAATACAAAATTCTTTTATTTTTAATATATTTTCCATCAGCATTCCAGATTATTTCTAGCAGAACCTTATCAAATGCATACAGTTCTAGAAGAAATTCTTTTTCAAAAACTTGTTACTCACTTATTTTTCCTTGGGGATATAAACTTCATAGAAATATTTTTGAAAATGTAATTTAAAGAATTAAAGATATTTTCGTTAAACCTAATTCCTTTATTTATGAAATACCTTTAAAATATTGCTTAATATCAGTTTCTCTAATGCCCTTGGGATGGTAATACAAAAATATTTATTATTAAAATATTTTCTACTTAAAATTATAAATTAAATGTAAGATTACGCATATATATAAGATTTTGAATAATGCTCAAAATAATAGCAGAAATGTTACAATTCTATCTAATCTAATACAGATTACCAAACTAAAATGTGTGAAAATGAACTCAATCTTACGAATAAAAAGTAGAAATGTAGGTTCGCCTTTATAAAACTTATTTATATTTCCAGGAGTAAATTTAATTTTGTATTTACACTTTGCACCAAGACGGCACTTTTATGTAACACTAGCAAGCTACGCCCGCTACGCTGGTCAATTTCTCTTAACGAACTTTTAATCAAACAAAATATTGAAATTTCATAATTCACTTTTATAGTTTAACAGAATAATAAGGCTACTATAATTTGTGTCAGGACACGAAGCCCTTATCAATATCTTTTTACGCATACAGGTTTCGCTATGGTACTCCATTGTTAAAATTCGTAATTTTTGAAATTCAATATTTGAAAAACGGCATAATCATTAGATTTGAAATTTATATCAAGAAAAATACATTTTTTTGCCTTTCAAACGCAGTTTGTCTAACAATTTTCTAACAAATAATTACCGAGCTATTTTTTTTTCAGTAACTTGAAATGTTTCATTTTCCGAAATTAATCTGTGGCAACAATTAGCGAAAAACCCAGTCGCCAGCAACGCATAGCTTTTTATTAAAGAGGCTGTTATAGCAGGGATTGTCAACATCAATTTGCCACGATCAAGTTTGAAATCGGTTCTGTAGTTCCAGAGACCCCATAGAAATTGTAATTTAGAATGATTTTAGAACGCTTTTCGTTCATTTCACACTTTTAAATTTCGAATTTTTTTTTAATTTATTCTTAGAGAGCATTTACATCCTTATAAGTAACTACAATGCCAAATTTCAAATTTCTAGCTCCTTCAGTATAAAAAAATTACAATTTTAGAACGTTTTTCGCTCCTGCACCCCCCTGGGATTAGTGGCACCGACATAAAATATAGACTCGGTTGGAGCAGGGGTTGTCACCATCAATTTGCCACCATCACTTTTGAAACTTGTTTGTAGTTCTAGAGATTCCACAGAAATTGTAATTTAGAATGTTTTTAGAACGCTTTTCGCTCATTTCACCCTTTTAAATTTCATTTTTTTTAATTTGTTCTTAGAGAGCATTTACATCTTATAAGTAGCTACAATGCCAAATTTCAAATTTCTAGCTCCTTCAGTACACAAAAAATCGCAATTTTAGAACGTTTTTCGCTCCTGCACCCCCCTGGGGTTGGTGGCACCGACATAAAATATAGCCTATGTTGGAGCAGGGGTTCACCATCAATTTGCCACCATCACTTTTGAAATCGGTTCGGTAGTTCCAGAGATGACCCCCTACAAACAAACAAACAAACAATCTTTACTCCTTTATAATATTAAGTATAGATTAAAATGTCATGTTATGAAATTCATTTAATAGATTGATTGGTAGTAATGGAATTTAAGTTTAGTTATGCCTGCTTTACATTATGATCTTTGTACAAAGCCAACATATTTTTTAATGGATAATTTTATTTCCAATTATTCTTGTTCACATCTTTTTCATGTTGAAAGACATGGAGTGTAAAATTCAGTACTAAAAATTTCGTTTAAAATTTATTATATTATAATTTAATATAATTTATTATATTAAATTTCATATAAAAATTTCAATATAAATATAATGTTCTATATTTATAATATCAGAACGTTAACTTTACGCATTTTCTAATTATAAAAAAAATCATAAAAAAATCATAAAAAATATTTAAAAAAATCATTTTTGATAAATTATAAATATTTTGCACATTCCCTATAAATAAGGATTTATTTTGTTATTTTAAATAGAAGATTTGAGAAAAATGTATTTAATGATTGCGCAAATATTTTAACGTATTTTAATAAATTCAGGAAAAATAAGTTAGAAGGTGAAACTTTCATTAATTCAGAATTTGGAATACAAAGGGTTAAATAGGTAAAAATGGGGTTTTTATTTTGTTTATTTTATTTTATTTTATTTTATTTTGCTACACCACTTTGTACGTATTATGCCATAACGTTTATTTATTTAGTTAAAATTATTTTAATTTTCTTCTTCTAGGTCTATGAATTTACTTATATTACTGAAAAACATAACATTTATTTTCCTATAAATATGAATCCATCATATTCAATTAATAAATAAGTTCTGTTGCAATAAAAATTAAATTTCATCTTATATAAAGAAAGGAAAAGGGAAAAAAGTTCTTGGGAAGAAAAGCAAAGAAGAAAGGCAGATAAAGGTACTTTTGTCGCCTATCTGCCATGCCATGTATTTTTTTTTTTCTTAAGTAGCATGCATATTGTAAAGTAGCATACACAAAAATAATGAAACGATAGTCATTTGTACTTTTAGTGGAACAATTTCGCTTATACCCCAGATAGCATAACATGTCGGCGACACGCACGCAACGTCCTATAGGACTTCCATGACTCTTTAGCTTATTTTGTAGTTATTTAGAGTATTTTCTTCTGGTAAATATATTCTAGTAAATATATTTATCAGAATAGCAAAATTAGTTTAATACACATAATCATCGTTGCAGTTTTTTTCCCGAAACTAATTATAATTTCACTATCAGAAATTAACTTTTAACTAAGTATTTACCTACGTTTTAATTAATGATTTGTCAATACATCATTTTGTTGCAGCATTTTGAAGTAACAAAGAAGACATTATAACAAAGAAGGAATTGTACATAAAGGCTTTTGGAAACCATTGGCCATGCCCATGCCACATAAATTATTTTGAATTATCAGGCACTTTTAATAATAATAAAACAATAGTAAACATATTTATATTTTTATAGAAAATGAATATTTATAATTTTATTAAATAAAATTAACTTTTAACTAAACATTTACGCAAATGTTATTTTCTGTATTGTCAATAGACCATCGTGATGTTTCATTATGAAGTCACAAAGAAGGCACTATAATAACGAAGAAAGATAGATAAGGGCCTTTTGTTGCCCATTGGCTATGTCATATCCTTATTTTTCATAAATAGCTTTCCACATTTAAAAATAATAAAACAATAGTTGTTAGTAAAAATATTTCTATTTTTCAGAAAACTAAATACTTATAATTTTAACATAAATTGTATCGAATCAACGAATCGTTATTAGACCATACAATTGCAACGATTTTAAGTAGTTGTCGATATTACACACTTACAGTTTTTACTTTCAGTTAAAAATGTCGCTTAAAAGCGAAATACCATAACAAAGTGGCGACATGCACGCAAAATCCCACAACATTTGCACGCACTAAGTAGCTCTCTTTTATTGTGATCTAGAGTACCTTTATTTATTAGAATAAGAACATTATTCCAAGACACGCTATCATCGTTGCAGTCTTTTTCTATAATTCTTTTAATTTTATTACAACCCGGTTCCTGCATTTTCAAGAGATAAAATGATAGTATTACAAAGAATAAAGGTATATAATGACCTATTTTCGCTCATTGGCCATGCCGCATACATTATTTTTCTTAAGTAGCATACACATTTAAAAATAATAAAACGATAGTTATTTGTAAACATATTTTTATTTTTATAGAAAAATAAAATTAATAATTTTATTAATAGAAATTAACTTTTAACTAACCATGTACATGAATTTTATCAAATTAATCGTCATTACACTATCCTGTTACAGAATTTCAGAGATATAGCGCATATTTCAAACTTTGGTTTTTACTTTAGTTGAAAAATGTCGCCTATAACACAAATACCACAAAATGGTGTCAACATCCTACAACACTTTCTCCGATTCGAGAGTACCTTTTATTTATCAGAGTAGCAGCATTATTTCATGACATAAAGTCATGGTTTCAGTTTTTCCCCCAAACTACAGTAATGACCGCTACAGATAACCGCAGTAATGAACGTGCAGATATACGCTTGCACGAGTTTTAGATAAGTAAAGAAACATTATCTTAGCGCTAATGTCAGTCACTCCAAGACTGGTGTTGACGAATCAAATTTTCCTGCCCGTATGTCACTACGCTAATAAAGAAAGACACTCTATGGGAAAGTAAACATATGTAAAATATAATAGAACTCTCGCAAATATTTTGTTTTATTTCGCATTGAAAGACTCAATGAACCAAAATAACTTTACTATGAATTAAACAGCTTAAACAGCTTGCTATCAATTGAGGAATATGTTATTTAGATCCAAGCTGTCCCTGTAACTAAAAATGCGTAAAAGGGTTAGAAAAAACGTCTAAATGTGTAACAAGAATGGAAAACCATGCGTCAAGCATAGATTATGAAACACTTTGTAACATATCTAGAATACTGTAACGAAACTTCACCGTTAAATGAGGTGAAAGAAGATAATGAGTAAACAGTTTAGGAAACGTCTAACACATTTAAAAATTCAGTTTTAGGACTTACCTTCCATAGTAAAAAAAAAACAGTCAGATTATTTCTTGCCGTCCTGTATATGATCTATAGACTTGGATATATGTACTACATAGCATGATAAAAATTAGTTCAGTTACAAAATTTACTTTTAGAAATTTTAGCCAATCGATAAAAATGCTCTCGAAAGCTTTTGTACTGCCCTGTATATTATATAAAGATTTTTGTGCACACCACATATTAAATTAAAATTTAATTCAGGTAAAAAACGCATAAGGTAATTTAAAACTTATTTCCAGCAATTACCAACCATTAATGACAATCTTTTTTGTTTTATGCGTAGCCCTGTATATGAATTTATTTATATTCCATAAACTTATATTAGTCTACTAAATATAGTTCAGCAGGAAAATGAGTAACACAATTAAAATTACCCTCTAATTAAGCAATTTACTCTCATAGTTAGTAATACTTACGAATTCCTTTGTGTAGCCCTGTACATGATCAACAGAATTTATACACACCACGTACTATGCAAACATTTAGTCAAACCTAAAAATCCAAACTAAAGCGTAAAACGCACTTATCACACATAGACTGTAATTTTCGAACAAAGACTGTAACCGAACTCTTTTATGTGTCCGTGTAAATGAACGATCAACGCTATGCACACCATACTATTCAGTGAGCAATTTATTGCGCATCTCAGTAATACATATAAATTTCAATATGTTTTAAAGAGTCAAAAATCATTAAATTACATTGCAAACGATTTTTCACCGTAAAACATTGTGTGACCCTGTAAATGAATAATAAGTGCTGTGTACACCAAATTTGAGAAAAAACATGTCTTAGTGCACAACATAAATTTATATCAAATTTATCATGTTTCAAATGGCTCAAAATTATCAAAATACACTCGAAACTATTTTTTCCCATTCCCCAAAGTTATTTTTACAACTTACCCTTGTTATTCAGATTTAAAAGGTATACAGACCTGAAGATTATACATTCAACTATATAAAATAATGTTTACTTATTTTAAGAAGAACATTTATAATTTATGAAGTCACTGGGGGAAATAGGTTTATCTAGAGCTCCTATTATAGGAGCCTTAGGTTTATCTAACCTTATGCTTTGCAATGCTTATCAAAAGTGCGCATGGATTATAAAGATACAAAATGGACTTATATCGCAGAACTTCTCAACTATTTCGTGTATTTTTGACTAATATAAAGTACGCATGCTTGAAATATAAATTAGCTTTTCTTTGCATGAAAATTTTACATACATTATTTATTAATGAATTGGCATATAATTGAATAACAAAGCTATAAAATGACCAAATATCGTTATCTGCTTGTTGTAATTTTGACTAACATAAAATAAATATGCTTGAAAGGTAACAGTTATTTTTTTTTTTCATAATATGCGTACTTACATTATGCATACATTCATGATACATTAATATATTTTATGTACATTCATGCATTTTCTAAAGGTATATATTGATTATAAAGATATAAAATGGATACATGCCGTACAAATACTCAACTGTTTCTAGTAATCTTGACTAACATAAAATAAACAATCTTGAAAGATAACGATTTTTATAATAATATTTTTACATGCACTTTGCATATATTCTTGCAATTTTTATATGCGCCCCTATACCACTTCATCAGCCGTTTATTCATGTTCTGGTATAATAAGTACTTTTATGAAAGCATTTTCTGCTAAGTTTCCCTTCATCACAAATCTTTTAAATATAAATTCATAACAAAATTTTTTGGTATATAAATTTCATAGATTTATTTCTGAAATAGACTACGCATTATATATATATATATATATATATATATATATATATATATATATATATATATATATATATATATATATATATAATCATGTTTGTTTGAATTTTATTTCTTTGATTTTCGAAATGTGTATTAATTTTCCTGATTTAATCATCTTCGAAAAATCCCATGGGAGGAAACTGCGAGGAATCGACTTAAAATTAACTTCTCGACTTAAAATTATATTTTTAATTTGTTATTGTGTTTGAAATGCGAAATGTTTAATTTGAAATAAATGTGCACAATCCTTTTTAGATTTTAAAAAATCGACTTTTTCCAGCCTTCGTATAATGTAATTAGATTAATTTATAATGTGCAAAGGTTGAAGGAAATTTTAAATAAATTTTATTGCTAATTTTTGTTTTAAATACGATAAAAAACTTAATATGTTTTCATTTTACTAAAGAGGGAATTTAAAAAAAAAATAAATAAATACAGGAGAGGTCGCACAAACATTTCATTGTTTTTTAAAATAGTAAAGTTTTAAAAAAGCGATTTCATTTCGTAAATATCAGAATAAATATAATTCCAATATATTTCAGAAGGGTAACAAATAAAAATACATTGTTTCCTTTTTGTAAGAAAAACTGGATACCGTTGAAATTCACGCTTCAGAAAAGTATTTTACAATAACCAATTAAACCCCATTACAACACCTAAATAAAGAAAAATAGGGGAAATTGTATTGTCACGTTTTTCTCTGAGCGGAATGATGGACAAATTAAAAAGCAATTCATATGGCATTTTTCAAAGTACAGGAAAAGAAAAAAATCCTACATTCTAAAAAAGAAAAAAGAAAAACAAACTATGACATTTGATTTTTCGTTAATTATATTGCTTTATTTCACGAGTATTTCAATTATAAATTACCCCATTAATATCTGAAACTCTGAAAGACTTTACGAATCTAAAATAAAAAGTTTCCTGAAACCTTTCAAACTGAGCTGAATTTTTGTGAAATTACCGAGGTGTTCCGGTCGTTGGCTGTAAGATTTTTTTTTTTTTTTTGAAGCGGAATGCTAATGTATTTCCTTTATTCATCACAGAAAGTTCCCCAAAATAAGAGAAAAACTTCTTGAAATCCTCCAGTCATGCGACGGAATCCTCGTCAAATAAAGAAATATTTTTTTTAATTATGCACGCTTTCTTGCAACGGTGCTGCAAATTCATTTTATAGTTTTTAGAGAAAGTTTTTTAAAGTGTACTTGCGACGAAGATATCACAACATCGGTTGTATAAAATAGAAACTATTAAACAAACGATAGAGGGTGTCCAGTTTTCACATACGTTGTGTAGTTGTGTCGATTTACGTTGCGCTAAACAGCCATGAACAAGTACTGTATTTTTAACTCTATAAAACACATGTTCACAAGTAGGGCGAATGGTTACAGATTTCTAATATTTTTGAGCTTTATATGCCTCGTTCAAATACTTATGGACCACTTAAGCATGGGGCATTCTTGTTAAAGCGTGTAGAAGATATCACAACATCGGTTGTATAAAGTAGAAACTATTAAACAAATGATAGCGGGTGTACGTACAGTCTTCACATACGTTGTGTAGTTGTGTCGATTTATGTTGCGCTAAACAGCCATGAACAAGTTATGCATTCTTATCTCTATAAAACACATGTTCACAAGTAGCGCGAGTGGTTACAGATTTCTAATATGTTTGAGCTTGATATGCCTCGTTCAAATACTTATGGACCACTTGAGCCTGGAGCATTCTGTAGCCTGCAAAAGTCTACTTTTTTTAAAGGCCAAGTTAAAAACCTTATAATGAATATTATAACCCAGTACTAAAACATATCAGCAGTAAACACTTACGAGATTCATGAAAAAAAAATGTTTCCTAAAAATGTTACATTATGTCATGGTTTCTGCAGTTTTAAGAGATTAGTGCAAATGAAATACAAGCTGTTTCGATAATTGAAAATGAATTCCAGAATATTTTGGAAGCATTTTTGGAAGAAAAAACACAGAACCGTTACAATCTCAATATCCAGAGATATTTTAATTTGATAGAAATGAAGAATTATCTGATCATCTGTGCATTTTTATTCTGTATAGAAATTGTAAAGCAGGCTTTTATAGCTAACGAGATGATTAATTAGTCATCTATCTCTAAAGATTGGTCCCTACACTGAAAAATGACAAATGGGGCTTAATGTATGAAAATATAACATATCCATGAACGCAAAATATACAATAACTTCGTCCGAGTCACCCATGATATCCAGATGTGTTCTTTATCTGTAAAAACTCGAAAACAATTTTTTTTTTCGAGATTTAAAGAGGCATTTGAAAAAACAAAGTTTGTTTTGCAGTGACGGATTTTTGCTAACGTTTTCAAGTAGTTTGTATGATGTATTAATTAGTCTGCTTAAATCGGAATGCCGGTTTTTAGGATACTATAAATTCTCAACTAAACATCTTTAGATGCTTATTTGAATTTATTCATGCAGGAGTAACAATTTAATATTTATTGTAATGCTAATATTAATTCTGCTAATTTATCATGTTTCTCGAAAATTGATATCATACGAAAAACCGTTATTCAGGGTTGAGGGAACTGATTAATGCAGGATAAAAACTACTCTGAAACGTTTCCGATAATCAGTGGCACCAAAATAAACATATTTTTAAAAATGTCTCTTTTAATCTTGAAAATATACCTGTTTCTAAGGATGAAGGACGCTTTTCAAAATGTTGGGTAATTTGAAAGAGTATTACTGAATATTTTCATTCGTGGTTATATTAGATTTTCACAGATAAAGAAATGTTTGCCTCTTTGATAGTGTACTTTTACCTGATATTAGCAAAAGTGATTTATGTTTTTGTTGCCTCCTGACGTGACTATGGTCATTAAAAATTACTTTTCATTATTAATACAGTAAAACCTCTGAATAACGGACACCTCGGGAGCACAGAATTTGTCCGCTATTTGGAGATGTCCGCTATTGAGAGTTAAAAATGTACAAATATACAGGTTTTGGGGATCACAAAAGTGTCCGCTAAATAGAGGTGTCCGCTATTCGGGAGTGTCCGTTATGGAGGTTTTACTGTATTATTATTCACAGATTATTCTGTACCTTAAATAAAAAAAAAATAGTTTTATTAATTCAATCTACTGAAAATTAAAAAAAAAATAATAAAAATAACAAAGCTTTTAATTTTAATAATTAAAAAAATTATTCCATGCATTCCCATTTTTTCTGATTTAAAAGAAATTTGGTAAACAATCTGGACATCCACTTTCAAAATCCAGTAGACAGTTATTAAAAATAAATAAAATCGACAGAAAACTGAAATTTCATTGAAAATTTACATAGCAGCAATAAATATTGTTACTTAATTCAGGAATTTGAGAAACTAGCATAACAACACGCGAGGACAAATTATTTGCAATACACATATATCAGGTTTATCTTTGAGATATAATAATTTTTTTTTACCAGTGTTAAAAGCATGGGGTACTTTGAAATGCATTTGGATGAAATCAATTTTACATGCGTTTTTGACGTTCACCAGTTTAGATTATTTTCCCATTACATAGAAGAGCCAATAACATTTTTCATGTGATTTCTATGAAATAACAACAATTATGTAGTTTTAAGAGAAGTATCCCGCCAATTACTTTTTTTTCTAAATTTGTTCTTTTTTCAGTTTTAAACTGAAATTAAGGCTATCCGAATGATATAAACACATTTTTAAGTAGACTATAATGCTAAATACAAGGAGTCTGAGACGAAACGCTCTAATTTGAACAGTCTGTAATACAACATGTAATCGTTGCATTAAGAAGATTGAAACAACAATAGATGCACAAAGTTATGAAGTTTTGTTTGTGCAATCACACCATTTCTACATGAGCCTCACGAGTGGCACGGAGGATGTCTAAGGAGGATGGCCAGAGAATTGGACCACCTCTCCTAAGTGGGAATTCGACAGTCAGTGTGTTCTGGACTCTCAAATGCCAGTGTGGAGGTGCTCCATCCTCATAATGGACCCCAATTCTGCATACCACTACACGGTTTGTGCTTTTTCAGAACTCGTTGTCATTTTTCAATTTTCAATTTTTACGATTTTCAGCACTTGAAACAGAAATTATTGTTATTACATAATGTAAATTTCCGCATCTAAACTACCATGTACCACTTTACAAAATTGTCTTGATTGTTTATTACCTTCAGTATGAGTGTTTAAAATTAAGGCGTTTAGTTTCGGACATATATAAGAATTCGTGTTATAAGAATGGTGATATTTAGTTTTTTTATTAAATGTAATCTACGGTGTTAATAATTTAACAAATTTGTTCTGCTTAATTCAAATATTTATTTTTCCATTTAATACGTTCCACTTTTGTCCTTAACCTCTATACCTCTGTTACCACATTTTCAGACACGTAAATAAATGCATTTGAAAAAGCGTCCTCCACACAGCATTCTTAAATTCTGTTGCAGCAAAATGTAATTATAACATGTTTCATATGAAAAGCTGTATCTTCAGGCTTATAAAGTAAGAATATTTTCTGTTACTGCAGTTTTATATTTAAATATAATTTTAATTCTAAACATGTGTTTAAATTATATAACAATATGTAAAAAGTTTATATAAACGGCAGATGAATGTTTTATAAAATGTTTAAAGATAAAACACTTAATTTTTCAAAGATTAAAATAAATAACAGTGATGTTTTGTTTATTAAAGAAGAATGTCCGGAAGTCTGAAATAAAATAGACTCATCACCCACTATCACACATTACATTGTAGACGAAAATACACTGTCACATCAATATTGGGAATGGAGTTGTTAAATTCACATAATGTTATAAAATTTACTAATATTTCATTTCTGGCTCCAAAAATAGAATAATGCGAATAAATTATTTCTATATTTTATGCCACGCATGTGATGAGCATTATAATTAGAAATAATTTAATAATTGGAGAAGAAAATTAAATTTTTCGATTTCCAAAATAATTTTGAAATAGATTGGAATTGGGCTGTTTACCTCCACATACTTTCACTTTAAAAACTTAATCTCCTATAATTTTGTTATGAAAATAAAATGCCTAATAAGATTTATTAAAAAACCCGATGAAACAAGTTAAATAATTGTTCAGAATTGCAAATCAATACTGGCGATAGAAAAACACAAAGACATTCCACCCCTAAACTCAATTTAAGAGGGTAATAACATTTTAAAAATGCTATTTAAAACAATAGATATTAAAGTACCATTTTCATTGAAACAACCGCAGTGATTTCAATCATTTTTTTCGTAGTTTTGGTAATAGTTAAACTAGAAATTGATCCTTCGTCAAGAATTAAAAATAAAAAGGCAACAGTTACACGGATTTGCAAACAAAAATTCTAATTTAGTTAACGTTACTTAAAAGGAAATTATTTTCGAGAATGAAAAAAAAAACATCGAAATATAGCTCATTATAATAGCATATGTATATATACATATATATATATATATATATATATATATATATATATATATATATACAGAGAGAGAGAGAGAGAGAGAGAAAGCTATATATATATAGAAAATTGTTTTATTAGTTCCCGAGAAAAGGGTACGCCAATATCAACCGATTTCCATAGGATTTCGCGACCACTGTTATCTTTTTAATGCCATCGGATCCAACTAATTTTTTTTTCGTTTAAAAATTGTCAATTGCTTAATTTGTCTTGCATTTTGATTACCTATAAAAAAGGCACAAGTACGAATTTGCATTATAAATATGGTTTCATACTTTTCATATAAAATTCCAATTAAATCTCTATTTTCTCATAATTGCAATTCTCACAACCTTTAACTGTAACATATTTTATAATATATTCTCTCCGTCGAATTTTGACTGGTGTATCTAGTAGTTTTATTAATAAAGTTGTATTAATTATTTTCTCAATAAAATATATTACTTATTGTTACAACATTTTTTTATTTATTTCCGTTTCCTTGTGTGTTTTTAGTTAAAGGATAAAATTTAAACAAAAGTACCGTTCTTCAGGAAGTATTTGTATCATAAATTGAATAAAAGTTTTCCAGTAACAGTACTTACTTTTATATTCTTTAGTTACAACTTTTTAATATTGAAATTTCATCGTAAAGTGAATTTTTTATGCTAATGCAAAATTTGAAAAGATCACACATACAAGATGTCCCAAAAATGTATACACTGTTTAACGGGTCATAACTTACCGATTTTTTATGTATTTTAAAATGCTATTGGAAGTATGTGAATGTAGCAGAATTACAAAAAGTAATGTCGCAGTGAGTATCAGGCAGTTCTACCTACTCTACTTACAATTAATAGGATAAAATATAAGCTTGAAACGAATGGATGTTCATAAACAACGTTCCGGAACCGCAATTGAGCAAGAATGCGCCACAACAAAAAATGAAATATTTGTTGAAATTTGTGAACGAAGAGCCAACGGTTATCAGCAATGTATTGAGCAGAACGGTAAAAATTTTAAAGATCTGTGACAGGATGAAAAGTTATAAGGTAAAGCCAGGAGAGATGGCGCGTTCGGAGAGATTGCGCAAATAGAGGTTCGGGGGGGAAGGAGTAGAGTGAGCATGCAGCGACTCCAGGTAGTTGTACAACAACAGTAGTGGAGTGTCTACTTGAAAGTGCACGTTGATTGCTTTGAGCCTCTAAGATAAAGTATTGCTATTTTGTTTTTTTCCCAAAGTAAGTGCTTGAATTTTCATAGCTATTCATCAGAATTTCTAAACAAACAATGTCAATAGTACAAAATATTTTAAACTTAATCGATTTCTCATAAGATACTAATCTAGACTAACAATGTGAACATCAACGGTTCGTTTTAGAAGAGGTCATGTTTAAATAAACGGCCGCGCAATCTCTCCTAACGAAATTGGAGAGTTAGCCCATCTGCTACTTAGGAGAGATGGCGCTTTGTTCCCATTAGTTTAAATACTAGGAGAGATTACGCAGCTTATTGGTAAATTTGCATAAAAAAATGAAAAATGAAAATGGACTAATTTTAAGTTAAACGTGTTATTAAGTAACATAATTTTATTTTGTAATCTTATTTGGATTTGTTTTTTCTGATTCTTTAATTTTTTTTCCTTTAATTAAAATTTTGTAATCGTTTTTAAAATTATTTCCTTTTCCTGATTCTTTAATCATTAGGTTGAAATATTCACTCCTAATACAATAATATTTGTTCACAAAAACCTTACAGCAATGTCATTTAAGTGTAATTATTATTGTTAACAATTTAACTGTAGTTATTATTAGTAACAATCTCTCCTACCCATGTGCGCAATCACACCAACCCTGTAAAAACAGATTGCGAAAAATAACTTCTTGGTTTTATTACAACTGTTCTATTAAATTGCAACATAACAACAAAATAGCAATGGAAATGCATAAAAAACAAATGAAGTAAAAATTATTCAGGAATAGTTTAGCAAAAAAATAATATTTAGATTTTTTATTGCTATTCTTTTTGATTGTGCGCAGACTATCCTAGCTTTACCTTACATTTTATATAGATTATTTTGCAATTTAAATATTAATTACATGTGAATAAAAACTGAAACTATAATCATTCAAAATGTGTATATATTTCTTGCAACCTGTATATTCAAACAATATTGCTGTTATTCTGTAAAATCGGCTTCTTAAGAAAGTGACAAAAATTATCTTGAAAATGTCATGTAAAATAATAAGAGAATATCAAATGAAACGGAACATTCTTTATAGTTTCGTTTATTTTTGCGAGAGTGTGCCAGCAGCTATGTGTTGAGTTAGAGCGGGTGAAGAAAGGCAAACCTTACTGCAAAAATACTAGACTGGCCTAAGAAGTTTTGAAGAAGCCCTCGATATACGTAGACGAAACCAACAGTATCGTACGACAGAAAACCGGTGGTTATACATTTTCGTTTGCAGAATGTTTGTGAGTAAAGATGAGAAACTTAGTTTTATTCCCATTTTTAGTGACAGGAGTCATGAGTGCATCGGCGAATTAGTCATTGCACGGGAAACATGCACTGTCATTGTTTCGTGCGCAGGACTGGCACTAACATTAATTCCAGGCTGGGGAATGTGTGAATGATGATATTAGTACCTCATCAAGGTCAACTCGCCATTACGTCGTCACGTAGTCATCTTGTCATTTATTCATCCCATTTTTGGTCTGCTGTAGGCATTGAAGAATAGGGTGGATCGAAAAAAAAAAAAATTCACAATTTCAAAACCTACCTATGCGGAAAAGATGTTCTATTGTATAGAGATTAAGAGAAAAATAATGAAAAAAATTAATTTCAAAATTTAATACTGCCGCAATCGCGTTGAAATTTCTAAAAAAAATGAAAAAAAGACATAATTTTGGTTAGATGATTTTTGAATAAAAATAAATGTTTTAATATTAATCAAAACCTACCTATGCGGAAAAGATGTTCTATTGTATGGAGATTAAGAGAAAATTAATTAAGAAAATTAATTTCAAAATTTAATACTGCCGCAAGGTGTTTGAAATTTATGTATTTGAGTCTTTTTTCGGTAAAAAGTCAAAGTGATTTTTGTTAAATGAAATATACATTTTAGTAATTTTAAATATTAATTGCAATAAGAGGACACTTACTTGGTTTTGATTTGATTTGATTTGATAGCCTAAGAGGGACTGCTCAGACTAGTAGAAGTCTGTAGAGCATAGTGTCCCTCCCGGTCCCCTTTATTAAGGTCTTTAAAAAAATACAAACTACAGCCAAAGCTGGACCCACCGTTAAACGTGACAAGGAGCTGGATAGAATGTTTAAAACAAATACAAATACAAACTATGGTCAACGACCAGATCATATATAAGCCTACCCTGCTAGGGAAGGACCCTTTTCGCGACAGTTAGCAGGGACTAAAAAGGAGTTGTGCATTGAGAGTGGCAGCTGACGGCTACTAGGTAAGGTTAGAGAGTTCTGTTAGAAAAATATAGATTTTTTGTAGCTTTCTGTTTAGGGTGTGCCTCTTTAGAATATTAGGAAGCCATTCCTTGGGAGGGATTGCAGGCTTCCTAATATGCCACTGTGCTGTTAACGGGCAGGTGTAATAATAATGGGGAGCCGACACCTCTGCGCCACACTCGCAAAGGAATGTGTCTGCACATTTAAATTTGTAGAGGTATGTTCGAAACTGACCGTGCCCCGTGAGAAATGCTGTTATGTATGCGGAGAGGTTGTAGTGTGTTATTGAGACTTTCGGTATTAAATTATATGTGTGTCGGCCTTTGCTGCTGTTATCCCAGATTGATTGCCATTCCGTGAGTATATTTGCTTTTAGTAAACGTTTTATGTATGTGGAAGGAATTGGAAGATGAATGTCAATGTGTGGTTTAGCTGTTGCTTCCTTTGCGAGTGCGTCCGCGATTTCATTACCTTGAACGCCCGTGTGCGCTGAAACGTGGCCAAGAGCTACTCTATTTAGAAGGGACTTTAAATTAAGTTTGATTTCTAGGATTAGCGGATGTTTGGTTCTATGGGCATAGATAGCCTTTCAGAATCACTTCTAAATTTCGAATAACACGTTTTTTAACACCTGTGTTAATAGATGTTCCGTCGCAACCGATCGCAACCAACTTTGTTACATCTATATTGTTGTCAACGCAGGACAACAAAATTACGATGTCTTTTCCAATGACTTGCACTCTCCCAGAATTTACAGATAAATGTCCGATGTACTCTGAACCAGGTTCTATTACCAAGCTTACGTGTTCTTCTGTTATGAATTTTCTCCTGTTATCTCCTAGTGATGTAGTCCTGTCTTTACGTCCATCGAAGTATCAACCAAATTGGTCATGGTCAGAATCTTTCACAACTGACTGAGACGGTAGAGTGGTTCTTGCCTTTGTTCTCTCACGTTATTTTATTTCTGTCAACGACGTTTGATACATCGATTTGTGAGATAATGTCCATATCTTGAAGCGCAGCTGACACGATGACAGCGCCTGCTCGGTCGGAAATGCAAAAACGGTCCAATGTCTTTGCTACGGCATGTAATTTCGTCACTACAGATGTGACAGTGACACCGTCAGCGTTTTGGGCGCCACTTTCAATGATAGCTGATGATGAAGAAAAGTCTGTATGATCGCACATACGCCGCTTCAATTTACACCCGTTATTCATATTCATATTCAAATATATTGAACTGGAAGAAACATCAGGCAGTGTTTTGTTTTTCTCCACGTATCGCCCTTGCTTTAATTTTCGTTTCTCGGCCTTAGTTATTTGTAAAGTGACTTTCCGATCCAGCGACCCGATTACTATTTTTCTTACAGTTCGCATGTCTAATAGAAATTCTCTATCGTTCATTGGTACTTTCCGTTCTTTCTTACAGAAGCAACATTCAAATGATTTACAAGTACACGCCGATATATCAAAAACAGCATTTGCGTTTTTATGGAAAACGTCAATCTGCTTGCGATAACTTTCAATCCCTTTTCTGGCTTTGTAAGATTTAAGAAGACCGCGATATTTGTCGTGGTATAATCGAACTTTTTTCAAAATGATATAGTGGTCAATTATTGGGATTGAAGCTCGTTTCCAGGTCTCTTCTAACTTATTAGCAACTTCTTCACATGAGGAAGAAAGTGTAGATGTGGACAATGTTTCCTTGTTTCGTTATTCTTTTGAATGCCAACATACGCACTTTATTACGTTACTGTATATAGGAAGCATATTCTTTGGCATATCACAACCAGACCAATATATAAGGCAAATCATGTCTTTTCTTAGCATCGCCATGGTGCAATAATATTCAAAGTACACTACGCAACACAATACACGTAATACGTAATATACACAATATACGTAACACACATAATAACACATATAAACACACAATATACGTAAGTTCAAAGAAAACTTACGCAATGAAATCGAAATTTATTTCACTTTGCGAGAACAGCGCCCGATTCCGTAAACCGCTAGCTTTGAACTGA
The DNA here is from genome assembly GCA_963931845.1 of Maratus michaelseni. NCBI lineage: Eukaryota > Metazoa > Arthropoda > Arachnida > Araneae > Salticidae > Maratus > Maratus michaelseni. The sequence goes on from OZ007592.1 coordinate 403,769,805, forward strand.
ATGAGCGAGCGGTGGGAACATGTTTATCCAGTATTATTCAGAGTAAGGCTCCTTTAACTATTATAGGAGCCCTAATTCAGAACCATGTGGGCGGATCATATGACGAAGGGAAGATTCCATGACGTATCGCTTCCAACTTATGGAGGGGCGGAAGGATAAAACGGGAGAATGAAAAAGCTGGAATTGCCCTTTTTTTTCGAAAATCCAACCCCCTTGCGACAGTATTAAATTTTGAAATTATTATTTTTTATTAATTTTCTTTTAATCTCCATACAATATAACATCTTTTCCTGCATAGATATGTTTTGATTAAAATTAAAACAATTATTTTGAATCAAAAATCATCTAACCAAAATTAGGTCTTTTTCCAATTTTTTTTGAAAATTCAAACTCTTTGCGGCAGTATTAAATTTTAAAATTAATTTTTTTTATTATTTTCTTCTTAATCTCCATACAATAGAACATCTTTTCCGCATAGGTAGGTTTTGATTAATAATATTTATTTTTTCACCATATAACATCGATCCACCCTATTGAAGAATCGCCGTTTTTATTTGGACAGCCAAGTCATGGACAGTGACTAAAATTGCTTCCGACTTCAGATAATGGACTTCTATGAATTGGGTATTCACTGCTTGCTCAATTAGTTGGCAGGTTGTTATAGGAAATTACATTTCACATAAACTATGTCATTTCATTCAGTGGCTTCAGTTCAGTTTTCATTTGATCCATACTAAAATATTCAAGCATTCAATAAAATAAAATAAAAAAAAAACAAACCTCAAACCAGTAATTTTGTAAAGAAGTTTTTTTTAATTTTATTTTCTTGATTAGGCCACTGGCGAATAATTAAATGAGAATAATTTTTAACACGTGTCGTGAATCTACTGCTTCCAAAAGCAGTTGCAATATAATACATAAGATATCATATTTATTATATTTATAATACAAATAATATAACTAATATAATGATAAAAAAGTGTTTATAAGAAACGCTAGTATCAAAATAAAAGTTTTTTTTTTTTTTTTTAAATCAACTTTAGCATATTTCAAAGTCTTACGTTCACTTACCCTTTCGCGACGAGCGGCTCGTATACGTGTCTCATAGGTTCCGCAAAATCCTTGAATTTATACATAACTAATATTTAACAGATATTTTTGCTTTACTTAATCTCAGTATGTCAGCGATTAAATAAAATAATTAAAAATTGTTTTAAAATGTGGTGTCTAAAGAAGTGTGCCGGCCACGTGTCTCGAAATGGTTACGGAGAGATTCTAACATGGAAAGTATATATTTGTGTAAAATTCGAAAGACGGCATACCCAGGAAAACAGACGGTCTCACCATGCTAATATATGGAATATGATTTTGCGACCATATTGCATTGGTAAAAATGAAAAGGAAACATTGAACATTTATAGTAGAGTAAATCCGGGAAACTCGCCGCATCTGGGATAGATGCCGCACTCCTTGTATTTCTTGTAATTATCTATAGATGGCAGTCAGACACACAGTATAGTTGTGCAGTGAGATTACTTTAACCAGTGAATCCCATTTCGATGTTTTCTTGTAGCTGTACGAGCCTTATTTTGAGGTAAGCGCATGATTTTATTGTCCAAACTTTTATACACTTTATTCTAAAATACTTGTTATACGCTAATTACTAAATGCATGGATGATTTCGAAGTCAAATCTAACTGTAGCATCCTTATACTGTACTGCGTGTATGGTTTCGCCTTTTTCCTTTGTGAGGGCAGGCAACTGTGATGTGCTACGTCTGTACCGTACAAAATGGATTCATGCCGCACTACGATCCGGTATTACATGCCACAGTTTCTTTTGTGTGGGATGCCGGGATTAATAAAATTCAGTTCATCAGACATTGATAAATGTTCAAACAATAGTTATTTTACTACACATAAGAAGAAAAAGGGAAACATAAAAAGTAAGAAGGCAAAGAAAAATGCAAGTCAAAATGATAATGAAAATTTCGATACATTAATTTTAATACGCTAATGCTACGTTATTGCTGAAATAAGAATTGAAATCCATTATTTAAAAAAAATAATAAGATAATTTAAGTAGTGAAAAAAGTAGTCAGACTAATATTGATTTGAACCAACTAGTACGTTTCATTGTGCTCACTAAGTTTATTTTTGTTCTTACATAGTTAATTATAGTCCAGACAAGTGCGGCATAACTCCCGCACAAATGCAGAGTCTTACCCTGAATGTACGGGTGACGCGTCGCAGTATCATATTTTAGACAAAATAAATTAAAAACAATTATTTTTTTGTCTCAGTACACACGCTGTATATTTAACATTATTTAGCACAGCATGATTTTCTTTAGTCTATGTGCCCCATGGAATTTTATGCACAAATTCAAAACAAATATGCGTCATCTCACCCGGAATTATCCTACATATTCTGAAAATTTATATTTTCAGAACATATGGTATAAGATTTGATAAATTAAATGGTTTGAAGTACGATGCATCGTTTCAATTAGCTACATTACATATATATTGTGATTCACTTTAAGTAATACACATCGCTTTAGAGCTCTATTGTTTGGGAATATAAATTTTTGATTACCCCCCTTATACGTACGTTTGGCAGGCGCACCCACAAAACATTTTGATATCCTACCTAAATTAAGAGAATTCACTTGTTTCATCAAATTTAAATTATTAGTTCATTTTTAAATATTGTATATATATATATATATATATATATATATATATATATTCAAAATTTTTTCTCCTTATCAAATTATAAACAATATTTGTTAAGTTTTTAAATTATTTAATACGCGTAAATTAATCATAAAATTCGTAATACATATTTCATATTTTATTTCTACATTAACGCTAATTATTCACTTCGTACTGATTTTTGTAGATTTTTTTTACGAAGAAAGTTTTGTGTCATCAGACTGAATGGCGGGAAAATATACAAGAATGTTTCTGAATACAAATTACTGTTAAATAATAAATTAAGTTATAATTGCTGTGTTCGGGAAATGTTGCAGCAAAAAAAAGAAACAAATACAGTATAGTTTTCAATCTAGTTTTCTTTCTAATTAAAAAAAATAATAAGTTTTTGGATTTGCTACAATTTTTTTGGAAAATGTTACAATAAATGATTAAAGCTACAAAGACATTCTAATTCTAGTTGGCAACTAAGTTTTGCTTCTAGCGGATTTGTTTCTTAATAATTTCTATATCACCCCGACAAAAATTGGGAAAACTGCATAAATAGTCATGAAAATATATCTAAAAAATGTAATCGTTTAAAAATTTCAGTTTAAATTAATGAATGTCCTTAAGGAAATTTATTTTTTTTTTATATTTTTTTGAAAAGTTCCTTTAAACTATTATCTAATAAAATTATCATTATCATTTTGTATTTTTGGAACAAAAGAAGCAAAAAACTGCCAAAAATCTGCCCGTGCCAGTGAAAACAATCCGAGAAAGTTTCAGACAGGCATCTGCCTTGATTAAAAACTGAACTAGAAAGAGATCTCCTTATCTGGCCGATCCCTCCATTTAGTTTGCGAAAATGAAAGGAAATAATTACCAATTTTTACTAATAAACAAAAATTTAGGTAACTAATTAAGATATAGATTTGAAATTGAGTTCGGGAAGGGGTGTCATCTGCCAGCTATTTTAGCGTAGCGTCTTCGTTATGTTCCAGTTATCAGAAAAATGTAATTCTTTTTTGTTAATGTAGGTGACGGTGGTTTTCTTGAACAAATTATTCATTATATTTACGGGAATGGGGAGGGAGGGGGTTAACGCCTATCTCTGAGATTGTAAATTATCTCAAGTCCGGGCAACGCCGGGCGGGTTAGCTAGTCTATACTAATAAAATAAAGTTTCGCTCTGTGTGTGTGTTTGTTTGTCTGTCTGCGATGTTTAGCAAAATCTAGCCCACCTAGAAGTCCGAAAATGTTGGTCTGGATAGTCCAAGGTCTGGCCTAGTGCACCTGAGTCTCAGAATTTTATTTCTTTGAAAATTAACAAAAATATTAATTAAAAACTGATCAATAACTCATCTAGTTTTTGCGAGTCGTCTTTCAGAACTCGCGCATGCTCAGAACCCGATTTATCACAGAGAACGAAGATATAAGAGAATGAAGAACCATTTACACGAAGAATGCGTTTATTTCGCAATTCTGTTTTAAATTCTTTCGACTAAACCGTTTGGTTTATTTAAAAACGAAAAAAATATTCTGAAAGATCGCACTGTTACGTCTCCAATGTCGTAATCAATTTGAAAAAAAAAATTATCCTAACTTTTTGAAAAACATTTTTGAAAAAGATTCGTTTTCCCGGGCTTATGCTTTCTCCTTTACGCCAACGCCCCTCAATAGCACATTTTTAGATATACAGACAAACCAAACAGAGCTCTTAGAGCTGAAACCTTCTTCTAATAGATGGTATAATTATTTTTTTTTTAATACGGATTTTAAACTTCAAAAACACTGGCGAACGCTGGTCCTTTCGCGCCTCACGAGAAAAAAAAAATTCTTACGCTAAAAGTTATTAAACGTTTTGTATTCGACGAATACTATTTTTTTATGTTAACGGACCCGACGCGAAAAGAAAACATATTCATTTTACAACCAGATAACAATATTTCTGACGTAATTTTTACACGGCCTGTAAAACCGTTATATTTATGACCATTGAAAATTTCAAAGGGTTTGAACAACAAAAGCTATTTTTTTAAAAACTATATGACGATCCTACTTGAAAAAAGAAGTAAATGTTTTTTTTTTTTACGATTTTGTCATTAAAGATATAAATTCATACAAAATCGGGTAAAATATATCAAATGATATAAATTTGGGAGTTGTTTACGGTTTTATCACGGGCCCGGGCAATGCTGGGCGGGTCAGCTAGTTAAATAAATAAAGATTCATCAAATAACTTTTCTTGTTTGAAACGTTGTTAAACTGGGTCAAATTAATCCACATCTTACGGAAGATTATTGGGATCTTGGCATCTCTGGTTACAATACATATTTTTTAAAATAATAATTTCATAGTTTACATATTTTTGTAATTATTAATAAAAATAAGGTGTATAGTAAACTAAGAAAAAAGTTAACAGTAATCAATTTCTGTAAGCTTAAAAAGTGCGATACTAAAATATCACTTCATTCCGTCGAGTAGTTTCTGCTTTATTCTTACAAATTACAAGACACTGAAATTTGGTTTGAAACTAATAATAATGAATTTAGCATTACAAATTCAAAAATTTAAAAGAGCATAAATTCTAAACTTCTTATCGAATGATTTCTTGTCTGAAGGCAAAATGTACCGTTGAATCCAAGTATGGTGTCGAAATTAATTAATCGCATTGACAATGTTACAGTTTGTTGCAAATTCAGTATTATAACGATCACCTAAGCTTGTGTTTTGAATAGAAATTGAAAGAAGATTTAATTTCCAGTCGAATAGAGTTAATAAAGGGGCATACTATCATTGTGATTTCTTGTATATATATACTAGCAGACTACGCCCGCTGCGTTGGTCGGTTTCTCCAAAAGAACCTTGAATCAAACGAAATATATAGTAGGTGAATTTAACCTTGTATTTTAAAGTAATCTGTATCTTTCCTAAATTAACACAAAAACGGATACTTATTTCACTAAGTTATGCTTTTTTAATACGGTTTATTATTACGTTTACAATTTATTACCTACCGTTTTCCATTGATTTATAGCTACATTATTTAATAACCTGAATTAACCTATATTATTCACAACTAAAAAGAAATGGCGCATCTAGTATTTGTCGAGAATTAAATAAAAATCATGCACTCGTGACATCACAATACACTTTTATATTTTAACAGAATAATACGGTTACTATAATTTGTGACTCGCGCTGACACATTGGTATTATTACTTTTTTTTTTTTTTTACGCGTGAAGTTTTCACTGTGGCACTCCATTGTGAAATTCGGAATTTTTTTTAATTCAATATTTGAAAAATGGCATAATCAGTGGATTTGAAATTTATATCAAGAAAAATACAATTTTTTACCTTTCTAACGCAGTTTGTCTAACAATTTTCTGACAAATACTTTTCGAGCAATTAATTTTTTCAGTAACTTCAAATGTTTCATTTTCCGAGATTAATCATTGACAACAATTAGCGAAAATCCCAGTCGTCAGCAACGCATACCTTTTCATTAAAGATATATATATATATATATATATATATATATATATGTCATGAATTACTCTATCTAGAGGAGAGGTTCACAATTTGTGTGCTTAGGGCTAAATTTCAGATTTGTTATTAAACCAGCCTCTCTCATTTCTATTCTTTTCTTCTTTTCTATTTATTTTCTTCTTTTTTTAACAGTAAGTAATGTTGCAGATTGAAAAAAAACAACAGTTATTTATGAAAAATGTAAAATTGAAATAAAAAATAAATTAATTTCATTTTTCAAAAAGATCCTTTTAAAAAGTTTAAAATTGAACAAACACGAAAATAATTCTTAGAAAAAAAAATCGAAAAAAATATAGACTATTTTCTTTAAATTTTTCTGGTTGCTGTTGTATTTAGAATTTTATGCAACATTTTTATGCCTTTTTTTTTATTTAACTTGTATTTCTATTCGCTCTATAATATGTTATTTGACGAAACTTTTACAGATGAAACTAATTAAGGGTATATCTAAAACTGTCCTTATAACCATATTGAACCCCAAGAACATTTCAAATATCTGAATCAGGTACTATCAATATTATAAAATTAATAAATCCCCAAAAGGAGAGTGCTGAAGGAAATGTGTTAATAGGAAACTTCTTATGACTCTGCTTCTGACCTAATAAACAATATATAAACATACATTACAACATGCACATTTTTAATTAAAAATCGGATTACACAAGTTGGTCCACTGGCGAAAATTGGGAAGGGAAAGTACATTATGAAAGATGTGTATTAGAATGAGAAAGACAATTTGTTACTCTCTTTTAAAATTAATTAAATTGATAATCCAGAAGTACATTTTGAGTACAGTAGAACCTCTATCAAATTTTTTTTCGCATGGTCAGTTGAGAGGAACGATGGATATGGGAAAGCGATGACTTTGGGGAAAAATAGAATTTGTTGCAATTGTACTACGGCTATATAATTAAAAAGATGAATGCATAAAAACTAAAGATGCGCAAACGATGGATCCTGATTTTGCTGTATTGTGTTATTCACAAAAAAACCTTAGTGTCTAAAAATTATCGATCTGTTCTAAATGAAGTACAAAAATGAAACATAAAATGCATAGATATTATGCTATTCAATGCTAAATTAAGAGTTTTTTCAAAAAAATTACCGGCGATAAACAAGTTGACCATATAACACTCATGTTTCACGATGAGAAATCTGGCAATAAACAACAAAAATTCTTATAGATATCAAGACAAAAATGTATGACTTTGTTACATTTATGTAAAAAACATTTTTGTTAAATGTTTTACAAGTTAAAATATGTTAAATTACTGTCATTGTTAATGCTCTTTCTGGCTTTTTTTTAACACTTTCGAACCTAGCTGTTAACACTTTCCAACCTAGTTGAAAAGTGTTTATGACTTCGGTTTGTCTGCCGTATGGCCGTCTGGCCGTCTGGCTGTCTGCCGTCTGGCCGTCTGGCCGTGCTCGATATATTGTCCTACAATTTATATATGTAATTGTCGTTATCTATAGCATGTTCCTTATTTCAACTGAAGTGTATAGCACTTATAGTTTTTATACAGGGATAGTCAAAAGAATTCCGTTACATTACGGTCTATGGGGAAAAATCTTTTGCGGTTTATTTTAGTGATGTCACGCAGTTTCAAATACATTATAATTGATATATATCACTAAGGTGCATTACAAGAAGCTTAATATGGAATAGGATGTGCATAGCACTTATAGTTACTTTTCAGGGACAGTCAAAATAATTCCGTTACATTACGCCTATGGAGAAAAATCGTCTGCGGTTTAATTAAATAATGTTTAACTATTTTAAACGCATTGAAATTTATATATATCACTAAGGTGCATTACAAGAGGCTTACTACAGAAAATTGTGTGTATAGCAGTCATCGTTCATTTACAGGGGCACACAAAAGAATTCTCTACTGTCTGTTAACAATAATTCCTGGAAGTGCGTTTTAAGTTGCTGAACGCGATTTTAAATTTAACTCACTTTTTGTCTATTACTTGGTGTGTATAAATTCTGTAGATCCTATACAGGACAGCACAAAAGTTCGCGAACACATTTCCGTTTATTGACAGATACTCCAGAAGGAGAGTTTTTAACTGTGCTACACGTTTTCTAACTAAACTAAAATTTAGCATCCTATGTAGTATATATACAAATCTATAGATCATATACAGGGTTGAATAAAAGTATTCGGATATTTTTCCGAATATTGTATATGATGGAAATTTATGTTGGAAATTCCTGAAATTACGTTTTTAAATATGTTATGCGTTTTTTTCAAATTGTTTACTTAGATGTTATCTTTCAGCATATTAAGCGGTAATGATTTGTAAAATTATTTTCGAAACGTTGGAAAGTGTTACATAATCTATGTTTCACGCATGATTTCTCGTTCTTGTTTGAGTAAGAGTTCACTTTTTAAATAATCAGAATTATACGTTATAGAGAATTCTAATGATAGAGATGATTTATAGATATAATACGGGCGATCATGATGTGACAGATGCTCAGGTGGAGCGTGGTATAAAAAGGTTGGGAAGCTTTGATCTAGATGGAACTAACTAGAAAGAAAAAATAATCATAACTAATGTTCATTAGAAAGTGATGTTGTCCCTTATCTGTTATTTTGTATCCGTTTTAGAAATGTTAGTAAAGAAAAAGAAAGTATCTTTTTATATGAACTGTTTTTCTCATTAACTCAAAAAAAAAATTATTACGCTTGCCTTAAATTTAAATACACACGCTAACACTTTATCAAAGACGCATTTTTTCTTTAAATTACCTTTTAGTTTTTTACATAGCAAAAAAAATATATATACATTTTTTTTTACATTAAAACCTATAAATAATATCTCACCTTTAGAGGATGTAAAAAGATTTTTGTTTAGCTTTACCAAAATAATTGCACACACATTTTATTGCAAGCTGTATGAATCTTAATACAACAAAATGACTATTGTTTTTGTAGAACGACATAAATTGCCTATGACATATACTCTTATACGGAAATATTTATTTTTCTTTGTTAATATCAGTGGCACAATATAAAGTTGTAGATATTCGGTGCGCAAATAATAATATAATAATAATAATATAATATTCTGTACAACGTTATGAATTCTACGTGTTGTTTAGTCTGAAAACCGCGGTGCACAGACATTAAAGAAAATTGTTGAATGTAAAATACATCGTCCATGCAAAGTCATCTGGAGCTGATGGGAAGTCTTCTCATATGTAAACGTATCAGTCATAATTCACAAAAGCGTTTATATGAGGTTTTGAACCGCTGCCGCCTTTTATAATTTTTATACGAATCACTCGTGTTTCTTTACAACACTAAAGTGTTAATTATGATCACAAAACTAATTCATCGTTTAAGGTTTCTAAGTTACACTAGTAATTATTTTAAGATTATCAGCTGTTAGTGCAGCGACAGATAACGCGCATTAACTGAATATTCTCTTTTACTAGATATTATCGTTTTTGCCCTACGAAATATATATATAAAAACATTGAAAAACAATCAATCCTTATATATTACTTTAGGAGAATCCTTAAATTTTTATTTAACAAAGCTATACATTAATTACTTTAATTGTATAAATGTACTTAAAATGTTCTTAATTTTAAACCTTAAACGTCCTTATAATATACGTCCTTGAACAAATTATGGTATCGAGAATTGTTAATAAATAAATTTCAAATAAATACTGGAACCTTTCCTTATTTATCACAAATTCTGTGCAATTTTAATATGAAAATAACTTTTGACAACTGCAATTACTCTGTAACAAGAAAAATTTCCCCTAATGAAGTAGAAAGGTTTTCGCTGCTTACACGAAGAGACAGAGAACTCATGATTTTTAATCAATAAACAGTAGTCAGCATGTAGGGAATTTTAACTTTGTAAGCACCAAAGCAAAATTTCATTGAACAAAAACTTGTTGCGGCTTCAAAAGGCTACTTAATAATGAAATAATGAATTATTATATAATAGTATCTAGTTATTTTTATCATAACTAGAATGTCAATATTTTGCTTCTAATAAAAATAAATGAAATTTATAATATTTGGTCACCATGTTTATTTATTTTAACTATTAACAAAAGGTTTGTAGTAACAAATAAATTTTTATCAATGTGTTTGCATTGTGTTTTTCCAAATTAACAAAAGGATTAGTTTTGAAGAAACTAAATAAATTTATCCTATTTATTATCAAATGTATAATATTATCTCTAATCTTAATTTTATTTATATTTCGACTAGAGTGCATCTCTTATACTGAAAAAACAATTATATTTTGTTAATGCAATATATGTAATAAATAGAGTGAGTATATTTTGACAAAGTTACAGGTTTTCTAATTATAAATTTATGGATAATAAATCGTTAAAGTAAAGATAAATGAAACATTTTTTCAAAAAAAGTAGAAATATCATATAGAAATTCTAATTGATTAAACAGTTTAAGCGCCGTGGTCTGAGATTTCTAGTCATCAGAAGACTATCTTTACATGAGGACAACGTCCTTTTCCCCATCATATATTTAAAATTAATGTTAACGACATCAGAGAAGGCGAAATTTTTTTTTATTAACTGGGCAGAACCGAGAGACTTTGCAGTTCACCTTTTAAACAGCAATTTTGTTGCCACATGTTTTACTGAAAGATCAAGAAACTGTTAATGACACTGATAAAGAGAAAAGTAACATCGCACAACCGAGCAATGTGAGTGATACAAACAGTGTTGCCATCTGTTCGCCGACATTAATAAACAAAATAAAAGAACGTTATTACTTGTAGTATAATGGTCTGACCTATTTAATACATAAAATAAATTAATTTTATTAAGTCAACGATAGAGATTATTTTTATTCTATTGAAATATTAACGACGTTTTATACGCGAATCGTTTAATGCCGACGAAAAAAGGTCTTTCTTTAAAGTCCTCACTAGCAGGAATTCACTATATACAGGATGCGCCAAAAAAAAATTTACAGATACACTGTTTAACGGGTCATAACATTCAAATTTTTCTTTCTTTTCAAAATATAATTAATTGGAAATAATGAGTTGACCAAGATTAATTTTGAAAACAGAAAATTTATTTTAAAATGATGTGGTAAGTAGAAAAATGTAGCAGAAGTACAAAAACAGTATCGCAGGGAGTTTCAGACAGATCCACTTATGCTACTTACAATTCATCGGATTAAATGTAAGTTTGAAGCAAACGGATGTTCATAGACAACGTTCTGGAACCACAACTAAGCAAGATTGAGACACAGCTTCAAATGAAACGTATGTTGAAGTTTTGTGAATCAATAGCCCACCGTTATACAGAGTGGCTAAGATAAAATAGGCCCATTATACAGAAGTGGAAATACTTACTATTTTTTACATAAAAGTAGTAAATACAAAATATTATGAATAACAACATACTGAACATTCAATAGTTCACAGTAGATGTTGTTATTCATAATATTCTGTATTTACTACTTTTAAACGGAAATTAGTAAGTAGTTGTACTTCTGTATACCGGGCCTCTTTTATCTGGGCCTCTCGGTATAAGCAGTGTATTCACCAGAACGGTAATAATTTTGAACATCTGCGGTAAGAGGAATGTTATACATTTTAACTAGATTCTTTTTCAATTTAAGTATTAATTATATGCGAATACAAAGTGCAGTTATATTTATTCAAAGTGTGTTTATATTTTTCTGATTACATTTTTCTGTTTACATTTCTGTGTTTACATTTTTCTGTTTACATTTTCAGATTAATATTTTTTAGTTTTGATTTTTTGAAATTTTCTTTTAAGTGCCTATTATCCAATGTTATATTTACAATAATAAATAAGTTTGCTCTCTTTCGTTACATATATCCTCTTTTTGCTTTTCGGTAGTATTTAATATTATCAAGTTTCGAATTTCTTTTCTTTTGTCGTTATTTTTCATACCATGCTACTATATTAATTTTAATCAAGAAGTTTGCTATTTTTAACTACATTTATCATCATGAATATTTCTTTTAGAAAACGTAGTTAAACTTTTCATTTTCTTTACTGTTGAAAACCATATTAGTTGAAATATAAAAAAAAAGTTTTTTTTAAGATTTTTTTTTAATTATCTGATTATCTTGTTAACGTATCTGAATTTAATTCCTTGTAAACGTGAGTCGTCATAGTTATTGCAATTCTTCACAGTCGGACATCTTCTATGAACTATTGTTTCTTTCTTAGGCAATTCAAGAAAACTTTGTTATTTAGGCCGTTGAAAATGAATTTTGTATAAGTTATATATATATTGAAAACATCTTCCAAATAACTCATATAAACAATGTTCCCTATTTAGTGCGTTCTTTTTATACAAAATATCTAACAATATTTTTGATTACTAAAATATGTTTCTTTAATAACAGGCATTCCAAGAATGAATAAAGAGAAAATTATTATTCGAAAATAGTGGTAGATATTTAGATTAAAAAACGCTCTAAATTGGCGACACTGAATATATAGGAAACACAAATCTTTTTAACAAGTCACGCGTAAAAGTCGGGATAGCTACTTTATAAGTTTGCATTTTTTACATCATAATTGTTATGTGGTAAACTGATGATTGCTATCCCTATCATTTAAAATACACAACAATATTCAGATTTTACAAACCGCTCAAGGACATGGATTTAAGGAATTTTTAAAATAGTCTTTACTATTATCTCAGTAATCTAGGTAGTGGAAAATTAAAATAGATATATTTTCTAAGTTTCTCAGCCAAAGTCTAATTTGTTTTCGTATATGTAGACATACGATTTTTGAAGTATTTATTACTTTTCTACAAAAAAAAAATTCTATAGCGTGCAATACATTTCCTCCTTTAGAATTTATACGTATATAAAGTTGAATAAAACAATTCTTAATTCGTAACAATATTGGTTTGGAGAAAATTTGTAGAAGGAGTAGTTAATAACTATTCCTCAAAAAATAATAACATATAATAATAGAATTTCTTGAACAAATATATCAAAAATACATATAAAATGGCCTCACATAAATTTCATAATTTCACGACACTTATTTGGAACATAAAGTTTTAAGATAAATGTAATCCCTAAAAATATTTTTGCCACGACAGTATCTTCTATTGATACACTTGGCATAAAACCATTTAGAATGTTTTAGGGACATTATTTGGTATCCAGAATATTTGCAAAAACTCCGCTTCTAGTAATTCGCACGCTGATACATGGCGCGAAGCTTGGTCAAAAGTCATCCCATAAAATGTCCTCACAATCCACACTAATCTGTTAAGAATCACATTAACAAGGGAACCACTTTTGGTTCAGCTCACACATAGCAATTAGACGTGGGTAATTTTGTAGCCCTGTACCTAAACTTTTGAGATCTGATAAAAAATCTCTGTTAAAATCATATTTTGTATATATTTTTATATTTTAATTTTTTTAATGGATTTTTAATTATTAATTTTACGCCAAAAGCGAGTTAAGTAGCCAAATATGGTACTATGAATCCAAACTATCACTCACACACAGCAGACGACTATGACATTTGTCCAGGATTGGCGAGAAAAATTCTATGGTAATGAATAAAGCCAACTTTTCCCCCGCTAAAAATGTAATTGTATTTGTTGTATTTTTTCAAAATTAAATTCGTCGGTTCTTGAAGGAATTTTAAAACTTTTTCAACATTTTATACTTTTTATTGACTAATTTGTGTTTTTAACTGCTTTAAAAAAACGTGTATGTTAATAATCCAATAAGTGGTCTCAAACATTGCAATTTCAGAAAAATATGTTGCTGTAAAAACCAAAAAATATGATTTTAACAGAAAAATGTTATCGATTCTCAAGCTTTGTAATATAGTGCTTTAAAATGCACCAGGTCTCAATGGTAGGTGCAAGCTGCGCCAAAAGTGGTTCCCTTGTAAATCAAAGCCACATCTGCTTAGCATTGAGGAAATCCATATCACATTCATGTGGCTTCTGTTATTTCCACTCCTATAACATCTAATGCGTTAAAACAATAAAAAATAATCCGCAAGGATATTCCATAGGTATATGAAAAATGTATTTAAATAGTATGCAAAAGTACTCCACTTTACGGTTTAGTAATATTGAAAGTAACTTATATTTAAAAAAAGAGAAATAAATAAAAGGAATCCTTAAATTTAACTAAAATTTGAAAAATACAATTCATTAAAAAACAATTGCAAAATAGTTTTATATTGGGTTTCTATAGAAAAACAAGCACATTCTAAATATTATATTCACACAAACACTTTGTCTGTGATCTCTAATATAAGGTAAAGCCAGGAGAGATGACGCAGTCGGAGAGATTGCGAACATAGAGGTTCGGGGGGAAGGAGTAGAATGAGCGCTCAGCGACTCCAGGTAGTTGTAGAACAACAGTAGTAGAGTGTCTACTTGAAAGTGCACGTTGATTGCTTTGAGCGTTTAAGATAAAGTATTGCTATTTTGTTTTGTTTTCTCAAAGTAAGTGCTTGAATTTTCATAGCTATTCATCAGAATTTCTATACAATGTCAATAGTACAAAATATTTTAAACTTAAACGATTTCTCATAAGCTACTAATCTAGACTAACAATGTGAACATCAACGGTTCGTTTTAGAAGAGGTCATGTTTAAATAAAAGGCCGCGTAATCTCTCCTACCGAAATTGGAGAGTTTGCGCATCTGCTACTTAGGAGAGATTGCGCAGTGTTCTCATTAGTTTAAATACTAGGAGAGATTACGCAGCTTATTGGTAAATTTGCATAAAAAATGAAAAATGAAAATGGACTAATTTTAAGTTTTTAATTGTTTTTAAAATTATTTCCTTTTTCTGATTATTTAATCATTAGGTTGAAATATTCACTCCTAATACAATAATATTTGTTCACAAAAACCTTACAGCAATGTCATTTAAGTGTAATTATTATTGTTAACAATTTAATTGTAGTTTTTATTAGTAACAATCTCTCCTATCCATGTGCGCAATCACACCAACCCTGTAAGGACAGATTGCGCAAAATAACTTTCTTGGTTTTATTACAACTGTTCTATTAATTTCCAACATAACAACAAAATAGCAATGGAAATGCAAAAAAAAAAAACAAATAAAGTGAAAAATTCATGAATAGTTTAGCAAAAAAATTAATATTTAGATTTTTTATTGCTATTCTTTTGAATTGTGCGCAGACTATCCTAGCTTTACCTTAGAACTGTTAAAAGAAAATCCTTTTCAAAAGAATTTATTTGAAATTTTACAACATATTCCTTATATTTAACGGCTGATTAGAAATAGATGTCCGGCAATTTATCTGTTAAGTAACTGATGATAGAGATACACTTCTAATTATAAAAAGACAACCATGTACAGCTTTTATACTTGCAATTCGTTATGAAATGGACTGTATTCATATGAAAATAAGTAATTAATTTTTTTTAAGGACTCCATTTTATATGTAATGTAGGAAATGTTGTTCTGCATCTAAGAAGAAAACTCTATTTTTTGACAACTAACATTTAAGGGAGTTAAGATACTTTGAAGTTTTTGAAATTTCGATGTTTTTCGCAGATTAAAAATGGGAAGAAACGCTTTCAGTGTTAACAGCTGAAATTTCTCTGAAAGTCGTCAATTTTGAATCACCAGTGTTCTTAATTTCACCATATTTGAAAAGAAAACTACGAGGGTAAGTCATTAAGTAAGTCACAAAAGATAATTAAACAATAACTGTCAATGATATTCACTTCAAAACTATTTTTGTTTCTCAACATAGGCTCCACCAATATTTATGCACTTATATCACCGTTTTACCAGTGCCCCAACACCAGCGGCATACAATTCTTTGGGTTGCTGTCTCAGCCACATTAGGACTTCAAGTTGAACCTTTTCATCATCTGTGAACATTATCTTGCTTCCAAGATGGTTTTTAGGGGACAAAACAGATGAACATTGCTTGGGGTTGCTCTGTCCACATTAAGATTTCAAGTTGAACCTTTTCTGTGAACATCATCTGTGTTCATCTGTGAACATCATTTTGAAACTTCTTCAACATCCACCATACAGCTTCTACTTAGCCCCAAGCGATTTTCATCTCTTTAGTCCACTAAAAAACCATCTTGGAAGCAAGATGATGTTCACAGATGATGAAAAGGTCCAACTTGAAATCTTAATGTGGACACAGCAACCCAAAGAATTGTATGCAGCTGGTGTTGGGGCACTGATAACGGTGATATAAGTGCATAAATATTGATGGAGAAAATGTTGAGAAATAAAAATAGTTTTGAAGTGAATATCATTGTAAGTTATTATTTAATTATCTTTTGTGACTTACTTAATGACTTATCCTCGTATATTTTGAACAGAAATATTAAATAACAGTTAAAATACGATTAAAGCTTTTTGAGTAACACACCCATGTTATTTATTTAATAAACAAGTCATATAAATCAATTTATTAAATAAAAAAAAATTATTAATTAAAAAAAAAAAAAAAAAAAAAAAAAAACAAGGATTTCTCAATTTTTCATCACTCTCTCTCTTTTTTTTTTCTTTTCTTTTTTTCTTTTTTTTTGCAATGAAACAATCCGCTTTTGTTGTTATTTATCATAAATTTTATGCATAACCGTAGAACCATTAAGTGAATGTATAAATTACAAACTTCAATAAATTTAAACGCTTATGGAAATAAATGGGCTGCATCTATGAATTTTGATTTAAACACAATATAAACATCAATCATTTAAATAACGATGCGATAGAAAATTAGCGTTTGAGTAATCAGTCAAGCTTTATATCGTTGTAGTAAAATAGTGTCAGAATAAATAAATTGCTTCCATTACAAATAATTTCAAATTTCAAAATATTTGTGCAAGGTTATTATTATCATACTTATAAAGAATGATTATATTTGAAAGCACTTATGAAACAATACGCTCTTTAAAGTAGAACAATTTAGTATGTCTTATAAAAATACCTGAGAAAAAATTATTCTTTTTATATACTGGCACCTATATTGAGATTTTATAGGTTATATAGTTTGCAACTGATCAAAAAACAGGCTATTTCTTACATCTCGAATTTCTTATATGCTGTATAGTTTACCAAATAGTGATGTAAAAAGTGGTTTAGGTAAAGATCACTTCTTTTATGTAATATGATTCTAGATTACATGTTACCAAAACATGTATAGAAAACCTCATATACGTTGAAGGCACCTAAAGTATGTAGAATTTCTAATGTCCATGTTTTAGAGCAGAGGCAGAAGCATATTTGGCATTTTTTATTGTAGCATAAAACTCTTAGCTCTGTATTTAGCTGTAAAATCGTACGTAAAAGTGTAAAACCCTTAAAAATAATGACGTAGAAGTGATAGGGAAGATTGACCAGATTTATTTCCCCCAAAGTTTGCCACCTTCTCTGGTGGCAAAGTGACGTGTAGCATAAACTAACTTTATTCCGGAAAACTACACTCATGACAATTTTCTTGGAGCAAGACCTATCGAAGTCAGATCTATTAGTGCAATATTATGCACAATTTTATGGAATTATGCCATTTTATTTTTTGCGGGTGAGCGATATTGTATTATCAATAATAATAACGACACAGTGCATACGAAATAACTATTTTGTCAGCGATTGAGGAGAATTCGTGATAGGTTAAAAGATCAAATGTACCCCGATAAAAAACAAAAACAAAACCTAAACTCATTCCTGCAAGCTTAAAATTTTACCTTACAGCGTTTCAAATGGAATATATGAATTGGGTTTTACATATGATAGTCTAGGATTTCGTATTCAGCATCATTTTATTGTAAACAAATTACACAAAATGGGCATTTTTAAGTTTTTGTGTTTTTATAAACAAAATGTTTTTATTTTGCAGACATTTAAATGCATCGAATCACTACATGATAAATTGTGTTTGTGTTTTGTTTTATATTCACCGTATTTAGTATTACCTCATTTCAGTTATCGATTAATCGTGTATGAGAAATTGTGAAGAAACTCATAATGGAAAACATCCGAAAATCAATGTATAATCAATAAATTTTCTATTCCATTTTATTATAAAATTTCTGGATACTTCGATTTCTTTCATAATACGTAAAATGCTAAGAGCTTTGTAATGTTACCCGATTGAAAAAATGCATTTATGATTATTATACATTTAAGTAATATGCTCACGGTAAAATATTTTGCTAGATTCTATTATTTTTGTATAAAATGTTTAAACAAGTAAAAAAAAAGTATTGTAAATTAATATTTTTCTAAAGTAACATTTATCTATTTATCTAGTATTAAGAATGATTTTTTCGTAGTACTTTAAAATTCAGGATATCTGAATACATATTGAAAACAAATAATGATATTTTGGTAAACGTAGATAAAATACAAAAATATAATAAAATCTGAAAATCTCGAAAAAAAATCTAGAACTATATGGATACGAAATGTTTTTTAAATAACAAATCTTTATTAAATACTGTGTCTTCTTAATGAAAAAGAGATAATCGTTTTAAAATCACCATTACATGAAGAATAAGCTAAATCCTCCATTCTTAGAGCAATCTCTTTTTTTTTCTTTTGTTTCTATTATTAACACTTTCCTGAAATCGATGAATTCTTATCACTGCCAAAACTAATTAGCTGATTCTGACAACGTTTTCATTTCTAACACTATTTTAGTCATTCATTATTCTTGATAAAGGATAATTGAAAATTGGCACGCGATACATCATTCAATATTTTCAATCACATGTTTAATCATCCTTAGCTTCAGATATCTTTTAAAGGTGGTTGTTAGTTAAGGAGGCTTTTATTGATTGTTTGTCATTTTAAGCAAATCATTTCATCGGTGTTAAGAGCATGGTTTTGAGAAGTTTTCTCCAGTTTATTTTATATTTTCAGACGCATATAAATTAGAGTATTTTTTCTGCTTATTTCAAAATGAATGCAATTGCTTTGATATAAAATGGCCTTTTCTAAAATAATATAGCAATTAAATCAGAGTAAATTAGACTTACTTTTGGAGGATTATATGCTTTATTTTTGCTTTTTTGTAAATTTCCTAGTGGACATTATTAATAAAGTCACTGGTACTTCTTATATGATGTGAGGTTAAAATTATACTAAGTAAAATCAACCATTTACAGTAAGTCCCTAAAATAGACCCAAATTTCATATCTGCATAATTCATTTATTCTAATAAATATAAAAATAAATAATTTGGGATGTTCATATAGTAGCCCATAAATCTTCTACGCTGTAATTTTAATTATTTTCTGCAAATTTCGTCAATAAATGGTGCCTTCTTGCTTGGAACTATATTAATAAATTCAGACAGACTAACATACCCATCTTAGCCTCAAATCATTCCTCTATAAACTTTCATTATGTTTTCCTCATAGCACCTTGAAATGCGAAAATATGTTTGCTTTTTAAGTAATTTTGACCATCTTTACCAATTGATGCAAAGTCGTATAATATAAAAACATCCGCCTTTTTTTTATTACTTTATGCAAAATTCCTAAGTACTTGCTTATTTCATCTTTATATTTATCACACGTAAAAAATTATTGTTAAAATATTGCATGCTCTTTTGGGGAAAACATGTATAAGTGTTATGTTTCTCTATCAACAACTGGGAAGGAATGAAAGCAGGAAATTTCGGAAAGATAAACTGAGACACGTTGCGTAATGGATTACATATAAACAAAATATAAATACGAGGTATAACATTAATATATGCGTACAGCAAAAATAAATTTTACGGATGAATAATTTTAAACCATGAAAATATCCGATGAAACTTTTTAAAGGAAATAATAAAAATAACTAAAACATTCGGTCAATTGCGTCTTTTACTCGCGTACAAAGGGTTCCGTAGAATAAATGTACTAATTACTGAATATTACAAAATATCGTTTCTAAAAAATAAGACTTTGTAAAAAATGGAATTATTCTATGAATTATTGTTTCAATAATTGTCTTGAATAATTACATTCAATTGGAATGAAAAACGTTCTCTATTTATCACTATGATTGGCCTTACATAAAACAAAGATCTTGTACGAAGTTTAAACTTGGCATTGTGCAATGAGTGCTTCGAAACGGGGTCAAAGGGGATCTCAAACTTGCAACATGGCTTTGGTCTATGCCGCGTTTTTCTAGGTATGTTTTTAAATAATATATCTGCTAATTACCGACATTTTTTTTCAAAAATCATTATCAATAATTCTTGTATCATTCCACGTCGATAGGTACCTCGAGCGTCCCTCAACACACCAGCCAAACTCCCGCAAAAAAAAGTTCGTGTGTAACGGAAAAATGCGATTTTCTCAAACACTATGTGACCAAGAATAATCGCTATAGTTTTCTTACAAGGATTCAATAAACTCCGACAACTCGTAATCTTTTCATAATTTTAGTTTCGGTAGTTTCTGAAATAGGGGTGACAAATTTTGCAGTACATTTTCGACGTAATCTTTGAAAATATATTACTTAAAATTAAAACAAATAGATTTTTGACATCAGTCTTACCAGATCTTTTGTACTATAACTGATACAATATACATTTGTTTTCATATAACTTAATTAGCGTCCTTAAATGTTTCCTAAAACTATTTGTGAATGATAATCTTTAAATATGTGGGTCAATAGCCTTTATAACTCTTTCCACTTTCCATAGTTTTCGAGAAAAACGGCTGTGACAGACGAACACACGAGTGATCTTATGATGTTTCTCATTTTACTTTTTAAATCCGGAACGTGAAGAAGAAGGCAAAAAATTTTGGACAAAACTATGAAATTGAATGTGTTACAAATGCTGTGTATTATGCAGAGGAAAATCTCGAAATATTCGCTCAGATAAAAGGTATATACAAATTTTCGAAATTTTTTATTTTAAGGAGTGAATTTAAAAGACAATGCAAAAACAAACTTTGCATAAAGAATGAAGTCTATCGAATAATGAGTTGCCGAGATATTTGTAATCCTATTTACCACACTCTTCGATTTTTCATGAACCTGGATTTCATTCAAATTTCAATTCAAAGATATATTTTAATTGAAATTGAGACGCTTAATCCGACGCATTGAACCGTTAGTTAATATGAGTATCAATTTTGGAGTTATAAGGATGTCTCTCTTACGCAATTCAGTAATAGAGCATTTAAAGTTTATAACGTCATCAAGCCACGATTTTATTCGAATTGCAGTGCATTTAATAAATTGTTTACACATGTTTTATTTTCAAATTTTATATTGTGCGTATCCATGATGGGTTAGTATTACAATGGCCCCCAACGACTAGTTACTTACCCATCATACGTAGTATAGGGTAAGTCTTGTAATCGTTTTGAAAATCGAAAAAAATTTTTTGACGGATTTACACGTTTCAGACACTGGATATTCCAAAAAACATATTTTTAGAAAAAAAAAATTGCCGTCCGTCTGTGTGTGTGTGTGTGTCTGTGTGTCTGTAAACGCTCTATCTCCCGAAAAAATTGAGATAGACACTTGCAATTTGGTATGTACTTAGTATGTAATAATGGGAAGAAGCCTATTTCATTTCAATAACCTCGATTAACCGGAACTATTTTTTTCGGACTCTCGAAATATTCGTTCTGATAAAAGGTACATAAAAATTTTCGAAATTGTTTATTTTAAGAAATGAATATAAAAGACAATAAAAAAACATAAATTTTGCGTAAAGCATGAAGTCGATCGGATAATTAGTTGCTGAGATATTTGTAATCCTATTTTCCACACTCTTCGATTTTTCATGACCCTGTATTTCATCCAAATTTCACTTCAAAGATATATTTTAATTGGAAATTTGACGCTTCATCAGATGCAATAAACCGCTAGTTAATAGGATTATTATTTTTGGAGTTATAAGGAAAAACCTCTTTCAAGCAATTCAGTAATCGAGCCTATAAAGTTATGACGTCATCAAGCCACGATTTTATTTGAATTGCTATGCATTTTATAAGTAGTTTACACATTTTTGTTTTAATATTTTACATTATGCATATCCATGATGGGTAAGTATTACGGTGGCCCCCAACAACTAGTTTTAAGTAGTATTAATGTTTCAGGCAGTGTTCTGCCGTCCATCAGTGATATTGTAAACAAACACAAGGACGCGTAGTTAAAAAAAAAAAATCCCTGACTTCACACATTACACTCCTGTAAGTATAACTTTAAGAGCTGTCGCCGTTTACGTATTATGTAGTTTAAAAAACATTCAAACCATTATAGGACACCCTGTACATACCCAATTAAACTTTAAATAGACTGATATAGAGTTCCTGTCTGCGCTGAAATAAAGTATTGTGAAATGATTTCGCTAAGTACTATTGTCGAAAATAGAAAGTAAAAAGTACTTGTTACTTAATCTGTGGAAATGCCTTTAATTTGCAGTTTCCAAAAATAAAGTTTTATATTTCTAATGTACTATAGAAAAGTTGTTGAATCGAAGATTCTACCTAGGCAATAAATTTTCTTTTATATTTAGTATCTTTAAATACATACCTAAATACAGTACTAATATTCCAATTGAAAAATACCCATTAGTAATGTTGAGAAATATGTTTGGGTTTCGCTTCTATCACCTGAATGTACAGAGAGTATCTAAAGGATCATCGAATTATAAAAGTATGCTGTACTTGGTTATAGCATGTCTAAACATGCTGCCTAAAATGATACTATAAAACGTTTTGTAGCTTCCCTTTGTCTGTATGTCACGGGTGTGATAAGTGGGGTGTTTGCTTTTAAATCGCAGTTAAATATCGAAAAATTGTATAAAATATAGCTATGTAACATGGGTAAACATCCTTGGTTTGTTATAGGTCATATTAAGCGTGTATAAAATTGCATTAATTTGGTAGTATGGATCGTGTGTTATTTGAATTAGAAAAAAAATATATATATACTGCATATAATATGTTAATAAGGTGAATAATTATAAACCGTTTGGTGAAGCTTATAATTATTATTAGCAAAATTCTATGTTTTAATTTAAAATATATTATATTTTCAAATAATATGGAACATTATGATACACGCAAATAAATTTTAAAGCAATGTTTAATATTTTGTCTGTATTTATGTAACTTCAAAATATATTAAATGAAACAACAATCGCAATTGATGTATTTTACGTTACCTCTTCGGGAAAAAAAAATAGATGTGTTTTAGAAATATACTTTACCGTCAAGAAAAATGAAACGAAAACTCGATTTTTATCCATAAGTATAAAGTAGAGTTTGAAAGATTACCCTGAACATAAAATAGATTATCTGGAGAGAAAAAGTGATGAAAAAAGACACAACATATGTGTTTCTTTCTTATATCATTTTAAATGTGATGTCAATTGTTTCGTCTCCTACCTGAATATTTCTGAAAAATTGGTAGTATGGATCGTCTTTTATTTGAATTAGAAAAAATATATATATACTGCATATAATGTTTACTTCTTGTTATTTTTCGAATCATAGCTGTTTCATGATAAGTTTTTTTTTCTTTAACTGAAGAAACATACTTTTGTATCTTTGAAGTCAATTGATTTTAATTTATGTATTAAATATAGCTTGCTGACGCATTGTGAAAAACTAATCTCGAAATATTCTAAAATCACCTCTTAGGGCGGAGTGGGGTGATTATTGGTCACTTTTCATAAATATCCATATAACTCAGTAACTAAATTGAATTGAAACAAAAATTTTATACTTGCAGAAAGAGAATCTAATCCCTAACAATCTTAATTAGTTTTATTTTTTTAATTATATATTATATTAATAAAATTTTAAAATGTCTGACCAATAATGGGTTGATTATTGGTCATTGTTTTATGATCAAATACCAACATTTTAAACACTCAAAAAATTAATAAATGATTGAATGAAACATTCTTGGAATAAATTTAATACTTTATATTGTTTATAAATATAAACAGAGTTATGAAAAATGTTATAAAATGAAGAACATTACTAATATGGGTGGAACTTCAAATATATTTCACAAAATAATACATTTGTTTACAAAATACTTTTGTATTCAAGGTATGCAGCTTGCATTTCATCTTCCTCAATCTGAAATGACCCTGTACCATAGAGTCTAACTGGTCCATAAAACACAAAAGAGCGATTCACTGGCGCAAGATCCATTTTCTTAGGCCAGCAATAATTTCCTGCAGACTTTTCCAAAACTTTGCAAGACAAAATATCATCCTGAATACTAATAACATGCCCGATGTATGGCATCTGTTCAAAGTAGACAGCATAACACTTCTCTGCACATATGGCTTTATGTATTTTCCTTAATTTATTTGTAGCTGAAATATCAGAATCTTTTTTTTTGCAGTTACGGAATTTCTTCAGCTTTACCCGTTTCTACTTCCATATCTATATCCGTATCTTCTGTGCATTGCTGTGTTTTCTTTCTAGTCTCAGAGGATGATGCTACTGCATCTTCAGCTGTATTCTTGTTTAATGTAGTTTTCCTTTTCTTTTTTGATTCATTTTCATCTTTTTCCTTTTCAACCTTTTCACACAACTGAATGAAATCCTCATTGGTGATAACTGCTGCATTTGTTTCTATTTTTCTCCTTGCACTGGATTTAAATGTGCGTGGTACAATTTGCAGACGCTGACTGAGAATTGAATGAAATTAACCCAAATATCTCTTCAAGAAATGGATAAACAAAGGTTCAGTTATTTCAAATGTAATTTGTGTTATGAGTTCCTGAAAAAATCAAAGCAATGTGGTTCACTCTTAAAGTGTTGCCACATGAACTTGGAAAAACTTTTGAATGCAGACGCTGCCATCTAAAACTGACAAATATTAAACATTTCTGCACTATTTGTGAGTTTATAAGTAATTTTTAAGCTAAAATTACATCACCAAGAATCACCCCATGCTGACCAATATTCACTTCATGTTGACTAAGAATCACCCCATGTATATAGGGTGATGTTTAGCCCTCTATTTCCCTAATGTATATACTCATACAGTGTTCATATGCATACATACATATTCAATGGATATTTCTCTTTCTATTTACTCCTTTTAGATCATTATGTAGCTAAATTTCATATTACAGCCACCTTATGAAAAAAAAGCATGATTTTGTAATCACTTATTTTTCGCTCAAGTTTTATACATATGTCTAGTTAAAATATTTTTTCTCATTAAATTATGTTTTGAACCAAAAAATCGTTTGTGATACTGAATAACAATGAAATTGTCTAACATCCAGTATTTTTTTTTCTTTTGATTCTATCATTAGTATTAATGAAAATTTAATTGACCAATAATCACCCCATGTTGCAAGTGACCAAGAATCACCCCGGTCTGCCCTACTAAGAAGTAATATTAAATAGAAAATTTGTTTAAAAGTATAAGACTATCAAATGCAGAACTTAAAAGTTGAATTTTGTTAAATATACTTTTCTACATTACAATGTAATATGACACAAAAAGTAATAGTACAAAAGCATTAATTATCATATTACATATTTTCTGGATTTCATTGCCCCAAAGAAAATTAATTTGTCTATGCTCATTAATTTTTCATTGATAATAGCATGGTATAACAATCATATTAATATATATATTGATTTTTATGCAATCATGCCAATGATACTTCTCGATTTTTCATATTCTATAAACTTGTTCTGCCGAAGTTTCACAAGGAAAAAACTACTGTTATATGAAAAGTAGCAGATATTTTCTTCTAAAAGAAAATATAATTAATATTTAAATTTTAATTGTGCACTTAATCTAATGCTGCAACGAATTTTCATAGTATTATGCCAGTCATATAATCAAAGGGATTTAATTTCAATTTATTTAACTTTAAGGGGTCTTGTACCTTTTAAACGTGACGAAAATCGAAAAAAAAACAATTAAAGTTTGAATTAGTGTATTTTCAAAACCTTTATATGTATAAACATAAAGTTTTGATTATTAATTAAATAGATTGTGCTTTTTAATATAATACTACTAGAAACTGACTAATATTTTACTGAATTTTTGCATTGTTGAAATTAAAATAGCTCTTTTTTTTACTCCGTAAGTCATTGCGCGTATGATATCTTAAGAACGTATGCATGGATTGTTATGAAATTTGATTCAGATAATAAGCGCAGTTTTTAATATTTACAATGATAAAATTTTTAATTATGAAGATGTTTATTCATTACAAAATGTAAAATTTTGAAATTTTTTACTTTTTTTTTTTTTTTTTTCATGGTTAATGAAATAATTTTAACCTAAGAGTAGATCATTTTTAAAATACGTATGTGCTTATAATCAGTTTCAAATTTCATAACAATTCAGTAATACGTTCTCGAGATATCATGCGCGCAATGACTTTAAGGAATAAAAAAAAGGAGCAACTGTATTTTCAACAATGCTCAAATACTGTAAAAAAACTGGTCAGTTTCAAATGGTATTACATTAAAAAGCACAATCTGTTTAATCAATAGTTAAAATTTCATGCTTATACACAAAACATTTTTGAAGATGCACTAATTCAAAGTTTGAAAGTTTTTGTTGATTTTCGCCGAATTTAAAAGGTACAAGACCCCTTAAGGTCACTGTTGAAGCAATAATGTAGTATAAATGTAACTTATGCCCCATAAATCACATAATATGTGAAATTGAAATAGCTTATTATTACTTTTGTTAATGTATGTTAACTATTTCTCTAGGTTTAATTTATTTTAATGTTGTAAAATGGATATTAAAGGATGTTTTGCCACCTATAATACAGAATAATGTTCAATATCATTATAATCGTTCATTATTTAATAGCTAATCTTACCATTCTGTTAGATATTTTTATCATTCAGTAGATTCTTAAAACTCACATACTTAAACTCTAAATGCCAAAATTCAATGTGGGGATAACTGAATAATTTGACTCTATTGCAATAATTAGAAAAACTGTAACTGGTCATTGTAGCTTCGCGAAACAAATTAGTTTAGTTTAAGAATATAAATAATTTTTAACACCTCGAATTAGGCTGTTTCATTTGAGATTTGTAATTAAATATATATTTTGATGCTGAGAAATTGTTCCCTGAGCAATTTTTAAATAACACCCATCAATAGACAATTTTCAGAGTAATTGTAAACAAAAATATTTATTCTCCTCAATTTTTTTTATTTGCCTTTTGTTTTACAAGGAGCATGCAGGAGTTTAAGGTTAAAATAATACTTTTTTCATAAAAGTTATATTTTTTATAACTTTTGAATTTTAAAATTAAAATTCATTTCTACAAATTTAAATTAAAAAGCGCTTGAGAGATTTTGTGCATCTATTTTATGATTATTTAGATATTGCTACATCAATGAAAAAAAGAAGTATAAATATAAGTTTTTTTTAAATATCCTGTTTGTATGCTATATGTATTGTGAACAATATGCATACATATGAAGTTTCTTTCACTACTATTTTTTTTAACGTGCATTTTTTGAGTTTTTATATTATGAATATGGAAACAGGTTTTTTTTTTTTTTTTTTTTTTTTTTTTTTTTTTTTTTTTTTTTTCCTGACGATATAGCTTTACAGACTTTAAAATACCAAAACCATTTGATAGAAATATTCAGGAACTAAAATTTATAACACAATAATAATAGTAATAATAATAATAATAATAATATAGAAGTCTCCTTTTAAAACTTTTGCAACGAGTGTACAAAACGCTTGTTTTAATATCTTTCCACCATTTTTGTGAATTTATTTTTTGGTTGTTGAAATGATGGGATTAAAAAAATAAAATTTTTTTATTAAAAACTACCGGAGTCTAAATTAAAACATTTTGCGTACGCATACGTGACGCTCGTCGAGAATGATTTAATAGCATATCTTCACGCAGTTTTAGAAAATAAAAAGAATTAAAGGAACTATAACGTTTTACTGTTAACCACATGCTTATAAATTTAAAAATAGAAAACACTTTGAAAAATATTGATTTTATACAGAGAAAAATACAGATTTTAAAATAGTAAAGTATCCTTAATATATCACAGAAAAAAAAACATTTATATTTTGTTTTTGCTTTTTAAGGAAATGAGAACCACATCATTTTAAACATTTTTTTAACAAAGAAAAAAATTAAATACTTTTGAATCTCTGTTCAAAGACTTTTCATCTATTGGAACTCAGAAAAATTCCTCAAGCATAAATAAGTTATCTGCAGAGAAATTTCATAAAACGAAAATATATGAGTTATTTTCTTATACATTACACATTTAAGGTCAACGCTTTCGTCTCCTATCTTAATATTACTGCAAAGTTTTTGCAGTGCAGAAAACCAAATAATGGTATTTATGAGTGTATCAAGAATTTACTCTGTAATCATACGTATTTACACTTTAAAATTGAAAAACATATAAAATTTGTATTTAAAACTAAAATTTACCAAAAGATAATAAAAAAATGTACAATTTTCTGTTAAATAATAAGTTATTAAACAAATAAGCATAGAAATAGATTTAAAAGATATCTACCACGTGCGTTTTTCATGGATTAATCACATATTTTAAATTTGCAAATGTAGTATTAAAAATTTTTATGACCTTCCAAGCAATTAAATAAATAAAAAAAACCCTAAGAACAATCCTAGAGTAAAAATCTTTTACCTTATTATTTCAAATTTTTTAAATTTTCTTTTAAAAGTCTATTTAAAAGGCTGACAAATAAAAATACAAATAACAGAATCTTCTTTCATGGAAAAAGATTGTATGATAGTTTTAAAATTTCTTCTGAAAAATAGTTTTACAATAAAGGAAAAGGGAAGATTTTACGTATTTTGAAAATAAATAGATAACTCCTTTTTAAATATTTTTCTTACAGTTAAACTGGAACAGAAGCAAGGAATTTTTTGTTATTTCGGATTTAATTTTGATGTACTTTTAGATATTTTAAATGATATCAAAATAGATTCATGTTTCTGAAAATTGTATATATATGCGTGTGTGTGTGGTGTTGTGCTATATATATATATATGTGTGTGTGTGGTGTTGTGCTATATATATATATATATATATATATATATATATGTGTGTGTGTGTGTGTGTGTGTGTGGGTGGTGTTGTGCTATATATATATATATATATATATATATATATATATTTGTGTGTGTGTGTGTGTGTATGTGCGGTTTAAAGTTATAAAAAATAATCATTGTTATGCGATAGCATAACTATGATTATACATCTTTTCATCCAACCCGTAACGATAGTTTCAGATTTTTTACCCCAGTATCGTTCTTTTTTACTTTCTTCTATCTATAATACTAGAAGTAAGTAATGTAATCGATTTTTTTTTCAACTTCTGGATTTTGACGTATTTACGCGTTTTAGGGGTCAGAGTTCCCGAAAAATATGCTTATACAAAATGTCTGTCTGTCCTCATTGTATCATCGAAAAGTGCATGATGTTATGCATGGAATTGAACGAAATTTCATTTACAGTTTTTTTGGCTATGGCCAGCAAATTTCAGTTGAAGTTGGGAATATTTCGCCCGAAGGAAGTGCTGTGATAGCTATTTTTGATCCATTATTCTTATTGTATCATCAAAAAGTATATGAAATTATGGATATAATTTAACCAAATTTTATGTAAATTAAATGTTTTTGAATATTGCAGGCACATCCTACTTGAATTTGGGAATATTCTGCCGGAAGGAGATGCTGTTAGTGCGATATTTGTACGAATTTCTCGATTTTTCGTTCTACATCGATTACTCGAGCAGCAAAGGTAACCCGGCGCTTTGCAAACAGGTGACGTGCAACAGAATAACAAAAAAATATTAGTTTTATTCGCTATGTGATAGCGAATTTTGAAGTAATAACATGTATGACATAGAAGAAAGTTTTGAGATTGGAACATCCGACTAGTTTTATTTTCTCCCAGAAATAATTGGGGATAGATGAAGGACAATGATAGATGAAGGATCATGCCTGACCGCAAAAGGGTTTATTTATAGTTTATGAATTCCGGGGAAGAGGTGGAAGGAAAGGATGGACAGTGTGTGGTCTGCTTATGACATAAGATAGAGATTACTAAATGATGATTCTTATCCTCATTTCTTTGGAATTTTGACCACGTTTGAGCTCAATTGCTATTTTTGCTTTCTGTCTCTTTTAAACAATAAGTGTGCTCCGAAAATGTATCGAAAATTTAAAGCAATTTCATAAAAAGGAAAAATGTAAATTTAAAATAAATTTATGAAAATTCAGTTTTGCGAATATATACACTGGCGAAGGAAATAAATAGTTCTTTTTAAACTCTAAAAATCATTGCTTAAGAAATAAAAAATTCAAGTACAGATCAACAGTTCGCAGAAACTCAGCTTCGAAGATATTGCGTGTCCAAGACGCGAATTTCCCGATGTTGAAGACATTTTACTGAAGTTACTATCTCAAAAAATATCTTAGTGAGTGTTACTATGCTGATGAAGAATACGAAAGAAATTTAATCAACATTAAATTTAAGAGACGCTTTCTTTTCAATCGGGAGTCTTCATAAATTTAAATTACGACATGGAATTTTGCATCAAGTCGTGAGTTTAATATCAAACGATGCTTGATTTGTTAAAGCATGTTTCAAAACGTTACCAAGAAAAATTAAACATCAACTAATGGACAGTTTTAACGTTCATAAAACTGGCCTCATCTATCACCTCATTCCTTTAAGAATCCTATCCTTTAAATAGAATCATCGTCATTGTGGCAATAAATGTAAAGATCCTATTAGTATCTTACTTTGTGTAGATGCTGATGCACCAGAAAATATAACTCTTTAGTCATAGGGAATTAACAGAAACAGAGATGTTTCAGAAACGTAAAATTTCTGCTATTAGGACCTCCTGCAAATGCTAAAGCAAGGGTCACCACTGATATTTTTACTTAGTGGCTGCAGGGTATGAAAAAAATTCGAAACAACAAAATCGTAAAGTTTGCTTTCCGTGGATCATGGCACCGTACATTTTTTTTTCAATATGTAGTGTATATTAAATAGCCGAAAATAGTAGCAGACGAGAAAAATTTAGTTTATAAACTTTTATAAATAATACATGGGTTTTAAGCGGTCCCTTGAAATACGTATAAACAGTACTTTGCATTATATATATACATGCGACTCGTGAAATTATTGGAGCCTTATATAATGCAGTATATGCGTATATACATATATATATATATATATATATATATATATATATATATATATAGCAAATGAAATTATATGTGTGATAATCAAAATAGAAGATATCATAAAAATCATTGGAAAGGATTCTGCAAAAATTATCCATAATAAAGTAAAAAATCAAACATGAAATACTATGAATATCTTATGGAATTTTCAGTGGAGCATCATAAGTATAATTCATAGTAAAGATATATTATTTCATGAAATATTGTCAGCAAATATATCATGAAAAATGACAATATTAAGCTGTTTATAACATATCAAAAACCAAAATAAGGTAAAAGGTACAAGGGTTCTAATAAATAAATTAACCATGATTCAAGAGCAATAGATAACAGACCATAAAGCAATAGACAGAAATCATCATAAAAACAAGGAATGCAAATGATTAAACAAGATTAAAAATACTTATCAAGAGCTGGTCCACTGCTCGTCATAAGAAAACATGAAACATCTGAGTCATGTTCTAGTCAGAATAGTAATAATAGAAAAGGAAACGTGTGGTGCTGCCATCTTCCATTTAATAAAAGAAGGTTAAGCTGAAACTGCAAACTCTCGTTTATCTAGTGCTGCCATCTATCATACAAAAGGTAAAACTAGAACTGCAAAGATATTTTTCTTAAAATACATTACAGACAATGTAGTTAATAATGTAAATAAAATTTAGATAGTTATGAAGATTGACCACTTCAACGGCTGCCCGGAGTTACGTTGGGGGATAATAACATTGTTTCCCTATCTATGAGGACATTGAAGTGGTTAAAAGAGAATATGTTAGAAAACAATATTTAGTCATGTTGAATGTATTAATGATGGAATGATAAATGATTGTGTTAAATGCATGAAACCCACTTTTTTGTAATAATTGTTGTAGTTTTTTTAACAGTTCCACCTCATCCATCCGTAATGGCATTTTAATTTTATATTTATTTTGGAGGGGATAAATTTAGATATGTTTTGTTTATTTTATATATAGATTTTTTTTTTCAGCAATCCATGCCGACCCTCTATAATATTGTTTTCCGATTTTATACTTTTTATACATATTGAATACCCAAACTGGTAAAAGTAGATGTATATATATATATATATACACATATTGAGTTGCAATTAAAGTCATGATATTTTAAATGATATCAAAATAGATTCATGTTTCTGAAAATTGTATATATATGCGTGTGTGTGTGGTGTTGTGCTATATATATATATATGTGTGTGTGTGGTGTTGTGCTATATATATATATATATATATATATATATATGTGTGTGTGTGTGTGTGTGTGTGGGTGGTGTTGTGCTATATATATATATATATATATATATATATATATATTTGTGTGTGTGTGTGTGTGTATGTGCGGTTTATAGTTATAAAAAATAATCATTGTTATGCGATAGCATAACTATGATTATACATCTTTTCATCCAACCCGTAACGATAGTTTCAGATTTTTTACCCCAGTATCGTTCTTTTTTACTTTCTTCTATCTATAATACTAGAAGTAAGTAATGTAATCGATTTTTTTTTCAACTTCTGGATTTTGACGTATTTACGCGTTTTAGGGGTCAGAGTTCCCGAAAAATATGCTTATACAAAATGTCTGTCTGTCCTCATTGTATCATCGAAAAGTGCATGATGTTATGCATGGAATTGAACGAAATTTCATTTACAGTTTTTTTGGCTATGGCCAGCAAATTTCAGTT
This sequence comes from Maratus michaelseni, assembly GCA_963931845.1. Classification (NCBI taxonomy): domain Eukaryota; kingdom Metazoa; phylum Arthropoda; class Arachnida; order Araneae; family Salticidae; genus Maratus; species Maratus michaelseni. The sequence continues at coordinate 403,802,977 of OZ007592.1, forward strand.
GAAGTTGGGAATATTTCGCCCGAAGGAAGTGCTGTGATAGCTATTTTTGATCCATTATTCTTATTGTATCATCAAAAAGTATATGAAATTATGGATATAATTTAACCAAATTTTATGTAAATTAAATGTTTTTGAATATTGCAGGCACATCCTACTTGAATTTGGGAATATTCTGCCGGAAGGAGATGCTGTTAGTGCGATATTTGTACGAATTTCTCGATTTTTCGTTCTACATCGATTACTCGAGCAGCAAAGGTAACCCGGCGCTTTGCAAACAGGTGACGTGCAACAGAATAACAAAAAAATATTAGTTTTATTCGCTATGTGATAGCGAATTTTGAAGTAATAACATGTATGACATAGAAGAAAGTTTTGAGATTGGAACATCCGACTAGTTTTATTTTCTCCCAGAAATAATTGGGGATAGATGAAGGACAATGATAGATGAAGGATCATGCCTGACCGCAAAAGGGTTTATTTATAGTTTATGAATTCCGGGGAAGAGGTGGAAGGAAAGGATGGACAGTGTGTGGTCTGCTTATGACATAAGATAGAGATTACTAAATGATGATTCTTATCCTCATTTCTTTGGAATTTTGACCACGTTTGAGCTCAATTGCTATTTTTGCTTTCTGTCTCTTTTAAACAATAAGTGTGCTCCGAAAATGTATCGAAAATTTAAAGCAATTTCATAAAAAGGAAAAATGTAAATTTAAAATAAATTTATGAAAATTCAGTTTTGCGAATATATACACTGGCGAAGGAAATAAATAGTTCTTTTTAAACTCTAAAAATCATTGCTTAAGAAATAAAAAATTCAAGTACAGATCAACAGTTCGCAGAAACTCAGCTTCGAAGATATTGCGTGTCCAAGACGCGAATTTCCCGATGTTGAAGACATTTTACTGAAGTTACTATCTCAAAAAATATCTTAGTGAGTGTTACTATGCTGATGAAGAATACGAAAGAAATTTAATCAACATTAAATTTAAGAGACGCTTTCTTTTCAATCGGGAGTCTTCATAAATTTAAATTACGACATGGAATTTTGCATCAAGTCGTGAGTTTAATATCAAACGATGCTTGATTTGTTAAAGCATGTTTCAAAATGTTACCAAGAAAAATTAAACATCAACTAATGGACAGTTTTAACGTTCATAAAACTGGCCTCATCTATCACCTCATTCCTTTAAGAATCCTATCCTTTAAATAGAATCATCGTCATTGTGGCAATAAATGTAAAGATCCTATTAGTATCTTACTTTGTGTAGATGCTGATGCACCAGAAAATATAACTCTTTAGTCATAGGGAATTAACAGAAACAGAGATGTTTCAGAAACGTAAAATTTCTGCTATTAGGACCTCCTGCAAATGCTAAAGCAAGGGTCACCACTGATATTTTTACTTAGTGGCTGCAGGGTATGAAAAAAATTCGAAACAACAAAATCGTAAAGTTTGCTTTCCGTGGATCATGGCACCGTACATTTTTTTTTCAATATGTAGTGTATATTAAATAGCCGAAAATAGTAGCAGACGAGAAAAATTTAGTTTATAAACTTTTATAAATAATACATGGGTTTTAAGCGGTCCCTTGAAATACGTATAAACAGTACTTTGCATTATATATATACATGCGACTCGTGAAATTATTGGAGCCTTATATAATGCAGTATATGCGTATATACATATATATATATATATATATATATATATATATATATATATATATATAGCAAATGAAATTATATGTGTGATAATCAAAATAGAAGATATCATAAAAATCATTGGAAAGGATTCTGCAAAAATTATCCATAATAAAGTAAAAAATCAAACATGAAATACTATGAATATCTTATGGAATTTTCAGTGGAGCATCATAAGTATAATTCATAGTAAAGATATATTATTTCATGAAATATTGTCAGCAAATATATCATGAAAAATGACAATATTAAGCTGTTTATAACATATCAAAAACCAAAATAAGGTAAAAGGTACAAGGGTTCTAATAAATAAATTAACCATGATTCAAGAGCAATAGATAACAGACCATAAAGCAATAGACAGAAATCATCATAAAAACAAGGAATGCAAATGATTAAACAAGATTAAAAATACTTATCAAGAGCTGGTCCACTGCTCGTCATAAGAAAACATGAAACATCTGAGTCATGTTCTAGTCAGAATAGTAATAATAGAAAAGGAAACGTGTGGTGCTGCCATCTTCCATTTAATAAAAGAAGGTTAAGCTGAAACTGCAAACTCTCGTTTATCTAGTGCTGCCATCTATCATACAAAAGGTAAAACTAGAACTGCAAAGATATTTTTCTTAAAATACATTACAGACAATGTAGTTAATAATGTAAATAAAATTTAGATAGTTATGAAGATTGACCACTTCAACGGCTGCCCGGAGTTACGTTGGGGGATAATAACATTGTTTCCCTATCTATGAGGACATTGAAGTGGTTAAAAGAGAATATGTTAGAAAACAATATTTAGTCATGTTGAATGTATTAATGATGGAATGATAAATGATTGTGTTAAATGCATGAAACCCACTTTTTTGTAATAATTGTTGTAGTTTTTTTAACAGTTCCACCTCATCCATCCGTAATGGCATTTTAATTTTATATTTATTTTGGAGGGGATAAATTTAGATATGTTTTGTTTATTTTATATATAGATTTTTTTTTTCAGCAATCCATGCCGACCCTCTATAATATTGTTTTCCGATTTTATACTTTTTATACATATTGAATACCCAAACTGGTAAAAGTAGATGTATATATATATATATATACATATATTGAGTTGCAATTAAAGTCATGATACATCTGTGTAACAGATAGTTCTATCAAAGTTTTGTGTTCGATACCACAGTTACTAGCACACTTTTTCAACATCAATTGTAACAATATTTCGAGAGGGTTAACTTTTTAATACAGATTTCACAAAATGTTAAATCTATAAGTCACGGCTGTTCATTATCTTCCATTTGACTACAATAAAAAGTAATTCGGACGTCCAGCTTGTGCAAAGTTGCGGAAACTTTACGGGGAGATTGCGCTACAGAAGTATCAGTGCATTGATGGTTTGCTAAGTTTTGTGCTGGTGATAATAATCCGGATGGTGTACCTCAAACAGATAGGGAAATTGATTTTGATGCAGATAAAATAAATGTATCGTTGGAAACCCACACTCCAGGATTCGATCGACCGCAGAGACATTGCACATCAATCCTTTAAACGTTCACAACCACTTGTGAGTGACGAAAAAGTGATGCGTGATCAAGCTCGATATTTAGGTTCCTCATGAAATGAGAGAAGAACATTAGCCAGCGCGTGTCGACATCTGCGGTATACCCTTCTACCGTCAAAAAAAGTATCTTTTTTGAAGTGTTCATCGACTAAAGACATGATACATAGGCATTTTACAACAAATTTTTGGGTAAACGACCTTGGACTCGACGTTTACATAAGCTAAAAACTGATATGCAACAAATCCACTTACAAGTAAAGCTACTATAGTCTGTGGCGCCGAATTTGCTTTTTATAGCTCATTCGATTCGTCTCATCGAGGTAAGTAATTTGCTACGTCGCATATCGCCTATTGAGTTTTGTTAATGACAGGGGGTCGGGTCAAAGTTTAAAATTTCGTTCATTGAAAACCAGTTGCCGTCAAATAAATAAGATTTAAATTTATTTATGGTCCTTACACTGACATGCATTGATGATAGTCAATTTTTGACACATTGTTCATTCCGTTGTGAGTAACATTGTGAGTAAAAGAAAAATATTTCTCACAGCGAGCACAATGAGCAAAGGCTTCTTCAACTCACTTGACGACGCATTCAAAACAGATCTGCTTTTTTTCTGGAATTTTAAAACAGTAGTCTGTAGGGTTGACGAAGTTTTCTTCTCTATCAATGTATCCTCCTTTAGCAAATCCATACTTGAACATAGTAATGAACTTAACTGATACAAACTGATAATGTGTCAATGATTGAAGCTTTACGACGTTGTTCCTAGTCATGAGGGAAATATTTAATTCGTTGGCTAAAATGTAGTCTTGAATAAATTTTTACACATTCTTATAATAACAACAATGATATAACCGTATAGTAGTTATTGGCAATGTATGGCACTGTAAAAACAATTAGTAAACTTAAATCGCAGTTATTTCATTGAAGGCATCTGTTTTTCACTGAACGAAATTTTAAACTTTGACCCGGCCCCCTGTCATTATAAATACCCAATAGCCGATATGCGAGGTATAAAATTACTCGATGAGACGAGTCGAAATACTATAAAAAAAAAACAATGGCACTCCGAGAGTGCCGACAGAAGTGAAAACTTGAACAATTACGTGTGTATTTTTTGAATCGTCAGGAAGCGTTTTATTGTGCAGGAAATACTCTTAAATGAAGTGTTTTTTTTATTCATTATTATAAACTACTACTACAAAAATTATATTACAATTTCATTTAACGCGCTATTGTACATGAAAAATAATGCATATTATTTTATATACAAAAATTGCAATCTGTTGCTTAAAACGTAAATTTACAAATACATGAAATATGAAATTTAATTAATTGGTATTCTTTGAAATGAATACCATTGAAACTTATGAATTTTCATCCACAATTTCAACTCTCAATACATTCATCATTTCTTACATGAGATGTAGTTTCATATCTTTTGTAATAACATTTATCTGCAAAATAGGGTTCCCGCTTCTTATCACTCCAAAAATGATGACTTTTTTGCTGCCTGTCTTGTTTATGGTATTCATGAACATTATGCTTTGTTCTATCTTCATACTGCGCGTATTGTTTGCGGTATCTATAATTTTTATCAACAAACTTTTCTTTTCTATAAAATGATTTCACTTCATTTCGTATCGGTAACCACGTTTCTTAAAACTTTCGTGAAATATCTCATTATTTTCATTTTTTTTGTCTCTTTCTTTTCTCGTGCTCGTTAAATTATAATATTTTCCGTGTTTTGTTATTTCATTTTCATCTTTTGATTTGGTCTCGCGAGTTGAGTCACTTTTATCGGTTTTCACCGCGCTTGCTCAATTTATCTTGAAATTATTTCCTGAATTATTTTTATTTATAATACCAATCATTTCGTTTTCTGCACGTGAACTATTTCCTTTTGATACTTTCGCTTCATTGTATGAATTGGCAACATAATTTAATTTTTTATCGGAATCATTTACAACTTTAAGGCTACCTACTTGAAAAGTATTGCGCTCGCCAACAATTTTAATTCCCTTTTCATCTATCGCCAACATTAGTTTGCTGATTACGTCTTGCCCTATTACAATACCGTATGCGAGAGATTTTGAAACATAAAATTTCGTGAAACCCATCAACACGTATTTCATACACAAAATATCCAATTAGATTTACAGTTTCTCCGCCAATGTCAATGTTATATATATGATTACAGTGGCAACACTATTTTTATATAGACGATTTGGCAACAAGACCTTTCATTTTCTAAATTCGATATATCCGCTATGTTTTTTTTTGTATACGTTTGTTAATGCTGATTAAAGCCTGAATTGCAAAGGTTTAGTTTGTATTCATTTTTAAATCACATTACAATTTAATCAGCATTTGTATATTTAATACTTCTAAATACCTTACGATGGATCAACTCTTGAAACCTGAAAAGTTTGACGTCGATCCCACTTGTGTTGGCGCGGAGGCTAAATGGAAACACTGGAAACGAACTTTTTTCTAATTTTTTAAGCGAAGTTCAAAACATAACTGAGACAAACAAGTTCCCACTTCTATGTAATTACGTTTCTGCTAGTGTGTTCCTTCATATTAATGATGCCGTAAATTATGATGCTGCTATTGCCATTTTGGATTTTATCTATGTTACTAAACGAAATGAAATTTTTGCCAGACATTGCCTAGCCTCTAGAATACAAGAAAGTGGTGAGTCTGTTTCTGAATTCTTACAAACACTTAAGCAACTGTAACTTTAAAGCCGTGACGGCTGATCAATACAAGAGTGAGTACATTAGAGACTCGTTTATTCGAGGTTTAAGGAATCCTCGCATCAGAGAGCGTTTGCTGGAAAACTCCACTATTACCTTAGAAAATGCTTTCGATCAAGCTAGGGCACTGGAACTAGCTGAATCTCACTCAGCATCGTATATGAATACCTCACATACTATACCTGTGGCTGCCACAGAGCTTTCTGATGACATTGAAGATAAACATTCAGCTGCAGCTACTCGACTTCGATCTGGAAGGTGTTTCTTTTGTGGAAATGACCGACATGTAAGAAGCCTATGTCCTGCAAAAGAGGTACTCTGTACAAAATGTGGAAAAAAATGACACTATCAAAGAGTTTGCCAATCAAAACCACAGCGCGTCTCCCATAACTCTGCTGCATCAATTCACACCTTAGCTTCAGTGCCAACTTCACCTAGTTGTCTTCAAAAATCTGTTACCAAAGTCCTAATGAATGGGATAGAATTGAATGCACTTATTGACACTGGTAGTTCCCTTAGCTTTATAAACGAATGCTACGTTAAAAGATGTAACATAAAGATTAAACCATACTTAAACAAAATAACTATGGCTAATTCCTCTCTAAGCACAGATTTTAAAGGTTGCTGTGAAGTTAGTATGAATTTGGACAAACATATGTACAATGACATAAAAGTACTAATCATGAAAAATCTCTGTGCGGGCTTTCTTATTGGTCATGATATTCTGAAGAACCATTCACTCATTGAAATCCAGTTTAATGGCGAGAGACCACCTCTTAAAATATGCTCCCTAGCTGTTGCTCAGGTGCAACCAGTTTCACTGTTCGCTAACTTAACCCCTGACTGTAAACACTGTAAACCCGTAGCTACCAAATCTAGGCGGCAATCTGAGGAAGACCAAATATTTTTTGCTGCAGAAGTAAAGAAGTTGTTGGAAGAGGGGGTTATTGAACCCAGTAATTCACCTTGGCGAGCTCAGGCATTCGTAGTAAAAGGAAAGCATCACAAACTACGTATGGTAATTGATTATTCTCAAACCATTAATCGTTTTACGATGCTTGATGCCTATCCTCTTCCGAAAATTGAAGAATTAATCTAAAAAATATCGAGATATGAAATATTCAGTACTATCGATTTGAGAAGTGCATACCATCAACTTCCTATTAGTGACGCTGAAAAACATTATACTGCCTTCGAAGCGGATGGTAAATTATATCATTTCCTCCGTGTACCTTTTGGGGTCACCAATGGTGTTCTTCTTTCCAGAGAGCAATTGACTAGATCATTCACGGCGAAGGCCTAGAGGGTACATATCCTTATCTGGATCATGTAACTGTCTGTGGAAAAAGCCCTGATGAACATGATCGAAACTTAAAAAATTTTTTAGCAATTGCCAAGAAATACAACCTAACACTAAATGAACAAAAATGTCAGTTTTCTACTAAGTCTGTTAAGCTATTAGGATATACCATAACAAACAAGACTATCAAGCCTGATCCAGACAGGCTTGCTCCTTTGATAAACTTGCCTATACCTAACAATACGGCATCTCTCCGAAGAGCACTAGGAATGTTTGCCCACTACTGCCGTTGGATACCAACATTCTCCAAGAAAATACGTCCATTATTATCAAATCATCAATTCCCTCTTTCAGAGGAGGCTGTAAATTCATTTAAGAATTTAAAGTCAGATATAGCCAAAGCTTCATTAGCCGCTATAGACGATACCGTACCATTCAGAGTTGAGACTGATGCGTCTAAGTGTGCGATAGGAGCAACTCTCAGTCAAGCGGGACGACCCATAGCATTCTTCTCTAGAACATTAAACAAGTCAGAACTTAATCATTCAGCTGTCGAGAAAGAAGCATATGCAATCGTGGAATCTCTACGTTCCTGGCGACATTATCTGATTGGTAGACCTTTTGAGGTGTTCACGGACAAAAGGTCTGTCTCATTTATGTTTGACAAACATCATTCTAGCAAAATCAAGAACGAAAAGATCATGCGTTGGAAACTGGAGTTGTCATGCTTCAAGTTTAATATCATCTACCGCCCTGGAAGCAAGAATGCTAATGCAGATACATTTTCAAGAATAACTGCAACAATTATTCCAGAAGTGAATTTAAAACAGCTGCATGAGGACTTATGTCATCCTGGTATTGTTAGAATGCATCATTGGATTGGATCCAAAAACTTGCCTTTTTCCCTGGAAGATTTTAAAGGTCTCATAAATTCCTGCCCTATCTGCTGTGAAGTAAAACCCAGATTCTTTAAAAATCAAGGGAAATTGATAAAAGCAACTTCCCCGTTCGACAGATTGAATGTTGATTTTAAGGGCCCATTGCCATCAAATTCCAGAAATCACTTCCTCCTCACTATACTTGATGAGTACTCGAGGTTTCCTTTTGCAATTCCTTTCCCTGATGTTTCTTCAACTGCAGTGATTGCGCATTTAAGTAATATTTTCTCCATATTTGGTATGCCAGCATACATACATTCTGACAAAGGACTCTCTTTCATGTCCAAAGAGTTAAAAATGTTTTTAACATCACTTGGTGTGACAACTAGTCGTACCACTGCCTATAATCCACGAGGTAATGGACAGGTCGAACGCTATAATGGGACCATATGGAAAATAATTCTGTTGGCATTGAAAACTAAAAACCAGAAGATTGAACTGTGGGAAGAGGTTCTACAATCAGCGCTACATTCTGTTCTTCTCTTTTATGCATGACAACTAATATACCTCCACATGAACGCATGTTCTCTCATCCTAGAAGGTCGCATAATGGGAGTTCAATATCTACTTGGCTTACTCAATCAGGTTCAGTGTTGATGAAAAACCATTCACGCGCTAATAAATATGAGCCCCTCGTTCAAGAAGTTGAACTTCTGGAAGCTAATCCAGAATACGCTTATGTAAGGTTACCAGATGGACGTGAGACTAGCGTGTCCATATGACATTTAACTCCAAGAGGGGAAATCGTCGAACCTACCTATGAGAGTAATGATGAGATGGAGTCGCTTGTTAACCGGACCAGTGAAGATTTTGATGGTCATTTGAAACAATCAACAGAGAGTCGGGATGGAACTGAAAAGAATCCTAAAGATTGTGCATTGCCTGATGAAAGTGTCTGTCCTGATCTACCAGAACAGAAAACTAGTGATGGACAACAGCGTCCCAGACGACTCAAACGTAAACCTGCCTATCTGTTGAAGTATGTTGAAAACTAACTTTTCGTGGGGGTGAATGTTATATATATGATTACAGTGGCAACACTATTTTTATATAGACGATTTGGCAACAAGACCTTTCATTTTCTAAATTCGATATATCCGCTATGTTGTGTTTGTATACGTTTGTTAATGCTGATTAAAGCCTGAATTACAAAGGTTTAGTTTGTATTCATTTTTAAATCACATTACAGTCAGTTAATAAGATATCAACAGAAGACAAATTTGGTGACCAAATATTGACATAACATTCGTAACTGAATAAAGAAATATCGCTGCCTGTATCAAACAATATATTTGCTTCTTTGCCTTTGATATTAATTATTTTACCCATGCCATTAGGTTTAGACTTATTTATGATTCGAATTGTAGCAATGTTAGCTTTTTCCTGTACATCTGCATTAGAATTGTGATTTTGGCGATTATAATTTCGATAGTTTTCGGTAGAGTCTTGACTGAACTCATTAGTTTGACCGTTATTGCTATTATTACACTGAGACGCTATGAAGCCTTAAGAGTTACATCTAAAACACCTAATTAGAGATTTATTTCTTTTGTTTTGGTATTGGGTATGAAAGAAAGATTGTGAACTTTCATTTTTACTTACTTCGGGTTTTCTATCTTCAGAGTGGTGCGAAATTCTATTCATGGTTTTAACATTACGTCTCGCCGCATCATAATCGCCTAATTTACTTACTAATACGTCTACATTTTTAATTTTTGGAAGATCATCAATAAAATGTTCGGTACTTTTTGGTTAGCCGGGCGCCAGTGATATATGTACATATATAAATATATATGTATATACATATATATATATATATATATATATATATATATATATATATATATATATATATATATATAAAACTTTAAGTAAAATTTAACCATTGAAACATAAGAAACTGACCACATACACTGAAATCCCGATACCATATATATATTCATACATATATGTATATATATATATATGTATATATACATATGTGTATATATATATATATATGTATGTATATATATATATGTATATATGTATGTAGATAAATGTGTATATGTACATGTGTGTATATATATATTATGTGTGTATATATACATATGTGTGTATATATATCACTGGCACCCGGCTAACCGAAAAGTACCAAATGTTCTTTCATTTCTATAGGTAACCTTTTCTTAATTTGATCTACTACTATTAATTCTTTTAAGGATTCAAAATCAGATACTTTAAGATCGCTAATCCATTTTTCCAAATAATTTCTTAATTCAAATGCTAAATCGCGCCAAGTGGCTGAAGATTCTTTTTTATGTAACATTAATTTCTGCCTAAATTCTTCTGGCGTCATTTTGAAGCGTTTACGAAGTAAATCTTTTACATAATCGTAATTGTTCGCCAATGTTTCTGGCTCTTTATCTGTAATATTGGCGATTTCTAACGGAATTAAACTTAACAAATGTGTGACCCAATTTTCTTTAATTATATTCATTCGAGAAATTTGTCTTTCAAATAATGCTAAATAGAGACTAATATCACTTTTGCTGTCAAAGTGAGATATTAATTTAAGCAAATCTGGTTGTTTACCTGAACCAGGTATTGCAGAATCGTCGCCAAGTATACAGAGGTGTCGGTAACAGTGTCGCGAGTTCAATGGTTTTTTTCCCTTCTCAAAAAATGCCCCAGCTATTGCAGAATCGTCGCCAAATATACAGAGGTGTCGGTAACAGTGTCGCGAGTTCAATGGGTTTTTCCCATCTCAAAAAATGCCCAACGCGCCTAAAGAAGTTTTCACTTCAAAAATCGAAATTCGCCGCCACAGAATATATTACCTTTACTTGTTAGTCTAGAATTTTTAGAATATCAAGAAACCAAATCATCAATTCAAAAAATGCACTGTCAGCAATAGGATAATTTCAACGCAGCAATCATCAGAAACATCCAGACCTTGGAGATTGGATGGTATGTGTTGCCACATACAGACTGTTCTTCAGATATTTGAAAAATCAGACTTACGTTAAAGTTGACGAGTTAGACTTCCGTGAAATCTGTAGCGTCAGACTATTTTTTACAACCTCTTGTACGGTATAATGTTCTGTTCAGACAGACTATGAAATAGCATATTTTACACTTTTCCACCTCAAAAGTTCAATCCTTCCAGGACTGCTTAATTCAGCAGCTCAACGAAAGTTGAAAGATATTTATTGAACAGTATGGTCAGAGTCTCATCGAGTGATCTGTTTTTTATTGATTTTTCGAACATTAAACAAAAATATATTGACTTTTCAGACACCCCGATATATATATATATATATATATACATACAGGGTGACTCAAAGACATTGACCTCGGGTTTTATTCATTTAATATTGATCATAGACATACATTATAAATTACAAAGTTACGCAAAAAAAGGCGCAGAATTTTATGAAATCGATTAAAATTTTCAGGGGATTAAATTTGAAGAAATTCAACATTTAAATTTTTATACGGCCGCCGTACAAACAAATTCTCAGTAATAAAATGTGCGCCATACACTAATAAGGTCATATACAAAGTTTCAGAATTTTATCATAAAATGTCGCAGAGAAATGTTTAAACAAAATTCGTGAAGGGTTAATTATAAATTACAATGTAAAGGTTTAGAGCTAGAGTGCAGATGGTGTGTTCAAGGCAAGAACCAACAGATTATCAATGTTGTCTATATTTTGAAATTGGGTTCTTAATCAGGTAGATTCAAATCACTCTTTCCTGAAAAACATAATTTGGACTAACAAATGCTGTTTTAAACAAGATGGATGCATAAATCGGCCCTCTAAAGGCCGCGGGTCACTCATGGTTCGTCCGCATACTGCAAACAGTTTATCGAGTACTGCAACACAATTCCCTGAGCTACAGGGGTTATCTGGCTACACAGATATAAAATATGTGTCTAACGTATCAAACTGAAATCATTTCGTAAAGAAAAAGTCCTCATTTTCAGCGAAAGGGAAACAATTTCTTAGAATTCTCGAAATATTAAAAAATTATTGCACGAATCCCGAATAAACATTATTGAAAAGTATAAAATTTACTAATTTCAGCTAAATTATTGAATTTGGATTATTTCTGAGAGTGGCTCGAAATCGTTTCAGAAAATGAAATATTGGGGAATTACGCAAATTACTCTGTTTAAGAAAACAAACTAATTAAATAATCTAATTAACGAGAGATTTGATTAATTTCAGAACCACGCGCTTTCGTACGTGTCTTCGTCCAACCGAAACGACATTTGAACACTTCTACGTGCCTTAAAACGCCAACAAACAAACAAATTGGTACACACAGACAACATCCTTCATTTATAAGTATAGATTTCATAATTTGTATTACTAAGTCTTTTTTTATCTGATTATTTCTAATATTTTTCCAGTAATTTACTACTTTTCTAAGTAATTTCATTTATTTTCTTGAATTAGTAAAAAAACAAAATTCTAAGATAATTTTGTATTAATTTTCTGATGGTAATTATTGGTGATGTTTTTGCGAATAAATATATGTTACTAAATTATAATAAAATAAAAAAATGAAAATAATTTTTTTGAAATCTCATCCAAACAAAACTGCAGGATTTTACAATATAAAAATAAAAAAAATATATTTTCAACTTTTTAATTAGGTATAAAATATTTCATTATGTTATAAAAATAAATGATTTTTGATATGCATTTTATTTTAGATTTTTTAAAAGGTTTACATTATGTTATTTATGGAAAAAAATACTTTTTAATATTTTATAAATTTGTACTGAATTTAAAAAAGATTATAATTAAATTTATGATTGAAAAAAATAGTTTAATTATACTTTACTTAAATAAAGTTTGTAATTCCTTAAAATAATAGAAGTGCGGATTGGTATTACAGTATTAGAAACAAATACGATTAATATTTTCTTTTTATTGCAAAAAAAAATTGTTAGAAGGGAGAAATTTTTGTAATCAAAGAATAGTTTAAATAATTAATAAATGTAATTAAATACATAGGGGATAAAAAGTATGATTTTTAAATGAATTTCGAAATATTAAATTAAATTAGATTAAAAAATCCTGAAAAATAATCGAAATTAAATATGTAAATTACTATTGAAAAAATATTCTTCATTTCATAGAGTAAAAGTTTTGCTTGGAGATATGTGCTATTATAATGATTTTTTATTAATTAAAAAACACATCACTATTACAAATTGACTTTATTTAAAAATTATTTAAAATTACACAAGTTAAAAAATAAGAAAACTAATAAGAAGGATATGAAGTAATGACGCATGATGTCGAAGAACAATCTGGTATAAGAGGTGATTTACGGATATAGAAATTAGATGTTTGGGGATAAGATGTAATGTAATGAATGCAATTCTCTAAAACATAACACACATACAGAGGAGAAGCTGAATTATTTATTTTGAATAGATATGATTGGAATTTGCCATGATTGGTGAAAAAAAGAGATAGATTTTGCATTGTCAGAGACACTGTCAGAGAAGAGACACTGTTATAACTTTTGGAAAGAAAATATGTGTATAAGAACCAGTTAAGCATGTTTTCTAGAAAAAAAATGACTTTTTATCCCCGTTCGCCTTAAATACCTTTTGCCACAATATGTCGTATAGCGATTCCAATCCCGCAATCCAGTGTTAAATAAAAATCTAACATTATTCTCTAATAGATATTTTACGATGCAAAGTCATTAAGTAAGTCACAAAAGATAATTAAATAAAAACATACAATGATATTCACTTCAAAACTATTTTTATTTCTCAACATATTCTCCACCACTATTTATTTACTTACATCACTGTTTTATCAGTGCCCCAACACCAGCTTCATAACATTCTTTGGTTTGCTGTCTCAGCTACAGACGTAATCTTGCTTCCAAGATGTTTTTTTAATGGACTAAACAGATGAACATCGCTTGGGGCTAAGTCGAAGCTGTATGGTGGATGTTGAAGAAGTTCCAAGATGATGTTCACAGATGATGAAAAGGTTCAAATTGAAGTCCTAATGTAGCTGAGATAGCAACCCAAAGAATGTTATGCAGCTGGTGTTGGGGCGCTGATAAAAAGGTGATGTAAGTGAATAAATAGTGGTGCAGAATATGTTGAGAAAAAAAAAGTTTTGACGTGAATATCATTGTAAGTTATTATTGAATTATCTTTTGTGACTTACTTAATGACTTTCTCTCGTAGCTATATTTAATAAGAGACTTTCGCTCACTAAATAAAGTAGATTACTATTCGATGATTTTGATATATTTTGTATCACTAAATTGGCAGCTTATTGAACAAATTGTTTTGACACAAGAAATTCAAAATATCTACCAGAATTTCGATTAGCAATCCTTGATTTATTTAATCACGGAAAGTCTGTCATTAAATAAGTTAAGATATTAATAGTATCTTTTTAGTAAGAAGAGGTGCCCAATATACCGCAGCTTGCGGAATAGCAATTTTCGTCACATGCCATATAAGTCATTTCGAGAAAAGAATTCTAACTCTGAAATTCTAACTACTAATTGGTCACTCTGCTAATACACATCGTAAAAAAAAAAACGGAAATCTTTATTAATATACGAAATTATGTTATAATTAGGTACAAAAAATATACAATACCTTCATCCGAATTACCGATGATTTCAAAAAACGCTCTTTACATTATGAAAATTTCTAAAACAAATTTACTTTCAAGATTTAAAGAAGCATTTATAAAAATATAAAAAGAAACCTGCCCAAGTAAACTGAGGGCACTGAGCTCACAGGCTATTCACACTCATTGTATATTGTACTCTTATTTCAAAGAATTTGAAATATGCCCTCGAAAAATAAAGAAATCAACAATATATTAAGGGGGGGGGTCATACCCCTGTTATCCCCTCATAGTTAACTAATGAACTCCTTAAACTAATCAGGGAAGTGTCTAATTACAATGAACATACATACAAAATTTGAAGAAAATCGGATAATTCTGCATGAAAAACTCATATATCTAAATTAAGGGGGGATTAGCCCCCGTTTCCCCCCTTTATACTTAACCAATGAACCCCCAAAACTTTTCAGAGAAGCGCATTATCACAATGAACCTATATACAAAATTTGAAGAAAATCGGATAATTCTGCATGAAAAACCCATTTATCTAAATTAGGGGGGGGGGATTACCCCCTTTCACCCTTTATACTTAACCAATGAACCCCCAAAACTATTGACAGAAGCACATTATCAAAATGAACCTATATACAAAATTTGAAGAAAATCGGATAATTCTGCATGAAAAACTCATTTATCTAAATTAAGGGGGGGATTAGCCCCCCTTTCCCCCTTTGTACTTAACCAAAGAACCCCTAATACTTTTCAGAGAAGCGCATTATCACAATGAACCTATATACAAAATTTGAAGAAAATTGGATAATTCTGCATGAAAAACCCATTTATCTAAATTAGGGGTTATCCCTTTCTTTCCCCCTTTATACTTAACCAATGAACCCCAAAACTATTGACAGAAGCGCATTATCAAAATGAACCTATATACAAAATTTAAAGAAAATGGGATAATTCTGCATGAAAAATCCATTTATCTAAATTAAGGGGGAATTAGCCCCCTCTTTCCCCCTTTATACTTAACCAACAAACCCCCAAAACTATTCAGAGAAGCGCATTATCACAATGAACCTATATACAAAATTTGAAGAAAGTCGGATAATTCTGCATGAAAAACTCATTTATCAAAATTAGGGGGGTTATCCCCCCTTTCCCCCTTTATACTTAACAAATGAACCCCTAAAACTATTGACAGAAGCGCATTATCAAAGTGAACCTATATACAAAATTTGAAGAAAATCGGATAATTCTGCATGAAAAACCCACTTATCTAAATTAGGGGGGTTATCCCTTTCTTTCCCCCTTTATACTTAACCAATGAACCCCAAAACTATTGACAGAAGCGCAGTATCAAAATGAACCTATATACAAAATTTAAAGAAAATGGGATAATTCTGCATGAAAAACCCATTTATCTAAATTAAGGGGGATTAGCCCCCTCTTTCCCCCTTTATACTTAACCCATAAACCCCAAAACTATTCAGAGAAGCGAATTATTACAAAGAACCTATATACAAAATTTGAAGAAAATCGGATCATTCTGCATGAAAAACTCATTTATCCAAATTAGGGGGATTACCCCTCCCCCTTTACCCCTTTATACTTAACCAATGAACCCTCAAAGCTATTGACAGAAGCACATTATCAAAATGAACCTATATACAAAATTTGAAGAAAATCGGATAATTCTGCATGAAAAACTCATTTATCTAAATTAGGGGGGTATCCTCCTTTCCCCGTTTATACTTAACCAATGAACCCCCAAAACTATTGACAGAAGCACATTATCAAAATAAACCTATATACAAAATTTGAAGAAAATGGGATAATTCTGCATGAAAAACCCATTTATCTAAATTAAGAGGGGATTAGCCCCCCTTTCCCCCTTTATACTTAACCAATAAACCCCCAAAACTATTCAGAGAAGCGCATTATCACAATGAACCTATATATTACAAAATTTGAAGAAAATCGGATAATTCTGCAGGAAAAACTCATTTATCTAAATTAGGGTGGTATCCCCCCTTTCCCCCTTTATACTTAACCAATGAACCCCCAAAACTATTGACAGAAGCACATTATCAAAATGAACCTATATACAAAAGTTGAAGAAAATGGGATAATTCTGCATGAAAAACCCATTTATCTAAATTATGGGGGGTTAGCCCCCCGTTTCCCCCCTTTATGCTTAACCAATGAACCTCCAAAACTAATCAGGGAAGCGCCTTATCACAAGGAACCTATAAACAAAATTTAAAGTAAAACGGTTAGTTCTATCAAGAGTTTTTGCGTTACGTACATACATACATACATACATACATACGTACGTAACCGGCGGGCACATAAGCTCTCAGGCTTTGATAGCCTGTGAGCTAAAAAAGTAACATTTGCTATTACTTGTTTTCAGGGAAATTTCCGAGTAATTTTTCATACTGTATTAATCAGTTTTTTCCCAACTGGAATATCGGTTTTTAGGATGTTTTCAATTCTCAATTAACACTTTTAGCTGCGTAACAGAATTTATATATGCGTGAGTAACAAAACAACATTAATTTTAATTTTAATATTATTGTTAATGATACTTTTCATGTTTGTCTGTAAAACATGTTTAATGAATATGAAAATAAATAATTGATAACTGATAGCATCCGAAAAGTCTATATTACATATGGAGAAAACTGATTAATTCATTATAATAAAAAGGAAAACTGCCCAGTTAAACTGAGGGCATTGAGCTCACAGGATATTCACACTAATTGTATATTATACTCTTATTTCAAAGAATTTGAAATATGCCCCTCGAAAAATAAAGAAATCAACAGTATTTTAAGGGGCGGTGTCATCCCAAGGTTTCCCCCCTCATAGTTGACTAATAAACCCCTTAAACTAATCAGGGAAGTCTCTAATTACAATGAATATACATATAAAATTTGAAGAAAATCGGATAATTCTGCATGAAAAACCCATTTATCTAAATTAACGGGGGATTAGCCCCCTCTTTCCCCCTTTATACTTATCTAATGAACCCCCAAAACTATTCAGAGAAGCGCATTATCACAATGAACCTATATACAAAATTTGAAGAAAGTCGGATAATTCTGCATGAAAAACTCATTTATCAAAATTAGGGGGGTTATCCCCCTTTCCCCCTTTATACTTAACCAATGAACCCCTAAAACTATTGACAGAAGCGCATTATCAAAGTGAACCTATATAAAAAATTTGAAGAAAATCGGATAATTCTGCATGAAAAAACCATTTATCTAAATTAAGGGGGAATTAGCCCCTCTTTCCACCTTTATACTCAACCAATGAACCCCCAAAACTATTCAGATAAGCGCATTATCACAATGAACCTATATACAAAATTTGAAGAAAATCGGATGATTCTGCATGAAAAACTCATTTATCAAACTTACGGGGGTTATCCCCCTTTCCCCCTTTATACTTAACCAATGAACCCCTAAAACTATTGACAGAAGCGCATTATCAAAGTGAACCTATATAAAAAATTTGAAGAAAATCGGATAATTCTGCATGAAAAACCCATTTATCTAAATTAAGGGGGGATTAGCCCGCCCCCTTTCCCCCTTTATACTTAAACAATGAACCCCCAAAACTATTCAGAGAAGCGCATCATCAAAATGAACCTATATACAAAATTTGAAGAAAATCGGATAATTCTGCATGGAAAATTCATTTATCTAAATTGGGGGGTATCCCCCCTTTCCGCCTTTATACTTAACCAATGAACCCCCAAATATGTTGACAGAAGGGCATTATCAAAATGAACCTATATACAAAGTTGGAAGAAAATGGGATAATTCTGCATGAAAAACCCATTTATCTAAATTATGGGGTGTCAGTCCCCCGTTTCCCCCCTTTATGCTTAACCAATGAACCTCCAAAATTTATCAGGGAAGCGCCTTATCACAAGGAACCTATAAACAAAATTTAAAGTAAAACGGTTAGTTCTATCAAGAGTTTTATCGCATTACGTACATACATACATACATACATACGTACGTACGTACATACAGAACCGGCGGGCACATAAGCTCTCAGGCTTTGATAGCCTGTGAGCTAAAAACTACTCGGTAAAATGTGTTTTTTATAAATGCTTCATTAAAACTTGAAAATATATTGGTTGCTGAGGTTTCTAAAGATAAACAATGTTTTTCGAAAACGTGTGTAACTCGGAAGATGTTATTGTATGTTTTCGTACGTGGTTATATTATATTTTCGTGCATTAAGAAACATTTGACATTTTTGCTGTGCACTTTTCTTTCGAATTACACAATATAGTATTGTTTAAAATATGTCTTTAAAAAAGAAATCATGCATTTTTGTGTCATATTATGCCGAAATACTAAACAAATCAACGTTTGAAGTCCGCATATTAGCCAACAGGGTCTAATTTATCCTGATTAGAACGCCTTTTTCGTGATTTAAACATTTGAGGTTATTAGTTTCACTAAATTAAAACCAGTGTTGGGCAAGCTCACTAAAAAAAAAATTAACTAACTCAAACTCAAATTCTCAAAAATGAGTCAAGTTCAAACACAAATTCAAAATTTATAAAACGAACTCGCTCAAACTGAAACTCATTTTTAAAGAAGAGCGAACTTACTAAGAAACTTACTTTTTAAAGAAAAAATATAAATAAATAAGGAAAAGTCAATTATCAGAAAAAAGGAAAAAAAAATATTTTGTATAATTTTACGAATTTATCATAGTGATGTCAAAATCTCTTTAGTTAATTTACTTTGGAACAACTCTTAAACTAGTTAGGTGTAATTAAAATCTTGTAATTAGTATAATTAATTTCTGCCAATTTATATTAAATTTTTAAATACATGCGTGGTTTTTGCATTCAATTGTTAGTGTAATTTTCTGTTCGAAATATGACTTATCTTTAAGAACATTACAGTGTATCTTTTTATTGATTTATTTTTTAATTTAAGAGTATTGGTCAGTGACATCTCAAATTTCCTTCGGTAATGTTAAATCAATTGTTGTCAAATACATTCTAATATTTAAAATAACTTTTCAGAAAATAATTATTTTTGCCTTCCTTTTTTCTGTGTACATTTTTTAAAGGACATCGCTTTTATTTTTTTAGTTTACAAAATATTTCTTAAATATATGCTTAATTTTATTTGAAGTGTTAAGATCTTATTCACACATTGCTAACTTTTAGCGCATAAAATATGATATTAAGCATATATTTCAGAGAACGCATAACGACTGAAAATGAACTTTCAGAAATAACCACCCATACACATGGAACTATAAATAATTCTTAGTTCCATGCCCATACACGACAGTGTATTCTGTTCTTTGCATATCGAAGTATATGAATTTATTTATAATCTACAAGCATACATTAGTGTACTAAATAACTAAATATAGTTCAGCTGGAAAATGTATAACTCAATTAAAAAACACACTTAAGCTCCCGTTGTCTCACGTGAAAGCACCCGCTTGCTACTGTTAATCCTATGGGACAAATATTTTATAATGTCTCGTTTGCATTTAAATATCTTTAAACGATATTTTTTGCATTGGGTAGCTGAGATCAATCTCTATAACCCCCATTTTTTAATTTTTCCAATTTGCGTGCAAAGTTTTTTTTTTCTTTCTTTTATGAGGATACTTTTCCTACTGATCTTTTTCTGAAAATGAATGTATCCTCTATAACAAAAAAAAAAAAAAAAAAAAAAAAAAACCCTGCTAACAAAATCGAAAATTTAAAAAACGTCGGTTGTAAAGATTGGCCTCAGCAATCCAATTAAAAAAAATCGTTTAAAATTTTTGAAATAAAAATGAGATATTATATTAATGAGATAAAATAACCGTCTCATAGGATTAACATTAGCAAGCGGATGCTTTTGCTTGAGTGAACGGGATCCTTAACCAATTCAATCTTTCACTCATAGAGAGTACTGCAACTGAATTCTTTTGTGGGAGTCTGTAAATAATTGATAAACACTTTGCACTCCATATTCAACAGAAATATGTTGTTGTGCACCTCAGAAATTCATATCAATTATGCTTCAAATAGTATAAAATCATTAAAATTCACTACAAACGATTTTCCCCATATAGGTCATAATGTAACGGATTTTTTTTTGTCCCTGTAAAGGAACAAAAATTCTACACATACTACACATACTGCACATACTACACACAT
The DNA here is from genome assembly GCA_963931845.1 of Maratus michaelseni. Lineage (NCBI taxonomy): Eukaryota > Metazoa > Arthropoda > Arachnida > Araneae > Salticidae > Maratus > Maratus michaelseni. Next base: position 403,824,047 of record OZ007592.1, read on the forward strand.
CTACAAAGCTGTTAGATATTTTATGAGGACACTTAAATTTTCCATGAAATTATGATTGTAATTTACTTTTTTTTATATTTAATTATTTATTTATTTAATTATTGTAAAATGTTCACTGAGTATTCTGATTTTATCTTCTTTACAATAACAAATGTATTTTAAATATTAAAAAGAATATATCCTATGAAACAATGCATAAAGTTTCAATTATCCAACAATGGAGCGTAATAGGAAAATAACAATATTGTCTTTATAACGAGCAAAAACAGTTTATAAAAGTAATCTTAAATGTTAAAAAACTGAGTTTACTTAAAGAATTTAAACTTGACACTTTCATATAATGGCTATTCTTGAATGAGTTATACTGGTATTATCGGGAATTATTGATAAATTTCATTTCTAGTAAATACAGAAATGTTTTCTTATACATCGCAAATTCTTCAATGTTAATATGAAATAATTGTTGCCCACTGTGTCATTGGTAATGATAAAATATTCCCTAATGTGATCGATTTTTTCGTCTGTACACAAGATAGTACAGATAATTAATGACTTGGTTTTAAGCTTCGATAAATTCGACAAACAGAAGTCAGCAAGTGAGAAAATTTAACTTTGTTTGCATTTTTCTTTCCTTCAAGCTACGAAATGCACTTTCTTCAAAGTTAACTACTTAATGGACATTTTTTCCACATTTTAAAACGCAATTCAAATTTCATCTTTTTAGAAAAATTGTTGAAATTAAAATATTTTTCTTGAGATGATTCCTAATTTATTTTAACTTTTTATAATATACCACTTGTAAAAATGTTAGAAAACAGAAATTACTTAATTATTATTGATTTAAAACTTGACACTTTAATATAATAACTGTTCTTCAATGAGTTATAAATGTAATATCGGGAATAATTATTCATAAATTTCATTTCTAGTAAATACAGAAATAGTTTCTTATCTATCGCAAATTCTCCAAATTTAACATGAAATAATTATTGGCAGCTGTGTTCAGTTAATAATGAGAAACTATTCCCTAATGAGTTTGATTTTTTTCGTCTGTACACAAGAAAGAACGGGTAATAATTAACAACTTAGTGTTGAGCTTCGATGAAATCGACAAACACAATTCAGCATGTGAGAAAATGTAACTTTGTTTGCACTTTTCGTCTCTTCAAGCTACGAAATACAGCTGCTTCAAAGTACTACTTAATAGAGTTTTTTTCTTATCTTTATAACGCAATTTAAATTTCGTCTTTATAGAAAAACTATTGAAATTTAGATTTTATTCTCAAGATTCGTAATTTATTTTAACCCATTACAATATGCCACCTGTAAAAATGTTAGAAAACAGAATTTACTTAACGTATTATTAATTTAAAATTTGACACTTTCATATAATAACTCTTCTTCAATAGAATACTGGAAAAATGGTAAATTTTTGATAAATTTCATTTCTAGCAAATGTAAAAATGTTTTGTTATGAATCGCAAATTCTTCAATTTTAACATGAAATAATTATTGACAACTGTGTTTCGTTAGTAATGAGAAAATATTCCCTAATGAGATCGATTTTTTTTCGTCTGTACACAAGAAGGAACAGATAATTAACGTCTAAGTTTTATGCTTGGATAAATTCGACAAACAGAAGTTAGCCTGTGAGAAAATTTAACTTTGTTTGCACTTTGTTTGGAAGTCTCTTCAAGCTTCGAAATGCAGTTTCTTCAAAGTTAGCCACTTAATGGACTTTTTTCTCAATTTTATATTTTATAATTTATTTTATTAGAATTTCATCTTTTTAGAAAAAAATATTGAAATCAACGATTTTTTCTTAAGATTTCTACTTTATTTTAACCTATTACAATATACCACTTGTAAAAATGTTAGATATCAGAATTTATTTAAAATATTATTAATTTAGAACTTGACACTTTCATATAATAACTCTTCTTCAATGCGTTATACTGGTAAAATCAGAAATTATTGATAAATTTCATTTCTAGCAAATGTAGAAATATTTTCTTATCTGTCGCAAATTCTTCCATTTTAACATCAAATAATTATTGACAATTGTGGTTAGTTAGTATTGAGAAAATATTCCCTAATGCGATCGATTTTTTTCGTCTGTACACAAGGAAGAGCAGATAATAATTGACGAATTGGTTTTAAGCCTCGATAAATTTGATAAACAGAAGGCAGCATGTGAGAAAATTTAATTTTGTTTGCACTTTTCCTCCCTTCACGCTATGAAATGCAGTTTCTTCAATGTTAACTATTTAATGGAATTTGTTTCTGAAATTTTTAACGCAATTGATATTTCATCTTTTTATAAACATCTATTAAAATTAATAATTTTTGCTTAAGATTTATAATTTAATTTAAACTACTATAATATACCATCTCTAAAAGGGTTTAAAAAATTATATTTGAAAATATTTAAAATGTATATATTTAAATTTATATATTTAAAATTTATATTCAAAATGTGTATATTTAAAAAATAATATATGGAATTATTACAAAATTTTATTTATAGAATATGAGAAATGTTTTCTTATATATAGCTAATTTTTCAATTTTATCATGAAATAATTATTGGCAACTATGTGTCGTTAGTAATTAGAAAATATTCCCTAATAAGATCATTTTTTTTCATTTGCACACAAGAAAGAACAGATAATAATTAATGACTTGATTTTAAGCTTCGATAAATTCTCAAACAGAAGTCAGCATGTAAAGAAATTTAACTTTTTTTGCAATTTCTTCCCTTCAAGCTACGAAATGCAGCTGTTTCAAAGAACTACTTCATGGTACTGCTACTTTTTTTCTCAATTTTATAACGTAATTAGAATTTAATCTTTTTAGAAAATTTATTGAAATTAATAATTTTTCTTAAACTTTCTAATTTATTTTAATATTTTATGATATACCACTTGTAAAAGAGTTTAAAAAAATTTTAGACCTTCGAAAACGCGAGAAAATATATAAAGTATCATATTGTTCTTAACATTATCTTAAATTAATTTCGGATTACAAACTTAGATCCATAAAATTAACAGTAATATTGAAAAAAAATATTCTCTTGATATACACTATGAACATAAAAATTCTTGCAATTCATTTGTTGAATGATTTAGTGATACTAAAAAAATGCAATCGTTCATCCCTCTAATACAGCAATTTATAATGATGTATACAACTTATGTTGTTCTGTATCTGTATGATAAATTTTATGAATGCCGGTAAAGCGCTACTAAAGTAATACATAAATTACAAAATTCAATAAACATAATCGCTCATGGAATTAAGTGTGCGGCATCTATGAAATCTAATTTGAAAACAATATAAACATCAGTCATTTAAGTAATTAAAAATATGAACAGGAATAGTCATTCAAGCTTAATATTGTTTTATTAAAATACGAAGCGAAAATAAATTAATTCATTCCATTATTCAGAGTTTAAAATTTCTGGAAGCTTATATCAGTTCATGTTTATCATATATATCAAGATTGTAAACATTAAGGAAGCAAGGGATACTTTTTTTAAAATCTGGAATAAATTTGAAGAGTTTTTAAATATTTATATCTGAAATTTTGGTAAATATTCGTATTCCACATAAATTCCCAAGTGTTCGGAGAGTTTATAAGTTCCCAACATATAATTAAAAATAAAAATAGTTTTCTTAAAAAAACACTGTCACACTACAACTAGGACACGGCAAAGTCATATGTTAATTAAAAACAAGTACAGGGTTATTCTAAATGATGGACCCATTTTCAAATAAAAAATGTATTTATTAAAGTACAAATCCAAAATGAACAATCTTTATACCAATGAAAAGAGGAAGTTTCAAAGTTTTTTAAGACATTATAAATGTTCAATGTGTCCACCGTTTGCTGCACGGCAAACATCTACGCGATAGCCAAACTCGTCACACACACGGAAAAGCGTATCTGCTGTTACTGAGTGCACGGCATGTACGTCCTGTGTACGTCCCGCCGCTACCAACAACTCTGAATGATCTGCGGGAGCGTATCACTGCTGCCGTGCACTCAGTAACAGCAGATACGCTTTCTCGTGTGGGACGAGTTTAGCTATCGCGTAGATGTTTGCCGTGCAGCAAACGGTGGACACATTAAACATTTATAATGTCTTAAAAAACTTTGAAACTTCCTATTTTCATTGGTATAAAGATTGTTCATTTTGGATTTGTACATTAAGAAATACAATTTTTTGAAAATGGGTCCATCATTTAGAATAACCCTGTACATTTATACAGCCAAATAAATTATAAAGTTAAAAAGCACAAATATCTATTGAAAACAATATTATAAGTTTCGGACTTTTCCAGAATATTACTAGTGTTTTGAGAGCCGATCAAATATTCTAACAAGATTAACCCTTTGCGATTCACCAACTCCGATTTAAAAATTTCTACACTCTAAAAACGACGTTTTCAAAACTGAGCAAAACATACTGAAATCTGAGTAAGTCGCATAGTCAAAATGTGTCAATATGTCAAATAATCAAAATCAATCAAGTTTGAAACATGTATATACTCATTTCTGAAAACATGCGCACACTCAAGAATAAAACATTATGTGCTCATATTTGAGTAAGTCGTCCATGTTTCAAAAATGAGTATGAACTGACTTCTATGTGCTCATTTTTGAGTATTTCCATGTTTCAAAAATGAGTTTGAACTGATTCTAATTATTTTTGAGTATGTCCATGTTTCAAAAATGAGTATGAACTGACCTCTATTCGCTCAGTTTTGAGTATGTCCATATCTCAATATTCTGAGTATTTATGGTATTTCAGAATAGAAAGCATTGGATCATCGTCATATTTATTTGAAAAAAAAAAGTATCATAACAAAATGAAAACATCGATTTACTCAGATTTGAAAGTCTCGTTTTTCTCAGTGTACTCAGATGTTAGAATGCACTATTTTTATCATGTAAAAAAATAATTTAAAAGTTCAGAACATAAAAATAAAAAATATATATTTACTAAACGGTACTTTTTTAATGTCCACTATACACAGAAAATTACATATTTCTCATAAATATTTTCAATTTTCTAATATAAAATTGTAAAGTATACGAATTTTCCTTCGTAAAAACATATATTTGCTGGATGTCTCAATGCTTTTTTAATTTACTAAATTCACGAAGCTCATTTTAGCAATGCGATGTGAAACTACTCAAATGATAAACAAAATTTTGGCTTTAAAACTAACTCACTATCGCCGTATGTTGAGAATTATATGAACAATTTATGTTAACAGCTGTTCTGGAAGATAACAGCAATAAATAAAATCGTCTTTTAACTCACTGTATAAGTAACATTGAATTCTGGGTATGTTGCAGATATGCAACACAGTGATACAAAGGGTTAAGACGTAATTGAACGTGGTAAAATGTAAATACAAAATGAATTCTATAATGAACGAATACATGATCCTAGCGAAATGGCGAAAATTCATTTATAAAATAAAATAAGCCTGAGAAAACGGAAATATAATAAAATCGGAGTGTTTATCTAGTAATTTGTTATTTCAGCCTAGCAAGATTTACTTTTTAATGAATAAAATGTATTTATTTAGACTTAGACCCTTTCCCCCCTAAATTATCCTAGTTAAAATAGTAAGATTAAAATCATACATTTTAGGTAAATCTATAAAGTTTGTATAATATTCTCTGTCTGGTCAATTATGTTACATCTCGGAGTATTGACGTATATTTTACAAATGTTCATTTTAGTTAGTCTTATGTATGAATCCACTATTTGAAAGTCACCAATTTTCGTTAAATTATAACTGCTTCAGTTAAATTATTGATTATTCGTGCATTAAGCTTTGTAGATAAAATGTCATGTCATAAATAATGACATGCATCAACAGTTGTACAAGTTAGCTAAATCATTGGATAATGAATTTGTTTACTTTTTAGAGGCCTATCAAGTTTTTCTAACTAATTCTTATTGTTAATTATATGCATAAACGTAACAAGAACGAAAAATTAGGAGTCAAGCATAGGTTATGCAACACTTTCCAACATTTACAAAATATTTTTACAAATCTTTAAAGTTTACTAAGGTGAAAGATGCTATCTAAGTAAACAATTTGGAAAACGCATAACATATTACAAACCCCGATTTCAGGAATTATCAACAATATACAGAAAAATATCCGAACTCTTTTGTGCAGCACTGTATATGGATATAAAGATTTGTATAGATACTACATACAAAACTAAATTTTAATACAATTAGGAAACAAGTGGCACAGTTTAAAATTCCCTTTCTGGAATTTCCGTCAATAAACGGAAATATACCTGCCCTCTATATGATCTATAGAATTTATACATACCAAGTAATAGGCAAACAAAAACGAAAAATCATGCGTCAAACATAGATTATGTAGCACTTTCCAACGCTTCCAAAATAATTTTACTAAACATACCGTTTAATAAGCTAAAATATAACATCTAAGCTAACAATTTTGAAAACGCATAGCATATTTAAAAAAATAATTTCAGGAATTTCCAACAGATACAATGTTCGGAAAAATATCCGAATACTTTTATTCAGCCCTGTATATGATCTATAGATTTGTATATATACTATATAGGATGGTAAATTTTACTTTACTTAGGAAACGCGTAGCACAGTTTAAAATTATCCTTCTGGAGTTTCTGTCAATAAACGGAAATGTGTTCGCGAACTTTTGTGCTGCCCTGTATAGGATCTACAGAATTTATACACACCACATAATAGACAAAAAGCGAGTTAAAATTAAAATCACGTTCAGTAGCTTAAAACGCACTTCCAGGAATTATTGTTAACAGACAGTAGAGAGTTCTTTTGCGTGTTCCTGTAAATGAACGATGACTGCTATACACACACTATTCTGTAGTAAGCCTCTTGTAATGCACCTTAGTAATATATATAAATTTCAATGTGTTTAAAATAGTGAAACATTATTTAAATAAACCGCAGACGATTTTTCTCCATAGACGTAATGTAACGGAATTATTTTGACTTTCCCTGTAAAGTAACTATAAGTGCTATGCACACCCTATTCCATATTAAGCTTCTTCTAATGCGCCTTAGTGATATACATAAATTTCAATGCGTTTCAAATAGTGAAACATTATTTAAATAAACCGCAAATGATTTTTCCCCATAGACCGCAATGTAACGGAATTCTTTTGAGTGTCCCTGTAAAAAAACTATAAGTGCTACACACTTCCGTTGAAATAGGGAACTTGCTATAGATAACGACAATAACATATAAAAATTGCAGAGCAATCCGAGCATATTTACGGGAGTTAGAGCACGGACAGACGGCCATACGGCAAACGGCAGACGGCCATACGGCAGACGGCAGACGGCCATACGGCCAGACAAACCGAAGTCATAAGCACTTTTCAACTAGGTTGGAAAGTGCTAAAAATGAGTTAAATTTAAAAACGCGTTAAGCAACTGAAAAAGCACTTCCAGCAATTATTGTTAACAGACATTGCCGAAATCTTTTGTGTGTCCCTGTAACTGAACGATGAATGTTATACACACGATATTCTATAGTAAGCCTCTTGTAATGAATACACCTTATATCAATTTCAATATGTTTGAAATTGTGAAACAACATTAAAATAAACCGTAAACGATTTTTCTCCATAGACGGTAATGCAACGGAATTCTTTTGAGTGTCCCTGTAAAGGGACTATAAGTGCTATACACATAATATTCTATATTAAGACTCTTCTAGTGCCCCTCAGTGAAATATATCAATTTCAATACGTTTGAAATTGTGTAACATCCTTAAGTAAATCACAAAAGATTTTTCCTCATACACCGTAATTTAACGGAATTTTTTGAGTGTCCCTGTAAAAAAACTATAACTGCTACACACTTCATTTTCAATACCAAACATGCCTTAATAAACCTCATGTATCAATATACATATAGCAATTGGATGACAATTTGAATATATTTACGCGAGTTAGAGCACGGAAAGATAGACAGACGGCGGACAGACAGACAGACACACCTAATTCATAAACACTTTTCAACTATGTTGGAAAGTATTAAACACTAGATAATACAACATGTCCAATCTTAATATATATATATATATATTAAACCTATATATTAAATATATATATTAAAACTATAATACACTAATTAATGTAATTTTTACAAAATATATTGTCGGTTTCCATTGTTGTAGTATAAAAAATAATATAATATACAAAATTTTCCATACTGTTTTATTTTCTATTTTGGCATGGTAATAATAAGTCTGGTAATAAAAACAATGTTTTCCTTCTACATTAAACTTTATTTTGTGAAGGGTCTATATTACAATGAGAGTCAGGTTTTTGTACATTTTTGATGTACTGTAAAAATATACTAAACTATAGAAATGTAGTTATAGAGATAATAGATACTTTTTCTTTAAATATGAAATTCTTGTTAACTAGCTAATTTTTTAAGTGAAAATACGATCGACATTTTAATGTTTTTGTTATTAAAGAATGAGGTAATCTCTTCTTCCTAATTTTATTTCATTTACATGTAAATTTTTTATAAACACATCTTAAATATATCATTTTAGTCTTATCATTGTCAGAAACCAATTAGCTATACTGATTAGGATTTCATTTCGAACACATTTTAGTCATACATTATTCATGATAAAGTATAATTGAAAACTGGCACGCAATACATCATTCAATATTTTCAATCATATGTTTAATCATGCTTAGCTTTAAATATCTTTAAAATGTTCTCGTTAGTTACGATCAGTTTTATTGATTGAATACCATTACATGTAATTTATTTTATCGGTGTGAATAGCATGTTTTCTCGACGTTTTCGCTAGATTATTATAAATTGAAGAAACTTTCAGATGGATATAATTTGAAGCTGAATTTTCTAATTAAGCCCAGATGATAGTGGATTTATCTGTATTCCTTTGATATAAAGTTCAGTTTATAAACATAATACATGAAATCAGCCATAGCATAATAAAAACTAAACATTGATCTATAACAAAATCTAAACATTTTCATAAACGACATTTCTGAAATTTAAAAGTAAAATCACTAGGACTTAAAAATTTATCTGAGTAAATTGTACCCAACATATAAAAAATGCAGAAATGTTTACAGACACAGAAGAAAGGTTTGTTAAAATATAATCGCATTTACAAATGAATCTGTAAACTTTTTCTTTAATTTTAGGAACCATTTTGAGAAAGACTACTCAGAAATATCATAAGACATGTTTAAGAAAAAACAGTTTCAAAATTTAAATTATGAAATTGGTTTCTTTTAAACAACAAAAATTTTCACGAACATCAGAAATCTATTTTTTAAGTTTTTGGTTGATTCTACTCTAAAATGATTATGCAGATAAAGATTATATTTCTTAATGATAAATAAAGGCGAGATTTCACTGGACTTTTTGGGAACTTTTAGCTAATATCAGGAAAAGTTTTATCTGTTTTCTACAATGTATATACGAGGGGCAGTCGGTAAATAAATTTCCCCTGGCGACTATGGGCAGAGGTGTGTATGAAAAACAAAAATGTAATGAGACATTAAATATAAAACATAACTTTATTTGTCCACATAAGTACCAAGTACATTGAGACATTTGTCATACCGCTTTATAAGCTTCAAAAAGCCCTCCAGGAAAAAAAATCAGGGCTTTGCATACGGACGAAGCGTTGAACGGCTATGGGCGACAGACGACACAGCAGGTGAACGCGAACGTGCAAGACACCGATACACCATTGGGTAGAAGTCGACCGCGATAGAGCAGATGGCGCTGTTGCAGTACCTGCGCAGATGGCGCTGTTGCTCTTCCATATGCAAAGCCTTGAATTTTTTCCTGGAGGGCTTTTGGAAGCTTATAAAGCGCTATGACAAATGTCTCAATGTACTTGGTACTTACGTGGAAAAATAAAGTTATGTTTTATCTTTAATGTCTCATTACATTTTTTTTGTCTTTCGTACACACCTCTGTCCACAGTCGCCAGGGAAACTTATTTTCCTACTGTCCCTTGTAGATGACAATATAATAAGAAGTATATAGATGTTTTAAAAACCATGTAGATATTCCGTGTTTTGACTTCATAACTAAAAAGATATAAACCGTACGTAACTTTATTAAGATAAGCAAAGAGAAAGTAATAGGATTACAAAATAGAATAAAAATCTGAATATGAAACATGACTTTATTACGTACATAACAAAAATTATTAACAATCATGTATAAATAATTTGAAATTATGATATTATAATCTTAAAAAGCATCAGAAATAATAAAGCTTAATGCTAAATATTATACACAAAAATATATATTTGAATGAATTAAAAATTTCGATTATTATAGAACGGAATTTCAATATTGACATAATGTTGAACGTGAAGTATTACGTACATCTCAAGAGTCTTTTCATAAAACTTAAAGAGCATCCAAATCCTAAAACGATTATTATCTGTTAGATATCTTCACGCAGACGGCTGGAGTCAGTAATACGCTACCGCGCATGCGCGGTAGCGTATTACTGCTTGCGCGGCAGCGTATTACTGCTTATTTTACTGTTTAATACTGTTAATTTTACGGTATAATACTGGCAGCTGGGGTGCCAGTTTTATACTGTAAAATCAACAATTATTTTTTGCAGTGTAGCTGTGACCGATCTCTACAATCGCTGGTTTATACATTTTCATTTTGTTTGTGGATTATTTATATGAGGATACATTCAATTTTCCAACCGCCTTCGAAAGTAAATTTTATTTACCGATTTTTTTTACATAACTCCTTCTGATGAAAATGTCTTAGATTACTATATTTAGCAACGCACATTATTGTCCCAGACAAAATTGAAGCACCAACTTAATTGCATCCCTAAGTATGAGCAAAAAAGCAAAATATTGCCTTAAATTCTGCACATAAATAGATTATTAACGGAGAAAAGTTGATTAAACATAATACTTGTGATTCTTTTCTTATGTCTTTGAAATCTGCAAGCTCTCAAATGTTCCACTTTTTGAATACCAGTTTTTTGTAAGTAAACTTTTTGTGGTAACTGTCTGCAATTTTTGCAATAGAAATAACTTGCGGGCAGGTATCTACAAAATTTTCTTGTAGAATCTAAAAATTAATTTTTAATTAGAAAATACTATTATTCATATCGCGGACCATTTGGGAGACTTGAATCAGAGGTCAATATTGATGCCTGCATATTTCCGTAAAATTGCGGTAGTTTTACATATTTTTCTCCATATAGCAAACGTAATGCATTGTTATACACTGCTCAAAACAATTAGAAGAGCGAGCAGAGAAGTGAAGAGAACCGAACAAGACAGCAATGCATGGGCACAAAATGGAGAGCATACGTGTATCAATATGCAATACAAAAAAAAAGACGTAAAAAAATTTGCACGGGAGCTTTAATTTTTTGAAAAGATGGAGAGAACATGAAAAGATGGTTTAGGGCAATAATTTGGTTACATGTAAGTGACCAAAAAAGCGTTGTTTAGAAATGATGCAAGATGTATAATATGGCGTGTTGTCCCCTCGAACAGCTGTAGACAGGTGTAGACTGCTACACCTGTTTTCCATGGATGCGATGAGGTTTTTGATAAACTTTGGGGAATACTGTTCCACTCCTCACGAATTTCAATATCCAAGTCAAGAACAGTAAAAGGAGGTTATGGTCTCGTTGAATCGGATTCAGGCCAGGAGAACATACTGGCCATTGTATACGCTGCATTGTTTTAGCTTCAAGCATGAGATCCATACAGTCTGACATTATCATGCATGAAAACAAAAGAATCACCAATAGCTGCAGCGTCAGGTGCGACATGAGGTCTCAGTATCTCGTCTGCATACCTTTGGGCCGTCAAAATGCCATTCCGAATGACATGCAGATCCGTACGTCCACCTATGCTGATTCCAGTCCATACCATCAACCTACCTCGTCTGTAATGAGATTTTTTCACGAACGAAAGTGTGGTTATTTCGAGTGCCCCTTTCCCTCTATACCAAACCACGTCGGGTATCATACTTTAGACTGAATCGGGACTCGTCTGTAAGCAGCACTTGACTTCAATCACGTTGCTTGCAATCTCGAGGATCAGCAGCCCACTTCTTCGGGTCACACGATGTCTTCAAGTCAACGGAGTACAGACCATTCGCCTATGTGCATAGAGACTACCCTGAAGAAGCCTATTCCGCACTGTTTGGCTGGATAACTTTCGTCCTTTTGCCAACATAAACTGCCTTTGCAGCTGAATTGCACTGTCTGTTCTGTCTTGACGAGCTGTTAACAGTATATATCGGTCAAACGATGCTGTGGTAGCACGTCACTGACCTTGTCCTGGTCGACGTCTAACATTCCTTGTTTCTTGGAATCGATTCCACAGCTTTGCAGTGAAACTTCTTGCGTCTTTAATAGCGTTCACTACACGTCGTTGTGTTTGCCTGAATTAAAGTATCCCAATAATACGCTAAGCCATGGATTCCGGTAAATCACGTTGTTGTGACATTTGCAAGTCACGTTTTCTCAAAACAAAAGGTGAGCAATTGAATTTCACAACTGAGACAGTGAAAAGGACGTTTCTGCGGAATACCGATTTCTGCACTTATCTCTTTTTTCTGGTTTTTGTTGTCATGAACTTTGATTTGCATATGAAGTTTTCTTCTTCTGTTTTTACGCTTTAAATTATGGATGTTTTAATTTATGTTACTTACCGGTGTAAGTATTTGCATAATTTCGTTAAAACAATTGGCTCCCCTAATTGTTTTGAGCAGTGTATATGTATCTCTTTTCCATGGATAATTGTTCCAGTTTTGCAACAATGATAATTATACAATGCGGTCCGTTTAATGTTTCTTAAACATTAATTTATCAAAATTCTATTTATCGATCATTCATTTCGATTTTATAAAAACTATGACGAATTATGCGTATTTTACGTTTCCTAAACATTAACATATTTAAATTGTGCCGAAACAAATCTGCCAAAATACGAGAAATATCAATGGTATAAGTCTAAAATTGAATACTTTTGTAAAGCCGCAAGACACTATGTCAATATTGCACATTCAACAAGCTGTAATGATTAATAATGGTTCAGTATGACGCGTAAATGACGTATTGATAACTTTTGGTGTTATGTGTTTATTTTACCTTTATAATCCTTTCCTAATCGATACTATAAAACTATTTTATCAACGATTTTTGGCTGCAGTGTCTGTAAGATGTTTTACATTTTGTAGTTTTACTAGGAATGTACATTCAATTCAATTTAATTACTTTTCCTTTAAATTTTGATTGCGTTTTTGCAATTGCTTAATTTTAAAGCTATATAGTCTTTGCAATAATTTCTGTTCATTTATTCTCTTATTTATTTTTAGCACCTACAACACGATGTAAGCAATGAAACCCACAGACTGCTGTAATTTATAAAAAATACTTATATGTGTAATGTACCGAAAAAGGATTCTTTTTCGGTACTTTTAAAGGTGTTTGTTTGGCACTTCTTTAAAATATTCGTTTATTTATTATGATTATATTGTTATATATAAAATGTAATGTTTTAGTTCCATTCTGCGCAATATTTTATGATTTGCTTAGAAAACACATTGTTCTGAGTAACCTAAAGTAAAATAGAAGTAAAATAAAAATCGAAAGTAAGGATTGCAGTAATAATAAAAGCGACGATATTTCCAACAATTACACGCATCGCATTTTCACACAAAATATCTATAAGAAAGAGGAATTTGAAGAAACATTTTTCATTTTAACGGTAAGATTTAACATAAATTACATACTTTAAAAAAGTAAAAAATATATATTTAAAAATATATATATTTAAATATATATATTTAAAATAAATAATGAAGGTTACACAAATGTTGGACGATGAAAAGATGAAAAAAACCTTAAAATATTCCGATGAATAATAAGACTTTAAAAAGTTTAAAACAGTAAAAGAATATTAAAGAGATGTATTTATCATTAAATATTTATGATATGCTTTTAGATTAAAAAAATAATTTCACTTCAACAATATTTTTTCATAAATTTAAACTAGTACTGAAACGAAATATTAAAGAATTAATGAAACATGGTGCTTTTTAAAAATATATAGAACAGTTTTATAGGAAGTATTCTCTTTTCTTGATCTAGTTATTTCACATCCTTGCAATACCTTTAACGACACGATTTTAATAAAGTTTAAGTAAAATAAACCATCTTCTACAAAAGAGATCGTGAATATTCTTTTAGAATCCTTCCATGTGAAAGTTTTAAAAGTAGAAAAATTGTAGCTTTTGTAATTTTTCAAAAATAAGCGTATAAATATTTTCGGTTATTTTAAAAACACCAAAACCTTTCTTTAAACACCTTCAAAAACCTTTCAAAACTCCATATACATTTAAATTTTAAATATTTTTATAAGTATTTACTTAATGCGTATTTGTGACATTATGGATCACTGCTTATTAATGAGTAATCGTCATGTAGTTGTAGAGCATTTATACCAAATTCCACATCCTTATTGAATGCCTAAGTGTGTCTTATCAAACTGGGAACCACATCTGTAGATCATATAACTATATCCCAGATACTGTTGCACAGAATATATTTCCCAGGTAATGTGATACACGTTCCATATTCCATATGAATAAAAACAGGCTACCGCATGCTGTTTGCTTCTTTATTTTAAACTCAATGTACAATATTTTTACTTCTTAGTGAGATTTATTTGTGCCGAAATACCTGATAAAAGATATTTTAGGATTAGCCTGCAAATATGTTGATATAACTGCTGTATGGTCCTTATGATGGATCAATGTCAAGCTTTGATAATCTACTGCTATGCACTAGAAAATTTCTCTTTTTTAATTAAACGCACATGCCTGGTGATAAAATATTGTATTAGCCAAGATTCTGTACTGCATGACTCGGGATATTGACTTATTGATTCCTAAATTAATTACGTTTCCATAAGTACAACTAATCACAATCTGTTAAAAGGTTGAAAACAAAAACATTCAGTAGAATCTGCGAATAAGTGAAAGTGTAAAACTAAACTGTCTTTCTTTTTTTTAAGTATCTTAAGAATGAATAGGAAAAAAAAATAAGATTTTTTTTTCTTCAACATCATTAATGTAAATTTGAATTTGTTTCAGTATCCAAAACAATAAAAAAAATTCTGATGGATTTTTTTCAGGAGACAGAGAAATATATTATATATCTGTATTCTTGAAGCGCGTCGAAAAATTGTGTCCCAATTTTTGTTCCAATGTCTGATATCGATGCTTAAATCATCTCAGATCTCAAAACATTGTTATCCACAATTTGTCAAGCATCACATAGCAAGGAATTGAAGCTGCTAGAAAAAACATAACATTTCAATGACACATTGTAGTATTCATCGGACCTTTTAGGTATTTTCACAATGGATTCATTTTCTACCCTTGTTTTTGTCCCGATATCCAGTCAAAGTATTTTAATGCATGTTTCCAGAAATTGCCGAATATCTGCAATCAGGGGGCTAAGGTCGATTGCAAAAGTTTAAAGTTTCAATGAAACATTGTATTATTACAACGAAAAAATCGTTACAACGAAATATTTTAGCGGTCCCGTGGAGTTCGTTGTAACGGAAATCTACTGTATATCCCAGATACTGTTGCACAGAATATATTTCCCAGGTGATGTGATACACGTTCTATATTCCATATGAATAAAAACAGGTTTTTTGTCATTGGACATTTTAGGAATTTACTGTTTTCCCTACAACATTGAATGTGTCGTAAAGAAATAAAAAGCAACGTAGTGAAAGATTTTCTCCATAAATTTGTTCTTAGTTTTATTTACTTTTTTTTTTTTTTTTTTTTTTTTGGGATAACAGTGATTTTTTTTTTGTGATAACAGTTTTTTTTTTTTTTTTTTTTTTTTTTTTTTTTTTTTTTACGAAAGGAAATATTTTTTTTTATTTAGTTAGAGTTATTTTACCTCTAGTTTATTTTTTATCCAATTAGAAAATACATCTGATAATGTCTTGGATTATATGACGATTTTGAATCCCCGATGTAAAACTTTTGTATCAGAAAAAAAAAACAGGGTGAAATGTCAGTAAAAATGGAGTCTATTGTAGATACATTTTTATGAAATTAGAATATGGAGAGAAGAGAAATTATAGCTACACGAATTTCTTTAAAAAAAATTCATGGTAAGCATACACTAACTGTTATTTTGTATATTTAGTTTATATTTTGTAATCAAGTTATGATATTTTTAATGACATATGCCTTTTGATTCCATTGAAATAGATAATAAGCGGAATGTTCGTCATGATTCCACTAAATGACATTATTGAGTACTTATGACTTTTCCAATGATATTTTAACTGTTTTTTAATCGAATCTGTAATACAGATGCGATTAAAAAAACAGTCTTGATATATACAGATTCTGTATATATCAAGACCACACGATTAAGCGACACTCGATTACACGGCACACATTTATCTCTTTCAACGAGATCCTTGTCGTAGTGCGACATTTAAAAGAGTATAAAAAGAAAAACATATTTTAATTAACTAAAAAAAAAAACATATATATGATGATAAAAATTACATGCTTAAAGATTGTAGATAAAACAATATATTGAAATTTAAAAAATATATTTTAACTATTTAGTAATTTTTACAAATTGAAACTCACTTTCTTCTTATCCAACACAAAAAATTTCAGGAGGCTTCCGATTACCGACTCCCAGTTACAATGCACATTCAATTAACAGACCACCCACCTTACATATTTTATCATGCCACATGCACGGACATATCTAAAAGTCTTTTTTTATGCATTGTAAAAAATTTATACTCTTTCAAAAACTTTATTAATTTTAAATACTTAATTAATTATTAAAAGCTTTGAAGATGGGCAAAAATGTTACAGAGTAATTAAAATGGTGTTAAATTACTTTAACACATTGTAAATTGCATTAAATAATCTACATTTTGTCATAATAAACACTAAAGATAAATCGAAATATATCAGAAATCTACAGGAACTCTGACTCTATTTTAAATATCACATTATCCCTATTAACTCCCCTTGATTATCTGATTGTATTTGTAGCACCTTCTTACCACCCTTGTTATAAAAATGATTTATTTTTCCTTCCCGCTGATTGTAAAATATATTACTGATTTCCCTACAACATTGAATGGGTCGTAAAGAAATAAAAAGCTACGCAGTGCAGAATTTTCTCCATGCATTTGTCTTATTTTTATTTATTTATTTATTTATTTATTTATTTGTGATAACAGTGATTTTTTTTTATGAAAGGAAGTATTTTTTAGAATTTATTTAGAGATTATTGTTTAATTTATATGCAATTAGAAAATACATCTGATAATGTCCTCGATTATACGACGATGTTGAATCTCCTGTGTGAAACTTTTTGTGAAATGACTGCAAAAAGGGTGTCTAGTGTAGATATTTTTTTATGAAATTAGATTATGGAGAGAAGAGCCATGACAGCTACATGAAGTTCTTTTACAAAATTTCATGATAACCATACACTAACTGTGATTTTATATATTTATTTTATATTTTGTAATCAAGTTATGATAATTTTAATGAAATATGCCTTTTGATTCCATTGAAAGAGATAATAAAAGCGGAATGTTCGTCATGATTCCACTAAATGACATTATTCGGTATTTATGACTTTTCCAATGATATTTTAACTGGTGTTTTTAATCGCATCTGTATATATAAATACCCCAACAAATTGAACATATCGCAATATTTAAAATGTATTAGACAAAACATTTAATATTTATCATATTTTTAGTGAAACTTCGTGGTATTTTACCCGTGCAAATTAATTATATACCAAATTTAGAACCAGATCTTTTCTTAATGCTAAAAAATGGCGTAAATTGGACAAAGTTAGACAAAATATGCTAAATAGCTTAAAAGTACACACTGGTTATTTTCAGGAAAATTAATTTATGTGCATGTAAAAGAAAAAAAAATTACAATTTTTAATTCCCACCTTTAAATAAAACACCTGGTATAACATCTAAACCACTCTCCAATTATCATTTATATTTGAAAGGATTAATGCTTTGACCGGATTTAATTCCAGCTTTAGGAGAATTCTAGTCACTTAATCCTTAAGTTGATATCAACTACACACAGATGTTTAAATTCCTAGTTTATTCTATATCATAAAGTTAACTATATTGCATGCCTATTATAGTTTTGAATTGTTATGCAAATATCAAATGTGTTACTTTTGGATAAATTGCAAATTTTAATAGTCGTAAAAATATGAAAGTGATGTCATTCTTTTTAATGAAAGTTTACTTCTTAGCTAAATAATATTCTCACAAACTTTATCTAAATTATTTATACATCATAAAAAAGTATCTTCCATATAAAATTTAAACGAGAAGTAACATTACTAAAGTTTTTATGTTATTATTCCAAAATTAATTAAATCTAATATTCATTACTATCTTTTACGGGTACTTTGCTGATTATTAATCCGTAATACAATATTGTTTTTGTGTTTGCGCTTTGTTTTAAAATATAAACAAAAAAGAGAATGGTGCAAATTCAAAACGTGGTTTCCAATACTGGAACAACATTGCCGGGATATATAAATCAACGACCGTGAACCAATTTCAGAATGAATAAAAAATGTTGTATTACATAAAACTAATCTTTGAGTTACATGTAAAATACAGTAATAGCAGTAGATATAATTTCATTTGGTAATAATAAAATTAAAACTTGTAAAAGTAACTTTACTTTTTGTTTAAATCTTATACTCGTGGGAAACCTGATTTTAGTCGTTTATTCTCTTTCAGTTTCTTTTAATTTTTTAAATAACGTCTAATTTCCCCCATGATGTTTTCTTTTCAATATACATTAAAGTTAATTGTGTTAAGTTCAATGGGCGCAGTAACTTCACAGTCGGAAAATTTAAGGATCTTTCTTGAAGATATTTTCTACTTTGCAAATATTTTCGGGTGTAGATTTAGATGGTGCACGTTCTTAAGACAATTTGAATTTAGCTGTTTTATTTTTTTTTTCATTTCTTTCAAATATTTAATAAATTTCTAATTTTTCCTTTTCTTCATTTTAATAATAGTTAACACACGTTGTATTATGTATTACTACAATCTTTTCCAGAATTGGACAAGACGTTTTCAAAATGTTTCAATTTCTTTTCGGCTGATATTTTAAAACAAATGCAAGAACAATGTTGTATTATAAAATAACAAATAGTTGATTTACCTGTAAAAAGTATTATAAAATGCTATGTATAATTAATTTGGTAATAATAAAATAAAACTTTAGTAACACTAATTCTTGTTCAAACCTTATCTAGCCTAGAATCTCCCCACCTTCTTCTGATGTTTGACTCGAAAGTATTTTTGTGCTAAAATCATTGTCAACTTTCATTGTCATTCAAATTTCATTGTCAACTTTACCTGAGTGCATTGCCGTAATATAATCTTGATGTGATATAATGATGCATTCGCAAATGTATTCTATCGTTGGTATTTTAGTAAGAGTTTAAAGCAGAAATGCTTTTATATTCCCTGTTAGTTTTATTTCTCCCATGCATGGTTTGGTTAATACACCATGAACAACTGGTTGTAAAAATTTGTCCAACTTATCTGTGTAATTGTTTATTTTTTCAAATCAACGTTTAACGTTGTCTTCGAAAATCAATCTTATATTTATAATTATCCAACTACAAGTGTTTTTATCTTCTACGTTAATTTGATTTTTTGCAAGCGTGGTTTGGCTGATTCCTGCATAAGTGACAATAAAATTAAACTTCTTTGTTACATTTCCATAAAATTAACTTTTTGAACGATTTCAATTGTTTCAGTGATTCAACGATGTGTATATTGAAAATACCGGGTGGTTGTAATATAAGTATTTCTATTTGGAGATGTCTGTGGCTTGAAGAAATAACCGGAATGAAACCAAACCAAAATCGGTACACTTACTATTCAAGAAAGGGAAAGAAGAATGGAGCAATAAAAATTAATTGCAATAATGGCCGACAGATGGCGCTTTTGGGTGGGAAATGTAATGTGAAATATTGTGTACCGTGGAGGTGTCGCAAACATCAATGACTTTACTGCATATCACAACATGTGCGAAACATCACTCCTGATGCGTTATATTCCGCAGTTGAGCACGTCGTCCACCGCCTGGATTGTGTCCTCCAACAAAATGACCATGTGGAACCTGAACATGATCGACACCGCCATGCGAAAGCGTACCATATTCACTGTGACATTTTCCAATAAATTAGATGTGTCATCCGGTTTGACGCCTTAATTTTTGTTTTTGTTTTATACATTACATTTCACATTCAGTAGCGCCATCTGTCGGTGATTAATGCAATTATATTTTTTTTATTGTACTATTCTTCTTTCCGCTTCTCGAATAGGAAGTGTACCGATTTTGGTTTCATTCGGATCAATCCTTTGAGCTACAGACAGCTCCAAATAGAGATACGTATATTATAAGTATCTCTATTATATCCTATTCGTATGTTATCGTAATACTTTTAAACATAATTACTGTTTTTTTTTCTATTAATTTCATTACTCTTATGTGTGTCTTGTCTAATTCATTCTGAACAATCGACAGATGGATATAAAAATACCGAATCCTTAAGATTCAAATATATATATCTGCCAACATATTATTTCAAAATATTTTTGCTGCGTAACATGTTACGGATTATTTTAATTCTATTTAGTTGAAAGTTTGTTCAGAAAACGAACAATGTTTCATTCAGCAGTAAACATTTGATACAAAAATATTATATCTATAAATAAGTCTGTCGTTATTTTTCCCTCTTAATGTTTAAATTAAAATTTGAGATATATCTTATTTTTTTATCTACGTGACGAGCTCTGTTATTCAAAATAATCGGACTTTTTTGGCATTTGATTAAGAGAAATACATGCATTCGAAGTTCTTTAATAACGCGCATGATTATAAAAAAAATATGTTTCGTCGCAATGTCCGATATTCATACATTTGGTACTTCTGTATTACCCCGTCGACCACTTTTCATAACAAAAAACTATCGCCAAAGTGCAACTCCAAATGGACGGGAGAACGTTGACATTGGAATACCAAAATAAAGAAATAAATAAAAGAAAATAATTTAAGGACACAATTGTTATTATTTTAATTAATGAAATAACTAATAAATCAGTAAAACATAATGAAAATTACACGCAAATGTCGAATTAAAAACCACTTGATGACGTAACAAATACGTATAATGCTTCTGACATCAAGTAAATGGGACTGCATTTTTGGCGTTTAATCTTACAGTTTGGCGATAATTTTTTTTATGAAAAGTTGTCGGCGGGATAATAGAGAAATACCATATATTTTTCAACAAAATGGTCACTAACGAGATGAATATGCATTACTCCCACTTCTGTACTTAGGAAATGCAAGAAATTGTTAATCAGTTAGGAAATGCAAGAAATTGTTCGGAGACTGTGTTAAAGTGAATAAGGATTATCCAAATAATAGTTTTTTTTTCTGCTCATGTTTAACTATACCATCTTTATAACATGAAAATTTTATTTCAAGAATGTTTGACATTACATTTTCCCACATTTTCTCAATACGAACGTAAATATTTTTTATTCAAATTCATTTTTCTTTCATTATTCTCCATAATAACGTTTCCTATTTTTTCTAACTCTGGACTTCCAGAAGTGTAATTTGCAATATGTTAGTCATATATGATTGTAAAATAATGAAAAATGAAATCAAGAATTATTATGATAAAGAAGTTACAAATTCCATGTTTTCAAATAAATGTTCTTATATAATAAAACTTAATAAAACGTAATTACTAGGCAGTTTAATGAATACCGTTTTAGGCAAATTTTTGCCTACTCAGAACCAGAGGCTGTTATAACTGTATTATACTCCTTTCTTAGGGACCATGCGCTTACGTTTAAGGCAGAATTCCGTTATAGACAGTTTTTACTTTTCGCAGGTTTAACTATGTATAAAATTAATCATTATGAAATTCCCTGTAAAATAAAGGGTCAAACAACTCTCTATACCTAATAGAACTTGACAGATCATTTTTTGACTTGTAAAAATTGAAAACATTTATACAAGCCAAAAAATGATGATTTTTCGAAATTTAAAAAACGAATTGTACGAAAATTTAATGAGATAAAAAAATTACAATAGTATATTTTCATTTATATCATCAGGAAGAATGATCCCTGAAGGATTAATTAAAATCTGAAATGATCAGGTTGAATATTAAAAATGTTTGGTTGATTTGACGTGGAATGACCCTATATTATAAACAAAAACAAGTTATACCGTAACTATCGGGAATACTTTTCTCAGCTGTATTGCAAAACATTATTAATAATGAAATATATAATTTCAAATAAATTTGTTTTTGTTATTCATTTTTCAAACATAATATGAAAAAAATAGTAAATTTAAAAATAAACTGTGTCATCTCCTTTAAGTTCTATTCTTTTATGTATAGAAATGAAAGATAAAAAATCAGTTGCATTATAAACATTTTACATTTCTCGTCATCATAAAAAAACCTTAGATACACGTTCAGAAATACACTTTACTGTCTGAGAAAATTGAAACGCAAATTCGATTTTCATCCATAAAAATCCACGAAAATACAAAAGATTGCCTCGAACTTAAAATATAAAAAGATTATCTTCCGAAAAATATTGGAATAAAGAAGCATATGTGTTCTTTTCTTATATCTTTGTAAATCTTGGGTCAATAAGTTTGTCTGATGTCTGAATATTTTTCAAAAATTGGTAAAGTAAAACGTGTTTCACTCGACATAACGAAGAAAATATTGCATTATCTATTTTATTATTTATTCAGTTTCTTTCCAATCGCATCTCAGATCTACCTATATAACATATATTTAAAAATTCATATACTTTCTCATCAAACATCATTATTATTGCAGATTCAACGCAATATTAAACATCATTTTTAAGCACTAACTGCGTGGCTATGCGTAATATTGCATTTGTGATTTATAAGATCGTGTTTATAGTGGAAAATACTTACCAATTCAGTTCCAAAATTAAGATGTACAAAACATAAGATAAAATTGTAAGCACTATCATTTATATGGCTAGCGTAATTAGACATTTCAATCTCAGCGTGTTTTAATATTTATCAATTAGTTTTCGAGTTTTTGAAGATTGGAAGATTGGTTGATTGATAAATTATCCCAACGCAATTAATACTTATTCATGCTGCCTCCACTGGAATTTGTGGAGGTTGAGAATGAAGCGGACTTCTAATATGCATAAGGACTTTTACACACTACATAAACTCTAACCTTAACATTTAGTTATTCTTAATGGTATCATACAGTGTTATTTAGTATGTTTAGCATAAGTTATCATTGTTTATTCTAGTATTATTATTAATTAATTGTTCATTTAGTACTTCTATCCATTATTAATATTTACTTCAGCATCTTTCACTATTATTACATGGTAGTATTATTGCTCAGTATTACATAGTAGTATTTAGTAGTGCTAAGTAGGATTGGTAAATTGTATTTTCAGAATTTGTATTTTTGGATTATTGCATTTTCAGAACTTGTATTTCAGAATTACATAGTATAATTATTGCTAAATATCACAACATATAATTTAGTAATGCTCATTATAATTAGGTAAGCAAACCTGCTGGGCGGCGCTAGTTGAGCTTAAGCCCAAAAGTAGGCCACCCCGCCCGGTTTGGCCTTGACCTTGATTGATTCTCTCGGTTTTCCCCAAAACTATTTTAGATTCCGCAGTGCGACAAACTAAAGATTATAAACAGAATTATCATTTATAATCTAATTTAGATCTTTCAATGTCATAAGATTCCTAAAATTCATGAGCTACTTTAAGAGTTTGTTTAGTATTTCAAGATTAGTTGACAGTTTGATTCTTCTGGTATTCCCTGTTTTCTCAAAAACTATCCTGGATATCGGAATACCGCAAATGCAGAGAGTAGCCAGAATTATTATTTATAAATCTTAATTATATCTTTCAATCGCCATAACATTCCTTAAATTTTAGAAATTAGTGCTCAAGTTTCTGTGGATTGGAAGGTTGGTTGATTGAGGAATTCAGCCGGTTTTCTCAAAAGCTATTTTAGGAACCGAAATGCGACACCCTGAAGATTGTAGTTTGAATTAACATTTATAAATCTTAATTACACCTTTCAATCGCAATAAGAATTTTTAAAATTCATTAATTACTTTACGAGTATTTAAGTGCTGAAAGATTGGTGGATTGCAAATTCTTCCTTGTTTTTCCCTATTTTCTCAAAAACTATTTCAAATAACGGAATGTGATAAACTGTAGATTGTAGCCAGAATTATTATTTGTTAATCTTAATTAGAATTTTCAATCGCAGTAAGATTCCTTAAATTGATCAATTAGTTTTCGAGTTTTTGAACTTTGGAAGATTGGTTGAGTGGCGTATTCTCCCCGTTTTCTCAAAACTATTTTAGATTCCAAAATGCGACAAACTAGAGATTGTAACCATAATTATCATTTATAAATCTTAATTAGTACTTTCAATCGTCATACGATTCCTTAAATTTTATCAATTAGTTTCCGAGTTTTTGAGTATTAGAGATTTGTTGAGTGTTTGATTCTTCTGTTATTTCTCTGTTTTCTTAAAAACTATTTTAGAAATCGGAATGTGACAATTTGAACAATGTAGCTATAATTATCATATATAAATCTTAATTATACGTTTCAATCAGCATAAGATTACTTAAAATTCGTCAATTAGTTCCCGAGTTTTTGAGTATTTACAGATTTGTTGATTGACTGATCCTACTCATTATTCCTCTGTTTTCTCAAAAACTCTTTCAGATATCTCGATATCTGATGATTGTAGTCAGAAACATTCTTTATAGTCCACTGTTAAGTTTATTGTTTTTATACCGTTTCTGAGACTGTGTGGGATTCGCAGACAGATACTTTTTTTAAAATATTCGTTTTGACTATATATGTCGATTAAATAGTCGAATAAACTTAGAAAAATGTGTTTTTCTGAAACTTACAGACATATACTGTAATTTTATATATTAGTATCAATCGCAAAAATTTGATTACCATAGACGAATTGTTTTTAGGCGGATCGTTTAAAAGGAAAGTGAACTGTCGTTCTGGTACAAAAGAAAACTCTAAAAGTTTGCAGAAATACAACTGCATTGAATAGAATCCTAGGTTTTCGAATTCCAGGTTCTCATAACTGTTGCAAGTATATAATCGTATAGCGCGTGATGTGTTTAGTAAACCTAGGCAGCACATCTATGAATCTAAATACTAATTTCAATAGATATTTGAGTCAAAATGGACTAAAAAGGTGATAAATCAAGACAAAAGCAACAATTTTTATACTACAACCGACATTAGAATGTTAACCTAGTTTTCTGCAAGCAAACACGTGCTGCTGAGCATATAAGAGGACCATTTCGCTATCGCAATATAACAAAGTTTATTAAGTAAAGAGAGATTTCACACACACACACACACATACATACATATATATATATATAATAGAGAGAGAGAGAGAGAGAGAGAAAAGTATTCTTCTCAATTTGCCTTTCGCCTACCAATGACACTTAAATACGAGGTGTTTTCGAAAAGTAAAGATACAACTCAGACAGCAGGAAAGAAAAAGTTTAAAGAGCACGTTGGCAGCACATATTGTAACTTTGAACATTTGACCATTCTCTCGCAGTCATTCGTTATACGTACGGTGAGTCTGTTTCGCGCAGCACGTGTTTATAATGGCTGGGTCAATTCAGAATCCCGACAAATGTGAAGTACGTTTCGTCATACGTTTTCTTCATACAAAAGGTGAACGTCTATTCATAATATAAGTGAACGGTTATTCACAATATAGGTGAACAGTTATGCACAATGTAAGTGAACGGGTATTCACAAATAAATTGTTTCCGTCTATGGGAACATTATTAGGAATCGAGAAAATGTAACGAAATGGTGATGTGTTTTCTCTAGAGGTAGGACCATGTTAATAAAGAACCGAGAACAGGTACGCCGTCTGTGATCTCTGATGCCCCCAGTGACTAACACTTATTCCTTCACATGAAGAAACATCTTGCAGGGAGAAACGTCGACGCCAATGATGATGAGATCAAAATCTAATTAAAATGTGGTTTCGACAACAGGCTGTAAACATCTATTTATCAATTAAAAGTTTTTTAAATGAGTATACAGCATTGTATCTTTACTTCTCGAAAACCGGCAAACTTTTTCTTATCAATAGATAGTGAATCTTAAGAGAATGAATGTACTATTTAATTACTTTATGTAAGTCTTTTATATATTTCTTTGTATTCCAGATTTTTTATAATTAAAATGAAATATTTATAGGGGAATGTGGCTTAAAATGATCCCTTTAAAGGAAAAACTTGTGTAAGATAACATAACTGTTTAAATAAAACTTTGGCCCTTTGTTAGAATGTTTTACACGATATTTTGCATTATGAACATATTTTAATAATCATTTAAACCCAAATTGAGAAATGAAGAAAATTGATTGTTTTAAATGTGTCCAAAGGATCATTTTATCCCCACCAAAAGGGTAAAATGATCCTTCATTTAAAAATAGTTGTAATTTGTTTTTTATCGGCAAAATAAAGGATATAAAAGTAATTATGACAATACATATGTGTAATTAACATTTAAAAACATACTCCATTAATATATTTCTTTTAAATGCTAAAAGTTGTAAATTAACAACATAAAATAACTTTTATTAGGTTGTTTGACATGTTTCGGCTCACTCCGTGCGATTTTCAAAAACAAATGAGATAGTGATGAACAATAGAGCCGAAACATGTCAGACATCCTAATAAAAGTTATTTTATGTTGTTAATTTACACATTTTAGCATTTAAAAGAAATACATTATTACAAGGTGTTATAATTTATTATATTGTTATACTCCATTAAGTAAACCAAGTCATATTTCTGTACATGAAAGACTGTATATCTAACTAAATGTGAAAGTTAGTGCTTACCTTATAACAGACGTTATAAAACAGAATTTTTCGAAGAATTCTACTCAGATGTGTAATATTGCGATCACTTGATTACCGCCATTGTTTCTTCTTCACCTATTACAACTAGTTTATATCTTACCCTGTAGACAGCGCGACCTTTCTGGAAGAAAACATATGTGGATCGTTTTGCCCGCTAGGATCATTTTAGGCCACCTTCCCCTAATCTTTTCATTAAAAGTTGCTTTAATGAAAAAGATTTACTTATTTTGCATGTATTTACTGTATTTCAAAACGTGTATCATATAAGAAACTTTATTGAAACATATTATACTTTTTCATAAATGAATGAGAAATTATTGAAATAAAAAATGTCGTTTCAAATGTACATCAACTGTAGTATATTTTATGGTATTTTATATTTTTATAAGATATAGACAATTATAGAGAAACTAAAAATGATTTTTCAGAAAAATCTGATAAATATTTTCATTTACTTAACATATAACTGTTTTTCATAACTTAACTGATTATCTATTCAAAATAAGAGACGAACATTAAACCTATCTATCAGAACAATGCATACATGAAATGAGTAATGAATAGGAGTAACAAATATTTACCCGATAACATTTTTCACACGAATTTCTCTTGCATTTTGGAGTTATTCTTTGTTTGCGAAATATTCAGTATACAAGTTTCTTATAGTTAAAAAAAACTGTATTGCTCCGAAAAATAAATAGTTCATATTATTTAGTCACTAAAATTTCACAGAGTAACAATATCTATATATATACGGTAGAATCTCGTTACAATGAATGTCACTTTAACGAATTTTTCAGTTCAACGCGCTGTTTTTTGGATTGCTTAAAAACGTCCTATGCTTTCACATCATAAAAATATCCACTTTAACTAATTTCATTTTAACGAATTTTAACGAATCTATTAAAGGCTTAAAATGAATTGTCACTTCAGTTTTATAAATGTTGAATTGGCAGGGAAAAAAATCTCTATTGAAAAACTTGAAGGAAGGCAGACGGCACTGAAAATGAAGCTAATAATTATTGTCCATCTATTACCGAAGATTGCAATGTACGATCAAAGTGTGTGTGTGTGTGGGGGGGGGGTCTATAGAACATCGAAACTCTTAAAAAGTAATTATGAAAGCAAAATAATATTGCGAAAGCATAAATGTCCGAGATTTGAAGAGTCATTTAGGAAATAAAATTTTGTTTTGATTCTCGTAATTTACATAAACGTTTACGAGTAGTCTTTATAGTGTATTAATGAATTTTCTCAACCACGTATCAACAGGAAAAGTCGCTTGGTCATATGCTATAATCTTCTGTCACTTCTCAAGTGACAAATTTCAAGTTTAACATATCTGTACAACGGACAAATATGCTAAATTAACAGCGTAAAATGAACGTTGTTTTATTACTCTTACATGTATAAATTCTGTTGCGCTGCTGGAAATGTTCAATTAAGAATTTGTAGCTTTCGGAAAAGCTATATTTCGTGTTGATATTCGGATGTGAAAACCGATAAATACACTTTAAAATATATTGCAAAATGTTTTAAAAATTACGGGACAAAATGAAAATTATTTGCTTGATAAATCTGAGTTTTTAGATGATAAATAAACGCTTTCTGAAATTGTAGGTATCGCAAAAGAGTTTGTATTGTATTCTCGTAAATCTCCTTCTATGTATTTCAAGAACCATTTCTCTTTTTTTTTTACAGTCTACTTATTGATTGATTTCTGATCTTTTCAGAAGACTTGGTATTTTTTCATTCCTCTGTTAAATGTTTTATTGTATTTTTTCTGAATAAAAGAAGACTAAAATATATATTCAGTCGACCAATTTCTGTTTGGTTTTTCTAGATGGTGAAATTCTACCCGAATTTTGTTTATTAAAACGTAAATTTTTTATGAATATTTTGATTATATAATGATAAATAATCACATTAAAATTCGTTTTTTTAAATAAATAATGGCTAACCTTTCAACTGAATTATCAAGAACTTTTCTTAATGGTGTATTTCATTTATTGACTTTGACAATGTCAAAATACTTTCAAAACAAGGCAATCCTATTAAAGCAATTCCAGAATCTTTAGAGATTCGTTTACGAAGTCATGAAATTTGTAATGAAAATGTTTCATTTTCAACTCCAGAAGTTTGGGTCAGGATTTTGAAAGAGCTTTGATTTTGTTACATAATTTTTCCAGTAATGTTGTTTTGGTTTACCAATAGATAATAGATGACAACACTAATGATGCTTTTATGATGCGTTTAAATGCGTTTATGTAATCTCCGTTGCTTGTTTCCATTTAGTTTCAAAATAGTTTCGATAATGTAACTTCTAAATAATTTTTCGCCGTTTTGTATTTAAGAAAGTCAACTCCTGATGATGGTTTTAAAGATGAACCGAAAAGTCGAGAATAATTTTTATTTTTGTGATTTAAATTTTTACATAATCTCGTAATAAAATGTACGTTGGTTAGCAGCTTAATATTTTGTTTTCTTAGAACGTTAGAATTTTATTTAGTCGTTTACTAAGAGCAAAATGCAACATTTATTACTTTTTTTTTATGAAACATTTAGTAAAAATGAAGTAGCATAGGTACTTCAGTAAACAATTTTTAAATCGGGTGACACACCAATTACACAAATAATACGTGTTTTATGTGTACCAGAAAGCTTTGAAATATGTACAATGAAACGAAAATATGTACAATGAAACGAAAATATGTACAATGTAAGACAACACAGATGTCTCTTACTCTAGGAAAATATAAGTAAGTATGAACAAAAACACACAATAACCTCTTCCAAGTTACTAACGACTCCGAAAGGTAATATTTATCTTTAGAAACCTTTGAAAATAATACATTTTTTAAATTTATTTAAAGCTGCATTTATAAAAACGATGTTTCTTTTGATGCCACTGATTTTTGAAAATGTTTGGAAAATATTTTTTAGTGTATTAATCAGTTTTCTTAAACCGGAATATGGGTTTTACGGATGCTAGCAATTCCCCAGTAAACCTTTTCATTTTGAACAAACATGTTTTGCAGACAAACAGGGTAAATTAACAGCATTAAAATTAACATTAAAATTACCATTATTTGGTAATGATGCATACATAGATTCAATTACGCAGCTTAAAATTTTAATTGGAAATTAATATTATGCTAAAAACCAGCAGTCCGGTTTGATAAAACTGATTAATACACTATAAAAACTACTCGAAAATGTTTCTGAAAATCTGTGGCAGCAAAATGAGGTTACTTTTTATAAATGATTATATAAATCTCCAAAATATATTGGTTTCTGTGGTTTCTAATGATAAAAATTACTTTTCCCAGTCATGGATATTTCGGAAGAGTTTACTGTATAATTTGCGCTCGTCGTTATAATAGTTTTTCTCAAATTAAGAAACAGTTGTATTTTTTTTACAGTGTACTTATCATTAAATTTATCTTTATAATATTTAGACACTTAAGAATGTTGTACAACTTTCCCGACAGAAAAATTCTTAAAAATACGGTCGTAGGGATCGTAAACGTTGAAACTCGCAGGCCGGCGTTGCTTCTGTGGCGACTCCTCCGTGCAGTGCTCTCTGGCTGTTGCTGCTGTGGACAAATTCTAGAGTCTAACTACCTTAGCATCGAGCAACTCATTCATGCAGTTACTCTAGCTGTTTCGACAGTGGACAAATTTCACCAGCGAGACCAACTGGTACTGAGATATGGAAGTACTCTACTTCTCGACACCCACTTCGATGGTTCTGCTTTCCGAAGCGAATTTTCCAGACGACAGAATCGGACGGGTTGATAAGATGCAAGATCTCTCAATCAAGGCTGGACTCATTATTTCTCTTCTGAATGGCAACAGTCGAAAGCGCTAGTATTTAAAACTGGAATTTATTGACAAGAGAAGGTGATGAAGTCAGGAGAGCATGACAAGATATGCAAGGTGGCTATTGCAGCCTTATGTGGTCTTTAGCAGTGCAAAAAGCACGTTAAATTTTATTTTATAAACTAGGGGGCCTACCCCCTGCGAGCTACGCTCGCCAACCCCCGCTCAGACTTCGAGGCCTCTAAAAACATGACAGCGTGCTTTGTTTTAAAAATATTGGTAAATCTGTAATTGGGTTGTCATGCTTTTAACGTTTTAATGGGGCATTTTTTTATTATCATGGCCTCATACACAGCTGTTGCTACAACTGACGACTGTTTTCGGGATTGATAAGTAAAATCAATTACACCTTGAAAAACCAGCTTGTATAAAATGGTTAGGTTTAAATTGTGGCTACCTCTCGCACTTTTATAACAACGATCAGTATTCTATTCTTCCTTTGCGTTTAAAGATGAGAAAAATTCCATCTGCTTGTGAATAACATTAAGAACCACGGTATTGAAAAGTACTATGTTATAGACATTTTCAGTAACAGGTTTTAATTTTCTTTCCACCATCATGCATATTTTCATGTTATTTTAAATATGTAAATTATTTATTTTAATTAATACGAATTTTCTAAAAATTATTTATCATACAAAATTAATTAAATATTTTGTGCATGCATGCCTGCATTTATTCGGCATCAATTGATGAGATATTTAAACAAATTTGCTATCCGCGATAATTTTACACCATGTTATGTCACTTGAATAGTGTCCATAAGAAAATCGGGTACTTTTCCAGTATAGGATCCTTTGCTTTTAGGTTTGGCGTAGTTCGAGTTTAAAAAACGGTTAGATTCGTTAATATACATATATTTGTTACCAAAAGTTATGAAAACAAACCCAGTGAACTTTTGGTACTTTTCTATTATAGGGGGTCTTGACGCTTTTTTAAAAAGCTTGGCGCAATTCGGGCATCAGAAAGTGAGATTTGGTGCCAAATGACATAAACAGCCATGAAAACAAACTCGACGATTTTTTTTGCTTATATGCGTATTTTAATTATACGTATATTATTATTGTTTTTTCTATACAAATTACTTCTGATTACATATAAAATAGGATGAATGACATTTTACGCTAAACAAATTGTATAAATATTGAAAAAATGCTTCTGTATGCGAAATGACAAAGTGAATAGGTTGACAGAAAGTATGTTGCCAAATTTTCCTTTTCCGCCAAGGCTATTTTCTCTGTTTCGTCAAGGCCCCATATACTGGAAAAGCACCGAATTTTTATGCTTGTTTATACATGTATTTATATGTATATATACAATTTATTTATAATTGTCTTTCAATTTACCTCTTTTTGTACATAAAAATAGATAAATGGCTTCTTTATATTAAATAAATTGTATAAACATATATGACGTCATTTGGACGAATTTATTCAAAATATTTTCAGTTTATAAATTAAATTAAATGCTGACAGAGACGATTGAATCCTGACGATAGAAATGTGATTTTTTTTTTCAAATTTTCATGAAAAACATAATTTAATCACAATCTTGTCTTCATTATCGATTGAAATAAAAGATAAATTCAATTTCAATTTGAAAATGACAAGTAAAAATAAATCAATAATCCCTATTGGGATCCTTTTCGATTTTTTTCCCTTTTTTGTCACAGAAAAAACTCAGTAATTAGTTGCCATCATTACAGAAATGTCATTAAAGTTAGAAAAAAATTAATATCTCGAAAAGTAATTCCAATTTCAAAAATCTATTACCAGTTTTGACATCCGCGGATTTTTATGGACAATTGGTATTAATTTCACCATCAAGCGTTTAATATTTTATTAAAAATAGCCCTGAAACATAATCAGTCGTTTAATCAGTCGTTTCATAAAATCGTTTCATAAATTCGTTTCATAAAATCGTTTCACAAATTCGTTTCATTAGGATTTTATACATATAGGGTAGATATCTTAAATTAAACTTATGTTTTGTTAGGTTAATAAAAGAATTGGTTAACCTCCATTCGTCTAGCCTATTCGTCTACATCTTTCCACACGCTACTATATTAAGCTGTAGGGCGTAGTTCATATTACAGGTATACTTACCCATGCCTCTCGCGCTCTACACTTCCGAAGGGAAACTTTAAACTTAATTTTTTGAAAGACTGTTTCTCAGCGGTTTTGTAACGACATCTTAAAAACACATTTACATGTGTATTTAAAAAAAAGAGGAAAATAAATGTTCTAGAAATTATACCTAAAAATTAACATTTTATTCAATTTATAACAAAAAATACGATTTTTTTATGAATTTTAAATTTTTATCGCGTTTTTGTAATTGTTTTAGGATTTTGTTTGTTTCAGGTATAATCCATAAATAACGAAATAAGCAGTATACAGAAGAAATAACGATTCAAAAACATGTAACATGGACTTCAAAATCTTTACTAAACTAATTATTTAAGATTAATAATGCCGGGCAACGTTAAATCTTCTGTTGTTGTTTTTAACAAATTAATAGTATATATAGTTCTAAATTTCTATAAAACAGAAGAAAATAAATACAAAAAGAAGTAATGTCCCAAATTAAATACAGTCTTTCTAATTCTGGACCAATCTTCGGTCAATTTTAGTTATTTCAAACTCCTATAGTACCCTTAAAAAGTAGTCCCATGTAGTCAATTGAATTGTTTGAAAACATTTTTCGCTTTTAAATTACCACTGTGTAGCATTAAATATTCTTATTCATAGATGGATGGATGGGATGGAAGCAGATTGGAGCACCACAGGTAGAAGTCTAACTTAGCTCTGTTTGTGGTATACTTTTTAGTCTGGCTCCTCTCTTACGAGGACCTGTCCGGCTTGGGTAACCCTACCGGTAGTTGTACTACCGCCGGCATAGCTCCCAGAGTTGTTAGAGCACACAAGCCTCCCCATGTCCATCTTGAGGGAAATGAGACCGAGGAGCCGTGAGATTGCGGCGGAAATGAGATCGCGGCCAAGGGGTGTGCATGTGATGTCTCGGTGCATTCTGCACGCCTCATATATTTGGAGCCTTACTCAAGAATAAAAAACAAGAAAAGCATCACTTGGATTGTTCCATCAGAACATCACTGGTACCAAAGTATTCGACCTAGAGGATCTCTTGCTCTTGGTTATAACAGGCAGGAACAAACCACTCTTGCTCGCTTTCGTAGTGGGTACCTTAGAACTATGAATTTTTCTGAGGGCATCAAGTGCTTCGAAATATGCACCAAGTGTTCCACTGATCAGGCCTCCCCTGATCATATCCTTGCGTGGCTGGTGCTCTCAAAGCTGGACCTCGCTGATGCTCCCTTGATGGTGCTGGATTTCCTTAGGGTGTATAATATCATGGAACTGGCCTTGCCCTGCTGGCCTAAGGGGAAATGCAACAACAACAACAACATTAAATATTTCTTCTATGGTTCTATGTAACCCCTATAGGTGCAATGTCGCCCCAATTTACGGTATTCTTTTACGAGGAGTACATTTTTAAATATTTGCAGTAGACAGTCCAGTCATTCGACCGTTTTTATAGAAACCAGTTCCATAACCGTAATTTAACTCGATTCTGACAATAATATGGGCAATAATATGGTCGGAATGGAGATAAATTACGGTTATGTAACCGTTTTCTATAAAAACGGTCGAATGACTGGACTGTCTACTGCAAATTTTGAGTAGTGTAGAAAATCCCCCCCCCCTACATATTCGAGGATATATTGTAAATCAATTAATTTTCCAATATTTTATCAATTTTATAACAGTTTTGTAGTTAAACCAGTTATTTGAGATTATATAAGATTAATATTACCATACAATGTAAAAACTTCTGCTGCTGCTTTTAACAATTATATTTTTAGTTCTATAAAAATAAATAAATAAATACAACAATAAGTAATGTCCGATATTATATACAGACCTTCTAATCCTCGAGTAATCTTCAGTCAATTTCTTCATTTCAAACACCCCATAGTACCCTTAAAAGATAGTCCTATATAGTCAATTGAATCAAAATTTAACTTTTTTTTCTTTTAAAATACCAGTAGGTAGAATTAAATATTTTTTCAAGATTGGTTCTATGTAACACCTATGGGTGCAACGTCGTCCCAATTTACGGTATTCTTTTAGGAGGAGTAGAACATTCCATCTAAATTTTCGGTGATATACTGTAAATAAATTTATTTTCAAACATTTTATCAATTTTACAACAATTTGTATTATTTTGTTAAGTAGAGAGAATTTATTGTGAAAATGTATCTGTGGGAGATTACGAATATGTATCAAGAGCAAGCGTTCACTTGAAAATTTCCCTTACAATTCTATCTAAATAATGATACACTCAGTGTATTTCTATTCTAAAACAAAAAGTATTTTAATTAAAATACGTCCTTTGGTGCAAAAGCGTGTATTTATTTTTATAGTGAAAATAAACGTAACAATTAATTGTAATTTTAATATCTCTTGTAATTAATCGTCTTTTTGTATCGGTTTCATTCCGAATAATTTTGAACATACAATTTATTTTTCATAATGAAGGATTCATTTTAATAATTCATAAATCTTTGTTGAATTTCGAAATGGTCTTAATTAAATTTGTTAAATTTTCTTAATTAAATCATGTACTATAATTATGTTTTTTAATTATAAAGAGTTTATGTTCTTTTAGAAATGGAATGCTGAATATGAATCGTTAAATGAAGAAACACAAATAAGAACAGCTATTAATTTGTCATTCTACCATGAATAAAAATTAATGAGAATGAATTACTTTATTTTATGAATGGAAAGTTAGATCAGAGATTAAAAGTGATTACGTGATTTACGAAAAATACTCTATTTTTCTTTAATACACTTTTCAAGTATGGAATTAAAAACTGTGAGAAAAGCAAATTGAATTTAATAAGCAACTTACTTTTAAATGTAATGTTCTCCATTTAATGTAATGACATTTTTTAAAGAGGAAAATAATCTAATGTTCATTTTAATCTAATGTATGTTTATGATTTATGATTAATCTATGTTTTTATGAATATGATGTGTAAAAAATAATTGTCTGGGAATAATTTCAAGTCATATAAAAAATGAATAGGAAAAATACATATTTAGATGTTTAAACTTTAAAATCTCATTTGGAGATTTGGTGTCCTTTAAACATTGTTTTTATTTGAGTATTTTATAATCTTTTTAAAGTATTGTTAAATATTTTTATAAAGGAAAATGATTTAATCAAGAAAAATTCTTGTGGTAACTTTTGAATTTAGTATTTTTTTAATTTAAGAAAATTTTAAATCCTACTTCTACAATTTAGAAATTTTTGAAACATTTTTTGTATGCTTTTCTTAAAAGTAAATTCTATAAAGATAAACGTGGGTTTCCATTAGTTTAAGAAAACAATAATTAGAATGTTATGACATATGTAAACATACAGTAAAAATATATACTTAATATTTCTATATTTACAAAAATAAATGTTTATATTACTAAAAATTCGATCGTTAATTTTATAAAATGCATTTTAAGGACTGTAGGAAAAAAAATAGTTTGTCGATTGAACAGTATACGTTCAACTTTACCATTTCGATCGTATGGATATATATTAAACAAATGCAAACTGGGGAAAATTAATATAATAATCGCATCTCTAAAACAATTAAAGGGAAATTGATGCAGTAAAAAAAAAAAAAAAAAAAAAAAAACATATTTATAATTATTGGGTCTTTAGGTAACGCCGCCAAGGTACATTAAGAATGTCTAAATAAATTTTAAGAAAAAAGGTGAAAATTTATATTTTCGCCATTTTTCGACAAATGTGTGATACCAACTTCCGTTAGCTGATTAATATTTTAAAATATTTTATTTTTCGTTTAATATTTAATACTTTTTAGTTAAATTTACTATATTCATATCAATATAAAAGCATTATACAGAGAGATTCATTAAAAAAAGCTTTGTCTCCTATAATTGATGATCCGATTTATCTACAGCAGTGTTTCCCAACCTCTTTTTGACCATGCCCTCCATTGCCATAATTTAACCCAGATTAATATCGAAGAAAAATCTAGAAACAAGTTTTGAAAAACAATAGCGGAACAGAAACAATATACACAACAAAATAGTTTGCACACATAGTCAGAACAAAGTTTTGCACACTTATTTATGCAAAAAAAAACTGGAAAAGAATGAAATAATTTAATTTCTTGGCCTGTTTATGTCCTTTACAAGCTTATAACATTTAAAAAAAAAAAAAAAAAGTCCTCATATAATCATGGAATTTTCGATTCAATAATAGAAACATTTCTTTTCATAAATAGTGGTGGAATGTTAAAGTTAACCTATGCGTTAATCGAGCTTTATATATTCTACATAGTATTTCTGTTCAAAACAAACAAGAAAAAAAAATATGGGAATTGTTGCATTAACTGAACCTGATTATTTCAAAACATTACAATTTCCATTCATCACTCAGAATAAAATGAATTTTAATAAGCAGTATTCAGAATAAATTATCTCATCAAAAACAACTCGTTGTAAATGATCCCACCAAGCCACAAACCTAAAACGTCAGCCATAAAAAGAAGTGATATCACATAAAAAGAAGTGATATAGAAGTGCATACTCCGAGTCCCGTGTAAAAATCTATCTTGACTATATTATTTTTATTTATTTTTTATTTATTTTTATTTATTTAATTATTTTGCTCCCATAAAATTGTAAAAAGTTGAAGCTTCTCTGTTTGCATGTATTTTCTTATTTATGAGCTTGAAAAATTAATTTTTTGATTTTATTTACCCTTATTTAAACTAGAAACACCACTCTTACGAAGAAGATTTCTTACGTAAACATGTAAAGATTTTGAGTTTGTAATATATATATATATATATATATATAAATTTATTGCAAAAATTAACCATTGAAACAGAAGCAACTGACCATACACAATGAGATTATATATATAATGATCATACGCATATTGATAACAATGCACCTTATAATAAACGTTAACTAAATTGAGATATATTGCAATAATTCTAGCATAAGCGGAATCGCATAAGTCTGGGGAAAAATCCGTTCTGTCAGTTCTTTCGCATACAAAAATATTTATAAAAGTGATATAACAAAAATTAAAAATTTGTTTTATCGATTTTCAAAATCGATATACTGCATATATTATAAAAGCCTGCAGGTCGCCAAGCAGTTTTCACATACTGTACCTCACGCCGAGTCATTTGGAAACATTATGAGTGGTGATAGATTTTTACACGGGACTCGGAGTATGCACTTCTATATCGTTTCTTTTTATGTGATATCACTTCTTTTTATGGCAGACGTTTTAGGTTTGTGGCTTGGCGGGATCATTTACAACGAGTTGTTTTTGATGAGATATCACTCCTTTTTGTAAGGTATTTAATTTCAATTACACAGATTCCATTTTTATTCAGAAAAGAAAATATAAAAGAAAGATGAAAGGGGCAAAATAAAAAAAATAATTGTCATGCTATAAACAGAATTATACATCAGAATTATACAATTTATTGAGTGACTTATTCCAATGTACATGTCGCTGCCATAGCAACGGGGAAAGTTTAAAATTCATTTTCTTACATTGTATTCATCAGATTATTTATGACATGTTCATTTTCCTTTTGCTTTTGTTTATATCACTCTTCCGTTTACATACATTCAAAAAACGAAAAAAATAGAAAATTTTACAGTAGTTTACAAAGTAATTAAAATACTGCAGTTTCAGAAAAATGTGAAAAAATAAGAAGCACCTTTTTATCGGTCAATTATAACAATAAGTTTAGGGCGCATACTTTACCGAGAATATTAATTTAAAAAAAAATCTACGAACCATCGTAATTTACAGGGAGTTTTATACTAATATATTAAATATTATTCTTGAAAATTACTGAGCACCTTAAAAGTTTTTTTTATTTGTTAAGTTTTTTAACTCAACGTTTCGAAAATCGGAAAAATATAAGATTCGCAACGTTTGCAAAAGTATAAAAACTATTAAAGTTATTTCAAAATAGAAAATGTTCGTAGGATGACATGTATTCCAAAATTTTGTGTGATTTTGTAAATATACCACAAGACTAATGCGTTTACACAATGAATGAGCTTTTAAAAAAATGTAAAATTTTATTAAAATTTTTGATCTGATAAATCATAAAGCTTTAAATTAGATTTTAAAAAGGATCGTGATTAAACCAAAAAGGATTATATTTACTAAATGCACAAAATACATAAAGACACAAAATACATAAAGACACGAAATACATAATCAATGTTTCTAGTCTGTCCATTCCAATTCGGGGATCCTAAAATATAGGTCCTCAATCCCCGGCAGTCCATGAATTAATTAGGACATATGTATGCAACTGTTAAAATGTTCCCAAAGTCGACAATATAAGCAATAAGTATAAATCGGCATATATGAAACACGGCATTGCCTCATCATGACTTTGTTTCGTGAGGTGTTCGTTCTCCAAACATAAAAGTCTCTTAAAAGTGTTCGTTAACCGAACATGTGTTCGTTATCCGAACATAAAATTCTCACGCGAAAGTGTTCGTTAACCGATTTGTTCGTAAACCGAACAGTTCGTTACTGATCACCTACTGTATACGAAATATAGCATTTTTAATTTTTATGGGGAATTTAAGAAGTTATTTCCTTTTCATTGTGCTCTAGGCCCGTTTTTAGAGCATTTTAAGTTCGTCATAGCCGGAGATTCGATGAACGGCAAATATTTAAACAAAAAACTTCTAATCTTGTGGTAGCAACATTTTTACATTCTATTACTCAGCGCATGAATGTAAAGTTGGAATTTTTTAATCGCCTTTTCAATCAATTCCTGACACATTTATTAATAAACACAGTTTTTTTAATCGATGAAAATACTATATTTTAATAGATTTAGAACTTAAGATCGACGAGCTTTCAGGCGGACAAAATGAACTCGTATTAAATTTTAAAGCAAGATAATAAAACCTTACAGAGATTGAAACAGTATAAAATCATTAAAATACATCTCACTCAGTAAATATACATCGGATGTAGTGTAATCAGGATCTTCTAAGAGACTCTAAACGAAACGCATATGGTTCAACAATACAAACAATAGAGAGTTTAAATGAATCAGATGTAGTAACATATTTGAATATCTTGTGTATAGCCACTTTGACAAAAAATTATGCTATTTACTATTGTTTTTCCTCTGAGTTGAGGAATCCAGTACTTCAACGTACAAATTCGCTAATTACACAACTATTTAGTCTTATTAACAAATCTTTTGGGTTACCCTGTAAACGAACAGTAAATTCTACAATTCTGTTTTACAATAGGAAGATAACTTAGGTCGTTCGTAGTAACATATTTTAACATCCTGCGCATACGTTCTTTTTTAAAAGAGATAGACCATTTAATACTTCTTTGCTTCATCTTAAGTATAGGAATAAATCACTTTAAAGTGATATACATAAAAAACTAATTCATATTTTTACACGAAATATTAAACATTTGAATTACTCATAAAAACAATGCAATTGCTGCAAACCGCGTAAAAATCGGATAATTACACAATTCTTTAGCCCTATATCAAAAGATCTTTTGTGAGAACCTGTAAACGAACCTTAAATGTTACTATTTTTTTATAATAGGGAGCTTACTTGGGTCGACTGTAATAACATAGCTTAATATCATGTGTATATGACCATTTCTAAAAGAGTTGGGCCATTTATTATTTTTTTGCTCTATGTTAAGTATAGGAATCAATAACTGTAAACTGATATAAATCAAAAACTAATTAATATTTTTTCATGAAACTTACAAAGGTTTGAACTACTCATAAAAACAATTCAAATGACGTAAACCACGTAAAAATCCGATAATTACACATTGCTGTAACCCTGTCAAGAATTTTTTGCTATATGTTAAGTATAGGAATCAATAACTTTAAACTGATATAACTCAAAAACTAATTAATATTTTTACATGAAATTTACAAAGGTTTGAACTACTCATAAAATCAATTCAAATGACGTAAACCACGTAAAAATCCCATAATTACACATTGCTGTAGCCCTGTCAACAGTTTTTGGGCTGTACAAGAGTTAAAAAGTGCAAAAAACAGCACTTTTAAAATCGCATTTCCTGAAAACCTATTCGACATATCTTGCTTTTCTTTTGATTTCTTAGTCATTTGGCACGCCCCATTCCATAGAATCAAGAATTTTGTTTCTATCATAAATAGAACGCGAGATATAGATGTGTCAAAAACCCGTTTTGTCCCGTCCGCAAAATATAAACTAGACAGAGTTAAAAAAAAAATTGTAAAATCATTTGGCATCCATTGGCGGAAATTCCTTTCATTTACGGTTCAATGCATTGCTGTTTCTTATGCTTGGCGAGAAACTCTGTCGAGTTTCTATGATGAATTATAAAAATAGAAGTGGTAAGTATTAAAGCTTATTT
This sequence comes from Maratus michaelseni, assembly GCA_963931845.1. Classification (NCBI taxonomy): domain Eukaryota; kingdom Metazoa; phylum Arthropoda; class Arachnida; order Araneae; family Salticidae; genus Maratus; species Maratus michaelseni. The sequence goes on from OZ007592.1 coordinate 403,865,617, forward strand.
TAAAACTTTAAACTCGAAATTGCATAAGAAATAAGAAATTTTGAATATCATGCAGTTCAATCAATTTAAGTTTTAAAATTTTTGAAAACAGAAAATGTAAAAATATTAGTTGAAATGTCATAGAAAATATTTTTAAGAACTGAAATTCCTATTGAAATATTATAATTTCCAATATAGTCATTGATATCCTTAATATAACGAAGCGGCATTATCTTTCTGAGGGATTTTTTTTTTGTTTGTTTTTTAGTAGTCAGTGTCACCTAGAATTTTCCCATATTTGAGGTTCACTGGAACGTATCCATAATCTAGTTTCTCTTCGAATATGAGCCGGAAATTCTGCGATTTTTATTGTACGCAATACCTGTGTCAAAACTCTTTGCGATTTCATACGAACTAAAATTCCATTTAATTGTTATTTAAATTTTGTGTCAAAAATACCTATAGTATTTTATTTTCAAAAGAGTGAGTGCTGAAATCTAGAAGAATCTTTGATAACGAGAAAACCTGGATGGACAAGCTTTTAGACGGACAATCTGAATTCATATTCATATTTCAAGTAACATAATAAAACTTTAAAGAGATTGGAATAGTATAAAGTAATTAAAGTACATGTAATTCAGTATATATCCGGTGGTTGTAACGTAATGGAGATCTTGAAGTGATCCTGTAATCGAACCGTACATGTTTCAATTCTTTACAATAGAGAGCTTAATTGATTGGAATGCAGAAACAAATCAGAATATTCATGTGTATATAACCACTTTGACAAAAGTTAGGCTATTTAGTATTGTTTTTCCTCTATGTTAAGTATCAGAATCCAGTACTTTAAATTGATGTAAATTAAAACGTAATCGATATTTCTGTTTAAAACATTAAAGATTTGAACTGCTTATAAAAACAATAAAAATCCAACAATCCGCCTAAAAATCCGACAATTGCAAAGTTGTATAGACCTACCAAAATATAGTTTGAGTGATCATGATCATGTAAACGAACCGTAACTGCTATAATTCAGTTTTACAATAGGAAGTTTACTTTGATCGACTGTAGTAACATGTCTTAATTAAATTTATATAGGAGCAGTATGACAAGAGTTAAACCATTTAATTTTTTTTTGCTCTATGATAAGTATAGGAATCCAGTACTTTAAACTGGTGTAAATCAGAAACTAATCTATATTTCTGTATGAAACTTTAAAAAGTTGAACTGCTTATAAAAAAAATTGAAATGTAGCATTCCGCGTAAACATCCGATAATTACACAGTTCTGATGACCTATGAAAAATCTTTTGAGTAACTCTGTGAACGAACCTTAAATGCTACAATTCTGTTTTACAATAGGAAGCTTAGCTTGGTCGACTGTAGTAACATATTTTAATATAATTCGTATACAGCCATTTATACAAGAGTTAAACAATTTCATATTATTTTTGCTCTATGCTAAGTATAGGAATAAATTATTTTAAACTGGTATAAATCCAAAACTAATTAATATTTTTCCATGAAACTTTTAAGGTTTGCACTATTCACAAAACACAATTCAAATACACCAAATCGCGTAAAAATTCGATAATTACACATCCCTCTAGCCCTGTGAACAGATTTGGGATGAACAATAATTTAAAAAGCGTAATAAACAGCACTTTTAAAATCGCATTTACTAAAAACCTAGTCGGATTCTGCTTTACTTTTGTTTCCTTAGTCACCTGGCACGCCCCAATCCATAGAAACAAGATTTTTTTCTATGATAAATAGAACGCGAAGATATAGAGGTGATATAGAGGTGTCAAAATCCCGATTTGGTCAGTCCGGCAAATATAAACTAAACCGAGTACTTTTTTTTTCTTTTTTTTTTTTTTTTTTTTTTTTTTTGTAAAATTGTTTGGCATCAATTGGCGGAAATTACTTTCATTTACGGTTTATTGCATTGTTGTTTCTGCTGCTTGGCGAGAAACTCTCTCGAGTTTCTAGCTTTTCTTTATATGATTGTAGATTTTGTGTCTGAAGATAAGGGGATTTTCTGGTTCGGTACCGGTATCGGCTTCCAAGATGTGTGCGCTTACAATATAAAGAATCTTGCATTATTGACGTACATTTAACACAAAAAATATCCACGTATACCATTTCCGAAACAGTGCATAAAACTTCCAAAAGTAAGAATTTACAAACAAAACATATTTTTAGAAATTTAAAAAAAATGTTTTTTATAATAAGTATATTAACAAGTCTGTGATTATTCAAATTACATAAAAATTGAAGACTCATGTCAAATTACATGGCCCGACGATAGTATATTTGTGCTTTTGAAGCGTGCCTGTTATATAGTGCAAAAACTATTTAGTTTATGAGTATTTTTTTTTTTTTTTTTTTTTTTTTTTTTTTTGCAAATATTGCGTTTAATTATTTCGAAAAGTAGATCGTTCGTAAACTTTGTCAATTTTAGTTGTGATACAGCATCTAAGAAAAAAAATATATATATATATATATTTATCATATCCCGAAAAAGACATGAAAAAGCCATACAAACAAAATATAACACCAATAACTCGAATAACTCTTCTTTTAAGTTAATACAATAGCATTTCTGGAAATTTATGTTCATGGTAAACATAAATGAATTAAGAATGTTTAAGAGTGTTTAAATGCTATAAATTTTTCTTGTGAAGTATAAATTGGCGTTTTTATTTATTATTTCACTTGAAAATGTTTTTGCTATTAGGTTTTAAAATAAAATAAAATGGTTTTCTTTTAAATTAAATGAAAAATAAAGAGTATACTTAATATAAAAATACATAACATATATAACTTAAATAGTAAATAATAATGCATAATATTAATATCTAAAGAAATTTCAAAAGTTAAATTTTTTATACATTAAAAACCTTTAGTAAGTTGCATAATTATTTGGTAATTGGTAAAAATTGCTCATTTATGAGAATTAACATTATCAAAACTGAAGTCTCTGAATAACAAACTTAGGCTTTCATCAGAGTATTTTCTCATTAGAGGAGAACCGACCTTTGATTCTGGGCATGCCAGAAGCATTACAAGACTCATATATATATATGTACAGTGTGCTGCTAAAAGTACTGTTTCAATTTAAAATTCAAATATTCATAACTATAACATATAAGAGATGGCGTGTATATAAGGAACTGCATAAGTTCATTATAGTGAATTTAAAAATATTTCTAATTCTACAAAACAGGTGGTGCTGCACTGCCGCAACCAGAATAAATGCTAAAAACAATCAGACATATTCAAAATTGGAAGCATTTCTTCACATTTAAACATATAAACAGTATGCAAAGTTACAGCTGAGGGAGTTTTGATCCATTTTACGCATCGATTTAAGTAATTGTATCTTGTAAGTAGTGCAGTGCCATCTGACGGCAATATTGTGAAATAAATTTAAAATTTGTTCTTACAAAACATGTTACATAACTTAGAAAAATGATCACTTATTTTATCTTTATATATAATTTATTAATTAATTAATTTTAAAATTAAGTATTTATTTTCTGATTATCGTGTAAGTACATACCAATTAGTAATACTTTTAATTTATATTATCCTGAAAACTTTTCTAATTTGAGCAAATCGTTTACTACTCAATTTCATAAAATGCAATGTCTAAGGGGAAATCTCCAAGTTTTCTAAAACAAATGCCTAATGAAAAATAGAAAGTAACAACTTACATCTTTTGTTTTTGACCTGATCATTTTTTAAATATAATTTTCCCAATATTTAATTAAATTTTAACATTATATTTTCAGTTAAAGAGCAAAATTTAGTTTTCTTCGCGTCCAACAATTTTATCTTAATGAAATTATTTAATTACAATTTTAAAAATTCGATGAATATTTGAAATATGTTACTATCACATGAATTAAATATTCAGCTGGAAAAAAAAAATACTCATTACGTAAGCCATTTTCCTTTAATTAAACTATCAAAAACATCATTTTATTAATAAAAACGGCATTATAACGATAAAAAAATATTGGATCATCATTAAAAATAAACATTAATTTAATATTTTTTGTAAAAAAGAAAAAAATCCTTTTATGGAAGATATGATTTTATTTAAGATTTCTATATTCTTTAAATCAAGATGCATAATTATGATGTTAAGTAAATACATGTATTAAAAAAGCCTTCGAAAATTGAACATTTATATATTATTCATTTAATTTGATTAAAGAAAAAAGAATAATTGGATGCAAATATATATATATATATATGCATATCGTTTTAGTAAACAAAATAATTGTTTGGTATATATATATATATATATATATATATATATATATATATATATGTATATATATATATATATATATATATATATATATATATATATGCCTTTTGTAATGTAGCTATGTTTTAAGTATTAATTTGCAGTAAGTAATACATATTCATACATATGTATACTTGTAAACCTTCCTATTTTTTTAAATGTCGAATAAACATATGTGTTACCATAAAAAATAATAATATTGTGTTTTTTTCTATCAACTGCGTTGTTTAGTAAAATGTATGTTTTTTGTTTAATTCAAAACATTGTGAACACACACACACATCGTCAATGGGAGGTTGTTTCTCCAATAATCGAATTGATCTTTAAAATTAAAAAAGTAGTATTCTATATATAAAGCAGTTGTACATTTAAAATACCTAAATAGTCTAAAATATGAAAATATTAGAATAATATATTTCCAGTAGTGAGTGAATATACTACATCTAGAAACACGTCGCGACAAAGACAAACCACGTTTCATCAAAATTTACAATCTTATTTAGAACTGCATTTTTACATCAACTTACATTTTATTAAGAGACTTCAAAAGAAGAATTTCCTATTTTTGGCAGTTATGTATAATAACGTGCCCGTAATTAAACTGACTAGCGTTTTCAAATTACGAGAATGGGACCAAATTTTGTAGGATGATTAAACAAGTCGCAAACGGAAGATTCCGCAAATAATAATAATAATAATAATAATAATAATAATAATAATAATAAAATTTAAAAAAAATTCCAAAAGGTCATTGCCAGGAGAATATGTAGTGCTGTTTAATAAGAAAAAGCTTTAAAAATGCAGAATCAGTACTGAAAGAAGATTACATTTTATTTACCACATTTATCTATTTAATTCAGCTCAATATAGCAATGGTTTTAAAGAAGCTCACAATTTCTATAAACACTGATGAAGTTTATTTATCTGAAATTTCACTCACTGAGTCGTAAAGAAAAAGAAGTATCTTTATTAAAATTTCAAGTTACATCCATTAGCACATTGCCAGCTTGTCGGGCATTAAAAGGCAATGTTTTACTTTTAGGAACAATTTCATTGAATGTTATGTACAATATGGCTCTTGCTTTAGCTGAGATTAAGTTACTTGTCAAATTCCTTTACCTTAACTAGTGCAACGTTTTAGCCAATCTTCGTGTTTTTAGGACACAGAAACAGATGCGTAAATGTAACGGTCTTTTGTCAGGTAACGGCTTAAAAGGAATTGTTGAGAAGTCTGAGACAACAAGTTCTCTGAAAGTTTAATCAGGCAGAGGACGCAAACCCGAATTGCAGTATATATATGCAGTATTATACTGCTATATATTTGCAGTATGTATGCAGTATTATAGACTAAGAATTTTCAACGGTGATTGGATCTTTACAAATATCATCGTCATTTGGTCATATTCGTCCCATCTCTGTGTCTGGCCGAGAAATTATCAAACTACCCTCGTAACGTTTTGTTTCAGGAAAATAACTTTACTTATTACTCGCACATCAGCTGTTTAACAAAACTCACTAAAACTTCTAAATGTGTTTACATTTTTTTTAATGGCATATATAAAATGTGAAAAACGTAAACTTTTTTTTTTTTTTTTTTAGACGAAACACGTTTATAACTACATGATTAGGAAGCAAAATATAATTTTCTGATTAAAGAATTGGAAAACCACGAGTGCATTCTACAATCTATAGCCATATATTTAACATTTAACTGTGTAATTTTAGGTATGTGTGATAAGGGATTTAAATTTTATGTACGGCACGGTAAGGGAATAATCAAATTTCAACTCAAAAAATATTCTGTTCTAATAAGAGTACAAAACCATATAAGGTCACTGAAGGTAAAATGGATACTCTTTTTTCATACTATAAATGTAATTGTTGTGGTAAAGTTACAAAAAATTAAAAATACGGGGCTTTTATTTTTAAGTTCTGAAAAATAAATTTTTAAATGTGAGTTTCACTTCCAAATTTAAAATTTTGCAATACACCATTTTTTAAAGACAATATAAAGATAAAAATGTGATAGTAATTCTGCCACTTTCCTATTTTTCTTAGTAAATCTATTTCTAAGAGTTTTAATTCTTTTAAGCAAAACATGCAATGCTAAAAATAAACACCTTTTTTTATTTTCTTAAACAAAAGTTTACTTCTATTTGAAATAAATTAAATAGAAATAAATAAATTAAAAAAATATATAATCAAAAAACATATTAAGCATTTCAAAATGTTGACGAAAGTTCAAACTGTCAATAGGTTTGAAACTACCTCCGAAATTCCGAATAAAAGGGAATTGAATGTGACATGACCGTTAAATATTTGCAGACTGGGTTTTAAAAATTGTTCTTTCTTGTTTCGTTTGCAATGGCCCTTTAGTCCAGTTTTTTAAAACCTTTGGGATACATGCAGCAACTTATAAATGATTTCAAAACATCATCTCATATATTAATAAGCCATAAAAATCATGACAAATTCTATAATATTTTACATTTTCTCAATACAGTAACTATACGAAAAGTAGTTACATCAAACTATTCGCCATGTCCATAGAGCACTTGGTGTCCTCGTCTGAGTAGTCTGTCCCTGTTAGGCTATCAAATCAAACAGTTTTCAAGAAATGATTCTTCTACCGTGAAATAGGAGCTAAAAGGAAGCTACAGCCCTATGCCAAGCGAGATTTGTTGAACAAAATTCCTTGTATAAAGGTTAATTGTATTTGCATGACCTCCAAAATTATCTATATTTTCATGTGGCTAGCAGTTTGATTTAGGGTTGGTTGGAGTAAGTGGAACCCCTTTTTGGAATACTTCATTTTTGAAGCCTTATACAAAAATTTTAAAACAGTTTAATTTGAACTTATCAACTTATTTTATTTAAGACTATATGTATTAATAAACTAAAGTTGATGATTAGTTTCTAAAATAATGCTTTAAATATTTTTAACTGCTTTTGCTTTAAAAAAAGGGGTGGGTTTGCCACTTACCCCATAATTAGAGTTAAGTGGGTCCACCGCTGTTTATTTAAATGTAAAGCAAGCATAACTAAAGAGGAGGTAAATGGGTGTTACTTGATAATGTATAGAAATTTTCAATATGAAATATTTTATTGTAAATGTATCCATGCACGAGATATCTACTCTCATTAAGATCAGTATGACAGGTAATTATAGAATGAAAAACTAAACAAGTACATCTATGAAATTGTTTGAAACCCTAAAGGCATGTGTTTCACTTTAACTTATAAAACAGTGCTGAAGAAACATAATAATGTTGATTAATATTAATTTTGGCCCATTAGCGAACACTGTAAGTTGAAAAAGAAATTGGAAACACCAAAGTTGGCTCAGAGAGAATAATTATTACTTCCTCCTCAGTAATAATTCCAACATCATCTGCATCCGGCCAATAAAAAGTCTATTTCTATTCTTTCTTACAAATTTAGCAGGTATTATCTTCATTTGTATAATCAACTTCTAAAATTAGAGCTATGTAATACTTTGTTATTTTATTTTTATGCAAGTTTCCTAAATACATAGTCACCAGCTTTAGAAGCTTTGTTAGCTAAACTATTAATTCCTTCTAGGTCTTCATAATTGTCTTTTAATTCATCCATATAAATCTCTTTATCAGAGTTGCTTTTCACTTCAAATTCGTCTCTTTTTGTCAGATTTTTACTACATATTCAGTTTTATTTTTTTACTTGGAGTTTTTTCTTTATTCCTTAAATTTCCATCACTTTTTTCTCTTAATTGTTGCATGAATTCTTCATTCCTGAAAATGCTAGATCTCTTTGGTGGAATTGTTTTTGCATACCCTCTATATTCAATTTGAAAAACTAAACATAACCATAAGTACCATAGCAATTCACTTGTTTAAGACGTAATGCAGATGTTTATTTAAATTTACTTAGTGGGATATGGGGGACACACTTACTCCATAATGAAGAGCCCCAATTACCACTAGTAGGCTAAAATTACGGGTCCTTTAAAAGCTTTTAAAATTACGGTTTTCTCCTCTTAAACACTTCTTAATAATAATTTTACTAAAAATTCAAATTACAGAGTGTATTTGAGGTTAAACTTTGCACAACAGTTTAATAAACATTAAAAGGTAATGAAGACTAACCTGGAAACAGCTCTTGGAAAAATGTAGCTGGAACTCTTTAATCAAACTATTCTGGAAATCTATTTTACGTTAGTTCTATGACATGAAGAATAAGTGAAAAATAAGTTTAATAAACATTAAAAGGTAATGAGGACTAACCTGGAAACAGCTCTTGGAAAAATGTAGCTGGAACTCTTTAATCAAACTATTCTGGAAATCTATTTTACGTTAGTTCTATGACATGAAAAATAAGTGAAAAATAAGTTTAATAAACATTAAAAGGTAATGAGGACTAACCTGGAAACAGCTCTTGGAAAAATGTAGCTGGAAATCTTTAATCAAACTATTCTGGAAATCTATTTTACGTTAGTTCTATGACATGAAAAATAAGTGAAAAATAAGTTTAATAAACATTAAAAGGTAATGAGGACTAACCTGGAAACAGCTCTTAGAAAAATGTAGCTGGAACTCTTTAATCAAACTATTCTGGAAATCTATTTTACGTTAGTTCTATGACATGAAAAATAAGTGAAAAATAAGTTTAATAAACATGAAAAGGTAATGAGGACTAACCTGGAAACAGGTCTTGGAAAAATGTAGCTGGAACTCTTTAATCAAACTATTCTGGAAATCTATTTTACGTTAGTTCTATGACATGAAAAATAAGTGAAAAATAAGTTTAATAAACATGAAAAGGTAATGAGGACTAACCTGGAAACAGCTCTTGGAAAAATCTAGCTGGAACTCTTTAATCAAACTATTCTGGAAATCTATTTTACGTTAGTTCTATGACATGAAAAATAAGTGAAAAATAAGTTTAATAAACATTAAAAGGTAATGAGGACTAACCTGGAAACAGCTCTTGGAAAAATGTAGCTGGAACTCTTTAATCAAACTATTCTGGAAATCTATTTTACGTTAGTTATATGACATGAAAAATAAGTGAAACAAAGCTCAAATAAATGCAAAACCCATCAGTGTGATTAAATGTGACATGATCAATGCAAATACGTGTGAAATATCCGGTACATATTTTAGTTTGAGGAGGAGGATCCACTTACCCCAACCGACCCCACCTACTTTTCGTATAGTTAAAGAATTGAAAAGTTATTCTGAAAACGCCAAGTGGCCGTATTAGTTGCACCGGCTGAATTATATCTCTGAAAATTAAAAATATATATTTGATAGAAGCAATGGATGTTATATTTTTAGTGACAGGTTTCTGGACTGTTGTTACTTTTTAATTTGTATCCATCTACTGGCGAAGTGTGAATATTTCAATTAATAGGTAAAACTCACATAAATATCTTTTGTAAACTGCAAACGCGACGTATATATATTTCTTTTAAAAAGTTTTTATTTAAATCAAATGTTAAAAGACAAACCTTAAGAAATTTGAAAATTAATCATTAAACCTGATATTTTTTATACAACTGTTACTTTAGGTAAATATTATGACCGATAATTATTTAACTGTAGAGTTTTATTTTCATGACTTCAGTTTCAATCTCTGTTTAATTTTCTCTTTATTTAATAACTATAAATCAATAAACATACATTACCTTTTTTTAATAATAGAAAAGGTGTATGATAATTTTTATATAAAATAAGTTTTTTTTTTTTTTTTTTTTTTTTTTTTTTTTTTTTCCAATTTGACCTTTTTGTATTTTTAGAGAAAATAGCATTGTTGAAAGGAAATCGATAAAAAAATCTATTTGGTAACTCAGCAAAAGTTTTAATCGCCATATTTCGAATATTATCTCCTATCGACTACCGAGTTGCTATCTTCTGCTATACCGTATCACCCTCAGGTACTAATATACGTTTCTAGAAATGATTCTGAGAATTTACAAATACATATTTATCTTTAAATTTTGACTCGTTAAATTATGTCAGAAATTATAATAGGAAATTTCGGCAGAACATAAAAAATAGTGTTTATGCCCATGAAAAGATATATTTATGTGAATTTTGAAAATTATTGGCATATTAAGGCGATTAAAGTAGTCGTATTAGCAGCGTCGACTGAATTATATCCCTGAAAATTAAAAATATATATTTGGAAGCCACTAGGCAGTGGATGTTATATTTTTAGTGACAGATAATATGTATTCGTTGCTTTTGCAGTGTTCAAATGATAATTATATGAGATTTACCTATTAATTAAAATATTCTCATATACTACCCTTTTTATATATAAAATTTTGAAATAAAGTACCACTTCACAACAATGTAATGACCAAGGGGATTTTTTTGGACTATTATGAATTGTAAATTTTACGGTAATAGCAAAGTTGGCGCAATGTGGAAAAATTGATGTAATTAAAAATTGAGATTTCTCGTATTGCATCACTTCAATAATATATAAATATATGTGTTTGTGCGTGTGTTACAAAAGAGGCATTTGTTAGAAAAAAAGTAAAATTTATTATGCGGCCATAGTGTCTGTCATTTGATGATATAAGAAAATTTCATAATTTGTTTATAACCATATGAAAAAAACATATTTGCTTTTAAGTACGGAATATGGTATAAGTAAACAGTCTCCTTTTTCAAAATTCAAATCACTGACCATTGTATTGCATGATTTTGTGAATTTATATAAGGGTTATTCAATTGTTTTTATTTCTCTCGGTCATAGGTGTTTATTTTCAACATATTTTTCCTTATAGTTAAGCAATTTTACGACACAAAATTTGCTATTTGTTATTTACTTTTAGTTTTTATGTCCCATTGCGTTTTTTATTTCATCGTCTAAAATTAGAACTTGAAACCTATTTCCTTTTATTAGTTGATGATATAGACAGAGGCAGTATAATTTCAAATTGGATGTTGAAAAATTGTAAAAAAATATGTTGAACAAGCACGTTCAAGGAGTGACAAAAATATAAAACTAACTTCATTTTTATGGCTATTGCAACAAAAATATTGTATGAAAGAATTTTACGTTTAAAGTGTAAAAGAGTCATTATAATTCTTTTTGAACAGTCCCTTACATTCTTTTTATTTAATGTCACACTGTTCAATAAATTTAAGTCTAATAATTCTAGTAATACGCTCTATAAATTTAAAGAAAATTTAATTGCAATAAGATTTAGATCATTTCATTCGCCTTTACAGGCATTGAATAATATATTTTAATTGCTTTTATCAAATATATTTGAAATCCCATATTCTTACTTTGTTTTTCATTAAACACATAAGTCATCTATCAAATATAATACCTCTTCTCAAGCTTATATATTCAAGTAAGATTATTTTATATGCAAAGTACAATCATTTAATTTAAACATTCATTTTCTAAAACAAGGTACTGATAAAACTATATTTTACAAGACTCAGCGGTAATTAGATTCGATTTAGCTCTTAATAATTTCATCTGCATTAAATATTATTTTTTTAGAAAAAAAAAGAAAAATATACAAATTATTTTCATTAGCGTGAAATTTAATTTTGAGCCAATTCGTTTTTTTTATTAAAGAATGAAGGAAAATTAATAGAAATGAATTATTTTACTTAGTTATAAATGGAATAAAAATTATTACTTTTTAGTCTATACTCATTTGTCGAATTTAATTAATATCGTTTTTTCAGTACTTATTACTCGTAATTTAACACTAATTTTAATTAGAATCTTTATAGCGAATATGTTTCTACATGGCGTCGAATTGTAAAAGTAAATTAATAAAAATTCCTCGCTCAATTTACATTTCTGAATGGATTCAATATCGAATTATAATTACTTTTATTAATGAAATTTTGAGAATAGAAATATCAAATTTAATAATGGATGCATTTTTAAGACAATATTTTAATAGGATATTTAAAATGTCGTAGACTGAAAAATATGTAGTCTTTTTACGTTTGTTTTACATGGAGAGGCTTTCAAAATATAAAGTAACAACCATATGTTTTAAAAATAATTTAAATGTACTACTAATGTTTTAATGCTTTCTGAGAAATATAAGAGCCATTATAATTCTTTTTGTACAGTCCCCTACATTGTTTTTCAATTCCTACTATTAGTTCACACTCTCCCTATATATATTTATATATCTTGTTCAAATTTTCAATCGTTATTATAATATTTTTTATTCATCCACTCAAGTTAAAATACATTTTTTAAAACTTGTAGTGGATGGCACTTGATGTTAATACAGTTTTTTAAAATATTAATTCATTAATTAAATTTAATTAATACATTTTAGGTTTATATGGGAGAAAAATATCAACACGCAGCCGAAATATTTCAGACATTAGTTCCATTTAAAAGCACTCACTCACAAGTCTTGATAGCGCAGTCGGTTAAGCTCTGAGCTCGTAACCACAAGGTCCCAGGATCAAACCTCACCTGGGACGGAAGGAAATTCTACCGCACTCGAAAATAAACTTGTCTTATATAAGATATTTAGCAGGATATAAATTTAGGAATAAATACCGTGTGTGGCGAAACGTGTCGATCGCTAGAAAAAAAAATCTTTTTGACCTAAGTAGGAATTGACTTTTTTTTTTATATTACTCGTTTTATTTAATGTCACACTGTTCAATAAATTTAAGTCTAATAATTCTAGTAATATGCTCTATAAATTTAAAGAAAATTTAGTGGCAGTAAGACATAGACCATTTAATTCGCCTTTATAGGCATTCAATAATATATTTTTAAGTGCTTTTATCAAATATATTTGAAATCCCATATCCTTAATTTGTTTTTCCTTAAACACATAAGTCATCTATAAAATATAATACCACTTCTCAAACTTATATATTCAAGTAAGATTATTTTATTTGTAAAGTACAATCATTTAATTTAAACATTCATTTCCTAAAACAAGTTACTGATAAAACAATATTTTACACGACTCAGCGGTAATTAGATTCGATTTAGCTCTTAATAATTTTGTCTGCATTAAATATTATTTTTTTAGAAAAATAAAGAAAAAATACAAATTATTTTCATTAGCGTGAAATTTAATTTTGAGTGAATTCATTTCTTTTATTAAAGAATGAGGGGAAATTAATAGAAATGAATTATTTTACTTAGTTATAAATGGATAAACATTATTATTTTTAAAGTCTATCCTCATTTGTCCAATTTAATTAATATCGTTTTTTCAGTACTTATCACTCGTAATTTAAGACTAATTTTAATTAGAATCTTTATTGCGAATATGTTTCGACATGACATCGAATTGTAAAAGTAAATTAATAAAAATTCCTCGCTCAAGTTACATTTCTGAATGGATTCAATATCGAATTATAATTACTTTTATTAATGAAATTTTGCGAATAAAAATATCCAATTTAATAAAGGAAACATTTTTAAGACAATATTTTAATAGGATATTTAAAATGTCGTAGACTGAAAAATATATAGTCTTTTTACGTTTGTTTTATATGGAGGTGCTTTCAAAATATAAAGCAACAACTATATGTTTTAAAAATAATTTAAACATACTACTAATGTTCTAATACTTTCTGAGAAATATAAGTTGCAGTTAATGCATGTAATGCAATTACCTGGTATCTGTTAAAAATTATTAAAGTTAACTAAAAAAGTTACTTGAGAATACGTGAATGTGACTATTTTCCTAAACTGTGACTCCATGTAAAGCTGAGTACATAATGAGCTCGGAAGCTACCATAACAAGTTGGAAATTGTACGTCAAACGTTACAAACGAGGTGCGTTCGTACGCACGTTTTAGAATTAAATTCATGATATCCCGTGCGTAGAACGGGTTAAACAGCTAGTTAAGTATATATTTTATGACACTGTTCATACAAATATCTTAACTAGTTACATAAATATTCAGATATATATGTATCAGCTAGTTATATAAATATTCAGATCTTGATGATTTTTAATTCTGTGAAATGAATTATATCGTCTGCAGATTAATTTCTGTCATAAAATAAGTATCTCGGTCGCTTGACGATTAAACTTCGGAAGCTCCTATAACAAAAAAGCACCGATTTAAAAAAAAAAAATCAAATTTCTTAATAAATATTTTTATTAATATCTCCTAAAGTTTTGATTCGATTTTAATAAAATTTGAAATGTCTCGACAAAATTCTGCAAAGATAATACATTTTAAATTGCAAACCATTTGGTTGGGTAGTTTTTGCGTTGTTATATGCGGACAGACAGACAGACAGACGGACGGACAGACAGACAGACAGACAGACGGACGGACAGACGGACGGACCAAACGACGACTATAGGTGCTACGTATTTATATAATTACGAACGCACCTAATAAGACCAGTCGCAAGATTTTAGCCTATTTGTCTACGGCTTCGAAGCGCGTAGACACGTCTATTTAAAAGCAGATGAAGGATTCGTAACGATCCCCATTTCCACAAAAACTTCACATGATACCACAACTCACGTTGCTTTTTAGGTGCGTTAGGTTAAATACGTAGCGCCTATAGTCGTCGTCTAGTCCGTCCGTCTGTACGTCCGTCCGCATATAGCAGCGCAAAAACTACCCAACCAAATGGTTTGAAATTTAATATACATAATCGTTGCAAAATTCTATCGAGTCACTTGGATTTTTTTGAAAATCGCATCAAAACTTAAAAATATATTAATAAAAGTTTTCTTCATTCAATTAAATCCTATCATACGAAATCTAAATAATAAAAGCGCAAGTCATGTGACAGAAGAAAACAAATACCGGATAACCACTTCTTTTTTCATGTGCCAGGTGGCCATTTTTATTCAAAATTATTTTTTCGAATAAAATTTAAGTTCACTTTTAGAAAGATCGTTCAAAAAATTTGTTTGTTTGAGAGATGAGTTACATTCACAAATGTATTCATTCTGAGATAACTTCAGTTCAATTACGTTAACAGCCGAATATTTATCCCAATATCCATTAAAGTAAATAATCATAAGAGATTCGTTCACCGGGAATCATAGAAATATAACACCATGGAGGTAATAATTCACAAACCAAGATCTCCAGGGTGAATTTTGTAGTGCTATCAGGTGTCGCAAATCGCATCTGTAAACGTGTCATACGTAATAAGAGAAAAGAAGGGCATGCTCATTCCGCTCATAACAGACGATCTAATTCATTTCACTGAAATAAAACGATGATTTTTTTACATTGTAAAATTAGTTATAGTAAGAACGCATCTCATTTGTCACGTTTAACGTACAATTTCCAACTTGTTTCCAAATTGCAATCTTCGTGTTCAATCGTAGAGTATGAATCCATTTGCAAATACTGGTAGTGAAAATTTAGAAAATGTGTTATCTAATGCGTTTCCTTTATTCAGCTGGATGGAACCTGCAGTCGTTTGATTTGACCTATATGCACGACATCGTAACCGCATATTTCTTAGCAGCTTTTATTCCTTAGCTTTTATTTCATGTATAAAACATGTCAAGTACAATAACAAGACTGTACATTACAATGTAAATGAATCATACACTGTAAATGAATTATTCCTGTCGTTATGCTTAGACGATATATAGAAATGGAGAGCAAGTTCAAATCTTGCTATTTTTATTTGATAGAAAGTGTTATCCAGGTTATGAAAATAATTCTAGAGAGGTTATGGAAATTATTCTTCTTCACCAGGAGACGTGGCGATAGTTTACCAAAGAAAACGATTACTGAGACGCATAAGTTCTTTGCATTAAATACAGCAAAAAGTGAAGAGATAACGGAAAGAGATCTATCTCAGAATTTTGTAGCATTGCCTGCTAGAAACATTTCTAGGCAAATTGTTTAAAACCCCCTGAAAGAGAATGGCTTTTATGACCAACGACTAGCTGTGTGCATCCCCTGAAAAAGATCGCAGAAAATAGCAGTATTTTCGTATATGTAATCACAATATTATAGAACACAACCGAAGTTGCCACATTTCTCCGTCATGGATTACCCGAGATTCAAAACGGAATATGCTGTTAAAGCTGCATCTTATACACCGTACACAACAAAAATTGTTGATATATTAAGAAAGTTTATGTAAAAATATAACCTCTTGAAAGTTAACCAAGATTCCGAAAATTATCCCTTTACTTTCAAAAACTTTAGAAAGTAATAAAAAATCACAGATATAAGAAATACTTCTGAGACAAAAGTTTATTTTGATGCCCGTAATTTACAGAAACATTTTGACGAAGTTTTTACAATGTTTACAATGTTTTACAAGTTGTCTCCACCTGGTATCAACACGGTGTTTCGGATGCAAAACGATATTTAGGAAGCTATGTTTTCTCACGTAAACATTTTCTGCTGCATAACATAATTTATTCATGTAAGAGTAGCAGAATATTAGTTTTACGCTATTAATTTGGTATGTTTGTCTATTGAGCAGGAAAATGTTTATTTGAGATTTCAGAATATCCAAAAATCTGACATTTCGTGCTGATTCCGAATTCAGAAAACCTATTAATACATTAGGAAAAAATACTTCGTAACTTTTCAGAAAATTACAAACAGCAAAACATAATTTTTTTCAGAATTTTTTCTGTAAATGTTGGAAATTTATTGGCCGTTGTGGTTTCGAAAGATTAAAATACGCTTTTCAAAATCATGAGTACGTATGAAAAGGTCATTTATTTTTCGTAAATCATCTTATTATATCACGAGACGTTTCCTTGTTTCTATTGTGTAGAGAGAGCTTGTGAACAGTTGTCGTTAGTCCGACGTAAGCGAAATCCATTATCATTATGGATATAGAAACCGATATGTGTGTAGCCTGTAATGTAATACATGCCTCCAATGTCCTCAGTGTCATCGGTGAGTAATATATAGATCATTCAACAAATGTGACGATTTTCCGTGTTATTGTTGATAGCATTGCGTTTTTTTAATGACGAAAACAAACACAGGACAATAGACGAAGATGAAAATACAAAATGCCACCGCAAAAGGAAACTAGTCGTTGGGGGGGGGGGGCGTAATCCTTACCCATCATGGATATGCATAATGTAAAATATTAAAATAAAAATGTGTAAACTACTTATAAAATGCATTGCAATTCAAATAAAATCGTGGCTTGATGACGTCACAAACTTTAAAGGCTCGATTACTGAATTGCTTGAAAGAAACATCCTTATAACTCCAAAAATAATAATCCTATTAACTAGCGGTTTGTTTCATCTGATTGAGCGTCAAATTTCCAATTAAAATATATCTTTGAAGTGAAATTTGGATGAAATACAGGGTCATGAAAAATCGAAGAGTGTGGAAAATAGGATTCCAAATATCTCGGCAACTAATTATCCGATCGACTTCATGCTTTATGCAAAATTTGTTTTTTTATTATCTTCTATATTCATTTCTTAAAATAAACAATTTCGAAAATGTTTATATACCTTTCATCAGAACGAATATTTCGAGAGTCCGAAAAAAATTGTTCCGGTTAATCGATGTTATTGACATGAAATAGGCTTCTTCCCATTATTACTTACTAAGTACATACCAAATTGCAAGTCTCTATCTCAATTTTTTCGGGAGATAGAGTGTTTACAGACACACAGACACACGCACAGACACACACAGACACAGACACACAGACACACAGATGGACTGCAAAATTATTTTTCTAAAAATATGTTTTTCGGTATCTCCAGTGTCTGAAACGTGTAAATCCGTCAAAAAAAATTTTCGATTTTCAAAACGATTACAAGACTTACCCTATACTACGTATGATGGGTAAGTAAAACACAACGAATTTCGTTTTTTTGAGGGGGATGGGGCTATATTTTAATGATCAATGACGATATGTCAATAAATATGCAGGTAGAGTGGTGCTCCATACAGGATTCTCGGTTCACGTACGTCCCTGCAAGTTGCGTACATAATTAAAAAATACGCGCATGGAAATCTTTAAATATATACAGATAAACGTTTTGTAAAATGCAATTTTTTTAAGAACATTCATTTTTTTTTCAAAATCTGATATTGCAAATAGAAGCACAAAGATTCCATAAATCTTTCCTATTATGTAACCCCGATACTGAAGTAGAATATATTGCAAATATGATCTATGGCGTTTTAACTCAACTTCAAACACTCCCCCTACAAGCGAATGCATCTTGTTCACTAACCATTTAATATTTAATTTTTAAATTTGGCCAATAATAATTATTAGTATATATTAGTGTGGGATAAAAAATTAAATAATACCCATCTATGCATCAATAGCCACAATAATGATTTAATTAATATACACGTGAAATCGCAAGATTATTAAAAGACTCGTGATAGATAAATACAGAGCGAGAAATAAGTTGTCGTATTATAGTTTGGTATCCAAATATGAAGATGGATGCTCCGATGTCTCTAAAATAAAGAGTTTATAGAGCAATTCTAGGTGGATTGAAGTTTATATGTACAATTTCATTATAGTATTGAATAATCTCATCGTTGTATTTGTTTAGCTGAGTAAATAATAAAGACAGTTTAAATTTAGATTGGAGATCTATATTCATTTCTTAGTTATAAGTCAAATAAATACTTACGTAACTGTAGGATTATAAATAAGAATTACTACAGAAGTAATTTATTATAATATATATATATATAAATTACGAAAAAAGTAAGCGCGGCATTTTGAATTAAACCTCTAATAAATTTTGTCTCTTACTGGAATTTTAATTAATACCACTGCTATAAAGAGTAGTAGAAAGACTAGTAAAGAAATTTGTGTCTTTTATGACTATACTAAATGTAACAACCCTATTGACAAACTCTGTAAATTTTTATTTGTACAAAGTGATTGTAATTAGTGCTACTTTTTTTTAATAATTAAGTAAACTTATATGAGCGGAGTGAATATTTTAAAGATTTTTTAATATACATTTACGTGAATCTGGTTATTCTTTTTTTATGTCTGATTAATAATTTATTTGGAATGAAGAAATATTGCTCCATTAATGGGCAAATAGAATATGCAAACAATTAGAAGAAATAGTCCAAATGCAAGACTATTACATTAAATTGTACAGAATTTGTATTATGTTACTGAATGTGTAATTGCGATTTAAGTAACTTATCTAGAATCCCTGAAAAAATAAGTATATTTGTATTTTTAACAATTCGCTTAATTTTACTGTTTAACACAGATATATTTATAAAGAAGTCATGGTGTTTTGTTAAAATAAGAAAAAATAAATAAAACAGAAAATAAGATATATAACTTTTTACTAAATAAATATTACTAAAAAACTGTGTTAAATAATAATAATAATATGAGTAAACTTGACAAAAGTGTATTAACATTTGAAATCTCGATAAATGAATTTCATTAACCATTTGTAGAATTCTGGAGTTTTAAAAATTAGATTTATAAAGTATAAGGTTAAAAGTACGCATAAGAATTCGGAAAATAATTTATATAAAGCGGTTTTTAAAATGATTTTACTGCCTCAATATCATTTTTATCAAAACACTGAATATTAGAAAAGAAAACCAATCATAAATACTCTAACGGATTTGCAATCATTATTCATTTCCGACAAATGCATTTTTACTTAAAATACATAGATAAAATATATTCTTGGAATAATATGTATCACTTAAATGATATATTCCTTCATTAATTTTACTTCTTTCCTATTTACAAAAGAAGATCATTAGATTGAGAGGCTTACAAATTATATAAAAGGTTGACTTATTGTTAGAATTTAAATGGCATTTTATCTGAGAAAACTTGAAATCAGATGAAATTTAATTAGAAAAAAAAGTAAGTACTTATTTTTTTATTTGGAAATCAGCAGCTTTTTTGCAAAGAAATGGTGTTTTGTTTGACGAAAGTTAATGCTCTATTTACGTCAAGAGTTGATCTTGAAAGCAAAAGGTTTTATTTATTTATTTATTTATTTATATATATATTTATTTATTGTTAAACAGAAAAATATGTATAATATAATTTACGACCAAATATTAAAAAAAAATAGTATCTTGAAAAACAATATTTTTGAAATAAAGGAAATGATCAGTGAAATGATTCAAGAATATCACTATAAAAATCTTTAAATTTTCAGTCACCATTAAAATTAACCTTCTCACCGCCGTGAACTGATATCCCTTCACTATGCTTTAGGTTTCACTACAATAACAGCATTATTTAAATTTATGTAATTCTAGTAATATAATGTAGTTTTAAAAAATTATGTGATGATTAATTTTCTCAAGGATTACGTTCATATATTTATACATATATAAGGATTATGTTCATAAGTTTCTTACATCATGTTTGATATAGCATGTTTTTTTTAGTATTTTAAAAAACATTACTGAGAAAACAACATTCCATTTTTGACCTTTTGCTTGGCGGTCAGAGGGATAATAACACGTGTTCCAAAAACATCCAAAAATAAAGTTTTTTAAGATGATAATATGTTAAATATTTTTCAAGAGTTAGATTGTAAGACATCCGAAATATTTCAATAGTCCTATTCAGAGACAATAAATGAAAATTAAATTAAATAACTCAATTTTCCTGCGTGCATATAACTAAAAAATAAAACTTGTGACTTTTCTTTAAGTGAAAATTTTTAAGCTATATACAATATCAGTTTCAACAGCTAATACGTGAACAAATGATAAATTTTCGCACACTCATTTGTTATTTTTTTAATGAGCATGAATTGTCTTTTGTTATTCGATTCGCAACAAATAAAACTATGATGTACTTCATGTCGAGAAATGAGGGTTCATGAAATCTTTAGAAATATAAATTTTATGTAATATATTGAACTTTTACTGCAACATGAATTTTAATATATAATATCAGAGTAAAATCTCTAATTCTAGTAAACATTTTTTCTTTCGCAATTTAAATCCCCCCCCCCCCGTTCTTAGTATTTTATTATTTTTAATTTGTTTATTTAAAAAAACAAAAAACAAAGATTATTTAATTTAAATGAAATAAAACCGTTAAATTTATGTACCACCTTTATTGATTTTCGCTTTGCTAAATCTGAAATAGTTTTAAAGCACGAGGATGCAAAAAATAAAAAATAAAATAAAATGAAGCTATTTCTAAAGTTTTTAAAAATGAAATAAAAGCATAAAACCCGTGCGTTTTAAACTCTTTTGGAGTTTAATGTATTTTCCTTTATCATTTCTTCTATGAACATTAGTTTACCATCAATCATTTCAATCAGATATTAAGGAGCCTCTCAGAAATAATTCATTATTCAGGCGGGATCGTATAAGTTCCAAAATTTGTTAACATACAAAATAGAAAATTATTCCATTTATTCAACATTGTTACTGTTTTTTTTTAAAACTATGAATGACAAAAATAATTATTAATAGAAGTAAAATAAGGTAAATCGTTTCAGAGGGATGCGTGCCGATGAAATACATTTTCAATTGAATACTTTATGGGGAGTAAAAATGTCTGCTTATTTTCTTTCATTCTTCTATAAACATTAGTTTACCATTAGTCATTTTAATCACATATTAAGGAGCCTCTCAGAAATAATTCATCATTCAGGCGGGATTGTAGAAGTTCCGAAACTTGTTAACATACAAAATAGAAAATGTTTCCATTTAACATTGTTACTGTTTTTTACTATGACGAAAAATAATTATTAAGAGTAGTAAAATAAGGTAAATCGTTTCAGAGGGACGCGTGCCGATGAAATACATTTTCAATTGAATCCTTTATGGGGAGTAAAAATGACTGCTTATTTTCTTTCATTCTTCTATGAACATTAGTTTACCATCAACCTTTTTAATCAGATATTAAGGTGCCTCTCTAAGGAGCAATAATTCATCCTTCAGGGGTTACAGTAGAAATTCCGAAACTTGTTAACATGCAAAATAGAAAATGATTCCATTTATTCAACATTGTTACTCTTTTCTACTCTGGCGTAAAAAAATGTACTAAAACAATGGACTGAAATAAGGGAAATCGTTTCAGTGAGACGCCTGCCGGTGTAATAAATTTTCAATTGAATCATTTATATAAAGATTCTTGGGAATAGAAATTACAATTTATTTGCAAACGGAAATAATCATTTGATTAGAAAAACATTAAACATCGAATTTTCTAAAACTGAAATTAAACTCTATAAAGATTAGTTTACCATCAATCATTTCAATCAGATATAAAGGTGCCTATATAAGGATCAATAATTCATACTTCAGGGGTTACAGTAGAAATTACGAAACTTGTTAACATACAAAATAGAAAATGATTTCATTTATTCAACATTGTTACTGTTTTCTACTCTGACGTAAAAAATATACTATACAAAATGTAGTAAAATAAGGGAAATCGTCTTAGTGGGACGCCTGCAGGTGAAATACATTTTCAATTGAATCAATTATATAAAGATTGTGGGAAATAGAAATGACAATTTATTTGCAAACGGAAATCAACATTCAACTAGAAAAACTTTAAACAACGAATTCCTAAAACTAGAATTAAACTCATTATCGGGAAACTCAGAAAATATAAATGATCCCTATTCTGCACAAGGCCTTATTGCCTGATGCACTATGCTTCTTTCTAACGATGGTTCGGAAACAAACAAATTGTTGTTTGAAATTTCTTACTTTGAATGTAGAAATCTATCAATATAACAACACACAAAATTATAAAATTTTAAATGAAATTTTGTAAAACGGCAAATGATCTCTTTTTTAGAAGAATATATATATATATATATACAGGGTGTAACTGAAATGCTTCAACAAACTTTGAGGGATGGTAGTACTCATGAAGATGAACAAAAAATGCAATAGAACACGGGGTCGCAAATGACATTTAACCCTTTCAGGGACAGTGGTATGTCTAAAAAACCACTTAATTTTAATTCCAAAATGCCACAATGGCACCAGAATTTTGCTAAAATCTTTTCCATTCAATATTTATGTGAAATATAGCCTTTTTCTTATTTACAAACAATTTTTTTTGTAAATTCCGGTGCCAGTCCATTTTCAGACGCATTTTCTCTATTTTTATCCTTTAAGCCTTTTAGGGGCAAACTACTTTTAGTACTAAAATGTTGAAATAAATGACTGGCACCGGAATTTATAAAAAAATTTGTTTGTAAATAAGAAAAAGGCTATATTTCACATACATATTAAATGGAAAAGATTTTAGCAAAATTCTGGTGCCATTATGGCGTTTTGGAATTAAAATTAAGCGCTTTCATAAACATACCACTGCACCTGAAGGGGTTAAACGTCATTTGCGACCCCATGTTCCATTGCATTTTTTGTTCGTCTTCATGAGTACTATCATCCCTCAAAGTTTGTTGAAGCATTTCAGTTACACCCTGTATGTATATACATTAGTCAAAACAGTACGAATTATAAAGATGCAATCGCCAGATAAATATATGTTTTACCTAGATTCACGTGATGTTTTAAGTCAACAGCTTAATTATAAACAATAACACATTGTTCTCCAGTTACCTAAACGCTATTTTAAGGAAAAAAAACATTTAAATGTTTTAGAATAAGTACTGACGTTTCATAGATGACGCAGACAAACACGTGTAGAAGTGAGGTTGGGATTTCGAAAGAAATATTGAACTTTTGAGGCTAAAAAAATGAGTGTTTGAAATTGTACACCAACATTCTGCTTAATCTGTAATCTGATGTCTCATTCAGATTCACATGATGTTTTAAGTCAACACCTTAATTATTAGCATTAACACAATGTTCTCTAGTTACCTAAAAGTTACTTTAAGGAAAAACACCTTTAAATGTTTTGGAGTAAGTACTGACTTTTCATAGATGACGCAGACAAATACGTGTAGAAGTGCCGTTTGCAATCCGAAAGAAATATTGAACTTTTGAGGCTAAAAAAAAATGAGCGTTTGAAAGTGTACACCAGCATCCTGCTTAATACGCAATCTGTTAACAAAAAAAATAACAATAATTTGAATATATTTACTTATTTAAAATATTTATTAGCTGCTATCTTGCGTAGAAATATTATTAAAGGACAGATTTGATGCACTATCATGCAACATAAAATTAATATAATTTCATAATATTCCAATAGGATGTCATAAATTGCAATAAATTCAATACCTTTTAAACAGTTTTGTAATTAAATGAGCTGCTTTTGATAAATCCGGCATTGAATGTTATTAAACCATCAATCATTTTAAATACATAACAAGAACCTTTTGAGAAATAGTTTTCTAGTAGGAGAAATCTTTAAAATTTAGAAATTTATCAAGAAATTTGATGGAAAAACATTACATTCATTCACGATTGTTATTATTTTCTTGATTATAATTATAAATTTATAAAATAATGATTAAAAATTCTAAAAACTAGAACTTTTGATATTAAAAAGTAGTTAAATTTAATATTTACAGTAATTTCAAACACAAATTTGGTAATTTCAAGCATTATAAATAATTGTTGTCACAATATTTTTTAAATATAAAGTTGAAATAATTGTTTGCTCTATTAAAGTATTTTAAGAATCATAAAATCTTCAATTTTATTTTATTTAAATATATTTAAGAATATACTTTGATATGCAAGGACATTGGGGCACATATATTTTTCTCAAAAGTATATTACAGGTACTTAAATAATTTACATATATTTTGCACGATTTACCTTATAGCTGATATTAAATTGCAACACAAAAAATGCAACCTTTTCATATATCAATATAAAATATATCTATATTTTTAATTTTATCCAGTTTATTTTTTACAAGTAAATGTACTACTGATACATTTTTTATAAACATTACATTATCATCAATCATTTCAATTACATGGTGACAAAAACTTAAGAACAATCCATCATTCTTCAGCCGAGATATTATACACGCAGAAATTTGTGAAGATATAGAACACACGACAGAAAGTCGTTCTATTCTTTCAGAACTGTTTCTTTTTTATTTATTTATGACGAAAAAAATAAACAAAAGTGGTTTAAGAATTAAATAGTGTCAAGCAATCTCCGTTTTAACGATGTGAGTGACAAATTACTGTTTCTTCTAAAAATGAAAAGATTTAAGCCTGAAAGGCTTAATTTATTTTTATTTTAAATTATCAACTAGACATCCCACAAATGTATACAAAATTTAAAAATAAATAACCCAAAAAAGTGACGTGTGCATAAATAATAATAATAAAATCATAATGATGTTTTTAATTATGGGATAACATACCTAATGTATTAATTTAAACTTTATATTGCTTCCCGATATAGAATGAACGTTTTCGAAAATTCGGTGTAACCTCGTAGTTACCCACCATTTTGCCAACAGTTTTCTTAAGTTCGACAATATTTAGAAGAAAAATCAGTCAGAAACATTGGGTATCTAGAGTTTCCAGACAGATTTATGGCAGAAGTGTCTTACGGGCAAAAATCAGGGGCCTTTTCGCTTAAAAAATGTTTACTTAAACATCAAAACCTCTTATTTTTAAAAGTTTCTAATTGGTCTTTCTTCGAATGGCTTATGGTGATGATATAGTAAAAGATTTCCGGAATCTAAGGTGACTATAAGATGAGATTAAACTACTGTTAACATTTCTGTTGGAAGAATGTATGTAAATTTTACAAAATATAGCAAAATGAAACCAATATGTGAAGGGACAATTTAAAAGATACTTATTATCTATAAATATATTATTAGAAGTTTAAAACACCAACAAATTTTATTATTAGTATTATAATGCTCCAAAAAATAATTATCATAATAAAATATTCAAATAAAAATACATATTACTGCAAAATTTCATTCAATTATCAAGTTTGTTTTGTTTCTTGTGAACACATTTACAAATCTTACTTTAAAATATCTTGTTTTGGGCATATCATTATAAGAGGTGTAATTAATTATTTTTGTTATTATTATAACTATTTTAATAATTGGAAATTTTTCCATAGAAAATTTCTCACTCCTTGCATTCATAATATTTCAAATATTAATTGCTTAAAAGGCGTACAGTCAAGAGGTGTAATTGTATTGGAATAAAATCATATTTTACCCAAATACTAATCTCGAAATAGATAAACGGAGTTCTTCATTTTACGGCGAGAATATTTAAAATTATGTTTCAGATTTTTTCCTTTATAAACAATCAAATGCAGTTGAACGGGAAAAATAAAACATTCTTTTCAGGTTCTAGAAGGAAAACAAAGAGACAGGCTTTGCGAATAAATATAAAAACGTAAAAAAACATAGTCTAGAAATAAAAAGATAACAATCTATGTAGAATCACCATATTTCTATTACTTTCTTCTATCGTTACAAGAAGAAAGTATTGGATTCGTGAAAAAATTTGACTTCCGGTTTTCGGCGGATTTATACATTTTAGAGTGTCCTCACCACGATGTGACTGTTTTTAGAAAATGTCTGTCTGTGCATCTGTGAATCAGTCTGTCTGTCAGTATGTTACAAAAAATTTGTAGGCACTCTACCTGAAGAATTAATGCATGGAATTTAATAAAACTTTAAATGAAGTTAGTCCCTAATACAAATTGGTGCTGATTAGCTTTTGGTGTAAATCGTCCTACAGATGCTACATTTTTTACGATTTTCATGTTAGATATGTCTCAAGAATTAATGTACATAATTTCATCAAACATCAGATTCTGTTTGACCTTCACATATATAGATGCAGGTTAGGTTTTGGTGTAAACAGCCCAACAAGTTGCGCGGCTATGCTAGATTTTACATGATTTTCACAATAGCTATATTTCAAGAACTAATGCACAGAATTCCATAAAACTTCAGATTCAGTAAGACGTTGCCAAAAGTTGTTATTGATTAGGTTTTGGTGTCAATATCCCTACAGAAGGCGTCGCTATACTGCAGTTTTCAGGATTTACACAATTTTAGTGATAATCATATCTCAAGAACTAATGCATTGAATTTGATAAAACTTCAGTTAGATTCAGTTTATCCTTGACATAATTTGGTGCTGATTCGTTTCTGGTGTATGTGAAACTTGTATGAGATAGAAGAATGTTTTGCTAATTGCACATCATACTAGTTAATATTACCGCAAGTCTGCCATAGCCCCACATTTCTAAAATATATTCTCTTTTCCAATTTAGGCTCATTTTCTTATGATTACAGAATTCCAAAAAAAACGCATGCTAATTGAGAAATTGTGTTTTCGAATAGAGCAAATTTCATTGGCTGAGTTGGTTGATATGGTTTCCTTTTTTAACCTGATAATTTTCAGACTTATTCAAATAGCCGTATGCAGCTAAGAAACTTTATGTGATCATCTCTTTATTTTTCGGTCTAACATTTTTAGGCTTATTGCAAAGTAGGGGAGATAGGGGATGAATGGGACATTTTCACAAAAATATATATTTTAAATATTTTATTTCAGTTATTATTAATATTATATATCGCATTTCATAATATTTATTCAAGATTATTATTATACTGAAATATATTATGAAGTTAAAAAAAGTTCATCTCTGCCCCATTCATCCCCATGGATGGGACACAAATGTTTCCCCCCCTGTATTCAATGATACCAAAATAAAATTTATAATTATAAACTTATATGTAATTATATTTGTAATATATGATCTTATATTGCTGTTATATATCAGTGTTAGTAATCTAAGAAGTGAAAACACAGTTAATTATGCATTAAAAAAACTGTAATTTATATTATATATTTTAACTAAAATTTTAATGAATTACAAAGTTAAAGTTGCACGGATGTGCAAATATCAGTAACACAATAAATGTGGTCTGTCTAAAATGTTCTAAATGTGGTCTGTCTGTCGCATAAACTGGTACAAAATCAGTTTCAGTGAATGTATTGCTGTTTAAAAGGATAATGGCAGTTTTCCTAAAACCACTGGTTATGTTTATGTTGCTAGTACTAAAAGCTGACTAAAATGCCTCCTTGGCAAAAGCTGAGAGGTTATAAATTGTAATATGCTCTCCAAGCTTATTTGTCAGCCAATCATCTTGAACTGATCTGAGTTTTGCCTTTAAAGGCCCATAAACAGAAACAACCAATGACTGAAGACGATGGTGGCTACAATGAGGAGGAAATGTTAAAAAATAGTTAAAATAAATTATTAATTTATAAAATTATATATTATTATTTAGTTAATAAAAATAATTTTCAGCATCCTCTAGGAATGAATAAACAATCCCATTCATCCCCATTTGAAATGGCCCAATCATCCCCATGATGCATATGTTCAATTAACAGCCATTTTGTCTCAGAAATTATTTTGCCACAATGGTTAATATTCATTCATTTCAATTACCAATATTGAGCCTTGAAATAAATAACTATAACATATATTAATTCTTTAGAATGCATAAGATATGTAAACAACTTCAAATATAAAAAAAATTACTTTTAAGCAAAGTTTTCAGGAAATGCAACTTTGGAAGAAATCGAAAACCATGTGGTCTTGCTTTTGTTTCTGAAGCACACTATGATAGTGTCATCTATGAGGATAGGAAGCAACTTTAAAAAAATGTTTACTGTCTAAAATATTAAGAATGTCCCATCCATCCATTGTCTCTTTCATCCCCCAGTTCCCCTACCTATACAGCGTTAGGGTAATTGAAAGTGATCATCTGTTTCTTAATAAGCCTGATTTTTTTTTAGGCTCATTCCAATGAGTTTATGCAGTTTTAGGCTAATTAGAAAATGTACAATTGTTTATCTAAATGGCAAGCTTATTGCAAAATATCCAAGGAATTGAATGATTATTTCCTAATTTAACTATAAAATGTAGGAGCAGGCATTTAAAATGCTTATAAAAAATGTGTAAGAAAACAGTCTTATTGATAGATTTCAGTAATGTGACTAGGAGTTAGTGGGGTAATAGTCTAGGGTTAGTAAATACGTCATTCTTATTTTAAAGTTATTATTATTTGCACACACCCCGTGCAGAAGTATCAATACAATATGGAGATGAGGCAGATTTTTTTATGTTTTTCTGACATTATGGAGAAAAGATGTGTTGCTAATGAAACTAATTATAAAACATATATAAGAAAAAGGCTGTAATAAAAAAATACGTAATTTGCAGATGTGGTAGATTTTTATATGTTCCTAGCATTATGTAAAAGAGATGGGTTGCTGGACGAAAATGATTATAAAAATACAAAACAAATCCTGCTTTATTGGCAGATTTGATTTATGAACATGGTCTGATAATTATGGTTAATAAACATTTTGATTTAAATTTATACATTTCCTTCCCCCCCTCATTCCCATCCCCTAAAAGAGCACAAAAACCTTTGCATATAAGACAATGGCTGAGTGTCTAAGTATATCTTATGTATATTTTACAATCTTTTCCATTAAGGAATAGATCATTTCTAAATAAATTTAATCAATTAATAATTAAAAATCTTATAATTATTTTCATTTAGCGATTCATCTTATCTGCGTAATGCTAGGAAAAGATTAAAAACCTGCTTGATCTGCAGATTCCATTAATACAGAAATTTCATATGTATTTTTTAGAATTATTTTCATTCACCATTCCATCTCCTCTACGTAATACTGAGAAAACATTGCAAATCTGCCTCATCTTCAGATTATATTGATATTTCTGCGCGAGATATTTGCAAAAAATATGCCCTTAAAATAAAAATGAAGTATTTACTAGGCCTAGATACTCAATCGCGTTATTGAAATCTGTCAATAATAAACTTTCTTATACATTTTTTATAAGTGTTTTAAGTTTTGGTGCTATTTTTATAGTAAAATTATGCAAAAGCATTCACTAAATTGGACCTTTTGCAATAACTTTGGATGTTGATAAAAAAACTGATCATCTTCTAATTACCTAAAACTGCGCAGGTCCATTGCAATAAGCATGAAAAAATCAGGCTGATTAGTAAACAAATAGTCATGTTTCAATTAGCTTTATGCTGTATAGATTATTTGCAATACGCCAAAGTATCAGTCTGATTGAGAAACAAAAGGTAATATTCCAATTAGCCTAAAGCTGCATAGGCTCATTGCAATAAGCCTGAAAAATATCGGCTGATCGGAAAACGGGATTTTATTCTCCAATTAGACTGTCTCTTTGCAAAGATCCTAGGCTATTTTCAAGAAACCGGATTTCGCAATTAGCCTAAGACGTATACACTAGTCAGTAATAATCAAATGTGAAAATGAAATTAAGAGAGGCTTGTAGACGTTATTTATCTTTTAGCAAATTAGTATACATAAAATCATAAATAAATATATTGTATACATATACACACACATATATATACATATATAAAGGAATTGTGAGAGAGATAAATATACAGAAACGTAAGTACCAATGCATATATATATAGTGTATGAAGAATATTACAGTAACACGTTTAAAATATGTCACATCTTGATTAACAGTATTTTTTATTTAAAAAATTATTAAAAGATATCTGTACATTCTTTACTATTCTGTAATATATAATATTAAAAGTAAATTTATCAACGTGCAGTACGAATGGGAGATAACCTAGAAAAAGGGGACACAACAGTTTGCTGAACTACAGCTATAAATTATTATAAAGCTCCTCTCAAATAGATTTTACATATGTATTGTGTGGTGACTGCCGATGCTTCTAAATCCTAGCTTAAGACTACTTTCGAGATGTGTAAAACTTAACGGTCATTTTAAACAATATTCTATAACAATATTTATTTTAATAATATACTTTTAAAATATAAATGTAGACTGAAGCCTTAATTGATGTGTTTCTTTAAAAATAAAAGATACATTTATTGCAAAAACCCAAAATTTTCATTTTATTAAATGACAAAAATATTTAATTTAAAATAACTTTATATAAAAACAAAAACAAAATAACACTTTTAAGTTTCTGAAAATATAACACTTAGTATAAGTTAAGGACATTTAATTTTCCGTAAATGTTTAATTTTTATAATATATATGTGTTATATATATATATATATATATATATATATATATATATATATATATTTCTGTCTGTCTATGTATTATATATATGAATATAAAAAATTACAGAAATATTAATATTCAAGATAGAGAAATATCAAGATAAATGAATATATATTCTGTATCAATCTGTTTTCAACCATCTTTTTCACTGGATACTTGTGAAATAAGCGATTTGTCATCATTCCTTTATAGCTAAATTTAACTCATGCCCGTTATTGATTTTTTTTTAATCGATTTCAAAGACCTGTAATTCAACAAAGTTATTTTTTAGGTTTGATATATTTTCATCTATAATATACAGGTTATAATTTTTATGCATATGTTTATTATAAATATAAAACTTAATAAACAATATTTGATTAATAAATATCTGGTGTAATTGCATACAAATGTACACGTATTTTATTCAAAGATAAGCACACAATTACAAACGCATTTACATATAATTTAAAACATACCTTTCATAAGTGTGATATTGGACCACAGTACGTTGCATTACACAAAAACTATTATTTAATTAAAATTTGATTTGTGTACCTTTTTAAATATTTTTTACTATTCTTATTAATCTAACTGACAATTTTTACATATGTTATATATATTTTAATTTTTCAGAAAATGTTTTTTTCTTTATCCCGACATATCTTTTTAATGATATGACTTTTAATAAAAAGGAAAACTGCCCAGTTAAACTGAGGGCATTGAGCTCACAGGCTATTCACACTAATTGTATATTATACTCTTATTTCAATGAATTTGAAATATGCCCCTCAAAAAATAAAGAAATCAACAGTATATTAAGGGGGGGGGGTCATGCCACCGTTACCCACCTCATAGTTAACTAATGAACCCC
The DNA here is from genome assembly GCA_963931845.1 of Maratus michaelseni. Lineage (NCBI taxonomy): Eukaryota > Metazoa > Arthropoda > Arachnida > Araneae > Salticidae > Maratus > Maratus michaelseni. The sequence continues at coordinate 403,897,753 of OZ007592.1, forward strand.
TTAAACTAATCAAGGAAGTCTCTAATTACAATGAATATATATACAAAATTTGAAGAAAATCGGATAAATCTGCACGAAAAACCCATTTATCTAAATTAAGGGGGGATTAGCCCCCCCCTTTCCCCCTTTATACTTAACCAATGAACCTCCAAAACTATTCAGAGAAGCACATTATCACAATGACCCTATATACAAAATTTGAAGAAAATCGGATAATTCTGCATGAAAAACTCATTTATCTAAATTTGGGGGAGGGTTATCCCCCCTTTCCCCCTTTATACTTAACCAATGAACCCCCAAAACTATTGACAGAAGAGCATTATCAAAATGAACCTATATACAAAATTTGAAGAAAATGGGATAATTCTGCATGAAAAACCCATTTATCTAAATTAAGGGGGGATTAGACCCCCCTTTCCCCCTTTATACTTAACCAATGAACCCCCAAAACTATTGACAGAAGCGCATCATCAAAATGAACCTATATACAAAATTTGAAGAAAATGGGATAATTCTGCATGAAAAACCCATTTATCTAAATTAAGGGGGGATTAGACCCCCCTCTTTCCCTCTTTATACTTAACCAATGAACCCCCAAAACTATTCAGAGAAGCGCATCATCACAATGAACCTATATACAAAATTTGAAGAAAATCGGATAATTCTGCATGAAAAACTTATTTATCTAAATTAGGGGGGGGGGGGTATCCGCCCTTTCCCACTTTACCAATGAACCCCTAAAACTATTGACAGAAGCGCATTATCAAAATGAACCTATATAGAAAATTGGAAGAAAATGGGATAATTCTTCATGAAAAACCCATTTATCTAAATTATGGGGGGTTAGCCCCCCGTTTCCCCTCTTTATGCTTAACCAATGAACCTCCAAAACTAATCAGGGAAGCGCCTTATCACAAGGAACCTATAAACAAAATTTAAAGTAAAACGGTTAGTTCTATCAAGAGTTATCGCGTTACGTACATACATACATACATACGTACGTACGTACGTGCATACAGAACCGGCGGGCACATAAGCTCTCAGGCTTTGATAGCATGTGAGCTAAAAATGAATGTAAGAAGACATCAGAAACCCATTTTAAAGTTATTTATAAGTAACTTTAATAATAAGTAATTAATTTTGTTTTTAAAATTCCCCTGTGAAAATCAATAAATTTTTTATGTATTTACCTTTAACGTTTTTCTGTATATACATTTCTAATCTTTTAATATTATACTATAGCTTGTCTAGACGGTCGTTTTGGAATCATTACTGTCTTTCGTACTATAGCTTGTCTAGACGGTCGTTTTGGAATCATTACTGTCTTCCGCTTGTTGAAATAGGCTTCACTCACCCATTCAACATACAACTGACCCTGCTAGTGGAAGTGCTTCAATTGAAAATATATTAGGGATCAGATCTATCCCTATTTAGCCCGTTGGATCTTCTAAACGAATCTATATAACACTTTATCGTTCATTGGTTAAAAAAGCGTTGGTGGCGAGACTATAAGCTATACACGGTTACGCAAGTAACAAAAATTATAAAATATATATATAATAAATTTCCATTTTATAGTTTTAAACAAAAATCTTATGTAAACACAACAAAGGAAATAAAAATACACATACTGAAACAACACACATGAAAATACACACAAAATACATCTTATTGATAATATGTTCATAGAATGTATATAGCAAATTAAATTGATTCAAACAAATGTAACAATCTAAAAAACGTGCAAATTAAACGGGTTTTGAAACTTTACAAACACAAATATAATCTGCTCTACAACTGGTAATATTCAGAAAAGTTCAAAATATTCACAACACTGAACTACATGTATTTACATCACATACTAAACATGCATCATGAACACAATTATTATATTTAAGTTAACTTCATAAATTATTTTAGAGATTTTAGACGCTTTGTTACAATTATAAACTTACGTTCTTTCTAACGGTGCAAAAAAAAAAAAAAAAAAAAAAAAAAAAAAAAAGTTATATCTATATTAAAACCTATATCTATAACAGACAGACCATTAAAAAAGATATTGCGCAGTACGGGAAATTTTATTGACGTGATAAAAATTCGTCTTTGACAGAATAAAGTAAAATCTTCGAATAATTACCAAAGTAGTTTTTTATCATTTAAATATGAATTTTATCAATCATATTTTGATGTTAAATATTCTTATCAGATTTGTGGTACTAAAAACAATCTGCCATATACTATCACTTTTTTATTTATTTCGTTAAAATATTACTCAATACCTAATACATATCAAGCATACCGTTTAATTTAACAATATGGAAAATTCGAATATAACTATTAGGTAGCTTTCAATACTAAAAAGTATAAAGCTACCTATTGCAGCCGTTCGGAGGAAAGCAGTTCCGGAAAATTTCGATATATTTTCACCGATCATGACCCCCAGACCCCAAAACCACCCTCCGCTCAAATGTTGATTTATATATACAGATATATTCATATATATATATATATATATATATATATATATATATATATATATATATATATATATATATATATATATATATATATATATCTGACCTATGTCATACGATAACGCTCGTATTTATAAATCGATTTTGATGAAACTAATTGTTTGTATTAAGCTCACCAATGTCTCGACCGAGTTTGTTGGCCAGCTTGGTCCGCCATTTTGTTTCAAGATGGCGGCCATTTAAAGATGTAAAATAAGTTAAAATCTAAAATAAATATACAAAAAATTTAAAAATTCAAATTTATTTTTTAATTACGTGTTAGGCCTTGATACAAGGATTCCAGAGCTTTTTTTGGTTTACCTCTATCTTAAAAAATGGCTGAGATAGAGCAGTTTGAAATTCTAGGGTGGCATACATTTTGAAACAAAACAGCACATTAACACATCAAATTAATTTCTTTCATTGTTGTAATAATTTTCCCAATCATACGCATAAAACTATATATTCATATCCGTTAACGCCAAAATTGGCGACATTGGCGACAAAATTGGCAAAATTGGGCGACATTTGGCGAAATATCGCCAAATTTGGCGATCAAAATAAGTCTTCATAAATGAAGCCAATTTGGCTATTGCTCAATAATTTGGCGAATTTCTTATTCAAATTCAGTATTAACGAATCTTTTGTGAACGTTTCTTTGCATTTTAGCTTGCTGTTTTCGTGTAACATTAGCTAAAATTTTAAAACGAAGATATAGGAAAGCTACCTTTTCCTCCCGGTACAGGCCGGAAGGACTTTTTTGTATTGAAAGCTACCTAAAAGTATAAAGCTACCTATTGCAGCCGTTCGGAGAAAAGCAGTTCCGGAAAATTTCGATATATTTTCACCGATCATGACCCCCAGACCCCAAAACCACCCTCCGCTCAAATGTTGATTTATATATATAGATATATCCATATATATATATATATATATATATATATATATATATATATATATATATATATATATATATATACACATATATATCTATATATATATATATATATATATATATATATATATATATATATATATATATATATATATATACACATATATATCTATATATATATATATATATATATATATATATATATATATATATATATATACACATATATATCTGACCTATGTCATACGATAACGCTCGTATTTATAAATCGATTTTGATGAAACTAATTGTGTGTATTAAGGTCACCAATGTCTCGACCGAGTTCGTTGGCCAGCTTGGTCCGCCATTTTGATTCAAGATGGCAGCCATTTAAAAATTTAAAACTAAAATAAATATTCAAAAAAATTAAAAATTAAAATTTATTTTTTAATTACGTGTTAGGCCTTGATACAAGGATTCCAGAGCATTTTTTGGTTTACCTCTATCTTAAAAAATGGCTGAGATAGAGCAGTTTGAAATTCTAGGGTGGCTGACATTTTGAAACAAAACAGCACATTAACGCGATTACTCGCATATTATTTTCTTTCATTGTTGTAATAATTTTCCCAATCATACGCATAAAACTATATATTCATATCTGTTAGCGCCAAAATTGGCGACATTGGCGACAAAATTGGCAAAATTGGCGACATTTGGCGACATTTGGCGAAATATCGCCAAATTTGGCGACCAAAATAAGTCTTCGTAAATGAAGACAATTTGGCTATTGCTCAATAATTTGGCGAATTTCTTATTCCAATTCAGTATTAACGAATCTTTTGTAAACATTTCTTTGCATTTTAACTTGCTGTTTTCGTGTAACATTAACTGAAATTTTAAAACGAAGACGTAGGAAAGCTACTTTTTCCTCCCGGTACAGGCCAGAAGGACTTTTTATGTTTCTGTTTTGATGGAGCAGGTACACATATAAATGCATAGGCTATAATGCAACCGACCTTTTTTGTAAAAGGTTTTGTAAGATCTTTTATAAAAATATTATGGATTCAACAAATAAATATACATTTTTTTAAAATTAAAAATGTTGTTTTACAATGATGTTTAATTAGTATATTCATGTTCTAAATGGCGTGCAATTTTAAATTATGATAAAATAAAAAAGTATAAATATTTGGTCATTATTTGTTTATAATTATTAGAAATTGTATTTATTTTATTTCTGTAATAATATGTATTATACTATTTGTATTATATTGTATTGTAAATATATACATTTCATCATGTTTGTTTTGTAATGCATTTAGTTATAATAAAATTACAATGCAGCAAATTAATTATTCATATTAATTTTGCTTTTGTATTTATTTATTAATCGCTAACTTCATACCTCTACTCCCCGTTTAAAATATATAAGCATTATACCATGGCATAAAGCAAAAAAGAATGTTGTGTCAGTTTATTTCTTTATGAAATTTTAAAGAACCTGGTCATTAACATGAAATGAACTCATTACCATTTTACTGGATTTAGTGTAAAACTGCTAATGATTTGGAATCTGCTATTCTGAAATCGGTGTTTCAGTAATTTAAAAAAAAAAGTGCATGTTAAAATAAAGATAATGATTTCTGTATAAGAATTCTCTGATACATTCTTGAGTTACGGAGATTAAAATTATGTTTTCATTTAACTTTATGACAAAAGAAAATTAGTTTTTTGTGGTTATTTTAATATAAATAAAGATCAATTTATGAATACAACTTTCATTTAAAGATAATGTTATTGAATATTAACTAAACTTTGCATTACATAAAGGAATTTATTTTTCACTCTAATATTTTAAAGAAAGAGGTAATAATGACTCCCTACTAAAAAAAGTAATTATAAATAAATTACAAAATTGAAAAACTGGTTATAGAATTTGTGTCATATTTTGAGCTTGTAACTTAACATTTATGTTACTAAAATAATATAAGCACCAAATGTAAAATAAGATTCTCTGAACATATTTCAATACTATGTACTAGATACATTTTTTACTCTATTAAAACTTATTGAATAGTTTGTATATATTCGGTATAAATGGATGTGAATTCTTCTTTCAGGGGCTATTAAAACATATCTTGAAACATTAGAAGATTATTATTGTTTAAAATAAAAATTTTAAGAATAAAAGTTATATTTATTTTTTGTAAACTGCATGTTACTCCTTGTATCATACTGTATCATTCGGACATTTCTAAAACTCAACTCGAAACGCATTCGTAATATAATAATTCCTTTTTTCATTTGATAATATCTAAATTCCCCCATTTGGTAGAGCATATATTAGTGTTTTTAACGTTTAATAGTTAAAGTGCTTTCTATTTCATGCAAGCATTAAAGCAAACAAAAAATAATAAATTTACCAAGATTTTCAAGACCTTTGTAAATATGAAGAAGAATCTCAATGGTCAGTTTGGAAAAATATGTGCATACATTTCTAACGGAATGGTTCCAACGTTGTTGTATAACTAAGATGGCGAATATGTTGTACGTGTGCTGGAGGTCGCACGTACGAAAATTACTTCACTCGATAAATTCGAATTTTGTAATAAATATAATTCTTTTTTATTTGCTGTAATAATAATTTTTTTTTCAATACGTACAGTATGTCAAAAATAATGCATTTACTTTTTCATGAATTAACACATTGAAAAATATTCTATTTCTACGATGCTGTGCATCTACATGCAAATATTTTGCAATTCTATGTAATTTAGCAAATCTCGAATTTTATAAGACAGTGAGTGCAATAAAATGTCAAGTTTGCCCAATTTTACAATGCATGTTACTGTACAGTGTACAGTTAACAAAATATGAACCGGTATAAGCCAATCTGCGTAGAACTGACAGCACCAAAAATCTCATAAAATATTATTAATACATTTTTATGGAAATAGGAATATTTCAAGTCATATATTTCATTAATGATAAGTTATAAAAGAAATCAATATATTTTCAGATCGCCGCTACTTACAGAACAGGTGGAACGGCGGGCTCTTCTAGTCTGCACCAAAAGGTAGTAGATTAGATCACGGAAGTTCCCACCAGAAAAATTTAAAAGCTAAATTCAATAACTTTAAGATATCTTGCGTAATAGTAGTAGGTGAATGATGATATGAGGACCATCGTAAAAACTACAACAAGTTATTCATTGGTTCAACTTAAAAACATTTTCCAATCAAAATACGATTAAGTTAACACCTGATTTCATTTTATACAATAAAAGCACAATTTTTCCTTTGGTTCACAGTTATTTAATGAATTAAAGTGACTTATTCTATTAACCACTGTTTCGTATACGTAATATATGCTGCAATGTTTTTTATGTAAATGTTTAGCACGTTACACTGTTGATGGATACCGTGTGTGATTTTGGGGCACGCGTACTAATGTTCGACATTCAAATTGTGTACAGTAATCCCTTAACATTCGCGAGGGTTACGTTCCAGGAAAACCCCGCGAATGTTGAATCTATCTCTCTGCACTGAAAAGGGAGTTACGTTCTATAAAATTTTAATTAGAGGGGCACAGCATTTCAAAGAACAAAAAAAAATTATACTATTAACAATACGTTATACATAAATACATTTAGAAGGTGAATGCACATACATATTAATAAATATGGAATTTATTTATCGAATATAATTCAAATTAACTGACTGGAGAAATAATTACAGCTAAAAAGAATATAGGTTTTTGTATAAAGAATGCTACTCTGTCTATTCGCAAAGATATGATAATGTATTAGTGGGTGATACAATATTAAAACAATGAGTGATACAATGCATGCGATAGAATATTAAAATACGATATTTAAAAACAGCTAAATTCCTCAGAAATGCTTTTATTTTCCATCTAAGAACAGTTTCAGTTCCATCTCTGCGAGAATCTGCACATTTTAAATTAATAGATTGAAGAGGCCGTTACATTGTAGTACCACTTCTAATGGCCCCATTGCAATTGAGTATTCTGCTGTGATTATTTTGCTTTCCTACAACACTCGTTCCTTTTTCAGTTGACAACTGAAAATTCATTTCTAAATAGATACTAAGAAAACACAAGGGAAATAATCTTTAACCACTATAAATTCTGAAAAAGAAAGAGGTAATAATAATAATAATATAAAAAAATCGCGAATAATCAAGTCAGATTCTCACGAATGTTACGTTTTTTCCGCATTTCCATATTCGCGAATAATCAAAAATCGCGAATGTTAAAACCGCGAATGTTGAGGGATTACTGTACTATAAAAATTATATCAATTGTAATGCATGTTCCCGGAGCACGTTCATTTCAATAACAGTGTAAGATAATAATAGCTGCGTATTTTATCTCTGGTTTTTTTAGCATAATAAACATTAAATCAAACTTAATACATATTCTTTAACTTGTCGGAAGAGTTTCTTCAGTACAATTTTGTCATGAAATCAACTGAGCACGATGATTTCAATTGTGAAAGAAATGTTCGATTGAATATTAATTCTGCCTACATTATTATATGATTTTAACAAAGATTGAGACAAACTCTGAAGAAGTTGATTTTCCAGACAACATAAAGTTTGTAATCGTTTTTGAAATAGTGAAGGGTTTTCTAGTACACTGCTGGAATTAAAAAAAGAACGCTCAGCTTCTACATCCAGAGAAGCTAATTAAAGATCCCTTGGTCTAAGATAAGTGATTCAACATGTTTATTCGTGGAAATTAGAAGAATATGTAATACTCACAAAATATAATAAGATGAAATGATTCCCATTACACACAAACGCGTTTTAGTAGCAACGTAGACAGGAAAGGTGTGATCTTTCTAGATAGCCAATAATGTATTTCCATATTAAGCCATGGCGCCAGAAGAATTAAAATGGTTAGCTTTTGCTGCATATAAATCTAAGAAAAGTTAAGCCGCTGAGCAGTGTACCACATTTTGCAGGCTCATAAATTGAAGAAAGTAAGTTGCAACCCTAAAATTACCAGCTATATGTTGGCATCGTTGAGGGCTAAACGTCTTTCTATCAGGAGTGAAAAAGTAAAATTTATCTTTTTTTTATTATTGTGTTACGTTCAAATTGGCGAAGTAGAGATCGAAATGTTAAAAGGAATATGTTTTCTTATCTTGTTTATTTCAACCGCGGTAGTGAAAAGAAGTTAATAATAACAGAAGAAAAAGTTAAATTACATTTGCTTTATTAAAGCCTTCTAAGTCGTATAAAAGAGTATAAATTTATTGAAAGTAACCCAGAAAGAAAGAGACTTTAGATATTTATCTGCGTAAAAATTAAAAAGGAAATTTCTTTAGGGGAACAATGAATTTTAATATCCTATATTAAAAAATTATTATATTATCATAAATATAATAATAAATAAATTTTTCTTGATTGATATTTTTTCTTAAATTAAAATTTGATATAAATTGGATATTACGAATGTAGAAATTTTAAATATTCTGATTACATCATTGTGCTAAATGTTTTGTGAGTTTAGTACATTTCTATGCATTCCTAACTCTTCATTTTTAATTTGGATGCATATTATTAAATACTATGCACAAAATTATAGTAATTTTATATGGTTATTATCTTAGGAATATTTTTAAATTCAAGGGTAAAGATCAGAAAGGAAATAGTTGCAAAACAATCTTGTTAACCGTGAACGCAATAAAGATTTTTTTAGGTTTAATGTTTTTCAAACTTGTCTGAATTGAAAATATTAACGTTTCATAATTATTTCAAGCAATATGTGTTCAAGCAATATGTTTCAAGCAGTGTGTTTTATATGCGAATATAATCCACTCACATAATACCATACTCATATTATATTCCATATATTCCAAAAGTACAGTAGTTTAAATGTTTCAAACCATGTACCACAGCTCGTAGTTCTTTATCTATATTTGCATATTTATGCTGGGTTTGTGTCAACGATACAGATCCAAATGCTTCTCGTTGTTCATGTTACAGGAATATGGCTTCTATTCCAATTTTACTGGCAGAAACTGATAAAGCAACAGACATCTGTTCATGAAAGTATGTCAATAATGAAGTGTACACACTTATTTTCTTTACCAGATCAAAGTTTCTTTGTGTGTTTTCATCCTATAACCAAACGAGAATCTTTCTTTAAGATCGACATTAGTGCATGAGTTCAATTTGATACATGTTGAGTTAACTTTACTTAGTATGTTACTATACCAAAGAAACTTTATAAATCTTCTCTGCACGTAGGTGCGCCAAATTCTACTTTTTTTTAGGGAATCGCTTAATATTTTTGCATGATAACCTAAGACAGATAATTCACAAATATTGGAGTGTGTTGGGTTTTCTTCATATTAAACTGTGAAACTTTAGATTGGTTTATCTAGCTTTTGTGGGTGTTCGATGCAAGAAATTACAATGTTCTCCAACAGTAGCTGATCATATTTTAATGTCATAAAGTTTATTTCTTCATCAACTTTGAAAATGCCATTGATTATTTTTTTAATTATTCAAGAGCGCAGTTTAAACCAAACATCAAAACCAGAAATCTGTAGCTTTCCCAAGGGGCGCTGAAAGTTTTTAAATAAGATGACTATTTATCAATTGGCAATTGCCAAAATTCATTGTTCGCATGAAGAAAAGTAAAATTCTTACAACTTTGTAACTTAGTCATATGTTTGCCTGCAGTGGGATTCGGATAATGAGGTGTTTGAATATTCTTATTTAGTGATCTTGGGTCAATGCAAATTTTTATTACTTTTTTTCTTTCGTGAATGGACTACAACCATGTTTTTCACCCATCCGGTTGGCTTTTTGGCTTTAGTTATTATACAAATTTCAACCATATTATTCAGCTATTATTTCAATTTGGTATGTAAAGTAAGAAGAATTTAGCGGTGCACTGCATCTTGAGAAACTTACTTTTCTTTCATGTAAATTTTACGGTTCGTGTAAGTCTTCCTGTAGGTCCCGGAAAACATCTGCAAATTCTTCGAGATTTTATTCTGGCGTTTCAATTAAGTTTTTATTCACTAAACGGAATATTTAAACCAGATACAAGTCTTTATATGCTTCAAGGCCTAAAGATTTGACATACATTTAAACGTGTGACTAAAATATTTTAAGCCTTTTGATACTTACTATTTTGTCATTTAAGAAAACAGTCAAGTATAATTGGAACTATGTTGTGATTATACTCAAGGATACGAATGTTGTTCTTTCTGGATATTGGCTTCCATGGCATTTTAATAGCTATCATTTTAAAATTACATTATTTTGATACCCAGAATTTAATTTGAAAGCAATCTTATTTTAATTCACTGTAATTTTTTGTAGCCATGCCGAACTAGATTCATTCATGTCTAATTAATTAACTGACTTCATTTCTGCAATTTAAAGAATATCAGAATTATTCCCGTCTATAATAGCATTAGTTTTTGTACAGCTGTACTTTTCTATTTGCATTTTTAAATTCTGAACATGTTAGCCTAGTAAATGTTTTCTTCCTAATTTCGGCATTTCGTTCCATAAACGGGACATTATTTGTCCTAGTGCGTTTTTCAACATTGAGTACAATTCACTTCTTTTTTCTTATTCCGAAATGTGAGAATCTTGATTATTCGAAATGATTTTTAAAATGTTTAATGTATTCACTCGATTTTTTTTATTCTTTGCTGATGCTTGAGCTTTATTGTTCTCAGCAGTTTGGGATTCACTAAGTACTTTTTATAATGTTTTGGCTTCCTTGCATGGGCGTACCCAAGGGGTGGGCTGATGGGGCTACAGCCCCCCCCCCCCCGAAATTTTCGAAAGTGATATGAAAAAAGTGCTGATTTTTTTCTTTTTTTGGAAAATTTTTAACTTTTTTCTATCATACAGCGGACTAGCCATTCTCATTAGTCCCACATTAGTCCGCATTGAAACGATTGAAACCAAAGAAGAGAAAGGGGGCTGATGGGGTTACAGCCCCTCCTTCTGAAATAGTCGGAAATTAAATGAAAAGGTGTTTTTTCCTTACATTTTTAGACAAATCCGTAATTTTTTCTTCTGTCATACAGCGAAATAGCCATTCTCTTTAACCCCATATTAGACCACATTGACATCACAGTATACCCAAAGATGGGGAGGGGGCTGATAGAAGTACAGCCCTCTTCTCTCGAAATAATCGAAAATGAAATAAAAAAATAGTGCCGATTTTCTTTTCTTTGTTTCAGATAAATTTGCATTTCTCCCCCTATCATTTAACAGACTAGCCTCTACCTTCGCTGTGGTTCCATATTAGTGCACAGTGACACCATTTTTTACCCAAAGAGGTGAAAGGGGCTAATGAGCTTACAGCCCCTTCCCAAAATAGTCGAAAATGAAATGAAAAAGATGCTGATTTTTTTTTCTTTTTGTTTGTTTGGGATAAATTTGTAATTATGTTTTCTGCAATTCTTACTTTTTTAGATAAATCTGTATTTTTTTTTATTCTGTCATACAACGAAATAGCCATTTTAGTTAGTCCCATGTAAGTCCACATTGACATCACAGTATATCGAAAGAAGGGGATGGGGCTGATGGGATTACGCCCCGTCCTCCCGAAATAAACGAACATGAAATGAAAAAATAGTTCTTTTTTTTCTTTATGTTTGAGAAAAAATTATATTTTCCCCCATATCATTCAACAGACTAGCCGCTCTCTTCTCTTTACTTCCATGTTAGTATACCACATTATACCCAAAGAAGTGGAAGGGGGGTTAGCCCCCTCCCAAAATAGTAAAAAAAAATAAATACAAAAATACAAATTTATCTTAAACAAAAAGGAAAAAAATCAGCAACTTTCTTTCCTGAAATACGACGAACTAACCATTCTGTTTAGTTTCATATCAGCGCACAGTTACACCACAGTATACTCAACGAGGGGAAGGGGACCGATGTGTTACAGGCCCCCTTGCGAAATAGTTTGAAAATGAAATGTAAAAGGTGCTGTTTTCTTCTTTTTGTTTGAGATAAATTTGTAATTTAGTTTTCTGTTTTACCGCAGACTAGCCATTCTCGTTAGTCTCATATTGGTCCACATAGACACCACTTCATACCCGAAGAAAGGGAAGGAGATTGGTGGGGTTACAGCTCCCCCTCCCGAAATAATCAAAAATAAAATGAAAAAAAACTCCTGTTTTTTTTCTTTTTTTTTAGAAAAATTTGTAATTTGTCATTAACAGCCATTCTAGTTAGTCCCATATATTAGTGCACAGTGATGTCCCAGCATACAATACCCAAAGAAGGCGATGGGTTCGGGGGTTATGAGGTTACAGCTCCATTCCCCCTCTGAAGAGGTCGCAGTAAAAGGAAAAAAGGGTTGATATTGTTTCTTTCTTTTTTAGATAAATTTGTTTTATTTTCTGGCATGCAACGGCCCTACCAGTGGCTGAGAGGTTCTGCTCTCGAAGCTGGTAGACGGGAGGTGCTGGGTTCGATCCCAATCGCACCCGTCGGCCTAATCGTTCGGAGTTTTCGTGGTTTTCTTCGAGCCGTGGATTTATCCATGCGTAAATACGGGTTAGGTTCCTTTAGAAAGACCCCCCACGAAGGGCACTCCCCCGCGGGCCAATATCCCAAGTGTAGATAATTGGCCGTCAATAATCAACCCAACTCAACCTTGGCATGCAACGAATTTGTCTCTTTCTTTAATCCAATATTCTCCTCATTCCTGTGAACTAATTTACTTGAGACAAACAAAATCTATTTTCAAATCACTGAAAAATAGCTCCATCCCTGTTTTACTGGATAAATGAATACATATATGCTCAGTTCAAGAGACCTACGCCTACAAGTAAGTTCGACAAATTTAGAAGCAGTTTAATTTAAGGAATTTTTTAATCTCTCCCACAGGCGGCGCAAAGATTGTCAATGCGGAAGTATGTTAATGCACAGTAACACCACGGCTAATCTCAAGTCGATTTCGGCTAAATCGGAAATCAGGTGCGGAGGAGTTGACTGTAAAAGTAGCTTATTAACTTTCATTTTTCAGACACATCTCCATGCCATACCGAAATGTGTGGGGGGTTTAAGGGACCCCTGCCGAAATGGTCCGAGTAAAATGATAAAAGAAGGGCTGATTTTGTTCCTTACTTCTTAGATCAATTTGTATATATATATATATATATATATATATATATATATATATATATATATATATATACAACATATATATAATATTATACATATATAATATATATATGTATATATGTCATGTATAGCACTTGTCTGTCTTGTTAGTCCCATATTAGTGCACATTGACACTTTAGCTAATCTCTTCAGAATTTTGGCTAAGTCGGAAGTCAGGCACCATATATGCGCGCAAGAACTAACTGTGAATAATATTCATTAACTTTCGTTTTTTTCACTCGATTACTTCCTCGTATTTGTAAAATACACAGTGACTTTTTGTCTGACTGTAAAGACATCTTCGGAGATCAGTAACGCTCCTCCAATTTATCTTCCTATTCCGTCCTAACTTTGCAGCCAATATTTTTCATTTGGAACAGTTTAAAGTCATTATTATTACTTGTGCAATGCACAAATAATAAGCAAAGTCGTTATTTTAGATATGTGTATAAAAATATTTTGTGTGTATATGTTTATAAAAAGAGATTCTTGCTGTCTATCTCTTTTCGTTTTACACTGAAAAATCGGAACTTCTTTTATGATGTTGGATGTATCTTTTATTCTGGTTATTTGTGCTTTTCTTTATGCTGCTATTTAGACATCACAGATTCTTATTAGCAAAAAGAAAAGAAATTATATTTATTTTATTAAATGTTTAATGTTCTAGCAAGAAACTTTAACATTCAATTACTTCCTTAAATCTTCCCTAATCCATTGAGTATCTGATATATTTTGGTTCAAATTCATTTAATAATAATTTTTGGATTTAAAGGAAACAAAAGACGAGATACACAGCTCATAAACAGTTGTATGAATTCTACAAAAATATATTGTATGGGAGTTTTGGTTGAAAGGAAATTGAGAAAAAAAAATTGGGGAACTGAAAAGTGGGGTCTAAGATCAGGAAATCTTCAAAAGCACCAAGTCATGTGTTTAGGGTAAATGTTTTTTTAGCGTTCTGAGAAAATTTTATATATAGCGTAATGCAGGACGTATAATACTGGTATGAATATAATAATGGGTGTGATGTATCCATATGTCCCGAATGTCCACTTTACATGCAGGATAGGCCAACATTTTGTAGATAATTGTTAAATGATAGTTTCCTTGCCCTTTAAAAAAAGATACTCTTTTTCAAATGGGATCTAGTTTAAGAATCTAACACACATTCTTTAAATTTTAGCTCTACGTATATTGCTCTGTGTGTGCAACACTTATTGTTAAATTAATCATTTTAAAACAATTTCACCAAATCAACAAATGCACGTAATGAAATTTTTTTGTAAATGGCGATGTCAAGTAAGATTTGCTCTTTATTATTGATTTTCGATTTTAGAAGAACCTTTTAACCAGATTTTTAAAAAGTTAGTTCAGTATATTATTTCAATTTAAAAACTATACCTATAAACATAGATGTTTGTATGTGTGCTGTTTTTGAAAGAGAAAGCTGTGTTTTTTTTTCACGACACTTTGATGAAATTTAGGTTTTTATCAAGACCCTTTGACGAAATTCGCGTTTTCTTGCGATGCTTTGACGAAATTCGTTTTTTGTCGAGGCCCTTTGACGGAATACGTGTTTTGTTTTTTGCAATCCTTTGACGAAATTAACGTTTTTCCGCGACCATTTGACGGATAACGCGTTTTTTTACTACCCTTTATAGAAATTTACGTTTTTCCTCGTCTTTTTGTTGAAATTCACGTTTTTACCATGGTCCTTTGACGAAATTCGCGGTTATTCTGCGGCTCTTTGACGAAATTTGCGTTTTTTTGAGATCCTTTGACGAAAGTCGCGTTTTTCTACTGCCCCTTGAGGGAATACGTGTTTTTTTCGGGATCCTTTGTCGAAATTCGCGTTTTTTTCTGCAAGCCTTTGATGAAATTAGCGTCTTTTATGTATCCCTTTGACGAAATTCGCGTTTCCTCCGTGACCATTTGACAAAATTTGCGTTTTCTCAGCGGTCATTTGACGAAATTTGACAATTTTCGCGATCCTTTGCCCAAATTAGCGTTTTTTCCGCGTCTTTTTGTCGAAATTCCCGTTTTTTGCGTCTTTTTGACGAATTTCGCGTTTTTACCATGGTCCTTTAACAAAATTCGAGGTTTTCTGCGGCTCTTTGACAAAATTCGCGTTTTTTGCAATCCTTTGACGAAATAGGCGTTTTTTCCACTGCCCTTTGATGAAATACGTATTTTTCGCGATTCTTTCTGGAAATTCGCATTTTTTCCGCGGCCCTTTGATGAAATTCGCGCTTTTTCTGCAGCTCATCGATGAAATTAGCGTTTTTTCAGCAGTCATTAGACGAAATTCGCGTGTCCTCCGTGATCATTTGACGAAATTCGGGTTTTCTCCGCGATTTTTTGACGAAGTTTGCGTTTCCTTCACGATCATTTGACGAAATTTGACCTTTTTACCGTGATTCTTTTGACAAATTTCGCGTTTTTTCGCGGCCCTTTGACAAAATTAGGGTTTTATCCGCGGCCCTTTGACGAAATTCGCATTTTATCCGAGGCCCTTTGACAAAATTCGGGCTCTTCCATGATCCTTTAACGAAATTGGAGATTTTTTTTCTGCGAACGTTTGACGGATTTTTTTGGCGGCCATTTGTCAAGAGTAGCGATATATTTTTAAGTCCGAATTTTCGGACTGATGACGATTTTTTTAAATTTTTGGAACCTCATGCCATAAATTTTCGGAAAATTTGGAACAGAATCACGCCTGCCACCCCCCCTCTGCCCCACGTTTCCCCCCTAGCTACGTCCTTATTGTCAAAGTTATTGTTGTTTACAACACAATTCAACGTGTTTTGTAATATTCAAAACGTTATGGAAATTTAAGTCACCCCCCCCTTGCGAAATAAAATCCTGGGTACGCCACTGCTTCCTTGTTATTTTCATATTTGTATCTCTCTTAAAGTGCTTCATCATGTAAAACTTGTATCGTTTTGTCACACAAAATGTGGTCTTGAGATTTACCATAGCTTCATTCTATTATTGCATCATGAAATATAAGCAAACATTTCTCCTTGTTCTTGTTTTATTTCCAGGAACTTATGAAAAGCAAAAATATCATTCTGATAATCAATTAAATGCATATCAAATCATCCAAGTTTTCTTTATAGTGCTCTTCGAGAGAGATACTATCTTTATTTGTCTTAAGATAAATTACTCTCAACTGTTTGCCGCGTTCTTCTTCACAATCTTGTATAAAAAGTGCTGTTTTAGTTTATTTTAAGTTCATTGCTATATTCTATAATCTCTACATAATTTTCAAAATATTATTTACAATGTCCTCAGGTCTCTGTAAGATTAGTTCTAGCATAAAAAATTAGAAGTATAGGTTACCATGGTGAAAACATTATTCCTAAAATCTGTACATTGCAATATTTAGAAAATATGTGTTTTCTCTACCACATTTCTCTACTATCATTTGAGATGCTAAAGAAGCGCTAATTAATATATAAGCAATTATTAATAAGATACAACAAACTCTCAAAAAGACTAATGCTTTATATTTGTATGGTAGAAAATAGAACTAAAACAGTTACGTGTTATAGTTACTCATTTCAAATATTAATTTGACAGTTACTGCCATCTAGTGAGCAGCATAATAAATAATATCTAAAGCAAAAAAATATCTATCAATTACATAAAAATGCTTGCGGTCCATTTCTTAAAACTCAATTGATTCTTTTATATAAAGACATATTACAAATGATTTTTATATTCATATACCAGTATTTTTTTCCCTTACATATATGAAATAATATTCTACATACATGACATCTCTTTCTGAAGTGCTTATTAGATTAAACTGTATAATATTTTTTAAAATAAATATTTAATAAGCAAATAAAATATTTTTATCACATTCACATAACTTTATAACGATACATTATTGTTATTGGATATGATTTTTTATTCTTTTACTCACAACGTCTTTAGTACATAACTTAGACAAAATATTTCTTTATGATTTCAGGTATGTCCTAGAAATTGATTTCCAGATTCATAACTCATAACGAGGATTCCCTAATGACAGAATAATTGATGAATTTCTAGAAAGCAAAACTATTCAAAGAATTCATCGATGTACGAAGTAATAAAACGTTAATCCTAAAGATATTAAATAAGTGAAAGATTTCGATCATTATCGATCATCTCTCAAATATTCACGAATGTAATAAATGTCTGTCTATTAGAACATAAATCAAGTTCATAAAATAAAATTAGCTTTATATTTTTAGATACAGCGAAAACTTTTATTAAGCTTTTTAACACTTTCCAACCTAGTTGAAAAGTGTTTATGACTTCGGTTTGTCTGGCCGTCTGCCGTCTGGCCGTCTGGCCGTCTGCCGTCTGCCGTCTGTCCGTGCTCTAACTCCCGTAAATATGCTCGGATTGCCCTGCAATTTTTATATGTTATAATCGTTATCTATAGCATGTTCCCTATTTCAATGGAAGTGTGTAGCACTTATAGTTTTTTTACAGGGACACTCAAAAGAATTCCGCTACATTGCGGTCTATGGGGAAAAATCATTTGCGGTTTATTTAAATAATGTTTGACTATTTTAAACGCACTGAAATTTATATATATCACTAAGGTGCATTAGAAGAAGCTTAATATGGAATAGGGTGTGCATAGCACTTATACTTACTTTACAGGGACAGTCAAAAGAATTCCGTTACATTACGTCTATGGAGAATAATCGTCTGCGGTTTATTTAAATAATGTTTCCCTATTTTAAACGCATTGAAATTTATATAAGGTTCATTACAAGAGACTTACTACAGAATATTGTGTGTATAGCAGTCATCGTTCATTTACAGGGACACACAAAAGAATTCTCTACTGTATCTTAACAATAATTCCTGGAAGTGCGTTTTAAGTTACTGAACGCGATTTTAGTTTTAAATCGCTTTTTGTATATTACGTGGTGTGTATAAATTCTGTAGATCCTATACAGGGAAGCACAAAAGTTCGGGCACACATTTCCGTATTATTTAACTCCAGACGGAGAATTTTAAACTGTGCTACGTGTTTCCTAACTGAACTAAAATTTAGCATCCTATGTAGTATATATACAAATCTATAGATCCTATACAGGGCTGAATAAAAGTATTCGGATTACTTAGATGTTATCTTTTAGCTGATTAAAGAGTATGATTCGTAAAATTATTTTGGAGGCGTTGGAAAGTGTTACATAATCTATGTTTGACGCATGATTTTTCGTTCTTGTTACAATTATCACCAGTTCTATTTTGATATTCAGCATATTTGGTAGAGATTTGTAATTAATCGTAGTGATATGATTATTCTTTTACAGATAAAAATTTAAATTCCAAACAATAAAATAATGTTTAAACTATAAAATTTTCAAAAGCAATTAATTAATGAATTAATTTTTTTTTCTATTTGTTATACTAAAATTATATTTCAGAAAAAAAAAAATATATATATATATATATAATTTTCCATCATTGCTATTTTCAAATTTTTATTTTGATTTAAAGTTCGTTTGAATTAAACTTTTTTTTTTTATTTAGGAGAACATGCTTGAAATATTACTGTAATACTCAGTCGCTTTTATTCAAAAACTGTTGAAAAAAGATTTTTCATATGTGATAATTTATTTTTAACTACAATAAGCACAATGTTTATTAAGTTCTGATTACACTGTTTTTTGAGTATCAAACAGGTAGATGAAAAGGTAACTCAAATATCTCAAAAGCCTTTAAATGTTTACTTAAGTGTAATTATCTGGAGGCAGACTAATATGAGGATTTTCTACAGACAGTGCTGCTAGTCTACAATAATTTCTAATAATATCACCCCAAAAACTAATATATGAGTTAAGTAGTGCATTGTGTATACTCGTATAACTCGATTTCCCAGAACTTTCATGCACTGGGTAATTCAAAATAGATGTGTATTGGTGATAATTTCTTAACCTTTTGATTAAGGGCCAAGATTGGCGACTATTGTATATTCAAACTTACCACAATTTACAAACTATTTTCTGTCTGGTAGATTTGTCTTGAAACTATCCTATTATAAATGTATGGCAGGTATTTTTTTTTTTTAACGTGGTACGAATAGAATAAAAAATAGCCCACTAAGTCTTAAAAGCCGTAATCAAAAGATTAAACCACTGATGATTGTAAGATACTTTCAATTAAAAAAGTACAAAAATGAGGTATAGCTTTTAAAGTTGGCATTTTTTACAAGATGCTATTTACATATTAAAATGTTAATTTTCATTTTCTATAAGACCGCATTTTCATCTTACTTATATTTAGAAAAATGATGTTATGAGTTTAAAAGCAACATAAAAAATCTAAATCTTTTACGACCAAAATTTAACTAGTTGTGAATTTTTTATATTTATGAACTATTAAGAAGATGGCGCTGTTGAAAATCCAACAGATGGCGGTGTTGACTGAAACAGCGCCATCTGCTTGATTGCCTTCTACCTCCACCCAATGGTGTATCGGTGTTTTGCACGTTCGCGTTCACCTGCTGTTACGTCTTTCGCCCATAGCCGTTCAACGCTTCGTCCATATGCAAAAACCCTGATTTTTTCTCGGAGGGCTTTTTGAAGCTTATAAAGCGCTATGACAAATGTCTCAATATACTTGGTACTTATGTGGAAAAATAAAGTTATGTTTTATCTTTAATGTCTCATTACATTTTTGTCTTTCATACACACCTTTGTCCACAGTCGCCAGGGGAAACTTATTTTCCGACTACCCCTCGTATAAGAAGGGGCACCATACCAGGTCAAAGCGTTCTTCTTCAATAATAAAAAAAAATATCTCCCTGTTCATTTTTATGTACTAGTTTTCATGTTTAAAAAAAAAAAACTAAAGTTTTTGTATTTCAGGTAGTGTTTAGAGTTTCTGTATATGAGAGTATATGTGATAAAATTGCTAATGGAAGTAACATGATGTTTTTTTGTATTTTTTAACACATAAAATTGTATAATAAAACCTTGTATTTAATCGTTTTTCACTATATAAGACAGTAAACTATTAAACTAAATCTAACATTAGTTGTATGTAAAAATCCATGTACAGACGATTGTAGTCCATTGAAAAACAATTGAAAATGTTAAAATTTGGAAAAGTTGATTTATATTAATTCATTTTTTTAATAAAATGTGTATTTTAATTTTTTTTTTCTAAAATGTGCTTTTAGTTGATTGTCAAATGTAATTTTTAGCCTTAGCAATTTTTATAACTCTTAAAATTAAAAAAATTGCTGATCGGTACTGTGTTTTCTTTAAAATTCTGTTTTTATGAGAAATATGAATTTTTAAGTACAATATGTCTACCTTGACAGACTATAACGTTAAAAACTTTAAAATGTTGATATATAGAACCTATTAATTTTTTTTTCGATTTTTAAATTAAACACTTAATTTTACGATGTATATATGGCACATTATTAAATTTTTAAAATAAATTAGTAATAAATTTATTTTATTTTTTTATACACAATATGTATCAAATATGTATATTATATACATATGTATATTATATATACATATGTATATTATGTACAATATGTATCTAAATCTATCACTATGTATCTTAAACAGAATGTTTCATTCTGCGTCAAGATGATGATTACATCCACTGCTTTTATTCATGGTGCTATATTTAATTTTGTTAACAAAATGAATTTTTTTTCTAACGATTAAATTATTATTTTGCATAGTTCGTTTAAATACTAAAATGTGTAAATTAACAACATAATACAAATTAAAATAACCTTTATTAGGTCGTTTGACATGTTTCGACTCTTTCCGAGTCATTTTCAAAAACAAATGAGAATCTTCCATAATTGCACGGGCTTTGAAGTCATTATTTTCATGTACTTTTTTTAAAAATTACGCACGTTAACTTTTATTTTTACCTGGTTGTTTATTTTCATATATATGACCATGGAGTAACTCGAGCCACAGTTTTCGTAAATTAAAAGATTCCGCATCGTAACATATTGTATTTTTGAGTGTTAGTATCTCTATGGTTTATCTTTTTATGGATGGATAGTATAGACTGGAGGTAAAAACTATTTTACTTTCATTGAAATTTATTTGGATAGTTTCTTCTTGATATAATCTTGCCAGGGCTGTAGTTTTTCTATTATATTTAATATCAGCTATATGCTCTTTTTTCTGTAATTAAATTTCCTGCTGGTCATGCCTATGTAGTAATTCTTGGATCCGTCTTCACGTCACCATTATTATATTGTTATTATTTTGCATTTCAAACACGAATAACTTGATTAATTATTTTGCATTTAATGAAATAAATAGGATTTGTTTTCGAAATAAACTTTTATTATGACTCAAGATTACATTATGATTCAAGATTGTGGCTCCATCTATTGCTTTTATGAATGGTACTATATTCATTAAGTTTAATTTTATTTGAGAAAATGAATGTAACTCCTAATAAAAAGTTTTAAAAGGAAAAAAATATAAAATAAATTTCATAAAAAAATATATTATTTTGTATTTTAAAAACGAGTAAAGTGATTAATTATCTTGAAATTATTAAAATAAATTATTAATAATTTTTTTTCTTCCATGAATTTCTGAAACAGTTTGATTCATTCTGATTAAAGATGGGGATGATTACAATGACTGCTTTTATGAACAGAAGTTCTTAGTTTTAAATTTATTTAACAAAATGACGTTATACCTTAATCAGAAATTAACTATTCTGAATTTGAAAAACGAGTGACATAAGTAGTTATTATCAGTTATTAAAACATTATTCATGTATTGCACTTAATTTATATATGCAGAGTGTGGATGCAAAATTCACACTCTCTACATAATCTAGTTTTTAGAAAAATGAAAAAAGCTGATTATTATTAATAAACATGATATATTGGCACAGTTTTTTGTGTGATATATTTGTTGCCGTAACAACTAGTTGCACATAGTCCTAAAAGTGTAATAATTGTGGTAAAACTAGAATTTAAATTTAAATATGAAAATGGTAGTTTTGCAGCAAACTTTTATGGGTAATGTTAGTTATAAACCAAAATAGTTATGAATTTGAAACAACAACAACAACAAAAAAAAAACTGAACATTAGTTTTAATTATGTTATTTTGGAGGATATAAACAACAAAAATAGAAAAACATTTATTAAAAATAATTTGTGCAAAAGTTTTACTATTAGACATGGCTCAACTTTTTCACTGCCATTAAAATAGTGCAAAATTTTACACTATTTCTTACTTCTGTACCTCCCTGATTGGTTGAATTGGAAAGTGGGAGTTTTGCTGCAAAACAGCTGTTGGACAATGTGAGTTGGGCATCAAAACGAGATTTTCAGCCTTTTTTTTCAACGTTAATATGTTTTTTATGGTCCAAATCACTATTACAGCCCGATTCGCCTTAAAAAGACGAACACGGTGATATGAATAACTCAATACCTTAAAAAAGTAGATAATGTGACTTTTGCATCTGCACCATTGATATATTTTAACTGTTGGAAGATTCAACATAAAATTCTTGATTGGCTCGACATTATATCTTCAATCTATATATATATATATATATATATATATATATATATATATATATTTGTCTTACGTGGCGCGGGAATAGGGCTGAATTTCTACCTTATCGTTGGCAACAATCGTAGTTTCCAGAGCTCAGACCAATGAACAGACAAGATTGTGTTAACTCCACCTCCAATATGGCGGTCAGTGTCGCAGCAGTGAAACTCAAGCTGGCAATTATTAAAAATAAAATAATATGAACGTAATCCAAAGCGTCTGAGATGATTCCTCATTTTAATTATGAGTAATATTGTTAATTTCAAATTAATTCTCAACTCTTATTTAGAATTTATTTACGAATTTCACTCGCCCAAAAAATCGGAGATAATAAAATATAAACTATGCCCCTGCTGCCATCTGTTGCTGTTTCATTGAAGTAAAAATATTTTCTTTTTCCGAAATCTATAATCAATTAGAATAATAAAATGTCGAACGAAATTTAAGCAATCATTGATGATAAACTATCTTCCTACCACGTAGCGTTTTTTTTTTTTTTTTTTTTTTTTTATGTATTTAAGCCGTGCTCTACAATATTATAGGTGCAATAAGTTTTAAACTAATTATGTTTCCAACATCCCTTTTTCATAGTATTTAAATGATTTATATGCCCTTTAGTAGCATCAAATAAATGCATTTTTAGTTGTGTTTTCAACGGAGTTTTCAATTACTTTTTTACATTAAATTTTTTTTTTAATTTCATATGTTCAAATGATTTATTGTAGTACTTATTCCGGCTACAATTACTAGAAAAATAAAAAGAGACGAGCGAGCTGATATCGCGTAGCGGTCTCAATGTGAATTGCTTTGCAATTCACGGGGGGTTGACGAGCGTTAGCGTGTAGGGGGCTGAGCCCCCTAGTACTTTCAAGATTATGTAGATGTCAAGGTATTGGCATAGCAAGTTGTTCATTTCTGAGATCTTATCTAAAGTAGATGAGTATTAGAAATGAACGGATAACTATAAGCAATTTGTTTATCTAGTTACCTCTTTCTTCTTTCCATTGTTAATATCTAGTACATTTATTATTATTGTACTAAAACTGCAATGCCATGGATTTTGACAAGAATATTGTTTAATGAACAGGAATGTTGTTTGGCGTCCATAACGAATATTCAGTATGTTTAAAACACTACTGCATTTTAAGATTAGTTAATTCCATTTATCACCATTTCTTTTAAACATCAACCGCAAAATAAAAGGCAATTTTATTTTTTAAACGGAAAAATACATTTGATAAACTTAAGTTTAAAAAGTTAAAACATTTTTATTTCAAACACGAATTAGGAATGGAATTTCATTGTGATACACTTAAAATGTTTTAAATCCAATTTTCTGAAAGAAATTTATTGAAGAAATCAAGTAAAACTATCTGAAAAAGGTGTTTAATAGAAATTAATTAAAGTATCTTTAAAATTAATTAGCTAATTGAAGAAAACGTTTATTCTGAATCGACATTAACGAATTTACCATAATCTACTGGGTTTTTCGGGAAGTTATTTCCGTTTCGGAAAACCAGTTTGTACCGAAAAATTCTGCCCGTCAATTATTATAAATTGGATGTCGGAATTAATGTATAAATGATAGAATTTTCCTGTACGAATTAACTTTTCCAAACGGAAAAAAACTTTCTGAACAACCCAAAACATAAAATATTTAAAATCTATCAGAATATATTTTGAATTTTTTGCTCATGTCATTTTTATTTCACATGTGATTTAAACAGATACTTCATTATAAAGCTGACTGTAATGAATTATCGGTTTATTTTCTTATGTAAGACTTACGATTAACTGAAATTGCAAGTAGATACTTTGCTTTGTTGGAAATATAATAAAACAACATACAAATATACATATACGCATCCGTACATACAAAAAACATGTGAGCCATTATATAAATTAGAAGTAGTATATATATATCTGGAATTCATATTGATCTTACTGCAAAGTTTAAACTTGAGTTTATAGCTAATCTTTGCATTTATCGATGTGAAAAAGAAAATACAATTGATGGTTAGAATATTTCGATAAAAGATTTGAAAAAAGAAATATTGAAAAGAAAACTACCATTAAAATAATATATTCCTCATTCCAAGGATAAAAAAAACGGCATTATAAAAGTGTTCAGATTTTTAATAGCAAACAAATTTTGTTTCTTCATTTCACTATTTCTTTTAACAATCGATAAATTCAAATATTTCAACCTTTTTTTTTCGAAGATTTTATCTATAAAATTTACCTTTTCTTTTAAAACAATAAATGAGATATATGCACTGAGACTCATAAAAATTGTTAAATATGTTGAATTATGTTTACTTTTTAATCCTGCGCAGATTTTTCAAATAAAAAGAATATTTTACTTATTTCACAATGCTGAATTGTAAATTGGAATGTGATTGGTATTTTGCGGTTAATGATAAATACATGAATTTGTATTCTTACGTTAAAATAGTTTTATGTATTTTTTTAATATATATTTATCATTGCATAATACATTATATTTTTTTTTTGCAAAGTTGAACCATACGATGGTGCAAAACAAAAAACAGAAGCACCAAAATATGGTTAACCTGATTTTTCAAATGTCGTGATTATGATGAAACTTGAAAAAATTTCAGTTTTTCATCGTTTTATTGCGATATGTAACAGCTAATCGCAAGAGATATTTCAATACACACGCAATGCACTGAAAAAAAATTGTTGATTTGACAGTATAATACTGGCACCCCAACTGCCAGTATTATACCGCACATGCGCGGCAGCGTATTACTGCTTATTTTACTGTTTATTATGGTCAATTTTATGGTATAATACTGGCAGCTGGGGTGCTAGTATTATACTGTAAAATAAGCAATTTTTTTTCAGTGTATGTTGTATTAAAGCTAGGTTGTAGAATCCTGATTGTCTAGTTGTAAGAACTATGCCTAAAAAGGATATCAAGTGGTAACATGTTCGAATCTCGTGTCCCGTTTGGATGACTATAGTACGTCAGATTTCACTTTAAACAGTCATCCCGGTCTCTTTGCCCAGTATAACTGTATCCAGTTGTAGGTACAACATAGTACTAGGTATTCAGTAAAGAGCTTACCTACACATATTTATGGTTCAACCAAATCACCAAAAATTGAAAAAAAGTGTTCATCAACATAGCCTTGCAACAATTTTTGTACAGTTGTTTGCTGAAATATTGAATTAATTTTTTTATTATGTACGGCATATAACAGACCACACTTCCAAAATTTACTTTGCATGTTTTATATCTGGGTTACAGTTAAGGAAGTTGCATACAAAGGCTTCTTCTTTGAAAAATCAAATCCTTCCTAACCAACTTACTATACCCCGTTTGAACATCCGTCTACCCAGATAAAAAAAATTATATACAGGGTGCTCCAAAACTCAACCAACAAATTAAGAGGGGTGATAGAAGGCATCAAGAGAATGAATGATTTTACCCCTTTTTTGAGGCTCTGGCACCCCTTCTTTCAGAGAAGTGCCTTGGCACTTTCTCTGACACGACAACAACAACAAGAGAATAAAAACTTACCATAGGTCATGGGATCGCAAACCACGTTTAGTGGAAAAAATAGCAAAAATATTTATGATGGATGTGACGTCGAGTGCAACAAAAAGGCCAAAATAAATAGAAAAAAACATTTATTTGAAGAAAAGCATGATTACAATGCATTACAATTCAACGTCAGAATGGAGACGACGAGACATTTTTATAGGAATATGGTTTAATGCGTCTGGCAATCCTTGGTCTGTCAGTGTCGGCTGTGCAATGACCTTCGTGGCCGCAACTTCGAACAATTTCTATAAAAATGTGTTGTCTCCTATCCGACATTTAATTGCAACGAATTATAATCATGCTTGAAGTCATATAAAATGTTTTTTCTACTTATTATTGACCCTTTTTCTTCTACTAGACGTCACACCCTTCATAAATATTTTTGCGATTTTTTCCCACTAAACGTGGTTTGCGAACCCATGTTATATATTTCGTTTTCATCCTCTTGATGCCTTTTATTATCCCTTTTAATTTGACCGTCGAATTTTGGAACACCCTGTATATATAATTGAAAAGAAATCTAATGATGAATGTTTAAAGAAATATGATGCTTTAGAAACGCCGCGTAATATTGTTTTTAATTAAAAGGTTTTAATTAGGTCTTCATGCATATCACAATAAGGAGTCATGTATTATATGAAATAACCAGTTTGTTAATTAATAAAAAAAATTTTTGAACAGTATTCCTCCTTAGATTTTTTTTATTTTATTTAAGGCACTTTTAGCATATAGTAACATAAATTTCCCAATTACTAGAACAATGCAAATAATGTGTTCTATAATTTTCTGTCTTTTAAATCTCTTCTCTGTCAATATGAATCTCAGTAGTAGGAAAAAGCGTTCTCCTAATACTAATCGCAAATATTGATTTTGTACATCATTAAAATTTTCTACAAAGTATGTAGTATAGCACCGGGCTACTGTTTTTATAATGGTACTCATTGGTCGAGTCAGTTTTGAGATTTTGCGTGCTATTGGTCCTGAATTCTAACATTTGGGTGTGAATGAACTATCTATTCTGCCATTTCTTTAAGTTCAGCAAATTATGGCTGAGTCTCTGGGAATCTGATTGTCATGGTTATTTCTTGCAATGACGGGATAACTAGGTGTCTGTGGTCGTACAGTTGCTATATATAGTTGTTTTCGATAGATATAGACGCATCTCGCTCTTAGCGATAAATTAGTCTGGATTTGCACCACATCTTGCTTTTGAACATCTAGTTTTCCCCTAGCTGAATAGCAAGCGATGTTTCTTTCTAGCTATCATTGGACAGAATCAATGATTGTGCACTCGCCAGTATTGTAAAGAGTTAAGTTTAGTGCTAAAAATAAACATTATTGGAGTCCATGGAGTTCCCTTTCATATTGCTACTGCATTACTTACAATGCCATTTTAGAGTGTTAATACAGTGTTTCTAGTGACAATTTATAGCGAGTTAAAATGACTTTTCCTTACCATCCAGCAAACGAACTGTGATACCATTTTACTTTTAGCCATGTGCTTGAATTTAATAAATATTTTGGGAAAGGATCTCTCCACCTCGCTGTCTTATTTTCTGGTAATCTATAATTAAATCTACTGTCTCCACTACTTCATTCCTTATTATTCCTTTTAATAAATTGTTGTTTTTCGTTAATCTTGTGTCATGATGTCCCTTCAAGTGCGCTGTACAGCAAAAATTGTAAATTAAATTATCCAAACTAGTATTCTCCAACAACTTGGGGGCTCTGCCCCCTGCTCGCGACGCTCACCACCCCCCGTTCTGATTTCGCAGCCTCTTAAAACCTGCTAATGTATGCTGTTTTAAAAAGATGATGATGATATCACAAACGGCGACTATCTTCAGTAATCAGGTTATAATGCTTTTTCATTTAAATGGGGTATTTTTCGGTTACCACACTGTTAAAAATTTGCAGCAAACAGTCCAGTCATTTGACCGTTTTTATGGAAAACGGTTACACAACCGTAATTTAACTCTATTCTGACCATATTATTGTCCATATTATGGTCAGAATAAAGTTAAATTACGGTTATGTAACCGTTTTCTACAAAAACGGTCAAATGACTGGACAGTTTGCTGCAAATTTTTAACAGTGCATGACCATACCCATCTCTGTCGCGACAGCTTACGGTTGTTTTGGGGATAAGTAAAATCAATTACCAATTTGAAAATATATAATTTTTATTACGAATATAGTAAATAGTTAGTGTTTGTGCTTAAAAATAATGTAAATAGTTCAATTAAGATCTTTTCATAAGCTATTATTAATTTTTGTTGCATTGCAATATCTCAATTTGTTGATTTTTTGCAAGCGAGTAAACGCTGTTGGATTTCAAAGGGAGTCTATGGAAATTTGGCTTAATACTGGGAATAGCGCCAAGTTGGCGCAACTTTTGGCATGGCGACAGACCCGGGTCCCTTCCCCTTGGTAACCCCCCCCCCCTAATAGCGCCCATCCTATCTAAATTCTCTACTTTCATGTTAATTCCCCTAAGAAAAGTCAGAAAGCTCTGACCAATCAGATACGTTTCGCGGTATCTACGCAGATTTTCATTGGTCCATTTCCAAACCATTACTTTTTTTTTATATAAAGAAGGATTAAATTTTTTGTGTCTTTAAATACTGTAAAGAATCTCCCAAAACCATATTAGAAATCATACACACAGAAATTTTGCTCTTTTTTCACAATTATTTTAAAAAATAATTGTTGTAAAAATATCTTATCGATGAAGGTAAAATGAATTCCAATTTACCTTTCAACTAGTTATTCTTCTGGTATTTATTTAAGAAGATTTTTAAAACACTTAAATAAGTAAAAAAAATAGTGTAAGTATTTCAATTACTCATCCATTTAACAGTAATTTTTAAAAAGGCACTCCTTTATAATCTCGATAATTAAATCGAATCTTAGAAAATGTCCTCGAACAAAGTAGTTTTATTTAATTTATATGATGTTTTACAACAAAGCGAATGGTTAATAGAATTTCAAATCAAAACTTGCCAAGTGAATAAATTTAATGAAATTTTGATGAATTTATATTACCTAGTTACGCTTTTGAATGCAAATTAAAGCCATTTTTTATTTTAATGCTTTGATGAAAAAAAGATTATTTAGGATTGTGGAACAAGATTACATATTATGTTATTTTTTATAAAAGTTTTATTGTACATGTAAAATTATCTTTAAACAATTGAAATTTTACTAAAAAAATTTTGAAAAATCTTTTATTTTATACTTTAGTTTTTATAGTTAAAAATAAAGTTCACTTTACAGTTTTAACAGTAAGATGTCAAAATGTGACGCAATAGGACATTTGTAAAGATTTTATTGTATGTGTAAAAAAATATAAGTTATTAAAGCTTTTTGAACATGAGTATAGATTATTATTTTTATAAGATTTTTACTTTTAAAGCAGTATTTTATTTAAACAAAGAAAAATTCTGAAAAATAAATTGAAAAATATCTTCTTTTTTTTTTATATTTAATTTTTTTCTTATTATCGTATGATCTAGATCTCCTTATTATAACAATAAGAAAATAATTAAATACTGTTTAAGTACGAAGTATTATTTCAGGCACAGGTTATCTTTAATTGTAAATGCCTTTTTGTGTGTTAATAATCATAAATATACTTTGACCTCATGAACTTCGCATATACATAACGCAAACTTAGACTCATTTATTATTTAGATTATCATGACAACCAGAACTAAAATCTAATAGACCCTAGTTTTTAATTGCACAAAAACTTTTCATCACTACCAAGGTCTTTTGACTACTTTTTTTCCTTGTAGCATAGGCAACTCGTCTAAGTCGTCAATATAACGAAAATTAAATATTCATGGAGTGCAGTATATCAAAATGCTCCAATAAATCTGTGTAAAATTAATTTTTTAATTCAAAGAGTATGTTTCATATTTATGAAAACTTGTATGCTCTCAAAATACTTCATGTCTTCCATTTTTTCTTCTAAACGCTCTACATTGCCCTGCAAGTCTACACAATACAATGTAAGAATTATATAAATGTACCATACACATATAGCCTTTTTGCCAATGCTCAATATAAACATTATTTCAATGTTCAAACGAAGTGCAGTTGATAAATTTTGAAAAAATCAATAAATATTTAAATAGAGGTTTTTTTTGTTGTACAATCATGCCGTACCCACTCTAGTAAAGGCAATTAAAAATATAAATATCAACTTTAGATTTAACTTAGATTAGAGAAACCAAATAATCTCAAATCAATATTGTACACTGTTAACAAATTGCAGCAAAGGTTTTTATAGAAAATGGTTACACAACCGTGATTTAACTCTATTCTGATCATATTACTGACCATATTATGGTCAGAATAGAGTTAAATTACGGTTATGTAACCATTTTATATTAAAAAATGGCGAATGACTGGACAGATTACTTAACATTTGTAACATTCAATTTTAAAGATTTTTAATAATGCTGTCCCATTGTTTAATCTTCTACATCAAAACATTCCCAAAGTCATCTAAATATGAAAATGCGATCAAGAATTAGTTGGGTTACTTTAACAATTTTTAAATTTCGTAGAGCACTATGCGCCTAATGAAGAATAACATAGTTTAGGATGTCTACCTTTAAAATTATGAAAAATTGCTTTATTTAAATTTCTTAATTTATTACAATATTTTAGTCTTTATACGAGGGAAAGTCATTACGCAAGACACGAAAGATAATTAAAGAATAACTTACAATGATATTCCCTTCAAAACTATTTTTATTTCTCAACATATTCTGCACCAATATTTATGTACTTATATCACCGTTTTATCAGTGCCCCAACACCAGCTGCATAACATTCTTTGGATTGCTGTCGCAGCCACATTAGGACTTCAAGTTGAACCTTTTCATCATCTGTGAACATCATCTTGCAACTTCTTCAACATCAACCATACAGCTTCGACTTAGCCACAAGCAATTTTCACAAGTTTAATCCACTGAAAACCATCTTGGAAGCAAGATGATGTTCACAGATTATGAAAAGGTTCAAAGTGCACTTCGCACACATGTTACAAATAAATAGTATTGATATACAGAATTTTTTATATATTTTTTAATCACTCATCCAAAAAAAAATTGGGTACTTAGCATTTAATTTAATATCGTTTACATTCAGTTTAGAACGATTTAACTTTCTATTACAACGTATAATTGTATAACCCCCTGCGTTTGACACCCATTATTTAAATAAAGGAAAAATAAGCATAATATGATTGTTCACTTTATAAAAGAATAATTTCATTTGATAAAATAAATTAAGTTGTCCTCCTCGACAGTATGACATTTTCGTTGGTGTGAAACGCTTTCTGTTTTCTATAGTTACCTATTATACCATACGTTTCACCCTCTATTTATTACAAAATTATACCGGAACAAAATACTAAACAAAAAACGTCATTGTAGATATTCAACATTTATTGAAGTTCTAACGTTTCAACCGTTGCCAATATCTGCAAGTAAAAGTTAGTTATTCATGTGTTGCCATTAAGTAGACAGTGTTCATTTTAAATACACGACAGTTTAGTTTATAAAAATATAATTTAAAATTATAAAAATATAAAATAAATTATTTTGATATTGTTTCTATTTTTTTTAAAGAAAAAGTAATCCATTATTTGATACTTGCTAAAAAGTCCTCAAAATATTCCAAATGTCCGACAAAAATGCTGATATTTCTTCTTTTTTTGTTTACGATAAATATAATATTTGAGGTACTAAGTATGTAATGAAATGTAATGAATCAAAGACAAAACATTAAAACATCCATAGATATAGCCATTCAAATTATCAGTTTAATGATCTTTCCTATGTTCCCTATGTATTAAAAATACAAATATTTAAACCGACAGTCCATTATGCTCATAACATCGCTTAAATAGTTGGTGATCCTTTTTATATAAATACAACAATAATTTTTGGATAGAATTTTTTTTTCCGTAACTGAATGTTCATAAAAATAATTTTTTTCAAAACAAGCATTAAAAGTTGTCACATCAATTTCTTATAACTGCCCAGCTTTTTATGCTGTATCTTCCTTAATCTCAATATTAAAAGTTCTTTTTTTATTACTAGGGAGGCTCGGTCCCCCTGCTCGCTACGCTCACCAAATTCCCCACGTAATCGCGCCCTAGCCACGCACTCTTAGTGCTGAGTTTGTTTCAATAGATCAAAATTACCTTTCCCAAATTCGAAACCTAGCTGGATGGACTTCTCGTGCTCGAATTAGTATAGGCAACACGTTTCGTGTAAATCGTTTGAGAATTTTTCCATTTATAACAAAAAACATTTTCAGCACTGAGTTTGTTTTACCCTGTAAAAACGAATTTTATTGTATTCGGAACCTAGCTAGATCTTTTTCTCGTGCTCGATTTAGTATAGGGGGCAAGTCTCGTGAAAATCTTCCCAGTCGTTTACTATATCATTCATAATCGGGAAAATCCCTTGCTCGTTTAATATATATGAATAATGGGGAAAATCCCTTGCTCGTTTAATAAATATGAATTTGGCGACAGTAATTTGGCCGACAGGATAACTAACAAGTACCAATTGTATATATAGTGTTACGAATATTGTAAATAGTTAGTGTTTGTGCTTAAAAATAATGTAAATAGTTCAATTAAGCTCTATTCATAAGCTAATATTAATTTTTGTTGCATTGCAATATCTCAATTTGTTGATTTTTTGCAAGCGAGTAAACGCTATTGGATTTCAATGGGAGTCTATGGAAATTTGGCGAAATACTGCAAATAGCGCCAAGTTGGCGCCACTTTTGGCAGGAAATTTTGGCCGCCAAATTTGGCGATATATCGCCAAGTTGGCGATAAACTTGGCGACAGACCCGGGACCCTTCCCCTTGGTAACCCCCCTAATAGCGCCCATCCTATCTAAATTCTCTTCTTTCATGTTAATTCTCCCTAAGAAAAGTTAAAAAGCTCTGACCAATTAGATACGTTTCGCGGTATCTACGCAGATTTTCAGTGGTCCATTTCCAAACCATTACTTTTTAGCTCACAGGCTATCAAAGCCTGAGAGCTTATGTGCCCGCCGGTTCTGTACGTACGTATGTATGTATGTATGTATGTACGTAACGCGATAACTCTTGATAGAACTAACCGTTTTACTTTAAATTTTGTTTATAGGTTCCTTGAGATAAGGCGCTTCCCTGATTAGTTTTGGAGGTTCATTGGTTAAGCATAAAAGGGGGAAACGGGGGGCTAACCCCCCTTAATTTAGATAAATGGGTTTTTCATGCAGAATTATCCGATTTTCTTCAAATTTTGTATATAGGTTCATTTTGATAATGTGCTTCTGTCAATAGCTTTGGGGGTTCATTGGTTAAGTATAAAGGGGGAAAGAGGGGGGGTAATCCCCCTAATTTGGATAAATGAATTTTTCATGCAGAATTATCCGATTTTCTTCAAATTTTGTATATAGGTTCATTATAATAATGCGCTTCTCTGAATAGTTTTGGGGGTTCATTGGTTAAGTATAAAGGGGGAAAGAGGGGGCTAATCCCCCTTTAATTTAGATAAATTGGTTTTTCATGCAGAATTATCCCATTTTCTTTAAATTTTGTATATAGGTTCATTTTGATAATGCGCTTCTGTCAATAGTTTTGGGAGTTCATTGGTTAAGTATAAAGGGGGAAAGGGGGGATAACACCCCCTTAATTTAGATAAATGGGTTTTTCATACAGAATTATCCGATTTTCTTCAAATTTTGTATATAGGTTCATTGTGATAATGCGCTTCTCTGAAAAGTTTTGGGGTTCATTGGTTAAGTATAAAGGGTGAAAAGGGGGCTAATCCCCCCTTAATTTAGATAAATGAGTTTTTCATGCAGAATTATCCCATTTTCTTTAAATTTTGTATATAGGTTCATTTTGATAATGCGCTTCTGTCAATAGTTTTGGGGGTTCATTGGTTAGGTATAAAGGGGGAAAGGGGGGATAACACCCCCCTAATTTAGATAAATGTGTTTTTCATGCAGAATTATCCGATTTTCTTCAAATTTTGTATATAGGTTCATTGTGATAATGCACTTCTCTGAAAAGTTTTGGGGGTTCATTGGTTAAGTATAAAGGGGGAAAGGGGGGCTAATCCCACCTTAATTTAGATAAATGAGTTTTTCATGCAGAATTATCAGATTTTCTTCAAATTTTGTATGTATATCCATTGTAATTAGACACTTCCCTGATTAGTTTAAGGAGTTCATTAGTTAACTATGAGGGGTAACAGGGGGATGACCCCCCCTTAATATATTGTTGATTTCTTTATTTTTCGAGGGCATATTTCAAATTCTTTGAAATAAGAGTACAATATACAATGAGTGTGAATAGCCTGTGAGCTCAATGCCCTCAGTTTAACTGGGCAGTTTTATTTTTATTTTTATATACATATAGAAGGATTCCAAACGGCCCTTAAACATCAACTTCAGGTACTATACACATTCCCGGTATCAGAGTTGTTCTGAACCTTCAATAATCAGAAGAAGAAAGTATAAAGTGTTTAAAATAGCTATTTTCTTATGTGTAGTGTGTGCACCCCCCCCCTCATCATTTTAGGATTAAAAATGGGGATGCGCTTTATACGTATAATATTTCCAAAAACGATATGAAACAATACATGCATTCACTAAGTCACTGATTGAACATTTCTGGGATGGAGCTTTTTTCAGTTTTTTTTTTGCTTCCTACCTAATCCTGTGTAAGACTCGACAACATCAAATAGTTGAGTTGTATCTGCGTTTCTGTTTCTTTACCCAAAAGTTGCACTCGCAGGTTTGAAGCTATGGTGGAGTGTAACTTGTCTCCTTTTCCATAGTAATTGCTCGCACTTTGAAAACAGAAAAAAAAGGATTTTCTTTCCGTGTTTGACAATTTTTAGTAATTGTAATGTATTATTATTATTATTGTTACCGTATATACTAGGGTGGCCGAAAAAATTCAAAAATTGTTTTTCAAGTCGTAATACCACGGAAAAGTTTCGAATTGGGGAGACTAAAAGTGAGTAAAAAAATAAATTTAAATCGGTTTATATCTTTCGATCGCGCATGTGCTGTAAAATTTGCTAAAATGGGGAAAAATTGACATTTTTACCAATTTTTTTAATTTTTTTAAATTAGCCTCTTCAGAAATGTAATAGCTGAAATTCTTACCTATTACACTAACAAAACATGATATTTAAATATTATTTAAATACATCAACATCTACTGATCGCGAATGTGCTCTAAAAATTGCCAAAATTTGGAAAAAATTCACATTTTAACAAAAAAAATTTAATTTTTTAAATTAGCCTCTTCACGAATGTAATAGCTGAAATTATTATGTATTAGAATAACAAAACATAATGTATAAATATTACTTAAATCCTTATATTCATTAACATATTCTGTTCGCGAATTGCATTAATGACATTTTGAAAAAAATAATTACAAATCACAGTTTAAGGGTAAAAATCAAACCTACCTTTCTTTGTTGGTTTCTTTTATCGAATACAAGTTTAAATGTTTAAACAAATTATGTTAGACTATTAATATTATTTATAAACGCATTTTCTTATTGGAAAAACTAAGTTTTATGTGAAGAGAGTCATAAGTCCACGAAACTCATGTTGAACAATTGAACATCAGCGTTTTCACTGATTCTTAGATAAAGGTACTTTGAAATCAGATTTATGGGCGAAACTAGGTTTGGTTGACATTGACAGCAGTGTTGTTTTGATAAAAACATCACTAGACTCAGTTCCACCTTCTGTTACGAGTTTGACACGTCGTTCAACTGCTTGAGTATGGACTGGAAAATGCTGGAATGTTATATCCCAGTTAGGAACTGAGCCACTTTGAATATGTGAGTTAATTTCATCGTCACTGATATCCTTTAATAATGGGGGAGAAGTCCATCCAGTTAATTATATACGAGTAGTCCTGAGCCTTGAAATTGAATTTTGGAGGCATGAATGTTCTGATAGTTGTTCTCTTTTGTTTTGTCTCGTCTTTAGAATTCATCGAAGTCCGAGCTTTCTTATGTTTTTTGAAGTATCTTGTGTGATGGCTAACATTAAATGTTCTGGATGAGCGAAAAATCCATTTCGTTTGATCACAGTGTCGACAATATTACGTAAATCTTTAGGCAGGTACCTTGAGGATTGTATTGCTGGTACACAAGTTTTATTCCGGCTGTAAAGTATTTACTTATTTTAATACTAAACCACATTGGCATGTATGACATTAGAATAGATACAACTATTTCTTGAAGTTCAGATGTCGGGCTTTCTTCACTTATGTACCATCTGAGAGTTTGATTGGCTGTTGTCAACCACCTGGAGTGTGACAAGGGACCATGATTTCGTACAACCAAATCCTCTTTACAGTTTCCCGACTTTATTGCCATGGAAGTATCGAGTAGATATTGCTGATCTTTACTTTATTTACTTCTGTCTATTATGGGGATCTAACAGTCAATACTCTTGAAGCTAATCACTGGACGCTTTTCAAAGTCACATAGCTTTCCACCGATTGGCCCTCTAAAAGATTTTGAACCCGTTTATGAAAATTTGAAATCATCAACGTATTGAACTAGATGCCTGAATGGCAGTTCATTAAAATGAAGAAGGCAAACTGCTCATTGTAACAGTTTCCCCAAATGCATTTTCATTCGGCGAATCAGACCGTTTTTCCACCTTGTGTTAACATTAGTACCATCACACTCTATGACAACTAATTTTTCAAGAGAAATGCTACGACCAGACAAATAAGAAATAAAAGAATTTCCAAAAGTTGGAGTTACATGGCCGATGTAGACTGAGCCAGGTTCTTGCATTAGCGAGTGATGCTCTTTCTTTTTAGCACTTTCCAACCTAGTTGAAAAGTGCTTATGACTTCGGTTTGTCTGGCCGTCTGGCCGTCTGGCCGTCTGGCCGTCTGCCGTCTGCCGTCTGCCGTCTGTCCGTGCTCTAACTCCCGTAAATATGCTCGGATTGCTCTGCAATTTTTATATGTTATTGTCGTTATCTATAGCATGTTCCCTATTTCAACGGAAGTGTGTAGCACTTATAGTTTTTTTACAGGGATACTCAAAAGAATTCCTTTACATTGCGGTCTATGGGGAAAAATCATTTGCGGTTTATTTAAATAATGTTTCACTACTTTAAACGCATTGAAATTTATATATATCACTAAGGTGCATTAGAAGATGCTTAATATGGAACAGGGTGTGCATAGCACTTATAGTTACTTTACAGGGACAGTCAAAAGAATTCCGTTACATTACGTCTATGGAGAAAAATCGTCTGCGGTTTATTTAAATAATGTTTCACTATTTTAAACGCATTGAAATTGATATAGATCAATAAGGTGCATTACAAGAGACTTACTACGGAATATTGTGTGTATAGCAGTCATCGTTCAGTTACAGGGACACGCAAAAGAATTATCTACTGTCTGTTAACAATAATTCCTGGAAGTGCGTTTTAAGTTATTGAACGCGATTTTAATTTTAACTTGCTTTTTGTCTATTACGTGGTGTGTATAAATTCTGTAGATCCTATACAGGGCAGCACAAAAGTTCGCAACACATTTCTGTTTATTGACAAACTCCAGACGGAGAATTTTAAACTGTGCTACGCGTTTCCTAACTGAACTAAAATTATCATCCTATGTAGTATATATACAAATCTATAGATCCTATACAGCGCTGAATAAAAGTATTCGGATATTTTTCCGAATATTGTATATGTTGGAAATTTCTGAAATTATGTTTTTAAATATGTTATGCGTTTTCTAAATTGTTTACTTAGATGTTAGCTTTTAGCTTATTAAACGGTATGATTTGTAAAATTATTTTGAAAGCGTTGGAAAGTGCTATATAATCTATGCTTGACGCATGATTTTTCGTTCTTGTTTACTCTTGTAACCTTTTTGAATGAGCTACATCCACCACTAACGTGTTATCTTTCCTCCCATCCAAATAGAGAACTTTTAGTGTAAAATCGTCAGATTTATTACACAATTCAGCCCTAATATATTGTTTCTGTCTTCTCATTTTGTTTTTGTCTATAACATGGGAGACGTCAGAATCGGTTATTAATCCTTGAGCCGAGCCAATTACAACACGTGCATGAATTTCTTAGATTTGAATACTGTTGCAATATCGGATTACCTTAACAGAATTGAACGATTTTTTTTACTAAATTTTTAATTCTCTAAAGTGTTTTTGTTTCGGAAAAAAATAGCTAAGAGCTATTACATTTAAATATTGACAAGTTAAGTAAGATAAAAGTGTATCGTAAAAATGTGATTTTTGGAAAATTTCGGCGAAATTTATATCACATGTGTGTTCGGAAAATGTTGATGGAATTAAATAATCTATACTAATGAAAGAAAGTTTAGCTCTGTGTGTGTGTGTGTCTGTGTGTCTGTCTGTTGGCGATGGCTAGGAAAATCTAGCCCACCTAGAAGGTTGGAAATTGAGGTATAGATAGTCCAAGGTCTGGCAATGTGCACCTGAGTCTCAGAATTTTAATATTTTGATAATTAGCCTAGATATTAATTAAATTATCATTAACCATCGCTTCTAAAATATCTTTTTTTAAAACAAAATGGCGAAAGAAACGGCAGGCGCATTGGATTTACAACCGGAAATGAACGAATTCGAAGTTATTTAACTAATTAGCGAATTTTAAGAAAACTAATTGAGATATCAAATTAAAAATTTCTGAGCATATGTAAAAAAATATTCTGTATCTGACTATGTGATTTTTGAAAAATTCGGTTGGTAATTTTTTTTAATTTACGAAAAAAACTGCCAAAAATCTGCCGGCGCCATTGAAAACGATCCGAGAAATTTTCAGACAGGGATCGGCTTTCATTAAAAACTGAACAACAAAGAGATCTGTTTCTCTGGCCGATCCCTCTCATTTAGTTTGCGAAAATGAAAGGAAATAATTGCCAAATTTTACTAATGAATAAATATTTAGGTAACTCATTAAGATATAGATTTGAAATTGAGGTCGGGAAGGGGTGTCATCTGCCGGCTATTTTAGCGTAGCGTCTTCGTTATGTTCTAATTATCAGAAAAATGTAATTCTTTTTTTAATTATCACGTTAATGTACGTGACGGTGGTCTCTTGAACAAATTAATCATTATATTTGCGGGTATGGGGAGGGAGGGGGTTAACGCCTTTCTCTGAGATTGTAATTATCTCGGGCCCGGGCAACGCCGCGCGGGTTAGCTAGTATTTAAATATTATGTTTTGTTAGTATAATAGATAAGAATTTCAGCCATTACATTCGTCAAGAGGCTAATTTAAAATTTTTTACAAATTTTTGTAAAAATGTCAATTTTTCCACATTTTAGCAAATTTTGCAGCACTTGCGCGATCGGAAGATATACACCGATTTTATTTCTTTTTTTATCCATTTTTAGTCTCCCCAAATCGCAACTTTTCCGCGGTATTACGACTTGAAAATAATTTTTGATTTTTTTCTCCCCACCCTAGTATATACTTGCGTATAAGTCAACTCGCGTATAAGTTGACCCCTAACTTTTAAATGCAAATTCTGCAAAAAATCAAAAACCCGCGTATAAGTCGACCCCCTAAGTTTTTACTTCAATTTTGAATAAAATCAAGCCAAATATTTCACTTTCTCCTCATGGTAGGAGATATTCGCCGGAGATTAAAAGTGGTAAGTAGACAAAAACAAATCAATAAAATATTTTAATGATAAATTATTATTTTTTGTATATTTTAAATATTATTTCATGATTCTTACACATAAAAAGCCAGAATTTTGGCATCGTCCATTGATGTTTTTTGGTGTTGTTTTAATTGAAACGTGTATAAGTCGACCCCCCCCCCCCCCAATTTGCTTGCTGAAAATTGTCAGAAACTCCTCAACTTATACGCGATTATATATGGTTTATTTATACGGTTTATATATATATTATTATTATTATTATTATTATTACTATTATTACTATTATTATTATTATTACTATTATTACTATTATTATTATTATTACATTTATGTTCCGATAAATATTGTAAGCAAATTTATAATGGGTGAAAAGTATATATGGCGGAAACCTTAATTTTATGATATTATATTCTAGGGTAAATATAAAAAAGTACACACGGAAATTTACATTCGAATGGCTTTTTTCGTAAGTCAGATGTATACAGAATTTTCTTCAGAATTCTAGATTTCCACCGTTAAAATTCTATGGTGCGCATTTTCACGATACAGAATTTTTTTTTTTCGTTTTTCGAAAAAAAAAAAAAAAAAAAAAAAAAAAAAAGAGTTGCGCATTAAAGATGTGGAAATAAGGTAATTGTACAGACTTTCAATCAAACCAATAAACAAATTTATGATATTTGCTTGAAATTGACTATTCAAACGAAGTGTGATATGTGGAAGCGAAAACCTATGTTGTTTATAATTCAGTAGTGTGAATTTTATATTTTAGAACTTTGTCGCTATATAAAAAAAATAAATACATAAAATAAGTAAATAATTAGAAAAAAACACATAATACATGATTCTATAGTTATTACTTCTGAAATCAGACTTCTAGCGTAATGTCGTAATTCAACCAATGCGATTTGATGTCGTCTGCATTATAGAACCTTTACTAATGCAAAATTGACATTTTCCCAACTAAATAAACAAGTGTCCATGCCGGGAGTCGAACCACTAACATCTGACATAAAATGCCAAAGGTCTGACTATTGATCTACCAGAACCGACAACTGGTCGACACAATTCACTCAGATAACCCTTTGGCAGTAGCATCTTATATGTTATCTGATACAGCTTAACGGAATAGACCGCAAATGATATAATTCTATTGAATGGAGTTTTATAAAGTTCCATTACATATGGTTTATTCTGTTGAACTGTTGTAAATAACAGAGCAGAAACTATTGCCAAAGGGTTATCTGAGTGAATTATGTCGATCGGTTCTCGGTCCAGGTAACTCAATAGGCAGATTATTTACAATTTAAGTCAGATATTCTGATTCGAATCTCTGCATGGACACTTCTTTCACTCACTTGGAAAAATGTTCATTTCGTATGGTATGTTTACCAATCAGTATAATTGATTTAAAAATAATAATGTATTTTATACTATCCGCAATCACTTTATAGGAAATTGTACCCATGATTCCGACTGTAGTAAATGGATGTAATTTCAAAAAATTAATGGTTAAAAGTTTAAAATGATAAATAAAAAACGAATGAAAATGCCCTTTTTTCAATAGGCTCTCTCACCAAGCAAGGGCAAATTATGTTCAATTCTAGTTACGCTTTTACTTTCTCCCTTTTTTTCTTTATTTCACTAAGCAAATGTTTATTATTGAGATAGACTTTACAAAATTCATTCTTTTTCTATTCGATAATGTTAAATCTGAAATTATGCAAGTTTTAGATGTGAATGCGAAAGCGATAAATGCGAAATCGACAGCATAAGTTGTCCGACCATCTTTATGATATCAGCGTACCGTACTACATTAACAGTACCGGTCTAGTATTTTGTAACCATTTACTGATGTGTCTTTGTCGCTAAAGGAAAAAACAATATCATTTATAAATGTTTAACACAAATCTTCTAAAAGTACGCTGTTACTTTCTCCTCTTTTTTTACTTCATTTCACCAAGCAAATGTTTATTATTGAGGTAAATTTCACAAAATTCATTCTTTTTCTATTCGATAATGTAAAATTTGAGATTATGCAATATTGAGAAGTGAATGTGAAAGATATAAATGCGAAAGCGATAGCACAAGTTGTGTCCAACCATCCTTATGATATCAGTGTACCATACTAAATTAACCGTGCCGGTCTACGAAATTTTAACCGCATACTGAAGAGACTTTGTCGCTAAAGGAAAGTAGTCGTTGGGAGTCACCGTAATACTTACCCATCATGGATATGCATAATATAAAATATGAAAATAAAACATGTGTAAACTATTTATAAAATGCATTGTAATTCCAAAATATCTGCTGCACTTTATCAGCAAATAATCAGTCTTTTTTAAAATATCGTCTGCTGCTATTTTTTAAATACTCTGTGTATTTTTAAACTAAAGTTACTGAAATTTAATAGGCTTTGTCGCACTATTACATTCTAAGTACATACGAAATTTCAAGTCTCTATCTCAATTTGTTCCGTAGATCGAGTGTTTAAAATCGTGACTTGATGACGTCATAAACTTTAAATGCTCTGTTACTGAATTGCGTAAAAGAAATATCCTTACAACTGTAAAAATGATAATTATATTAACTAACAAAGCGTCGGATTAAGCGTCTCATTTCCAATTAAAATGTATCTTTGAATTGAAATTTGAATGAAATTCATGGTCATGAAAAATCGAAGATTGTGTAAAATATGATTACAAATATCTCGGCAACTAATAACCTGCTCAACTTCATTTTTTATGCAAAATTTATGTTTTTTTATTGTCTTTTATATTCACTCCATAAAATAAACCATTTCGAAAATTTTTATACATTTTTTATCAGAACGAATATTTTGAAAGTCCGAAATAAATAATTCCGGATAATCGAGGTTACTGAAATTGAATTAGCTTCTTTTCATTATTACATACTAAGTATATACCACATTTCAAGTCTCTATCTCAATTTGTTCGGGAGATAGAGCGTTTATAGACACACGGGCATACACACACGCACACACACAGACAGACGGATGGCACTTTTTTTTTTTCTAAAAATACGTTTTTCGGAATCTCCAGTGTCTGAAACGTGTAAATCCTTCAAAAAAAATTTGGTTTTTGAATGATTACAAGACTTACTCAATACTACGTAACATGGGTAAATAAAAACAACACCAGTTATAAATGTTAAACATAAATCTTCTAAAAATAATATGAAACATTATTTTGTAATTTCGGTCGAAATTGACAGCAAAATTCTATTTTTAATGAAAAAAGTAAAAAGAAAAAGAAAACAACCCACTATTGAAAGCAGAAAGCTTAAAAATCTGCTTCTCCAAATTGCCGTACACAGTAAAGTTAATATATCTTCTAAAAGCACCATTAAACTGCCTCACAAATAACAGGCCTCATCAGATTTTAATGGCTTTTGGATGTAAATGTGTTGCATTCGATAAACTGACATGTGAAGAATTATGTAGCCATCAATCACTTCAGCAACAAAGTGTTTGACGCGAAGCTTGAGAAGTATAGATCAGATTTTGAAACGTCGATTTAAAACAAAAAGGGGTGTCAATAAATTTCTGGAATTATAATTATCTATTTTTTTTTTTCATTTTTCACAGAAATACATAATATAAAAAATAATTACTGAAGAATTGAGAAAATATAGAAAAAATATTATATACAGGGTGTAACTGAAATGCTTCAACAAACTTTGAGGGATGATAGTACTCATGAAGACGAACAAAAAATGCAATGGAACATGGGGTCGCAAATGACGTTTAACCCCTTCAGGGGCAGTGGTATGTTTATGAAAGCGCTTAGTTTTAATTCCAAAACGCCATAATGGCACCAGAATTTTACTAAAATCTTTTCCATTTAATATGTATGTGAAATATAACCTTTTCTTATTTACAAACAAA
The DNA here is from genome assembly GCA_963931845.1 of Maratus michaelseni. Classification (NCBI taxonomy): domain Eukaryota; kingdom Metazoa; phylum Arthropoda; class Arachnida; order Araneae; family Salticidae; genus Maratus; species Maratus michaelseni. The sequence continues at coordinate 403,942,110 of OZ007592.1, forward strand.
TTTTTTTATAAATTCCGGTGCCAGTCATTTATTTCAACATATTATTACTAAAAGTATTTTGCCCCTAAAAGGCTTAAAGGATACAAATAGAGAAAATGCGTCTGAAAATGGACTGGTACCGGAATTTACAAAAAAAATTGTTTGTAAATAAGAAAAATGCTATATTTCACGTAAATATTAAATGGAAAAGATTTTAGCAAAATTCTGGTGCCATTGTGGCGTTTTGGAATTAAAATTAAGTGGTTTTTTAGACATACCACTGTCCCTGAAAGGGTTAAATGTCATTTGCGACCCCTTGTTCTATTGCATTTTTTTTTCATCTTCATGAGTACTATCATCCCTCAAAGTTTGTTGAAGCATTTCAGTTACACCCTGTATATATATAATTATAGCTACTTGAATATTATAGCTATATTAATAATTTTTATATTTTATGTAGAAACAGATCAGTTTTAGAAAAATGTGAAACTTAAACTTTAAAAGATTTTAAAATAAGAAACAAAATATGTACAAAATGTGTTTAAAAACATTATAATAATTACACACATATAAGAATGGTATTGATTGTTTACTATCTTAAAAGCTCTGTTAAGGTTTTTCATAATATAAAATTACATAAATTAAATATTTTCAGAATTGTCAGAAAACAATGTAAGATATTAGCGAAAAATTAAAAATTCGAAATATTAGACAAAATATTAAAATTGCATTTATGTATTTCATTTATTTTTTAAAAAGAAGACTACATAAACATAGATTTATTTTACAATTAATAGCTGTAAAATAGCAAACTTTATACGAAAAATTCCTTTATCATACTAAAACATCGCAGGTATTCAATCATGTAAAAGTAATTAAAAGGTATAAAAGCAAAAGTGTATTAAATGAGTAGCTATGTCCAAAAGAATATTATAAATAATCGTAAACTTAATCCATAACCAAAATCATTTGAATTATAAATTTCGGAAATTAATATAAATTTGTAATATTGATGTGCAAATGTCAAAAGAAAGCACTTGTAAGGAGCATTTTATTTAAAATTCTCACTTAAATTGTTCGTACATATTTTTAAATTCTCGTACCATACACACAGTTTTAAATGTTCAATCTGATTTTCTACTGATTTTCTACTAAATATTTTGATTTAAGTTTTCTTTTTTTTTAACAATCACAATATTTATTGATTTGCCACATATTTAAAAAAAAACTCTACGCAGATTGAAGATTTAAAAAATAGTACATAAACAAACATTTGTTCCAAGGCTGCCTTGATATAGGATGTGAAGGGTTCCAAAAGTGGGTGTTATCATTTGAAAAGTCATAGTTGGTACAATTTTGAATGTATAGGTAACTGTTATTTCTAAATTCGTATTCATATTCGGAAAGAAGACAAAATTTACAGTCAAACCTCGAACGCTACATCTCGCATCCCCCTGTGGCAAATTGGCAATTGAAAAAGTATTGTACACACACACACACACATATATATATATATATATATATCTAGATAGATAGATAGATAGATAGATAGATAATATACATACATATATGTGACGATTTCAGGCTGAGAGATGATGAGTGCAACAGCAGTTCCATTTATTATAAATGGTTTCTCAACACTAGGTGTTTTTGTTTTCGGAAGTCAACAGAGACAGTTTCCTCGCTAAGGATTTACTTGTAGTTGGAATATCCACAGTAGAGGACGTGTGCGTATGTAGAAGAAAACACTCCATCAAAAACACGAATCAGCTTTTTATTTGGAAGCTTACGAATCAGGAGGTTATTACGTTTCACATGCTCCATCGCTTTAGTTGTTATGACAAGATTCCCATTAAAAAATAAGCATGATGGTTAGCTTTAAAAATCCATCCAGGAGTAGCAGATGAAAATATTATTGGTCTGGCTTTACCATAACCAGTCAAGGATTCTAATTGATTAGAAGCTCAAAACACCTAACACTGACCCAGCGTCTCTCTTTCGAGTGTCTCTCGGAAGCAAGGAGCGCGATATATGATTTCAAAAAAAAGTATGAATACAGGGGTCAAGTGACGGCTTATGCGCCAATGGAGAACCGGGATTCTTTGCGAGAAGCGCTAGAATTTTGAGGCAAATTGGCTTCAGGTAAGAAAAGGAACCAAAGACGCTTCGAGATTATTCTATGATGTTCTATAAATTAGCTGTGAACCAGATGAGTTTTAATCTAACTGATTATACTTAATTACTGGTTTGAGAATACGGAATAAATTTTACGTTTTCAAAAAGGAAAAAAGAAAATAAGAGAAATGGTTTATCGAACTTAAATCAAAGTCAAAATGGTATTAAAATAAAAGGTTTTATATTTTAATATTAAGAAAAATATTTTATGATTTTGAGAGTTACATTTTGTTAATTGAAAATGTTATTTATGATTGTTCAACAGAAAATTTTGCGATGTTATTTCAAAAATTCATATTGATCCATCGCAATAAAACCTAATTATTATACAATGTATATCTATTTATAAAATACTTAAATAAATAAATATTTTAAGCAGCTGTTCTATATCATTTGGAAAATGTAGCACTTTTGTACCTCATATTTCGATTTTCGTTTCCTACATTTTTCATAAATATTACTGATAACTTTTTTAGATTTTCTGTCCCTTTTTTCAAGGAAATTAATTTTCATAATTGAATTACAGACAACGCTTTATTTTTAATTATAAAGGTGAATTACTTTGTATTATTTTAATAATATATATAATTAAATATTCATCAAAATTAATTCACAGAATTAGAAATAATATGCTGATGTTATTTTCAAACACAAGTAAAATTTAATAAATAATATGTTAGGAATTTTTAGTTAGATTTTTACTGTGTGCAAGTACTCTACTATAAATTATTCCATATTTTCCATAAATATTACGAAATAGATTTTTGCTTATTTTTTTTATTTTTTTTTTCCATGAAAATAAAATTTTCAGAAATGGATTACGTACGATGCGTTTACATTGGAATGTTAAATCAGAATTACTTTGTAATGTGCTAATAATATATCTTAAACTAATAAAGAAAAAATCCTTGTATATTTATAATAATAAAATTAAAATAATATAATTAAATATTTAAAATTAAAATAAAGTGTGAATAGCTACAAGATTACAAGGTTTTAAAATATCAACATAGTTCTATTAGAAAAAATTCCTCTTCAATATTTTTAATAAGTATTTCATGTGTACAAAACAGAATAATTTTATAATTGAAAAATGACATTTTTCAACTCAAACCTTTGTCTAAATACTAGCTCTTATTACTACTCTTGTTTCTTCGTTTGCATTTATAGGTTGTACTATTCAAATACTACTACATATCTAGCAGTACTTAAGAGTTTCTTTTGCAAGTTTGAGAAAAACATTCTTTTCAAAAGATTTTTTAAAAATTTAAATAGACAGGTAAATTGTTCGTATACATGGTTTCTGATATTTGCGAAGAAAACTCTTTCAACATATGTTTCTAACTTTAAATATTTTCTTATGAAAAAAAAAATCTTAACTTAAGCCTTTTCTTTTTGTTTACAATACTTTGCGGAATCACTGCTTTCAAATCTCTTGGAAAATATATAACTAAGCAAGAACCTGTAAAATCTCGGTATTATGTTTTCTGTTTAGGAAGTCAGGGATACGCTTGTGTAGCGGTAGTGCGCAGAATGATTATTTATGAAATTATAGGTGATTTTATGATTATAGACAAATGATTTTTTAGATTAACTATTAGTTAGAAAGTTTATAATTAATTAAAGTATTTGAATACTTTTTAAACATTTCAGTTACACTAAACAAATACTGAAAATTTGTTTAGTGTAAAAAAAAAATATTTATAATTTTATTATGGTTTATTTATTAACCGATTTGCAATGAAGGATGTTATTTATTGTATTTATATACAGTCCACTTATATATATTTTTTTCTATATGTGTCTACGCTATGTGTGCCATTTTTTTAACAGATGTTGCGATTTTGTTGTTGTTGTTATTGAAAAAGTATCTTTCTGCAGATGTCCCTCTTGCAATATCATTGGGATACAAAAATTATGTTTGTCTGTTTTGCTGTCATAGTCTTTATCATTCGCAAAACTGGACCAATCGTAATGCTTTTTACTTTCTTGTATGTTTAATAAAATAAAGTATTGTAATCGAAATTTTTTCGACTTCCTGTTTTCGACGGACTTACTCGCTTTAGGGGGTTAGAGATCCCGAAAACCTTGCTTACGCAAACTGTCTATCTGTCAATCTGTCCTCATTGTATCATCGAAAAGCGTAAGATGTCATGCATAGAATTGAACCAAATTTCATTTCTAGGTTTTTGGCTATTTACGTTTTGGCAGCAGGTTCCCCTCGAATTTGGGGATCTGCCGCCGGAAGAGGGCGCCATGATAGAGATTTTTGTTCCATTTTCTTAATGTATCATCGAAAAGTGTGTGAAGCATAGCACTGAACGAATTTTTTTTGTTTATATTTATTACTATTACCTGCAGGTCGCAGTTAAATTTGGGGTTATTCCGACAGAAGTGGTCGCTGTGAAAGCGATTTTCTTCCTTTTTTGCATTTGTGTTGTACATCGGCTGCTGGTGCAACGAAGGGTGCTTTGCATCCCTGTAACTCAACGCTTCGCAAGCAGCTGACGTACAACAGAATAACAACAAATATTTATTTTATTAGCGCTGTGATTGTGAATTTCGAAGTATTAATATGTATGAGGTAAAAGAATGTTTTGGGATTGGCACATCCGATTCTACGCATCTTGAAAGCATGATTATTGAAATGATTTGTATTATAAAATTTTTTCATTGTAGATGAAATACATATTGAGTTATAAGCGATTGTTGCTTCAGAACTACTGACGTTTAACGTATTGGAATTATTCGATGATTTTTTAAAAAATAATTCCCTTGAATAATTGAATAAAAAACGTTGACTATTTATCACTGTGATTCTTATTACGTAAAATAAAGATCTTGTACTGATACAAACTGTGATGCAAAATGATACTGTCACAGAATGTATTGAAAGGGGGGAAACGATTAAAGATTAAAATGGGGGGGGGGAAATGTTAAAAAATACTTAGTCGTATAGAGTTAGTACATTAATATTGTTGGCCTCAAGAAACTATCACAATTACTTTCCTGAGTATAGGAAATGCTTTTGCTGAAAAAAATATACATATAAAAATACTTCATGCAAGGTAAATGAGAAATAATAAAATTCGTAGAAATACTCATGATTAATTTATTTAATAGATGAAAAATATTATGTTAAATCAATGCATATATCATTATTTAAAAGAAATTGATTATATATTAACTATAGTATGCATACTACAAAATATTGAAAGATAAAAAAATGGAAATTCACGTGTTATACACTTCATGCTCTTTAGCGATGATTTTCAAACTCATCACTGTACCACAATACATCGGCGATTCATGAACTCCACTCAAAATGACTTTTAGTTCATTCAATTCGTAATTATTTTCTATTCTATATTATAAGCATATTCACCTTTCCAAAACGATGAAATTTGTTTCACCACAATTCACTACCTTCAATGAACTGATATCACATGGGATGAACCGTAACACATTCTTGAAATTTTATCGATGACACGGATTGCAGGAATTTTTTTGATGAAGTTTCACTTAGGCTGTAGGAACACATTATTAAATCTTGACGAAGAAGAAGAAAAATGTTCACAAACTAGGCTGGCGTCCCTCTCAGCCGAGCGAAATCTCGAAAACCAATCGAAGAACGCCACCCTTCCAAGCTGTCGTTTTTTTCGCCAGTAACTGAACCGGTTACAAAAGTACACACTCATCAAACGCCGGATGCCATTCCGGGGAGAAGAAACAGTGGTCAAAAAATTGACCGAACTAACGCTACTGGACAGATCCGCTGAGTGAAGAACCAGCGAGGGAAAAATTACGCATTCAGGCGTGTTGCTTGCCTCTACAAGTTTTGTAGATATTTGCAAAATGATGCTTGGTGCGTTTGTGGATTTATGAGGACACCTGCACTGTACTGGAAAAAATGTTCTTTTTACATCTTGCGCTGTATTGTAAAAGGAGTTTTTTAACATGTACAAAGTTTAAAATTGGCATTGTGTCAAGCACACTTCGAAGGTGGTCGCAAATTTGCAACGTCTCCTTGGTCCGTGCCGCGCTTTTCTAGATAGGTTTTCTTTAATACCTCGGCTAATTACCAACAAATCTTTTCAAAAATCATTATCAATAATACTTGAATGATTCCGCGTAGAGCGCCCTTCAACTCCCTCGCTGAGCGTCTGCAAAGTAATGTTAGTATGTAACAAACAAATGCAATTTTCTCAAAAACAATGTGGCCTAGGATAAACACTATAGTTTTCATGGAAGGTTTAAATAAAGTTCTGCTACCCCTAATTTTTTCATAATTTTAGTTTGAATAGATTTGGAAATAGGGGTGACATATTTTTGAGGAAATCTCTGACAATATAATACTTAAAATTAAAATAAATTGATTTTTGAGTTCGGTGATACAAGAAATTTCGGTTACTATAACCAACAATAGATGCAACCAACAATACAATAGATTTGGAAATAGGGGTGACATATTTTTGAGGAAATCTCTGACAATATAATACTTAAAATTAAAATAAATTGATTTTTGAGTTCGGTGATACAAGAAATTTCGGTTACTATAACCAACAAAATATACAAAAAGATTTTTTTTCAAATAACTTTATTAGCCGCCCTAAATGTTTCCTAAGAAGTTTTTTGAATCGCTAATAATCTATAAATATGTGGGCCAATGGCTTTTATAACTTTCCCAAGTATAAACTTTCCACATGCCTTACTTTACGAGAAAACGGCTGTGACAGACGGACAGACAGAAAGTCACACGAGTGATCTTTTAATGGTTCTGTTTTCACTTTTTGAATACGAAACTCTAAAAATAGTAACAAGAAAAAAAAGTAAATTTTAAACTCCAAAATTATTTAAATATTAAATTTAATCACAATTTTTGTTTTCATTTTAATTCATTATGTTTAGATTGTCATGTCGTCAGTGAAATGTCCATATTCATTTCGGCCGTGTAATAAGTTTAGTTCCTTTAATTTTTATAATAGTTAGTGAAGCTATAATTAGAACATCGAAATCACAAATTCCTTATTAAACGTAAATTGAACACCTACGAACGATGCATTCTAATTAAATACTAATAAATTCTGGCATGTTAAATCTTCCTATGTAAGATTTTTATTTTTTCTCCGAAAATAAGACCTTAACCAAACATTAAATCTTACACTCCTGCATCTTTTACATAAAAAAAAACAGCCGTACGTGAGATGATTGTCAGGCTTTCACTGTAGCGGTTAGAACTATTGCTTTGTCATATTATCCTTGTGTGTGCTTATCTACTGTGTAGCTTTAAACTAACGTTCCTTTCCTATCTGGAATCTTAATCCGAGTAGGGGAGTGACCTGAGATGCGTGGAAAGAATGTTTAGTATACTGCAGGGAGTTTTTCTATTGTCATTCCAAGTTCATATTTAAGAAAGACTTCACCCATTATCTAAGAAGACAGATACATCATAAGGGGATTACGTTCTTTCAAGTGGACGAAACCCGTGCGGGCAGGGGAACCAACCCCGTTTACGAATGGTGCTCTCGTGGTGACAGGAGAAAGGTATCAGTTTTAACGTGGGAGTGGAACGTGTAGGTTGTTCCAAGGGAAGCTCTGGTACACGTGGTTTGAAGTAGATCTCTTGGAGTGGAGAGATAAAGTGTTTGTGAGATTAATAGTAATCTCTGGTAACTCTGAGTTAATTAACGTAGCATGAGAGAGATATGGAGTAGCATAACAGTGCACAGAACATATTTTCTGTATTTTATTTAATGTTGAACCGGATCAGCTATATCCGCGTTTTTAAGTGTAAATAGTGTCTTTTGTTATTTGTAAAGATTGTGTAAATAAATTTTTCGTTTAAGTTTAAAGGAAAGAGTTCGCCTTTTTCTCAATATACCTCTCATAACGAGACCGATATCACGTAGTCATATCGGTGGTGAAAGCATACTAAAAGTACCGGATTATTCTTCAAAATTGTGTGGACTTAGAGGGAATCCGACAACGATAAAAATGTCTTAATTATTAATTTTATAATATGTGTTTTTACTTAAGAATTTTCGACAGAGTAAAAAGAGAAGAAAACCACAAACTGGCGAATGTTTATAGAAATCAGTTAAAATAAAGATATAATAGAAAATGAGATTTTTTTGTAACCTAAATTGTATTCATAGAATTCCAGTATCTTAGAATTTAATAATGAATATTCGAAATCATATTATATCACAGTAGTACTCATTTGTGCTTACAAAACATTCTATATATATAAAGTGAAAATATTCAGTGGTTGAAAGCAACTATTCTTGTGTATATATTATATTACGTTTCAAATTTCCCATTTCACCAATGATCCTTAATATTAATGAGATTGCGCTGTTGTACAGAAATCAACGTAATAAAATACAAAGTAAATTTGACAAGACTTCTACACTTTCTGAATAAAACATGAAAATGCTTTTACTGGGAAAATATAAAGTAAAAAATTAAATGGAAATGCTGCGTTTAAGTTAAATTATACGAAAAACTCTTTGTAGATTTTTTGTGACATATTTAAATGAATAAATCGTGTTTGAATGTGTTTTATATCTTTTTAAATTTCTCATAAAGAAGCTTTTCTTTAATTCTTTGTAATTCAACAGAGAAACTTATCTGTTAATGTAGTTCGAAATGGGTAGATAAAATAGTGAACGAGTAAGTCGTACAAACAGATTTGAATAAATATTAAAATAAGAAATGGTTCTCGTAAATTAACTCTGAAATACATAATGTGAAATAATACTAATAAAATGGTTAATAAAGAATTAATTATCATAAGTATATTGAAATATAACTTGTGTGAAATATTATATTGGAATATTTTATAAAATGAGATGAAAAAATAAAGCAGATTAAAGTAGGTGTTTGCGCTGGAAATACGGTAATAAAAACCTTTTTATTTTCAAATTTCAACTTTATTTATATATTTCTAATCCTTCTCAATGTATTACCATTTTTATTTTGTAATAATTACGTTACACTTGTTTGCAGTTCGTAGTCTTTATTTGAATTAAGTCAGAGAGAAAAAGAAAATTAAATCGTAAAACAAAAATAATAATAAAATTTAAAACAAAATCTAAATTTCAAACAGACGTGTATGGAACTGAAAGGAAAATATAATTTTCTCCTTACGTATATATTGGTATTGTTAGACTGATATTTTGGCGTGTGAAGCTAAATACACTGGTGTGCAGAAATTAAGGAGCAGTGACCAATTTTTCTGAAAATATCAACTGAAACTCGTGAGGAAATACCCAAAATGCCCTTGAACTTTGTGGATGTAAAAAACATGTTTGACTTCATGTTTTCCAGTGAAAATTTTGTCGCGAGTACAATAAGGGGGGGGGGGCAATAAAAATTTTAATAATAAAATAATGTTTTCGATCACCCAAGTAACAGAAAAATCTAAAAATTATCTGTTACTCTAGCAAATGACTATGTTATGTAGGTCCTGTTCAACATTTGTATGCATTTGTGTAAGCAGAACACGCATATTCGTTAAGATGTTAACGTTTCTGTGAAAATTTCAAATGTTGTTTTTTTTATTATTATTTTTATAGCATGCAGAGTCTTCAGTCGAATTTAACACCGCTTTCCAAAAACTTGACGAAAAATCTTAGAAAGAGTATACTGTAATTAAAATATTAATATGTTGAATATTTGATGAGATATTGGTATTTGTTTGAAATAAATTTTAATTGCAGCAATGATTTTTTGTGATGATTTGATAGTCAATACTATAGGGCAACTCATATAAAAAGACCAGTGAAATATCGTGAAAACTCAAAAGGTTACAGCAATATTTGTTAAATTGAGGAGAAAATCGCATATAATCCTATGTAGTTTGCGCATGCGCACTCAAAATAATTTTAATAATGTAAATTTCATTTGAACAAAACAAAATGTTGTATTATCATTTAATTTCATTACTGAAAATAAGAACATACTATGAGAAGATGCATGCATACATTTAAAACATAATTAATAAACAGTTAATGCACAATGATGAGTTAATAAACAGATTATGCATGTTATGCCCTGTTAATGGCTTTCGTGAGATGTATAAAACCTATAACAGGGTTCTGGAATTTTTCAGAAACATACCAATACTTCTTTATAGAAAAATTCGCCTAAGTTAATCATGCGAAATTTTGACTTTTTTTAAGATGAGTTTTTCTGTTACAAAATACTGGTTTCAAAAAAAATTTCCGGTCTGGAAATTCCCTTACCTGTAAGAATCCTGTCTAAGTGGACGTAAAATCACAGTTAACATAACAACTATGTGCGTGTCTACAGGGAATTCGTGCAATTAAAAGAAAATCCTTATAAAACTCAAGTTCATGTAAATATACTTAAAGCTTTCATGCTGAAATATCTTTCATATAGCTTTGCCTCAAATAATTATTGAAACATAATTCTGATAAAAGTTTTCTTTCGTACAGCCAATTTAAGTTGTTTTCAGCAAACGGAAAATTACGGAGGGTGGGGGGGGGGGTGATTTCGAGAGATTTCAATTTAAAAATGGTAATTATTTTCTTAACCCCTTGAAAGCGCTGGTTCGTTTTTGTCCCATTTGTTTTTAATCATTAAATGCCACATTTGCATCATAATCTTGCAATGAAAATTTTCCTTTTTTAACTACGTGAAGAAAAGCGTTTACTTATTTTCAAAAAAAATTGTTTCTAAATTCTGGTATCGTTCAATCATATCAGCATACAGCGAATAAAAATACTTTGCCCCTGAAAGGGTTAAATATCGAAATTCCTTCACATTATTTACATTGAACATTCCCATAAAAAAAAAAAACTATTAAAATTTGTCTCCTATTTAACTAACACTAAATTTTGGTTCGTGACAAAATGCTAGTGGCAATAAATACAACAGAACATAAACGATGCCTGTCGCATTATAAACCCTTTGTGAATTTAAATGACTAAGTTAATTAAATTCACTAAGCTGTTTCATGAATTTTGCAACTGAATGGCATATTGATGTGATGCTAAAATAAATGTTAACTGTATTTCAACTCATATGATATGAAATGTCAATTTTACAACAGAGCTGTGATTAATAGAGGTACTGTAATGTGAATGTTGTCATGAATACATATATTATACTTTAATTATTTTCACGTATAAGCGTCTGACATATTGAAAGACATTTGTTAATATAAGCATATAAAAGTGATGATAGGCTAAATTTTTAGATTGTCAACATTTATGAATATAAATAGATTGTACCATTTTGGTAGTAACTAAATAAAAATTTTATTAAAAATTCTAATCTCTTTGAAATACAGAAAAACATAAAAAGACTCCAAGGCATTACAAAGGCATAATGTCTGTTGAAAAGAAATTTGTTTAGGTGAATTAAAATATATATAACAACTTTAAAATAAAAAAATCTAAAATTATTCATAGTCAATAATACATTATGTATTTAATTATTTATATAAATATCCTTTCAGTGTTAAAAATCCTCTACTATGGACAGTAAATGTATTTTGTAAATTATAAGCTATATGCGTTTTTCTATCAATCATTTTGAATTCTTTTTTATTTTAAAATAAGGAATGCCTAACAGATTAAACTTTTTAAAAAGTTGCTATGACCTGCGATTTAACAAATTTAAAGTACAGAAAGATTCTTAGTTCCTCAATAATTTCTACAATATGTGCTAATTTATGACATTCAAAAGAATGCCGGAATTTTAGCTTTCGCGTTTTCTATTTGGAAAATGCCATTTTCCGTATTGGCTAGTGAAATTTTATTAGAGTTATAAAAAGGCTTTTATATATATTTGTCTGTTTCTGTGAACCGCTCTAGTACAATGAATGGTACTTACGTATTATCCGGGGCATGTCAGATACAACTGCGCCAAGCATGGCGCTAATTATACTAATTACAGTAACACTTATTTTTTTACCACTATATAGTATGTTTTTTTATTAAAGTTTATAGTTTTTTTTTCATTCTAATTTTTAATTTTTTTTTAAATTATAGTTTATAGTTTTTTGTTATTTATTGTTTATCGTTCATTTATTATATTTTATTTATTTATTTATTTAATATTATTTACCATTTTTAACAATGTTATGTATTTAATAAGGTTACATTAACGTTTTGAACCTGACTAGCAACGATAAATAAGATTGGCAATTGGCAACCATTTTTGGCGATTTGTCTCATGGGCCGGATAATACGTAAGTACCCAGTGAAAAAATACATATATGTATATTTTTATATTGCTCACCCACATGGGAAGTGACATAAATAAAAAAATACAACTTTTCAAAGGATAGAGAAAGTAAATGAAGATTCACATGTATTAACAGTAACGTAAAATTATAGTACTTGGCTCTGCATGCAGCTATAAAAACGTCCATAAAAGCATAAAAATCATAAGAATGATGACGAGAAGAGTTTTGAAGGATTGAGTAAATTTATCTCAACACACAATTTTCGCCCCTTCTCTGATGGCAAAGGGACATATAGCGTAATCTAGCGGTTTTCCGGATAACTAGACTTATGACACTTTTCCTCTAGCTTAATGCACTTAAGTCACACTTATTAGCGCAGTAAATACTCTAACTGAATTCATCAAATTGTGTCACTTTTCTGGACTGTGATCGATATATAGAAGAAAATGAGTAATATAGTATGCAAATAATTTATTTGATTATTTGAAACTGACGGAATAAAGTTTTTGTGATGAGTATATTTGCAATTTACAGAGCTGCATAAAGGATGTTTCTGAGGTTGCCGAACATAAACGACTAAGAGGCACACACACACACACACACACACACACACACACACACACACACACACACACACACACACACACACACACACGCACACACATATATATATATATATATGTATGTGTATGTGTGTGTATGTGTATTATTTTATTCATTTAAATATACCTATTGTTAATCGTACAATTTCTGCAATTTATTAAAGCGAAAATTTTTGGAAGATTTTACTAGTATTCAAAATATCGGGAAATTGACAACTATGTTGCATGTAACACGCATAGGCTTTTTTCAGTAAAGGAAATCTGCACATATGGCGGCACACAATATTTTTGCTTTCTTTTGTACGAGGATGTACTATGTCCTTTGAGACCATACCACTAACTCGTTGAGAAACTTGTCGGAGTGACATTTTTTGCGACGAAACAAGTCACGTGATCTTATGGTCGAGTCTTTCATTAGTCTTTCTCGGTCTGCCAGATCGTTTTCTAGAACTTGAATTGTAAGTTTTTGATAAAATTTTATAAACTGCAGCTCTGCTTCTCCCAGTTTTTTTTTTTTTTTTTACATATTTGAGAAACTATTAAGCCATTAGCTTTAAATCCACGTATTTTGCAAATCTCATCTTTAGAAATTTCAATGTTCCGCGGCATCTTTGCAATTGAAACAAGTCAAACAACTTTACTCGTTTGCGTAACTTAAATCGTATTTCTGCGCGTGCGCATTCGAAAAATATTTGCATATCGAGCAGTTTCAAATTTGTCTTTATATTTATGAGACAGCGTAATTTTTTATTTGTTTTTTATTATTCGAGTCGAAATTATTGTATTTAAGTTTAAATCCCGACAACAGACACATTTCATTGTTTTTAATATAAGGTATAAAATTTAATTTCTTATACTGAATTAATAAAATGTAATTTCAAAAACATGTTTGTTCTTATATTTATGAGACGCACTGTAGGTTGGAACGTAATTCATTCAACATTTATCTTGTAGTTAACCAGGGATGAGTTAATTAAATTTTGAAATTTTTTATACATATTTTTTATGGTTTTAAAAAGCATATTTATTCAATCGCAAAGTATATGTTATTTTTGAAACTTTGTGCTACTTTGAAAAAGTTTTTAAAAACACTTTTTATCCATTTTCTATCGCAAATTAAATCTGCTACTAGAATAATGAAATGACTGAATGTCACTAGAATTTAAAAAATGAAATTCATTTGATAGTAAATAAAAGTGTTTTGTCACGGACATTTCAAAAGCAAAATTTTAATAAAGAGAACGGGTATGAATTTGACATATAGTGATTAAAATTTAATGGGATAAATACTTCACACTGCTTTAGAAAGGGTTACAATGAGCAAAGGATTCTTGTTTTAGATAAACAGAAAATGTATGTCAAAATGTAATTTTTTTTGTTTCTAAACGTATTATGTATATTATTTAAATAAGTAGTAAACATTTAAATCTTTCAGATTTAAATTTTCGCTTGTATATGAATAATTATTTCAGATGTTTAGCCAGTGTTGACACTTAGCCCATAACTTTTAAAAACGAAAACTAACATCCTACAGGTATTTCTTGTTTTATTTATTCACTAGCAAGCTACGCCCGCTACGCTGGTCAATTTCTCTTAACGAACCTTTAATCAAACAAAATATTGACATTTCATAATTCACTTTTATATTTTAACAGAATAATAAGGATACTATAATTTGTGACTCGTGCTATTGTCAATATACACGTCAGGACACGTCGCCCTTATCATTATCTTTTTACGCGTGAAGGTTTCGCTATGGTACTCTATTGTGAAATTTGGTAATTTTAGAAATTCAATAGTTGAAAAATCGCAGAATCATTATATCATTTTTCTTTAGAAATTGTTCTTAGAGCGCATTTAGATCTTATAAATAACAATCATGCCGAACTTGAAGTTTCTAGCTCCTTCAGCATCGCAAAAATCGCAATTTTAGAACGTTTTTCGCTTCTGCACCCCCCTCGGGGTAGTGGCACCGACATAAAATATAGCCTATGTTGGAGCAGGGATTGTCACCATCCATTTGCCACCATCACTTTTGAAATAGCTTTAGTAGTTCCAGACATTCCATACAAATTGTAATTTATAATGTTTTTAGAAAATTTTTTGCTTATTTCAGCCTTTTAAATTTCGAGTATTTTTAGATTTTGTTCTTATAGAGCATTTAAATCTTGTAAGTAACGACCATACAAAATGTCAAGTTCCTAACTCCTTCATTATTGAAAATATCATAATTTTGGAACGTTTTTCGCTCCTGCACCCTCTGCGGGCAGTGGCACCGACAAAAAATTTAGCAAATGTTGGAGCAGGGACTGTCACCATCCATTTGCCACCATCACTTTTGAAATCGGTTCTGTAGTTTCAGAGATTCCATAGAAATTGTAATTTAGAATGTTTTTAGAACGCTTCTTCCTCATCTCACCCTTTTAAATTGCGAATGTTTTTATAATTTGTTCTTTGAGAGCATTTACATCTTATAAGTAACTACCATAAAAAATTTGATACTTCTATCTCCTTCAGTACACAAAAAATCGAAATTTTAGAACGTTTTTCGCTCCTGCACCCCCCTGGGGGTGGTGGCACCGACATGGGGGTGGTGGCGACCGGGGGGGATTAGCCCCCCCCCCCCGATTCCCCCCTTTATACTTTACCAATCAATCCCGAAAACTAATCAGGGAAGCGCCTTAACTCAGTGAACCTATAAACAAAATTTGAAGGAAAACGGAATAATTCTGCATGAAAAACCCATTTATATAAATTAAGTGGGGGGGGAATTTGCCTTTGTTCCCCCCTTTTATACTTAACCAATCAATCCCGAAAACTAATCAGGGAAGCGCCTTAACACAGTGAACCTATAAACAAAAGTTGACGGAAAACGGATATTTCTATGAAGAGTTATCGCATTACGTACGTACATACATACATACAGAACCGGCTGCCACGCTCTCAGGGCTTGACAGCCAGTGTGATAACTGAAAAATCGCAATTTTAGAACGTTTTTTGCTCCTGCACCCCCTGGGGTTAGTGGCACCGACATAAAATATAGCCTATGTTGGAGCAGGGGTTGTCACCATCAATTTGCCACGATCACTTTTGAAATCGGTTCGGTAGTTCCAGAGATTACCCCCTACAAACAAACAAACAAGATTTACTCCCTTATAATATTAGTATAGATAGAAAGTTTGTCATTAAATAAAATAAAACAGATACTATATAGAAATGTTGGTATGGTCATAGATTTTTTTAGTTAAACACGCTATTTTAATTAAAGTCTCACTGTGTTTACTCCACTTATCTTTTTCACTATGCCCACCCCCATACCTAGAATTTAAAAAAAAACGAACTATGTACTCAATGCCAGCAGAAATATATTTCGGAATGCATATAAATTAATTCAGCATTACACGAATAAAATTGCATTTGTATAATCACAAATATTGCACGTTTGAATATCCAGAGCAATTATTTAGACGACGCAGAGTGGAGTATATGACACAAAATCCTGGTCTTTCATGTGTTTTAAAGTTAAAACACCATGTTGTTGACTTACTATTAGTAAATACACTTAATTAATGTCATACATGCATAAATGTATGTATTTATTTAAATAAATAAATATATAATACAATGTTTACTTCAAAGTTTATTGTTTACTAGGACTTCCCTCAAAGGGATTAGTCTGAGTGATATTGCTGAGAACATAAAGTTAACAATTACGATATAAAGAAGATATCAACAAGAATCTAAGTGAATATACAGCATATGATAGACACGAGATAGATAAAGATACAACATATGAAAAATAGCAAATTAAATGATATAATTACAAAATATCATATATAAATTCATATACTGTTATGTTTTCATATGCATTTTTTTATAACATTTGGCAAATAATCTCATTTTCTTAAGCGGGAATTGCTCAAAACTTAAAAAAAAAAAAAAAACGCCGGATCTTTTAAAACGATATTTTTAAAGTCACATAATCAGATTTGCAGCCAATAGCGTATTTTAGCAAGCGTAGTTTAAAGCAAATTTAATTTAATTTTTGCAACATTTTCTTTGTGACAAATATCTAAATAAAATATTAAAAAATAAAATATTAAAAAATAAAATATTAAATATTGAAATATTAAATCAACTATTTAATATTTGAATTAAAAAAATTTCCTTTGTTTATTTGTATAACTATTTATAGAAACTCGTATACTTCAAACCACATTGATAACATCCTTTTCTACAAACGTGTCTACCAGTCTAACTACTCGTATGTCTTAGCTGTGTCTCTCTCCGAACTCATCTGTCTACTGTCTCTCTACTCTTCTGTATACCCGTCACAGTATCCGTCTGTCTTTCTACCCGACTCTTTAATCGTGTCTCTACCTGTCTCGCTTCCCGTTACACTACTCGTCTATCAACACGTCTGTCTGTCTATATACCCCTCTCTCTACCCGTCTGTCAAGTCGTCTCTGTACTCGTCTCTCTATCCACCACGCTACCCGTCTCCCTACCCATCTCACTACCCCTCTGTCAACCCTTTTTTGCACCTGCCTCGCTACCCGTCTGTCTATTCGTTTCGCTACCCGTTAGCTTATCTCTGTCGCTATCCGTCTCTCTACCCGTCTGTCTACCCGTTTGTTTACACGTCTATCTATCTCTCGCCAACTCTTCCAATATTTAAACAATTTAGTAAACGGAAGCCGTTTATCTGTTATTAAATGCAAACAGGAGTAATTTATCTAAAGAGTGTAATCAGATGCAATTTTTTTAAATACATACATAAACCAGCATAATAATTCACCAGTTTTATTTTCATAGTAGTTTATGTCATTTGACAGTAAATCTCAACTTCTTCAACCCGAACTGCGTCAAGCTTTTTAAAAAAGCCCCAAGGTCCTTATAACTGGGAAGGGGAATTGTCCTCAGGGCTATTAGATACATGTTATTAAGTTAAGTGAAAGTTTCGTAATCGGGTTCGCAGCCAATTTCTTATGTCAGAAAGGGTGGCTTCACGCCATTTTAAATTCATTTCTGTAACTTTCTTTTTCTTTTTTCGGTGGGTGGTTGGGGGGGGGGGGGAGGGTTCCAAATATATACACTTAAATTCAAACTTTTGCCTCCATGTTAATATTAGTGTTGTTTGTATTATCAATTAATACTTTGTTGATCGAGCTTCATTCGAAACAAATGTAAAAGACTTCTACAGTTTTTTTTCTAGGAGAAAGTTCCGTAATCGGGCCCTAAGCTAATCGGGGAATTTAATATCATTATTGTTTCTAACTCTTATAGAGTTAAAACAATATTGTTGCTAGTATTACTCTTGTTTGTGACCAACCTCTTCTGTGTATCTGAATAGGGAAAAGTTCCGTATCATGTACTGGTTGGTGCAAAAGGCAGTTGTAGAATCTTACAAATTCTTCTAGAGAGCGGAAAAACATGTTTTTTAAAATATTTACAAATATACGTTTATTAAACCATGTTTTTGAGCCATTTTAAAAAATTAAGTACGGTGCTAAAATAAAATTTTATTGCCATTTTCGATATTTTAATAAGAAATGAAAATACATAACAAACAAATTTAACAAAACTAAGCCATTTTTGGGTACTTCTCTATTATCCCGTCGACCACTTTTCATAACAAAAAACTATCGCCAAACTAAGATTAAACGCCAAAAATACAGTCCCATTTACTTGATGCCAGAAGCATTATACGTATTTGTTATGCCATCAAGTGGTTTTTAATTCGACATTTGCGTGTATTTTTCATTATGTTTTACTGACTTATTAGTTATTTCATTCATTAAAGTAACAATTGTGTCCTTAAATTCTTATATTTTATTTATTTTGATATTTCAATGGCAACGTTCACCCGTTTATTTAGCGTTACAGTTTGGCGATAGTTTTTTGTTATGAAAAGTGGTCGACGGGATAATAGAGAAGTACCCATTTTTTGTGATAAATAATTGTTATTGCCAGGGGGGCAAATTGTAAACAATTAATAAGCGAACTAAAAAAATTACCGGAAAAAACTTGTGGGAATCTCAAGAAAGAAATATCTGATATAAATAGCATTTAAAATCTTAAAATGGAGAAGTGGTCCGTATAAAAATGCAAAACATTATACACCTGATATAAGAATTTTTTAATTTTTTTATATTTCCGAAAGCACAGATAAAAGGGTAAAAATCCCGGCACAGATGCCATATACTCACCACGTTGGCGCGATTTTTCCCCTGCCCCTTTGGCGAAAACTGTTTGTTGTGTTTGTTTACTTTTATTTTTTATTTTAATTCTATAGATTATTTTTATATGTATATCAATATTAATTTAGGCACAGATGTCATATACGCACCAGATTGGCGCGATTTCCCCCCCGCCAATTTGGCGAAAACTTTGTTTTTGAATATTAGTTACAAATACCATACAATAATAGCATGTAATTTTTTATTTCAATTTAAAAATAAAATAACGTAGTAAATGAAATAGCTCCTACCCAGACAGCACACTCTATCTATAAGATGTCGATTTATAGTCTAAATACATCTATAACGTCCATGACATCTTTTAGATATGTATAGCATTAAACAAATAGATGTCTATAAGCCATTTCTCATTTAGATTTCTATTAGACGTCTATGACCTGCAATAGACGTATTATATCTATCACTTTTTCGACGTCTAAAGGAAATGCTTTTTTCAACCTCCAATAGAAATACTTTTCGATTCATCCAATGGATTTGCGAATAACACGTATTATGCTCATCTTATGGAAAAAGTACTCCTACTTCAATGCAACTGCGCGCATGCGGGAACGGAAAGTCAAAGGTCGTTTGAAAACACTCTCGCCGCGGCTGGGGCTGTTGTTTATATTGTATACAGCGGCAATCTTGGATGTAATTATACTGACAACTTTTGTGAAAGGTAAGTTATTCATTTCTTTATTTACTTTCCTGTGTAGTTTATATAACATTTAATTACTAAATTCTTGTATCTTACATATATACAAGATTTAGGCTTAATGTTACGATAAGTTTCATCAGTCATATATATATTGTGTTTAAAAGGAAAAATACATCCGAAATGTCGCTGTATAAATTGTATATGCAGAAATATAATCTCACAGGTACAACGAAAGCAATAATGTAATTGTTTTTAGTAGTAATTGAGTGTTAATGAACTACATATTGTTTTGTTTATCACTATTATGAATCCTGACCCCACTGAATCCTTTGAACGCCAGTGTTAGATTATTTATGCACTAAACCGTAATATTTATCAGAACTTTCGAATAATATTTAGATTTTACGATGTACATGAACGGAAAAAATAGCTATTATTTATTTTTAAATGAATTTATTTGACAAATTCAGATTTCAAAGGGTAAAAAAAAAAAAAAAAGTTTTGAACATGTTTGCAACTGAAATACTTTGCCCTTAAAGGGGTTAACAGTTTCGTGTATTATTTATCATACAATTTAGAATTACACTAAAATAACTATATATAAAATTTTGCTAAGACTAAAACTAATACTATAAATAATGTAATTCTTGTTTAAAAAATTACTTTTTTTCCCCTGTATTTATTTATAATTTAGTGTCCCTTCTAGACCAATATTTAAGGGCGCAGCATCCTGCCTGCTCTAAAATTAGCAAAATGCACCGTACCCTTTTTAAAATATCGAAATGCATCCTTAATTATATCCAGAGGTCTCTTGTTAAAATCTTCCCCAATACCAGAGTATTTCTAAATTAATGTATCCAGAAGCTTGCAAAAAATCATAGACCTTCCTTCTTTCTTTAATAAAAACAGGAGATTATTAAATAAATGTTGTACTGTTTTTGGCTATGATGTCTTACACTCACACAGTTTATTTCTTTAATCAGTTATAAAAAGGAAAATAGTTGCCAAACTTTGGCTACTATGCTTGTATTTAAATTATTGGTTTGGCATGGGCTTGGAAAGCAGGCCAATCAAAAAGTCACCAAACTTCAGTGCGTGACAGTATCTCGTCTATTCCTTTTTTTTTTTTTATCGTTACTCAACACAATAATTTTTTTTTCTTGAAGTAATGCCCATTTTCACTGAACAATGACTGTTTTCTTCTTCATTTGTGCTGTTATTATTTTCTAACAACCTGCCTTTTTCTTTCTAGAGTGAGTGAACATTGTATAACAATTAAAATTCTGATCCTATATGTATTAAATTTTACATTTTTTTCTTCATTTGTTGTCATTGTTGAACTTGTGTTCCGACACATTTTTTTTTTTTTTTTACATACCCAATAAAAGATATATATATATTTTAATTGTGTATTATATGATATTTATGCTTGAGTATATTTTTTCAAATCACTTTGATACTAATCTTTTGGTGCTTGTGTATTAACCATTAGGTATAGGTGCAGATACTCAACATTTGGAAGGAGTCACTGGCTCCTAAACCCAAAAAATCCAGTGGCCACAATTGTAAAACAAATGCATAAAAACAATAGTGTTTATATAGGGTAAAAAACTAAAAAAAAAAAAAAATAATAATTAATTCAAAGTGTAAAGTAATTTATTTAATATAAACACGTGTACAACAAAATTTGAATATTAATTAAATCTTAAATCATGTACTGTCAGAAGATAAAGTTGGGCAAGATACGGTTTAAAAAACAATATGTAGATAAGCTAAGCAATCATGATAGCGGGGAATATCAGAAAAACAATATTTCTTATTTTGATTTTGCCAGACAAAAGTACATATGAAAGAAAATCTGAATTTGTGAGAATATTTTGCACTATAAAAATAAAAACACACTTCAAACATTTGTTTATATATATATATATATATTTAAATCACAGTCTATGTCAAATAAAATTATCAGATGTTACGAATAACATTGCTATTCGAATATATTTAATAGTTTGCTGTGTTAAACAGATCATTCTGAAATGTTATTAAAAGATAACAATAATGTGTGTGTTTTGGTCTTAATCTTAAAAAAAAATATCAACATTTCACGATGGGGACTGGGAATACCAGAAATGGATTACTTTTAAATCACATGGCGACTTAAACATCGAAAGTTAGTGGCCACAGCAAAAAATTTAGTCGCCACGTGGCGACTGGCGACCGTGAATCTGCACCTATACCATTAGGGATGCACCGAATATTCAGTATGTAGTATTTAGTCATACTGCTCAATATCTAAAGAAAATGCTTTTTAAAATATTTTTAAAACCCTAGATAACTTTTATTTTTAACTGTCAATAAATAAAAATATTCAGAAAAATTAAGAAATAGAATCATATTTAAATAACTTTTACATTATTTATTTGCTTATTTTTTTAAAGTAACAAGAAAATTAACTGTTATAGTGCAGGGGTCAATGCAGGTTTTTTTTGTTTTTGTTTTTTTCGGGGCCCATTTTGTGAAAAGTAAAGGTTATTTTTGTAAAATTTTATTATAACTCAAATTCGATCCAAGCGTTTATTAACAAACTTTTTTAAATACTTTTGCTGAAGTTTTCCTCTCTGGTGAACTTGTTTGTTTGCAAATTACACATTTTAAAAGTCAAAGAATAATAAATAATAGGGGAGACTGGTACACACTGGACCTATGGGCATAGTGGACCACCCCCCTAATATTTTGTTTATTTAAAAAAATTTTAAGCTTCTCTTCTATCCTAATAGACAACAGCACTGCACTGATTATTTATAGTGTTCAGAAAATATGTTTAGCTCAGATTGAACTATTTTATCCTAATTGGTTGTTTTGATCTTCTAAAAGTAAAATTTTTCAACATTATATTTTAATTGTTTCAGTAATTAAAGGTTGTAGATAAATCCTATAAAACAGCTGTTTTGCAAAGCTAAGATACTTGTTTTTATTTAACTTTAAAGTTAATATGTTTAAAAGAAAGCTATAAACAATATTAATATGATTATTTATTGAATTTCAACATGGGGCACAGTGGTCCACAATCCACTCTGCTCATGTAATGCAGAATGTTCAAAATATTTAATAATTGCTTATTTTCTATAAAGAAATATTGTTTAAAAGAAGTTATTTAACTGTAAAATAAAGTAAACAAAGAAAAATAACAATTTATTTAACATAGTAAGAAATATTTTGTTTTGTATTTACTGCCTGTGATAAATATAACTGTAATCTAATTGGTGATGATTCTATTCAAGTAAGATTCATGAGATGCAAATTGAATGGAAATCAGTTTATTTTTCCCAAAACTGTAGATGAATCTATTGTTGATGTCAATGATTTCATAATATTGCTCCCAGACCCGAAAGTATTTCAGGAAAATTCCAGGCTCAATCTTACTCATAAGTATTTTGGAATTTCATTTGCAAATTTTAATGTGCGCTGATTTTTTTGTACTTAAGTAATAACTTCAACTAAATTGCAATTGTTCCTATATTAATCTGTTATTTTCAAAATATAATAATAATATTTTTTTTTTTTTTTTTTCAAAATGTTACTTGTAAATTTATATTACTATGTTATTTTGCGGATAAAGGGGAAATAAAAAAGGATTAATGAAAAATAGATTTATATTGCATTTCAGATAATGCCTAACAGCAGTCCACTGTGCCCCGGTGGGTGGACCAGTGTGCCCCATTTCTGGGGCACACTGGTCCAATTTACGGGTGCATATAAAAATTTTTATTTCGAAAAATGTATTGAAAACTATGTTATGAGAAAATTATGATGAATGTATAAAGGTATAAGGAATATTCAAAAATATTTTCATGCAGGGATGCACCCGGTTTGTCCGTTAAAGAGAAAAAAAATTTAACTGAAAAAGTAGTCCACTGTGTACCAGTCTCCCCTAAATAGTAAGTTTTTATAAAAGGGGGAAATTTTGTTAAAAGGAATTTTGTGAAGGGGCCCTAAATAGGCTCCAAATTTTGTCTGGATCGACCCTTGTAGTGTTTTCCCAAGGCGTTTTCAAGAGGGTGCAGCGCCCTGCCTGTTTTTTTTTTATAGTTGTAAATGCGCTCTGCCCATTTTTATATAGCTGGAAAAGTGCCCTGATTATTTTGGGTTTGCAAAAATTTACTGTCGCGAATTTCACCAAAAGGTTGCGGGAAAATATCGCACAAAAATTTCCCAATATTTGTACTCGTTGGGGGAAAATTATAAATTTTGTTAAGCTATTGCAGGTAAATAGCAAAATTTGCCGATGAGTCGTGAAAACAATCATGAAATTTGACCACAATCGCATGTAAAAAAAAAAGAAAAGAAACATGCAAGTTTCACCTGTAAGGTGCATGAAAAAAAATTGGGAAATTCGCTTATCTGTCACCAAGAAAAGGCAAAATTTGTCAATTAGTAGCAGAAAAAGATCACAAATTTCTTCAATCGATTGCAGGAAAGGAATCATGAAATTCGTCAGTTGGTTACAGTAAATAAACGTGAAATTCGTCAATATGTCACGTGTAAAAAAAAAAAGAAAAAGAAACATGTGAGTTTCACCTGTAAGGTGCAGAAAAAAAATGAGAAATTCATTTATCGGTCGCCAAAAGAAAGCAAAATTTGTCAATTGGTAGCAGGAAAATATCACAAATTTCTTCAATGGATTGCAGGAAAACAATCGCGAAATTTGTCAGTTGGTTACAGTTACAGGAAATAAACGTGAAATTCATCAATAGTCACGTGTAAAAAAAAAAAAAAAAAAAAAAAAAAACATGTGAGTTTCACCTGTAAGGTGTGGGAAAAAATTTGAGAAATTCGCTTATCGGTCGCCAAAAAAAAGCAAAATTTGTCAATTGGTAGCAGGAAAATATCACAAATTTCTTCAATCAATCTCAGGAAAACATTTTCGAAATTCATCAGTTGGTTACAAGAAATAAACGTGAAATTCTTCAATATGTCGTGTGTGAAAAAAAAAAAAAAAAAAAAAAAAAAAAACATGCCGGTTTCATTTGTAAGGTGCAGAAAAAATTTGAGAAATTCGTTTATCGGTCGCCAAAAAAAAAAAAAGCAAAATTTCAATTTGTCAATTGGTAGGAGGAAAATAATCACGAAATTTGTCAGTTGGTTACAGGAAGTAAACGTGAAATTTGTCAATTTGTTGCCAGGAAAAAACTGCTCAATTCGCCAATAGGATGCTGGTAAATATCGCAAAATTAAGTTAAAATTTGCACGTATCAGTAATATTTTACTAAATATTAATTATTGATATACAGTAAAAGACTTTTTAAACATTGCATGTAATGTTGTACTGTTTCATGTAATATGTGTGATATTTAATATAAAATTTTACATATCAATGTAGCATTTGAGGTTTTTGACTCAAAAATTTAAATAAAAGAATAAATTTGTAATTTCGGCATACTTCAGGTCTCACAAATCTGAAAAATCGGAGTGAAAGGAAGAGACAAAAAAATCAAAATAGTACTGAAGGGACTCAGAAGGTATTAAAACTAAACTATTCAAGACAGCCATACTCAACAAGTGGGCATGCGGCCTGGCGACCTTTTATGTGCGATCCGAGACCTCAGAGAAAGAATCTACTAGAGAGTACATTCCTTTGTTATATTGTTAAAAAGCCAGTCCCAGGATCAGCTCGGATTTGGCGCTTTAGAAACTGTCTGTTTTGGCGGTGATCGCTTTCTTGGCAACTTCGATTTCATTCTCGCAATAAAAATAAACGTAAATAAACCAAACTGTTGCTCCTTCTAAGATTTAATCTCAAAGGAAGGATAGAAATAAGTTATGAGAGTCCACCCCTGATGAAAAAAGGATTGTTTAATCTTCTGGATGGATTTTCTTTTTCTGTTTTTGCTGCTGTATTTTATTTTAATGTTATAAAATGGCTTTGTCCTTGTAATAAATGTTACTTAAATTATATTTTTGAAGTGAATACTTCTTTAGGCGTGTTGGGCATTTTTTGAGATGGGAAAAAACGGGGGGCATTTGCTATAGAAATCTATATATTTACATTACTATACAAGTATGTGTTGCGGCCCACCTAACGTCGCAAATATACGTTTGCGGCCCGCGGTAATAAAAGGATGAGTATGGCTGATTCAAGATGTTTAGCATGCATAATAATTTTTTTTAAAAAGAAATTTCTTATTGATTAAAATTTAATAACTCAAACTGATTTAAAATTTGAGATTTCTTGAGTTTGACATCCTTGGATCTTTGCGAATAATTGTTCAAAAAAAAAAAAACCCATAATTAATCATTTTGAGAAATTTTAACTATAATAGATGTTGCTGAATACTAATGAAACTTTCTTTGAATCTTTTTAGACTCCCAGTTGAAACACACCATCACAAACATTTGAAGACAGGAAGACTTGCATGAATATTTGGTTAGTATATTTTTTATTAAAAAATGCCTTGTTTTTTAGAATAATTAGTTTGTTGTGAGATTGCAAAATTTACACTAGATTGCATTATGAAATTCTAGATTAATTTTAATATCAGATCTTATGTTTTTACTCAAATTTTTTGGAGCAGAGTGGGAAGAGAGATATAAATGGCAATTTATTTACTAATGTATAATTTATAAATCTTAGAAGTTTATACTTTGGAAAATAACAGTACAAGACCTAATTTTTTTTAACATAATATTTAATGTATAATGTAACACATCAAAAATATTTTTTTTCTCTTAAGGTCCAAATCCAAACGGCTCACTTTATGACTTATTTTTTTAATTCTTTTTTTGTTCAGAAACGCATGAAATTTACAGGTATTCTTATTCAGAAATTTTGTAATTGAAAGACGTTTTCCATTTTTCAAATTACCAATTTGCAGCACAAAAAAGGTCAGAAACATGTCATCACATGACACAAATCACTTATAACTCGATAAGTGATTTATTGATAAAAAAAATGGAAAACTCATTTAGATTCCAAATCCCTTCCATTATCAGACCTGCCAATTTTATGCTTTTGTGTTTAAAAATGAGTCAGAAAGTTTCGTGTTGTTGAGCAGATCATTTGAGAACCAAGAGTAAAAAAAAAAAACAGAAAAAAATAAGTTATATATACATGAATTTCTGAGTTTTAAAAAATAAAGATAAAACTGACTTGTTTTTTATGTATTTCTTAATCCGTAACTATGGTGTAGCAGGAGAAGCTGCTAAAGTTAAGATTATTAACTTTAAAGGATTTTGTAAATTTTTAAACATAGAAAACAAACATTTAAAGTTCATCATGTCGTATCTTCAAAACATGTATAAGCATGAGATTTCTATATTTTGCATGTATTTTTGTTTCTGTACTTTCGTATTAACTGCATGCCAGCATTTTGCTAAGCGTTTCACTCATTTATTTGTGAAATCATGTATGTATTAATTATGTATCATCGATGTATTCATATGTATGTGTGATGTAGTGGAAAGTTCTGTAATTTGGTTTGCAACCAATTGATGTATTTTAATAAGTGCAACTTGGCACCATTAAGGCTGTTCTCAAATCCAAACAGGCTACTTTATGACACATTTTTTAATTCATTTTTGCTTACAAATGCATGAAATTGGTAGGTGTTTTTATTCAGAAACTATGTAATCTAAACACGATTTCAATTTTTTAGTAAAGGCAGATCTTTTACAAAAGATTGTCAAAGTCGGCATTTTCAACCAAATTACCAAGGTGGTTGGCAGTAAAGTGCGAAAAAGTGTCGCCACATGACCGGAAGCACTTATAACTTGATAAGCAGGCTTGCAAAAAAGCCGGCTAAAATTAATAAAAGCCAGGCCAGCGGCTTTTATTGGTTTTAACCGGCTTTTTTTTGCCAAAATTGGCCTTTTTTGGTCAAAATTGGCTTTTATATGTTGAAGCAATTTATTTATAAACTGTAGATTTTTAAGTATTTTTTAACTAATTTAAAAGACATTTTATTGAGTTAGGATTTAATAAATAACTTAATTTCTCAATAATGAAGACATTAATATTGGAATAACACATAGCAGACTGGTGATTTGAGTCAGAATTGTAAATATGTTACCTAAATTTTAACAAGGCATACTTAGTGCTTAACTATTGCTATATTTTTAAAATAAAAGCTTTTTTTATTATGATTAATTTAATTTACACTTTTTTTTCAGTTTTACTTCTTTAAATAATTAAATAGGACAACAGTTGTTTAATTACATATTTTATTACTCAACTAATTTTAAAGGCTATTAACCCACTAGTAGAAATAATGCAACATGACAGTGGGCATTGCAGATTTTTGAAGATTAATCTAATAGCTTAAAAAATACTGTACTTAAAAAAAAAAAAAAAAAAGCAAAATTTTACTTTGTCATTGGATTGCTGTTATCTTCTTACTGTATTTTCTTTGTAATTGAAAATTTTGCTTATTTAATGGGTTACTATTATTTCTTGTGATAGTAGACATTGTTGCGTCATAGATATATTTTGTTTTGCTGTAGATTGATACACACAAATTAGTTACTGGGGCTATTGATAGGCAAGTTTTAATATTTCTCATATCTTTAAAATCATACATACAACAATTTAATAAAATTACCATTTTCCACTGTTAAAAACAGTAATATGAATAACATTTGCTTTTCATTTCAACAAGTTTTATTTATTTATTTTTTTAACTGTTCTCTCTTTTTTTATACACTTACATCTACTAAAATCTCCTCAAATATTATATATTCATCCTAATTCCTCTTTCAACGTTGATCATTCCATAATTTAATCTCATCATATGGACTTATCTGGCATGAGTTTTATAATTGTTTAGTAAAAAAAAAACATATTGAAATATATTTTTATAAGACATTAGAATACTGATTACTAACTAAATATGGATGCTCTCAAGTATTATATATGCTAATTTCATTTATTAATAATATAAATTATTAAGTTTTAATCCACAACAATTTTAAAAGTAAAAAGCAGTATATGTAAGAATTTTTCATTTTTGATGGTGATGTTTTGTTATTGTTTAATTAAATATAATCTTTAAAATGAACTGATTTAGTAGTTATTTCGTTATTTAAAATAATAATTGTGTCCTTAAACTGCTGCACCATGATATTAAAAGAGAAAATGCATTGAAAAAATGTTATGTTGCATAGTTAAGTGCAATACATCAATTTCAACTGACGTTATATTCACCAGCCGAGAAGGATAATTAAGAAAAATAATGTAAATAAATGGATATCCAAGATTTTTTTTTTCTATTTTCATTTATATTGTAATTTTTTTGTGTTTAAATTTACTGATAGTTGACACTTAGGTGAGGGGGGCTTTTCCATATTTTTTTATTGTATTTATTTTGATATTCCAATGGCAACATTCTTCCATTTGTTTATTTGGCATTACTGTTTGGTGATAATTAATTTTTCTTGAAAAGTGGTCGACGGGATAATGGAAAAATCATTTGATTCCAAATCTTCCATAGTCAAGAGTCTGTGCTAGTCACATGGGCTAATGTTAATCCTATGGGAGTGTTAGTTTGAAATTTCTTGTTTGCATTTCAATATTTGTTTGTTATCTTGTTTGTATTTCAATATACAATGGTTCCGTTTTTATTTTTTAAGTACGTAACCCTAAAAATTAAGAATAACAATAGCGAAGGACATAATGAATGATTGTTATTGAAATGAATCATCCCGGCATACACAAAAGCATTGCTGTTTACTTTCTTGCTATTTTTGATCAATTAAAACCAGAACTTTTGTAAAACAAAAAGAATTTTAAGAGCCTTGACAACTATGCTTTTGTGCATGCCTGAATGATTCATTCAAATATCAAAATCATTCATTATGCCCATCACTAGAAATCACATGCAAAAAATTAAGGAGGAGGGGGGGCTTACAATTGCTTCATTGAAGATTAATTCAGTTTTCATGTAACAAAATGTCATTTTGTGTGATTCGTAAAATGTTATGTAGTAAAACAGTGTTATTATTTTATTATAGGTGCTGCTCGAAGAAATCAGCTCTTACTATTGCAGTGATAATGGAGTAGAATAATAAGAATTTTGTCCTGTTCCAAAGATTTTTTTTTTCAAATAAAATAAAGTCACTTCTTTTTTTTTCCTTTTTCTGTTATAGTTATATTCTGTACCACCTAGTACTGTCACCTAGTTACTAATATTGCTGATAAGGAAAAAAAAGACTTACATTTTTATTAAAACTTTTATTGAGTAGTAGAGCTGACATGTTTAAAAAATGATATGATAATGAGAAAGCATGCAATAATTTTTAGTATTTAAATCATGTTGAAATATTTAAAACTTAAAATTTTTCTTGTTTTTCTAAAAATGCAAAATTGAGGTAGCAGTCAATTTGTAAATTTCCCTTTGTATCTGAAGCTCACATAATTGAAATAAGTTTTTGATGTAGGCAGACATTGACTAAAAAATAATTCTGAGTGGTTCTTTCATACAGTGAGTTAATTGGAGTAACATTTTTGTACTGATAAAAGAAATTTAAAATTAGTTCAATATGCAAAATAGATTTTAAAACATTTGTCTAATAATTTTATCAAAATAGAACAAAATAAACAGAATAAGAAATTTATTAATTTGTGTTAACAACTTTGCGACGAGCGTCCCACACTTAATTTTGAATCTGATTACTAGTATTTACAAATGGAATCCTTTGCCTAATTTAATTGAAGAAATTATATGATAAAATAAAGAAAAAATATTCTAAAATATTGGTATGAAAAATTAAAGATTTTATGCATGATGTGTAATGTATGTGTGACATTTATCACAAAGATTTCTTTTTTTCCCAAGAAAAATTTATCTACCAAAAGTCTTTATCCTCTGCAAGAAAGATTTGTTAAATTTAAATAATATGGGAGAAATAACAAATCTATTAGCCTCTTGTTGCAAAATACTGGAGGATTTAGAAATTTCTCACAAGATAAAATTATCAAACTGATTTTAAATACCATATTTACTTGTGTATAATGTGTACCATGTTATTTTAACTTTAAAAAAAAAAATAAAATCTGTAGAAATCATGATTTACAATCTTTTCTCAAATCTAAATTACTTTTGCATGTGCTCATATATATTTTGCTCTCTTATTAAAATATCATAAAATAAAGTTTCTGCAATATGTATATATATTTTGTGAAAATGTGTATGTTTTGATGTATACAATTAGAAATATTCAGTGTATCATGTATGTGTATACTGGATTTTAGACCTGAAATTTTTGTAAAAATGTGTGCATTATGCAGGAGTAAATATGGTAGATTTTTAATTTAGCTATGAGATTTTAGTGAATTACAGCAGACATATTTCATTCGAAATATTAAAAAAAATTAGTCGATGCTTTGATAAAAATATTCCAATATAAATATGGCAACAGTCTCCAAAGCAGAATATGCTTAAGAGTGCGACATACATCGCAGAACAATGAACTTCTCTGCAGAACATTTCAAATTCTCATTTTCAACACAATTCACTATTCATTCATTTGAAAAAGCACTAAATTTGTCTGTCAATCACCAGAAAAACTTCATCAATCGTTCGTTGAAAAAGATTGTGAAATTCATTAATTGGTCGCAGGAAAAGCTCACACAATTTGTCAGTCGATCATGGGGAAAAATCGTGAAGTTCTTCAGCTGCTGCAGTTTAAAAAAAAAAAACATGAATTTTGTCAGTGGATCATCGGAAAAAAATCTGAAATTCACCGGTCAGTCACATAAAAACCCGGCAACTTTTACCAATCGGTCGCAAAAAAGTGACAAAATTTGCCATCCTGTAGAAAGAATATATTGCAAAATTCACCTATCAGTCGCGGGTCAAAAAATGTGAAATATGTTTATCAACCGAATGATTTTTGATTGAAATTTCATGTTTTTTGCCAAGAAAAAGCGCAAAAATTTCTCAATCGGTTGTGGGTAAAAACCATGAAATTTGTCAGTAAATCGTCGAGAAAAATGGGAAATTCGTCGATCAGTAGCGAAAAAAAACGCAATTTTCTCCAATTGGTCACAAGAAAAAACTGCAAAATTTTCCAATCGGCAGAAAGAAAATATTGCAAAATTTGGCTATCAGTTACAGCTGAAAAAAAACCCCACTAAATTAGTTGATCAGTTTTGGGAAATCCCTCGATTTTTTTCAATCAATTCCAAGATAAAGCGACAAAATTTTCCAATTGATAAAAAGAAAATAATGCAAAATTCGCCTATCAGTCGCAGGTTAAAAAACTAAATTAATCCGTGGATTGTCAGAAAAAAAAAATCACAAAATTCGTCAATCAGTCTTGTAAAAACCCACAGTTTTTTCCATTCTGTCACAAGAAAATCCGCAACATTTATCGATCAATAAAGAAAATATCGCAAAAGTTAACAATCAGTTGTGGATTTAAAAAAAAAAAAAATCAAGACATTCGGATATTAGTCGCTTGAATAAAAAAAAATAAAAAAATAAATGCAATTTTTGCCCATTGGTCCTAAGAAAGAGCTGAACAAATTTGCCAGTCAGTGAAAAGAAAATATCAAAAATATTTAAAATTCGCCAATCAGTCGCCGATAAAAAAAATGCGAAATTCATCAGTGAAGTGTTGGAAAATATCTCGCAATTCTCGAATTAGTCGTGGGAAAAAAATTGCGGAGTTCGATGATTGGTTCTGAGAAAAAAAGTGAAATTCGCCAGTTACCAGAGAGAAAAATCTCAAAAATATTGCAAAAATCGTCTATTACGAGGGGGAAAAAAAACCAAATTTCGTCATTCGATCGGAGTAAAATTGTGAAATTCGTCATTTCTTTGGTTTTTGTGTGTGTTAGCGTTTTACGAAATGTCTTTAGCATTTCTATACAAGATGAAATCGCACTCCTACATATACAAGAAAATCTCTGTGTTTTATTTTTTTATTCCCACAGAACATTTGTGATCAGTTGAAGGTTCGTTGCAGAACATTGCAAAATATTCGTTTTGGGGGGGGGGGGGGAAATAATATACTGATATTATTGGAATGAAACATTTAGTATTTTTATCTACAGTTGTCTTTACCAAAATTATTAAGCACCCTCGTATTTTTATCATAACTTATTTCAAAGTGTTAGCAGGCCCATGCTGGATGTCTTGGAAGGGCGGTGGACAGAGGGTTATGTTGGCACTTTCATATTAAATCATGTGCCATCATTAAGGGTGGTTCAGGCAGAGGGTGCAAGGGCACGTATACCTAAGTGCCAGCAGGGGCCTGAATATTAGTCGTAGTGTCTGATGTTTAGTAATAGTATTCAAGTAATAGATATCGCATTTATATAAAAAAAATGTTTAATTAAGAAAGAAAATATAATAGTTTATAAAAATTCAATGGCGGTGTATTTTGTACATCAGTGGAGACTTACTGATAAAAATAATGAAAAAGTAGAACAAATTTTGAACTTCAACATTGAAGGATGTTTAGGAAGAGAGTAAATGAAGCGCAAGTGACACAATTATTTTAGAATTCACAACTGCTGTCTGTGTCTTTAATGGTTAAGTTATTACAATTAAAATGACAGCAAACTAACAACTCGACTTTTAATTAAACAATTTGCTTTAAAAAATGAGTTTTTTAAAAAACTAAACTGCTTTGTTTTTCAGTAAGTTTCAGAATTGAAACTTTCATAGTATAGCAATTGTTATGCTATGCAAGTTAATAGGTAATCATGACAATTAGAATAACTCTTACCGGAAAAGCCAAAGTATATAAATCACTTATCTTCATCAATGAAAATATTTCCTAAAACTTGTATAATTTTTATTAACAGATATTAAAAGTTAAAATAATAAAAGTAACATATAAATTTAAAGTATATTTTAAAAATAAGATTTCTCTATTTTCATTGTTGAAGACAAATTCCATTATATTTTAACATTTTCTGCAAGAATTATTCTAATTTTCATATAGATATACTTAAGACATGCAAGGAAACAATGTCATTTCATTGGTAATACAGTCTTGGCTGAAAGTATTCAGCACCCCCATATTTTTAATATATTTGTAAAAGTAATAGTTATATACAAATATTTAACTGCATATAATTTAGGAATTTTCTTTTTAAGTTTATGGTTTGTAAAAAAAAAAAAAAAAGACAGTTAACAAGCAACTTGTCATTTAATGAAGTCATTTTCTTTAAACACCTACTTTTTCAAAACTATAAATTACTTTGTTTTCTGGAAGTTTCATTGTTATGTCATAAGTTAACAGATCATCATGGAAATTGAAATATTTCTTGCCTGAAATGCCAAGATCTCTTCAGCAGCATAAATATTTCTTAAAATTTATTTTTGTTATTAACACATGTTAAAAAATAAAATAATAAAAATTACATATAAATTATTTTTTTTTTTTTTTTACATAAGCTTTCTTTATTTTCGTTTTTGAAGACTAAGTTCATTTTGTCTTTTCTTACAATAATTATTTTCTTGATTATTTATTAACTGGCTTAACAGAACAACAAAATTTAATTTAAAAAAAAGTTTTTTAAAGAAAATAGCTTCATTAAAAGATGAGTTATGCGTTTGCTATCTTTGAAAAAAAATAAAAAACTTATTTTTTAAAGAAAATTCTTAATTGTATACAATTTAATATTTGTATCCATCTATTATTTTTACCAAATATATTATAAATATGGGGGTGCTCAATACTTTTGCCCTAAGGCTGTATTTCTGATGAAATTTCTTGGATATCTTAAGTATATCTATAAGAAGTACTGAGTATCAATAAATAGACATGCATTAGACGTCTTATAAACGCATATCAGATGTCCCTGGATATCTACAATCCAAGTCTTAAGCACGGCTATAAGACATATTGCATGTCGAAAAGTGATCTATGCTTGGATGTCTTATAGACGTGGTCTCATAGACTACCTGGATATCTTGGACGTCTAATAGAACTCAGAGAGATCACACATAACATCTCCATAAGAGGTGAAAAGGGTGTATCATGGATATTTGTAGACTTCTTATAGATGTGTCGGTTTTCTTGGGTTTACAGCTTGTAGATGTCTTATAGATGGGTGTGTGCTGTTTGGGTATTATTCAAAAATGGGAAATAAAAATAAATAAATGATAGTTTGATATAAATAAATATTGATACATATAATAAAAACAATTTATAGAATTAAAATAAAAAATAAAAGTTAATAAACAACAATTGAAACAAAATAACCGGGTTACCATGTGAGGCATAAAATTGCCATTTTGTTGCAATCGCGCCAATGTGGTGCGTATATGACATCCGCGCCTTTATTTATATCAAACTATTATTTATTTATTTTTATTTCCTTTTTTAAAATAATAGAAGCTGTTTCATTTATTACGTTATTTTATTTTTATATTGAAATAAAAAATCACGTGTACTATTTGTCACACTATTTGTAACTAATATTCAAAAACAAAGTTTTCCCCAAGCTGGTGGAGGGAAAAATCGCGCCAACGTGGTGCGTATATGACATCTGTGCCTTGTTTCATTTCACATAGAGGTACTGCTCTATTATCCCGTCGACCACTTTTCATAACAAAAAACTATCGCCAAACTGTTAGATTAAACGCCAAAAATGCAGTTCCATTTACTTGATATCAGAAGCATTATACGTGTTTGTTACGTCATCAAGTGGTTTTTAACGCGACATTTGCGTGTATTTTTCATTATGTGTTACTGATTTATTAGTTATTTCATTCATTAAAATAACAATTGTGTCCTTATATTTTATTTATTTATGTATTTTGATATTTCAATGACAACGTTCTCCCGTTTATTTGGCGATAGTTTTTTGTTATGAAAAGTGGTCGACGGGATAATAGAGAAGTACCCACATATGTATTGGTACTTTTATGTTAACTTGGCGCAGTTGATAAATCGCCAAATATTTTTCTCATAACATCTTCATATTGCATTCATTTCATTTAAATATAAATCTTTCACTGATTTCATTTGAAATACATACATTAAAAATACACGTCTTTCACTCATTTAATTTAAAATACACGCCTTTCACTAATTCCATTTAAAATACTAAAAAGGAAAAGAAAATAAGAAATAATGCCACAAATCGAAACCTTTTATTTAAACATCAAAGAATTGTTCCTAACATACACACGCGAAATAAAAAAGCTGCTAATGGTGTGATTTACGCCAAATCTCTAATACTAATACTACTCTTACTAATCTCTAATACTTTTCAAACAGAAAAATTTCCAGATTAACTTTCCATTTTTATTAAATTGAAATATATTTTATTGTGCTGAATATTAGTGCTTGCATATTTTTTTGCTCCATGTATTCCATGAACTTTTCAATTCCGATTGTCTACGAAAATCTCCCGCAGGTGAAAATGACGTACGCACAAAATTTAGTGACGTATGTACTTTAATTGTGCTTTTTTATCTATTTTTTTAATATAACTTCCAAACGGTTTGACACTTATTCTTGGTAATAAATAGACGACGTTGTCACCTTTATAGGTACCTGCTGTAAAAATTTGACTGAAATCCGTTAAATATTTTTTGAGTTATGCTTGACGAAAGGTTTTAATATCCATCGTAGCTATATATGGGGCAAAGTAATACTGCGCTGTGTATGAGTCTTCGTTGCACTCAGACAATAAGAGGAAATCAATTGTTCATAGGTTTGTTTTATTTACAAGTAATTAAATGTGGGTAATTTTACTACACATAAATGTTTAATTATTTATACCAATGCATATAATATATATATTACTTGCATTTAGTATTTACCAAAGTGGAGTCTCTATAGTATAGAGATAAGGGTTTTAGAGTGTTTTAATAGGTTTGCAGCTCTCACAATCTAATATCTAAAAATGGCAACAATATGCGGAACAGTTAAAAAAAATCGTCTCAAAACTAAAATCAATACAATTATAATTCAAAAATCGTCCGACAAAGCTCGACACAGTTTTAAAAAGCTTTGAATATATTAGATAATATATTTCAATAAATATATTTCAATAAATTAGATCTAAAAAGTCCTAAAAATAACGCATTTGTAATTTTAATTATTTTCTTATTATATAAAAAGTTAAATTATATAAATGCATATGTCAAAGTATACACTTAAGCACAATAACAAAGCTGAAACATAACAAAAATGCACGTCTTCTCACAAACAAACTTTCACTTCAACTGAGCCTAGGAACCGCCGGCTATGACTCACACTCCTGTAATAGACATAGCCCGATGCACCAGTTAGTTAGTTATTATAAAATACGCTTTATAAAATTGTTGAGCAAATTTTAATTTCTGCATTTTCCGCCAGGATTTTGCATAAAATACCCCTCTGTGCGACGCAGCAAAAAGGGATGTGTGAAATTTTACGACAGATATAACAAGGTGACTAGCAATTATCAATTAAGAGATTGTGAACTATTTCTGCTTCAAAAACATGCTTTTTCGCGTTGTTAATGTCTGATGCTTCATAAATGTTCTTTTGAAGGCGTTTTTAAAAGTTAAACACATATAATATATTCTAATACGAGCAAATTTTGTGTGTGTGTGGTTATTTATATATGTATGCAAATTTTATCTGAAAAAGGCTCTAACGATTTTGACGAAATTTTGTATCCTACCGTTTTGGGGCACCAGAAAACCATTGGGCTAGGTGACATGTTCGAGAAAATTCGATTAGTGGGTCATTTTGGGTCATGGTCAAGCTAATTGTATCTATAAAACGGTTCAAGCGATTTTGACTAAATTTTGTATAAGACCATTTTCGGGCACGATAAGACTATTGGGTTAGGTCACATGTTCGATAACTTTCGATTAGTGGATCATTTTTGGGTCAACGTGGGTCAAGTTAATTTTATCTAAAAACGGCTCTAACCATTTTAATTAAATTTTTTATCCTACAAGTTTCGGACACAAGAAAATCATTGGGCTAGGTCACATATCCGAGAAAATTCTGTTAGTGGGTCATTTTTGAGTCATTGTGGATCAAGCTAATTTATCTAAAAAGCGGCTCAGACTATTAACACTAAATTGTGCATCCTGTGGTTTTGGGGCACGAGAAGACTGTTGGTGTAGGTCACATGTTCGAGAAAATCCAATTAGTGAGTCATTTTGGTCATGGGTCAATATGGGTCAAGTTATTTTATTTTAAAAATGGCTAACTAAACTAAATTTACTATGAAACAGTTTTAGTGAACGAAAATACTATTGGGATATGTCGCATGTTCGAGAAATTTAGATTATTGGGTCATTTTGGTCATGGGTCATTATAGGTCAAGCTATTTTTATCTTAAAAACGGCTCAGACCATTTGAACTAAATTTTGTATCCTACGGTTTTGGGGCACGATAAAATCATTGGGCTAGGTCACATGCTCGAGAAAATCCAATTAGTGGGTCATTTTGATCATGGGTTATTATGGGTCAAGTTATTTTTTCTTAAAAACGGCTCAGATTATTTACACTAAATTTTGCATCCTATGGTTTTTGGGCACGAAAAGACTGTTGGGCTAGGTCACATGTTCGACAAAATTCAATTAGTGGGTCCTTTTGGTCATGGATCATTAAGGGGCAAGCAATTTTATCTTAAAAACGGTTCAGAGGATATGAAATAAATTTAGTATCTACAGCTTTAGGAAACGAGATGACTATTAGGCTAGGTCACATGTTCGAGAAATGTCGATTAGTGGGTCAGTTTGGTCATGGTTCATTATGGGTCAAGCTATTTTTATCTTAAAAACAGCGCAGACGATTTGAACTAGATTTTATATCCTACAGTTTTTGGGCACGAGAAAATCATCGGGCTAGGTCACATGTTCAAGAAAATTCGATTAGTAGGTCGTTTTGGTAATGGGTCATTATGGGTCAAGCTATTTTTATCTTAAAATGGCTCAGAGGATTTGAACTAAATTTAGCATCTTACAGTTTTAGGGAAAGAGAAGACTATTGGGCTAGATCACATGTTCGTGAAATTTCGTTTAGTTGGTCATTTTTGTCATGGGCCATTATGGGTCAAACTATTTTTTTTTCTTGAAAACGTCTCAGACGGTTTGAATTAAATTTTGTATAATACGGTTTTTGGGCACTAGAAAATCATTTGGCTTGGTCACATGTTCGAGAAAATCCGATTAGAGGGTCATTTTTGGGTCACTGTGGGTCAAGATAACGTTATCTAGAAAACGGCTAAGCTTATTTTGACTAAATGTTATATCCTACGGGTTTCGGGCACGAGAAGACAATTGGGCTTGCTCAGATTTTCGAGAAAATTTGATTAGTGGGTCATTTTGGTCATGGGTCATGAAATTTGAATTCAAAGCTAATTTTGACAGATCATAGCTCGGTCCTCCCTGCTCGTAGATGTTGTATCATTTATTGTCGCTCAGTGTATGAGCAAAACAGTGTTTGTTGCAAAACGTTAAATGTGATTGTCTCGAAACACTTTAAGATCGGATTAATCGATATCTTTTTTTTTATTACTGTTTAAATAAAAGTCCATACACTTCCCTAGTTATTGACCAAAGGTTGTTTTTTTTTTCTTTTTATAATTTCTAATTTGTTCTTTCTTATTATTATTTTTTTTTTTTTTAGTTTTTGCCGCGCAATGTGCGGTAGCTTATTACTCCTTATTTTACTGTTTATTACTGTTATTTTTACGGTATAATACTGGCAGCTGGGATGCTAGTATTATACTGTAAAATCAATATATATCCCTCTGAGCGTTTTGAAAAAGGGTAAAATTGTAATGTTGTTTTCTATGCATTTTGTTTTAAATGCTAAAAAAATATGATTCTTTCAGCATTATAAATAAAACCTAATTACAAATATGAATGTAACCCCTGAGAGTATTAATCATTCTTCAATGTTTTGAAAATTCATTAAATCTATAGAATTATAGTATCTTAAACATTGCATATATTGCAGTGAAACCTGGAGCTTAGTGAATGGAATATTACGTTCCACACGCTTAGAGGGATATATATATATATATATATATTTCTTTTTTTTTTGTATTGTGTAATCTATTAACAGTAACCCAGATAGAACCCGTTGGTAAACTATGTCACTTTGGGGGCCATCTTTATATTAATTTGGATAGTTGTTTAAAAAAGTTAGGTTTATGTAAAAAGTCTAATAAGAAAATAAATGACTTTTATGCAAAGGTCAAATTTTAGCATTTCAAAGTTATGCACGAATTTAAAGACTACACCTTTATTAAAGCACATTTCAGTTTACAGAATAACTGTAACTGGGCGATTAATCTAATTATCTCCTGAATTGTATGCAAATGAGATCAATTGGCTTATAAGAAATCATATCATATATTCTAATACGAGCAAATCTTGTGTGTGTGTGTGTATGTGGTTATGCAAATTTTATCTTAAAAACGGCTCTAACGATTTTGACGAAATTTTGCACCCTACCGTTTTGGGGCACCAGAAAACGATTGGGCTAGGTCACATGTTAAAGAAAATTCGATTAGTGGGTCATTTTGGGTCATGGTCAAGTAATTGTATCTAAAAAACGGTTCAAACGATTTTGACGAAATTTTGTATCCGACCCTTTTCGGGCACGAGAAGACTATTGGGCTGAGTCACATGTTCGAGAACTTTCCATTAGTGGGCCATTTTTGGGTAAACGCGGGTAAATTTAATTTGAACCTAAAAACGGCTCTAACGATTTTGATTAAATTTTGTATCCTACGAGTTTCGGGCACGCGAAAATCATTGGGCTAGGTCACATGTTCGAGAAAATTCGATTAGTGGGTCATTTCTGGATCATTGTGGCTCAAGCTAATTTATCTAAAAAGCGGCTCAGACTACTTGCACTAAATTTTTCATCCTATGGTTTTTGGGCACGCGAAGACTGTTGGGCTTGGTCACATGTTCGAGAAAATTCAATTAGTGGGTCATTTTGGTCATGGGTCATTATGGGTCAAGCTATTTTATCTTAAAAACAGTTCAGACTATTTACACTAAATTTTGCATACTATGGTTCTCGGGCACGAGAAAACTGTTGGGCTAGGTCTCATGTTCGAAAAAATTCAATTAGTGGGTCATTTTGGTCATGGGTCATGATAATTGAACTCAAATTTCATTTTGACCGAGCATAGCTTGGTCTTCCCTGCTCGTATTCGTAAATAAAGAAAGTTGTTAGATCGAACACTTATTTACGCATAAGTTAAAATGATTGTGAATTCTTTTAGACAGAAGCAGTTTTTGCTAGTTGTTATCTCTATTGTTTCCTTTGAGTAAATATAATCTTTTTCAAGCATCTATTAAATGCGTGATTCATTTATTATGTTGGTATTTTTGAATAAGTTATAAATCACGAACAATTGTGTAACCAATCAGTTGCAGATTACATACAACCTTTCATGATAGCGTAATATAGTGCATAATAACAAAGACATCAAATCACTGTTTACTGACTTTTAAAAAAATGGATAGATTATGCAACATTTATGCGTCTTTTATTCCAAGATATAAATCTTTGTATTTCCATCATATAAACCCAGTCTTGCCTTCTAGTTTAGAATAATGATGCATCCTCTCAAGTTCTTATACGCAATGTGTATCGAAAATCTTTATGTTAGGCTAAATTGAGTTTTAAAAGAAAGAGTTTTCTGTAGAATATTTGACGATATTTAATTGTCACCATGCATAAACTACCAGCAACTGAGAGGATCTGCTCTCAATTTGTAATAGGGAGGTGCTGGTTTTGACTACGAGTCGCATTTGTCCGACTAACCATTCGGAATTTACCATGACTTCTTTGAACCTTGCTTCAATATGGGTTGGTTTCCCTTATAAAGAATTTCACGGAGGTTAATCCTCCCCCTAAACGTATATCCATCTCGCAGATAATCGGACGTAACAAAAAAAAAAAAAAAAAAAAACATCCCACCATGCATAATTTTATTCAAAATTTAAATTCACGTGAAATTATTTTAAAATGTTATGTGGTATCTATACTCAATATCATTCTTAAAGTTTTTTTTCAGACAAAGCATTTCTCAAATTTAGGAAAAGAAAATGCAACTTTTAATATTTAATTTATTTGTATATTTATAAAAATGACATATTTTTATTTTTCCTTTCTTTTATTAAAGATAAGTTTCCCCTTTACATATCAATTTTAATTATCTATTTTGTAATATTTTTCCCATTTCAAGTTATCTCGTTTTCAATACCTTCCCAATATATAAACATGAATCTTTAATTTCTGTTCAATTTTGCATTTGTACTTGTATTCGTTTAACAAACTTATATCTGTAATACTCTTTATAAACATCTTACCAGTTCATTTTCATACATTTTATCTTGGTGTGTTGAGAAATTTTGATACCGACATTTGAAAAATGTGGTTTTACAGAATGATATTCAATCAATATGATGTTATGTTTTCTATTTTATAAGTAGTCAGTTAAAAAATTGAGATAATTGAATATTGCATTATATTGCCAATTCTGTAAACTCTTGTTAACAGTAAATGTTTTTTCTGTCTTAATTAAAACGACAGTTTATAGTATTTTATAAACCTTACAATATAAAAAAACACAAGTTTCTTTCCATTTAATTATATATCCATAATTTTTTTTAGCCGTGGTAAAAATTATGTAACTTACTTTTAATACGATTTCCATTTCAGACTGTTTTGAAAAAAAAAAAAAGCTTATTTTTATAATGGAACATAATTTTTAATAATTAATTAAAAATAAAAACTAATAACTTATAAGAAAAATGCAAAAAAAAAAACACTATATAACTTATATAACGTTATTTAACATTAAAAAGTTGTTTATTACATAAATATTTTATCAAACTTAAACAAATGTATTTAATTAAACCAAACTCAACTGAATTTCAGAAATGTCGTAATTAAATGTATGTTTTCAGGCAAGTAACTTAATTATATTTTTAATGATTTAATATTTCTATTTCTCAAAATAGAAATAGCTAATGGAAGTAATTAAATTAAAAACCAGAAACAAATAGCCCATTATGTGCTTATATTCTTATTCTAAATGAAACTTTAATACAAATAGAATTTTTTTTATGTATTATTGAATGGTGGAAAGGGGAAAATATGTTATTACATGACATGAAAAATCAATTCCATGTTTCATAATTATGGTGTTGAAGTATTAAATTGAAATAAATAATGAATTTACTTTTCCCTTCAAGATTTTGTACAAGAATTAAATATAAATAAACATATATTGTAATTTTTATTTTAAAGAGTTACACCTACTAGTCAGGCGGTAGAAAAAAAAATCATTGTCACTTTATCTTCTCATTTGATTATTATTATTTTTTGCTTGATTATATTTTCAATTTATAATAAAATTTCTACAGATAATTTTGATATATATAATTTTTTTTAAATCAAACATATTTGAAGTTATTGCCGTCTTACTGATGGGGGATCATTTCGTTTTATTTTGGTGCTTTGAGGTAACCATTGTTTTTTAAATTTAGGTTATCTGAAATAAAAATAATTACCGGTTATTAATTAAACAAAATTTAGAGACTGGACGAAAAAATATGTGAAAATCTCCATATTTACAAAATGACTGCTGTCAAAAAGTAAAATTTAATTTTTATATTAACAGTAGAACTACCGGAAATTTTACTGAAGTTCTTTAAAACTATTTCACACCAAAACTTTTATCTAAAACTACTTAACTTATTCATTTAACGTATTGATATGAGTTTTATATATAATTTATTTTAAAAAGAAATTTCTGGTTCGAATCAGAATATATTCATTTGGTAACCGTCAAAATGACGGCTCATGGTAGTTCTAGTGTTAAAAAAACGAAACTTTGTTTATGTGTAAAAAACAAAAGAAGAAAACATTTTTCCTCCAAAAACAGCATACAAGAAAGGGACTCACAAAATTAGAAGTGAATATATTGAGTAGTTTTAGAGTAATCATGGTCATCGATTTTAAAAATTCACTTTTTTGAAAAACGACTTATATTTACAAAACCACACATATTATTACTATTATTTCCTACTTACAAATAGCAATATATTCAAACAACATGGAGTAGTCCGTCTTTAGTTGACAAAGCCTATAAAACTGACATTAGCAAAAAATCCTTTTTTTCGATATATGAGGGTGTTAGAATGACAGTGGAGTAAGTCAAAAATTTGAAAAATCTAGATAACCATATTTTCACTGAAAGTAGTACATTAATTCCTGTTCAGTGTGACAGTGGAATAGGTCATAGTGCATGTATGCAATCGATAAATGGCAGGACCCCTTAATGCAACGGGATACGGTAACTTCCACTAAAAACCTTCATATCTCAAATCACCAAATTGTGACTTACTCCAATGCCATTCTACCCACTCATATATGACTACGTCATAAATATCGAAATTTTAAGAACCCCCTAATTTTTAGACAGAAATGTGTGTAACATTTATTTTTTTAGTCAATGCATAAATATGACATATTCTATACAGTAAGAAATATGAAAAATTTCTTCTTACGGGACATATACAGGGTTGTTATAATTAAAGTTCGCCTATTCAGAAGGCTTTAGAGCCGGTTCTACGGCTCCAAACGAAACAAAATTTCACTAGTATGTAGTTGAAGAGATGCGTTCTACAAAAATCGAAAAAATAATTTGATAAAATGCAATCAATAGGTGGCGCTGCGCCAATATTTAAGCCGATATTTGCAGATTCCTTTATTTTGTAAAAAACAAAATACAGGAAATTTTATTTCACAGTTGGTAAAAGTAAACTT
Source organism: Maratus michaelseni (assembly GCA_963931845.1). Lineage (NCBI taxonomy): Eukaryota > Metazoa > Arthropoda > Arachnida > Araneae > Salticidae > Maratus > Maratus michaelseni. Next base: position 403,986,741 of record OZ007592.1, read on the forward strand.
TTTCAGATTCGTTATATCAATTTCGGTCAATCCAGATGAAACACACAAAATCACAAAATTTCACCCAACGCTTGAAAAAGATCACATTTTATTCAAATTTTCGACGAACGACGTCAAAGTGTTGTCGCAACTTCGACAACTTGAAATACCCTTCTAACAACCTGACGATTTAAAACTTGCTGATAAAGCGTGTCTGTGATTTCTTTGACACTGGAACAGTTGATTGTTTCTGAAGAGCATTTGAATCTACGCTTTGTGGAGAATGGTAACTTTGAAAGAAAAGGCACTTCTTGTAAAGTTATTTTATCAAAATAACAGCAACGCAGCTGCAGCTCTTCGAGAATTCCGGAAACTAAAAGATGTTAGACGTGGACCAATGTCGGATCGTGGAGTTCACAAAATGATTAAAAAGTTCGAGGAAACAGGAAAACTCGACATTCTTCCTGGAAGAGGACGAAAAAAGGTAGACATTTCTAGCATTGAAGATATTGCTACCGCTGCCGTGCATTTAACAAGCCAGTCATCATTTGGTAGTGCAAGTGTGCCAGTTATTGCGAATGAAGTCGACATGCCAATTTCCACTGTGAGAAATGTGATGCGTCAAATTTTGCGGCACTATCCATACAAGATTCAGAGAGTGCAACAACTAATACAGGGTGATACCGAAAGTCGGCTATCATGTTCACTACAGTTTCTTGCACGGATGAATGTGGACAATTCTTGGCCCGGGAATATTCTATGGACTGATGAAGCGCATTTTTTTTATGGACAAGTGAACACACACAACTGTCGAATTTGGGCCAAAGAGAATTCTAATGTTGTCCAAGAAGTTCCATTGCATGCAGCTAAAGTGACGGTGTGGTGCGGTTTCACAGCTACGTTTATGATAGGGCCATATTTTTTGAGGAACTAACATCCACAGGACCCATTACATGTTCCGTAAATGGGAGAAGGTATCTCAATATGTTGTCAAATTTTCTGATTCCCGAGCTGCAACAGCGAGGCTGCCTTCAAAATATCGTGTTTATGCAAGACAGTGCGCCACCGCACATTACTAGAGCAGTTCGGACTTTCTTAACAAGCAGAAAATTTTACAGAAGACCGCATCATAAGTCGTTATTTTCAAACAGTCTGGCCACCACGATCGCCTGATCTAACAACATGCGATTTTTGGTTGTGGGGATTTTTGAAAGATTCTGTATCTAAAGACAGATGTCAGACAATCTCTGATCTGAAATACAGTATTAGACTTCATATTCGCTCAATCTTACAGGACAGTTTACGCAATGCTGTAAAAATAACAATTCTGAGACTGGAACGCGTTATTGAAACTGGTGGAGGATTCATTGAGCATGCGTAATGTTATTCTTCGTTATTTCCTCGCTGCCGAGTGACATGTTTTATTTTTGATTATGCAGATTATATCACATAAAATTATATTCATTTTTCTGTATTGTTTGGAGTCATAGGTCAGGCTCTAGAGCTGTCTGATTAGATGAACTTTAATTATTACAATTCGCAGTTCGTCGAAGTTTGTTGAAACTTTTAAATTTGTGTACTTCGTCTGGATTGACTGAAATTGATATAATGAATCTGCAAACATCGCCTTAAATACTGGCGCAGCGCCAGCTACTGACGAAAAATGTAACTATTTTTTTTCTTTTTTCGCTGAGCGCATATCTTCAACTACGTACTAGGGAAATTTTGTTTCGTTTGGAGCCATAGAACCGGCTCTAGAGCCTTCTGAATAGGCGAACTTTAATTATAACAACCCTGAATATAAAACATACTAAATTAATTTATTATTAAGTTTGCTCAATTTTATGTAAAATACTTATTATTTCCTTGTTTTAAAAGTATTGTACAGTATTTATCAATTTGAAGACATCATATTATGCAAATATATATACATGTGTATAAACAGATATTATATCCCTTTAAAATATATAAACAATTAATGGAAAAATAAAAACAGTGTATTTTAAAATGTATTTACATCAGATTTAAGTTTTTGAAACATGTTGAATGTTTTCATAAATTAAGGTGAAATCACTACAAATCAGAAGTGCTCTTTAAAATTACACACCAATTTTAAAACAGTGTTTAATTTTAAACAATTTTATACAAAGTTGTGTTTACAACAACTTAAAAAAATCTTGTGTTATAATATATCAAATGATGGAAACGATTTCAGTAAAAAAATTAATGATTTTATTTTATACTTTTTCTTACATATCTTATCCCATAAATAACATATTTTGAAGTTTTCACAATTTAAGGGGACCAGATATATGTGAAATGACGAACAATTTTTCTTTAATTATTATTATCCTTATTATTGTAATTTTTGAAGTAGAACAGTTGATCTGATAGGAAAATTTCTAAAAGTACAATAGTACGAGACATAAATGTTAAGCTGCAAAGACCGATGAAAATCGAGAATGGTAAAGCTTTAAACTGAATTATCTTGAAACACTGTTTTTCTGTGGTTTTGACAGAATAACGTTTGAACAAGTTAACAGATTTACTTGTTTTTTTTTTTTTTAAATAAAGTAAATTAAATCGCTTAAAACATATGTATAAAAGCAAACGAAAAATTTCCCTTTCTTTCAAGTTATAACAAAAAGTATAATCATTAATTTAAATGTGAACTTTTTATATATTTTTCAAATTATTTTACAATTTGTTTAGCTTCAGGTGCAATCCAGAGAGGACGTAAAGAGACCAGAAATGTTTGAAATGAAGAACAAAAATGTATTTTATTATTATTTTTATTATTTTAATTTTTGAAGCAGAACAATTGATCTTATAGGAAAATTCCTAAAACTACGATAGTACGAGATGTAAATGATGAGTTGCAAAGCACGATGAAACCCGAGAATGGCAAAACTTTATATTCAATTATCTCGAAAGACTATTTTTCTGTGGTTTTGACAAGATAACATTTCAACAAGTTTACATGTTTCATTTTGTAAAAGAAAGGAAATTAAACTCTAAAAAAAATACCGGAAAACTTTTTTTTTCAAGTTATAACAAAAAGTATCTCACTGTGGAGACCCGAAAAGTTTTTGGTTTCTATCTGTCTGTTTGTTCCGCGATAACTGCCGCAAAAATGATCAGATTAGTTAGATTTTTGGTAAGTATGTTGGTGAGGTACTCGGCATTAGCTGTACAGTTTTTAGTTACATTTAGTTCATTCGTTCAGGAAATATAGAACATCTCTTTTTAGGTCATGATGCTGTCCTACGGGAATTCAGACGATTTTGGAATTTTTCATTCGTTGAAAATAAAATGGCGCATTTGATTAATGTATTTAAACGGTAAGTAATGAAGGCTAAAATTTATCAAATCAGGTCTTAAATTACTCGAATTAATTTTAAAGTTTGTTAATACATTCGTCAGATTAAAATAAGGTGTATAATTTTTGGTGCAATTTTATACATCTGTTCTAATAATATAATATATATTATTTTATTATTTTTTGCACATTTTAAAATGCATTTATTTTTACTTTCCTCTTTAATTTTACCGTAACCTAGCAACTATATTTCAGTGAATATCACAATAATGAAATTCAAATAACTCAGACTATTTTGCTACAATATTTTATTCGCAAAATAAAATATTTTTGGGTGATTTTAATATTTTATTGAAATAAATGAGAATTTATTTTGATACAAGTTACCTTTTAACTACTATAAAATGATAACCGAAACATATTTACATGAGATATTATTCATTTTCTGGAAGATATGTCGATTTTTCGTGGTTGAAAATTAGTATTATTTTTAAAATAGGATATAATATCTCTACAACAAGATGGTTAATTTAAAGAAATTAGCATAGTAAAAGCATCCACACAGCCTGAAATACCACAATTACTGGAAACTGATATCATAAAATGTTATCACAAAAAATACTTTATAGCGCCAAATCACTGTTGCTATTTAGTGATTTGTTGTGGGTACGATTATGAATGATTACCCAATAGGTTTAAAAGTTTCCAAATAAGCCTATTTTGGGGAGATTTTAGTATGCTATTGCCATCGAATTAGATCAGGATGTACTTAGGTAACATAAATATTATAGAATGACCACCAAAACTGTTTTTCCGACACAAAAATTGTAATAACACTAGATTTCTGAGATAGATATAAGTGAAATATAGTGTATTCAGTCTACATTTCCATAAGTTGCTTTTGTACACGAGATATTATTCAACTTATTTATCAGATGCGAGTGTTTCATGGTTGGCAGTTAAGTACATATTGCTATTTAGGTATTAGGATAAAATGAAATTATTTTCGAAAATTCTGCTTATTCTAATAAAACCACTGTTTAGAACGAAATCCAAGATATACTAGAATGCATCACACAAACAATAGGAAATCACGAATATAAATTTAATACGAATACAGGAGAATGGAGGGGGTTCTGCCCCCCTGAAGAAATGTATTTTTTAATCTAAAAAATAGAATAAAAAGTTTATAAGAATGTCAGAATATTATTCCATAAACCGTGTTTAATTTAGCGTTTCAAATTTCTGAAACTTTCGAATTATTTTATATGCGTATAAATTGTATATAGGTAGTAATTTAAAAAAAATAATTTGCGGATTGTAAGATGTTAAATATTATGAAAAGTGAGATTAAAAAACATTGACTTTCAGAGCTGACATTGAGGCTCCTGGTCTGTAGATTTACTACTTTAAATTTGAACTTTTTATCATAATTTAATTTTTTTTTCAATATGTTTTGCTTCAGGTTTAATGAAGCGAGAATGCAAAGAGGACCAGAAATGTTTCAAATGACGAACAAAAATGTATTTTATATTATTATTATTGTAATTTTTGAAGCAGAACAATTGATCTGATAGGAAAATTCCTAAAATTACGATAGTACGAGACATAAATGTTGAGTCGTAAAGACCGATGATACTTGAGAATGGTGAAACTTTAAACTCAATTATATCGAAACACTATATTTCTGTGGTTTTTACAGGATAACATTTGAACAATTTGACGGATTTTTATGTTTCATTTTGTAAAAGAAATAAAATTAATTTCTCTAAAAAATATGCCTGAAAACTACCGAAAACATTTTATTTTTTCAAGTTATAACAATAAGTATAATAATTAATTTAAATTTGAAGTTTCTATTATAATTTAATTTTTTTATTCAATTTGTTTTGCTTTAGGTGTAATCAAAAGAGAACGTAAAATGGACCAGAAACGTTTGAAATCTCGAAAAATCTGTATTTTATTATTATTATTATTATTATTATTATTATTATTATTATTGAAGCAGAACAGTTAATCTGATAGAACAGTTCCTAAAATTACGATCGTACGAGACGTAAATGTTGAACTGCGAAGACCCATGATACCCGAGAATGGCAATAACATTAAATTAAATTATCTCGAAACACCGTTTTTCTGTGGTTTTGACAGGATAACGTTTGAACAAGTTATCGGATTTACATGTTTCTTTGTGCAAAAGAAAGGAAATTAAATTATCTGAAAATTTATAAATAAAAACAAAAGATTTTTTTCAATTTATAACAAAATGTATAATCCTTAATTTAAATTTAAACTATTTATTATATATATATATATATATATATATATATATATATATATATAATTTGTTTTTTTAGGTGTAATAAAGATAGGATGTAATAAGCAGTATACATTAAAAAAACAAGGAACTGGATTTCAAAATCAGTACCAATATGGAACCAATATGGAACCAATATGAAACCTCTCAAAACTAGTTTTGTAAGTTTAATTTTGTTATAAAATATTTAAACTTTTGTTACTAACATTAATATTATTATTTTTTGGTATTTTAATTCTATAAAACATAAATGAATATATGCAAAAGGAAGAAATAGACGAAATGAATCACAGGATTCTTAATCCACAATCAAGCTTCTGTCCATTTCAGATCATTTTGACGCCCGCAAAACAAAATTATTTTAAACAACAAAGTCTGGTCATCTAGAAATTGTCGAAGAGTTCAGCGAAAAATACCATTCGAAGGGGAATGGCGTCTTTTTTTAAACTTATGTAATTCAAAAAAGATTCCAAAAGATTCCCATTCTAATTCCATATTTAAATAGAATTATGCCTTAAAATATTCAATGATAATACTTACTTTTTGCAGCCAAAAACAAATGTAAACACTTAAATTACCCTAAATATAAACAATGGCATTGTTACTACAAAAGCTTCTTGAAATTTTGAATATTTAAAAGTCAGCTCATTCTGAGAACTGTCTCAAATTGAAATCATTTGCCATTGGGTTAAGATATTATATACAGTTTACTAATACTTGTTGATAAGAAAAACTACATGTAAAATAGCTCTAAATGAGGGCTTAATAATGAAGAAAATAATGTCCCTCTACAAAACTGCGGTTATAAGTTATTTTTATTACAAGAATAAAGATTCTAAAAAATTCATAAAAATTACGGAGGTCGAGCAAGACATTTCTGGTTGCCAAACGGCGGGAATAAAGAAAAATTTGAGATTGTCCTGCTTAACCATGTGGGGTATACTTTTTTTTTATGTATTTTGAATGATGACATCAAGTAAACTGATAACAGTTGATAGATATTATCTTTAATAGGAAAACAGTTCTTTAAGGAGAATAGAGAGGGTGGGATGAAGACCGAGTCAAGTTGTGCATTATTTTGCATGTGTTTCTGTTTACTGAATTAAAAAATAAAATCATTTGATAGAAACAACATTTATGAAGAAAAATCTTTGAATTTATATTATGCAAATGACGTCATTATACGTCAAAAGAACAGGGAAATGAAAAAATTATAAAGTGTAATAAACAAAAATGCATTGTTGTTATATGCCTTAATGGTTCAGAAGCAGTTCTTAAAAAAAAGGGTCTATATGGAATCCATTGATAAATGAACGATGCAAAATGTAAGACAAACTAGAATCACTCCCACCAATTTTTACCGGCGTAGCACAACACGAGTTTCGGATTTATTAACATGCCCAATTAAATAAACTGGATCCTGGAGGTTGGGGTTTGTTTGGACAATTACAGCACTTAAAGACAACTTTAGAAATTTCTCCTGACACACTTTTGTGAATACTCTAATGCTCCTGTAAAGACAACTGTTCCAGTTCCCAATGCTCATGTTTTAAGTCTTGTGGGAAATGTTCACGAATGTATAAAATCGGCAAATGAGGGACGTGCTCGAATTCCGAAAATGAAGTTATTTATTTAATTCATGTCAGAATGTCTCTATAGAACATTTGAAGATCAGGAAAGCCTCAGCTTCGCAGATGACGATAAACAATATGAAGCAACATACAGAGACAATCACATATAAAGACAGACTCTTAACAACACAAGTATTTTTGAGCATTTGTGATACGTTTTACTTCTTTAACTTAAATACATATGTGTTTTGGCAATAAGCGCTTCTGTTGTCAATTTGGAATAGGTTTCATTTGATTCAGTTAATGGAAAAGCATTATCTACGTAAGTACAATGTACAAACTCATTTTTTTCTCAATCAGTATCACTGTTAAATGCGCTGAGTTGATAGTAAAGGTAATGTCTATCAATTGTTATTATTTGATTTGATTTCAACATTCAAAAAACATGAAAAATGATATCTTATATGACTGGTTTGCACAAACACATTTTTTCAATTATTATTTCCACTGTTTGGGAACTCTAAATACACTGTTCCATCTCTAGATTTTTTGTGTGTTTTTAGATACTTTATTCCCTGCAGAAAATAACTTATAGCCGGAGTTTCATGAAGTGACATTTTTTTTTTAATTATTGAACCCCTATTTTTTTATAAATGAGCTCATGGTAACTGTTTATATTTTTTGCGAAATTCTTTTTTTTTTCTTTTTTTTTATTGCTACACGGTTCTGGAATCTTTCGGAATGATGCATAACTCAAACCTACTTTTATGAACGAGCTAAAATTGCATTAACACATGTTAAAAGATTCTAGATATTGATTTGTATAACATATTTCTAGATTACAGTATATATATTTTTCAAATAAAGATAGTCTATACATAATTGTACAACATTCTGCACCAGAATGTTTAAAATTAGTTCAAACTTGACATCTGAACCTAAAAAATACCGTAGAATTGTCTGAAATTTGGATATTATTAAAGATATTAACAATTGTTTCTAATGTTGAAGATATTGTATATTGTTGAATATCAGAAAATGCTATATGTTTTATTTCATAAAGAATAAATGTGGATACAATACCGAATACTAATGTACTCGTTAAAATACACATTAAAACATGCTTAAAAGGTGCCGAAAAAAAGATGTTAAAACATATTTATTTACACCCGAGCTCTTTCGAACGCAAACACGTTGATCATCAAGGAGAACTTTTGACTGAACTGATCATACAATTGTCGCTTTCACTGTGCCAATACTTAACGGAGTTTGAACAAGGGCTAGTCATAATGTACCTAAGATCTGGTTTAATATTTGATCTGGTTAGAAAATATTAAACCTATTGAAATTATAAACAGATGTCATGAGCTCATTTATAAAAAAAATAGGGGTGCAATAATGAAAAATAAAACTGTCCCTTCATGAACTGTCTGGTTTTAGATCTGGTTAGATCGTCTTATAATGTACCTAAGATCTGGTTTAATATTTTGAAATTATCTAGAACTCCAGCTCCGGAACTCACCGATTTTTCTTCATACACCCCTGCAGAACACAGTTACGTATTGGCACAGTGGAAGCTATAATTGTACGATCAGTTCAGTCAAAAGATCCCCTTGATGATGAACTGGTTTGCGTTCGAAAGATCTCGGGTGTAAATAAATATGTTTTAACATTTTTTTCGGCACCTTTTAAGCATGTTTTAATGTGTATTTTATCGATTTTAACTACAAGGTGAATCTTTTATTCCACTTTAAATTCGTTTTTCGAATTTTTTCTGTTACTATTGTACTTTTTGAATATATTTTCATGCGCCAATCAAAATTTTCTATTATATACTTTTAAAAAAATGCAACTTCGGGAAAAGTAACAACGATTAACTTTAACACATTTTTTTTCAGTTTATCACTTTTGTTACGCATTATAATATTTCACAAAATAAAGTGAAATAACCGTGAAAGTATAGAGAAAGACTTTAGATGTATTTATCAAAAGTAAGTGCGCTTTTTATAATTAGTCTTTTAATTTTATTCTAAATTATAGCATAATCCTTATTTTCTGTTCTAAAAGCAAAACTAGTTTAATTAAAACATGCCTTGTGCAACCGTTTATTACTTACTGGAAACAAACTTAACAATTAATTATGTTTTTCCATGCTGCGAAAATAAAATATTTTCTGGTATCTGTTTTCTTTTTGGCAATTTTAAAGATATAACTCATTTTTCATTTTGAAAGATTAATTTTAATAATTCATGAAATCGTGTTGATTTCGAAAGTTATCTTAATTAAATGTATCTTTTAATCATGTAATTTAATTATATTTCTAATCATACAGAGATTTTATTAATTTAAAAATGGAACACTAAGTGGGAATAATTAAATAAAGAAAGACAACGAATACTGCTACTATGTAGTTCTCTACATGAATAAAAATTTAATGAGATTGAAGTAATTTCTTTTATCATTCTAAATTTCAAAAAGACGCTAAATGTAATTACATGCTTTTGGAAGTAAATTCTATTATTCTTAAAAACATTTTCAAATATTGCATTAAAAATTGCGAAAAAAACAAATCAAGTTTAATAAAGAAGCCTTTGGAATTGAATATTCTTAAGTTAGTAGAAAATAAATTTTATAAACAGACGTGTGCCGTATTGTTGATTTTAATCGGACATAATATATGTAAGGGTAACATGTAAAAAGTTATCGTGTCGATAATTAATTTGAAATTGTAATTATGTAGATTAATAAAATATAGGAAATCAATTTATATGAGGAATCCTAATAATAGCATTAAACTAATAAAGTTTTAGAAAATATATTAATGTTTAAGAAATACTTATCACCTTTTCATTCAATTTTGTATTCTCGTGAAATTATATTATGTACTTTTATACTATACCAATTTTTAATTTGTATGGTTTTTATATTTATATTATGTTTATATGATGGGCCAACAGATTGTTGGCCCATCATTCGCAATGGAGACCGTTGGAAAACAAATAGGGTTAGGATGGTGGAATTGGTAAATGATAGTGTTGGAAATCGTAGGATTGGTAAATGGTAGGGCTGGGAATGATAGGATTAGGAATTGATTGGGTACAGAGGCCTATCTAATTTCAAGCGTAACTGAGCACGATTCGGAGCAGCTAACGGCAGAGCACTGTTGGGACTTTATATGCAAATGGTTCGTTGTTCAATGGTATGGCAGAGCAGACATTGCTTAAGTGGACCAATGTTGGACAACAATTCGAGAACAATTAGTCAATGTTGGGCCAAACATTTTGTGTTCCTTATGGGGGCCATCCCTTTTTGTCATCCTCTAATATATAATTCGTAAACCGTTAGTTTTAATAGTATAGCTCCAATTGGGAAAATATTTCAAATGCAATTTTTTTATCAAACCAAATGTTATTTATGTCGAAATAGTTATTTTTTTAAAAGTTACAAAATAAAATATATGGCTCCACGCTTATGTCATTATCTTTAGAAAACTTCCCCATGCTTTAACAAGTAAAACAGTAAAACGTCCATTCTTCTATTAACAAAGTTACCCAGTTATGATGCTTAGAATTTTATGAATTTTCAATGTTTTCTGGCATAAACGCGATTTTAGTGCCAGAAAACGCTGCGGATGTTTTATATGATTTAAAATATATTAAAATGCTTACAAAGTTTTTAATTTCTTTTTTAGGTCACTTAAATAATAAATAATAATTCTTTTTTTTTTTAGAGTTTTTTAACGATATATAAAAAACGGATTTTTCAAATAGTACAAAATAGATGCAAAAGCGGTTTTTTATAATTCAAAAACAAAATAATTATGCATAATGTACTCCATACCAATGCGAATAATTAGGAAAACATATCTAATTAGTTTTCTTCGCTTCTATTTCGAAATGAAATATTTAGTAGTTTAAACACGTTTGTTGAGGGATGTAATAGTTATTTTTAACTGAATGAAAATTTACATTTTAAAATTGAAGTTCTTTTTTAACTGTTTAATGCAGTTTCTTTTTTTATCCGATTTTTTATTTTGTTTATTTTTGTTCATGCATGTAATTAAGAAATAATATTTCATATCTGACAGTAGGTTCACAAACTTTCTTTCATGTTAGATGCTTCTAAGCTTTGGCGCATATAGATGGGAGGAAAGGCTAGGTATACCAGTACTTATTTGTTAAAATCTTTGCTTTATTAAATCGCATAATTTTTAAATAAGGCTAGACATAATGAACAGAGGAAAGTATATTCAACTAGGCAAATTATATTCAATGGTTGGAGTATCATAGTTGAGATTTTTTTCCAACAGAGCGAAAATATTTCGGGACCAGGGCTCGAACCTGGGTACTTTGGTTTGCTGTATCAATGATCTCCCTACTGAGCTATCCTGACGATATCCTGGGCTGGCGGATAAGAGTGAAAGATGCCAGCCCATCATATCGTCGGGACAGCTCAGTAAGGAGAGCGTTGGTACAGTAAACTAGAGTACTCAGGTTCAAGTCCTGGTCCAGGCGTACTTTTGCTCTTTTGGAAAAAAATCTCTACTATGATACTCCAACCATTGAATAAGGCTAGACATTCTATACAAAAGTAGTTGCATCCGTACTACTTGATAACTTAGTACGCCAATGCTTTTAAGTTAGAAAAAAATTATTTAAAAATAACTCTTTAAATAAATCAAGAAAAAGCCTAGTTGTTCATGTACATAAATTGAAAAAAATGCAAGCTTTGATCTTCCAACGTGCGTGACTTCATTTCAAATTTAAGTTTAGATAACGAAGATTAGTTTTAAGATTTATTGTGTTCTTTCTCATCGCTTTACAAAATCGTTTCGTTACCTTATTTAGCCACAATATTATGAAACAAGTTCTCGAAAAACGCTGCTATATTGAAATATCAAACTATAACAGTTCAGTTCCCCATGGTACTTTCTAGTACTAGATCAAATCGTTTGAAATGTTTTCCCCAACATGGTGGCTACACTTTATCACATTTTCAAAAGTTTTTCACATCTCTTGATTAATGAATTTCTTCCAAGTTGATAACAAATCTTCAACGCGTAGAACCATTGATATGTCTTCTATGTCTTTCTTCAGAATATGACATGCTGCAAAAACGTAGCAATATATATATATATAATCTTAAAACGACAAAATAGAGATTCAAAAGTTAATAATTAGTTTAATCCATAGACAAAACATAAACTCATTCTATGTTTCTTTGAAAAATCCTCGTACTTTCACGTTTTTTCTTAAAAATCCTAATTTTCTTATGCGAAATTCTAACTTAGGTTAAAAAAATATATATATATAAATTATCACATTGATTTAAACAAATATCTTATAGCCTAATTCTAAGTATACTTATTAAACTCATTTCAATCTTCATATTTTATAGTTTAAAATAAACAAACATTTATTTTACATTTAATGTGACTTCTTATGCTCACGTTTTACTCGCTTCAAGTAAAATTTATTATTTGCAATGTAACTGTCATTTAATTTTAACTTTCGCTTTTAAAAACAAAGTACCGATAAAACAAAATTTTATACGATTCAACAATAATTATATTTGATATAGATATTGTTCAATTCACCATTATTATGTTTTATTTTTCACAAAATTGTAAAAAAACATTTTTAAGAGCGTGGAATTTAATTTCGATCTCATTTTTCTTTTGAAAAAATGAGGAGAAATTGATTAAACTAAATTATTTTCCTTGTTTATATACTTTATTATTGATGAAAATCTTTGTGATAAAGTTTATTACTTTTCTATAAGTCTATTATCATTTGTCCAATTTTATTTAAAATAATTATTTTTCAGTACATTTCACTCGTAATTTAAGACTAATTTTAATTAGAATCTTTACCGAGAAAATCTTTCTACATGTCGTCAATGTGTAAAAGAAAATTAATAAACAAATTTTGAGCATTTTTCGTTTTTGAATGGGATTAGTATTGAATTATACTCATATTTATAATTAAAGTTTTGTAAATTATTTTATAAAATTTAATAAGTAAAGTAATTTAACGGGAACAAATTATAGGCCATTGAAAATGTTATGGATTAAAAAATGTTCATTATTCGTATGGTTATGTTTTGCAGGAGACAAGCATGAAACGAAAACAAAATCAAATGATAGTTGAATATACTTTCCTCTATTCATTATAAAAATCAAATGATTTTTTAAATTTATTTTATATGTTTAATAAATTTATACTGCTTTGTTTAAATTATTCAAATGAATACTAAACATTTTACTATCATAAAATTAAAAGTAAAACTAGTAAATCGGCAGATCAGGTGTCTCAAAGTCAATTCTAGACGTCATTGTTTATTAATCTCAATTTGCATTTTTATAGTTCAGTTTCTCGAGTAAGTTTCTTAGTTTCATTCCGGATAAGGCGTCAAAGGCTTTCGTTAACATTTTCTTCAATTACAATGGATTATAGAAGAAATCATGCGAAACCATTTAGTGTGGCTATATTAGTACTCCGGATTGCAGGTGTTATTAATGTATATTAGTAAGGAATAACAATAAAAAAAGTATCCGTTATGAACCTATTTAAGAAGGTTTTGTGGTTTTAGAAATTTAAACCGGGCAACTAAATAAAATTTAAAAAACGTTTCTTAATATGATTTTATTTGCTTGCGCTGTGTTATTAGTGTTTCAATAAATAACGAGACAATTGTCATGGGGTAGTAACTAATTATTTTATCTCAAAATATTTATGGATATGGTTGAGGCATTTATCAGACCTTGTTACCGTAGTGCGTATGTAAAAGTCCTAGGGTTGTTCTGAAAACTATTTATTAGAAATTGTGAACTACGGCAATTGGGACTTCTCTTAAATTTTAAATAAATCTTTTATCTTTCATGACAGTTAGTATAGGTAAGGAACTTTCTCATACCTGTTAAGTCCATGGCGATATTAGAAATGATGAACTACGGCAATTGGGGCTTCTCTTAAATTTTAAATAAATCTTTTATCTTTCATGACAGTTAGTATAGGTAAGGAAATTTCTCATACCTTTTAAGTCCACGGTCAGGCCCGGACTGGCTCCTTTGGGGGCCCTCGGCTAGAGACTGAAAAGGGGCCCTTACCGGATAATTTAGAGGGAATAGAATATTAGAACATTTATTTTTGGAAAATTTGGCTTACATGCCTAAAAACCACATTTAGTTATTTTGTCACTTGGAAAATAGTTGAGTAAAAAAGTAAGCTTTTTCTGATGTAGCAGTTCACTTACTTTCACAATAATAATTTATATTACTTTTATATACCGTACCTAAACTAGTTCCATGCTAAAAAAATTAAGTATACTAATTAATTACGAATGGTTTATTACTTAAATATGAGAGTGAGGAATAGTTTTTAGTTTTAGTCAACCAAATCACAGTGTTGAAGCCATAATAATCTAAATCCTACTGTAATACCTACGTAAACTATTAAAAAGAGGCACAGCGGTAATAAAAGACCTATTGAAAAAAAAAAAACAATGTCCTCTTTAATTTTGATTTAATTGTTACAATTTGTAAAATGGATTTTATAACAAAAGAAAATGGCTCTACAATACATTGGTACAGATATAATGAACTAAGAAAGGTTATGTGTAGTGAACGTCTGTTTATTAACCTAAAAGTTTTTTGGTCAGTTCTTCGCTGGTCCTTACTAATACTTCATCTATAATAACATCTTTATCCAAGTCATTAAATAAATCTCTTTCTACATTCATGAAAAGAAGATTAAACATAAGTTCTTGGCTTAAAGTAGATTTAAGTTGCTTCTTAACTATTTTAAGTTTAGAAAACCCCCTTTCACAGGTGACTTGTGTACAAGATATGGTTAGTACAATATTGTAAGCAACATACAGGTTGGTAAACATTCCAGATGGTGAGAGTTCAAAACAACAGAAAAGGCGCTGGATTATTTATCAATAAATCGGTCAAATATTGATATTTTTTAACTATCGCAATAACGATAGCTAAGCTCTGAATCTGATAATATATCCCAATAACGATAGCTAAGTTCTGACTCTACCGATATATGCCAATGACATTTTTTTTTCCCGCAGCGCAACTTCGAAATCCTAGAAAAAGCGCTGAAAATTCCGTACTAATATCTGAATAATCATTTCTCCCCACGCATTTATTCCCTGTCCGCTTCATTCAAAGTCCGCTATCCCTTTCAACGATCATCTCTTTTTCGTTGTTATCTCAATATATCCTGATAGATTCTTTGCTTTACTTTTTATTTTTTCCCAACCGCATTTTCTACTCTCCGTTCCTTACTGAACAATCTGTTATCGTCTATGTTTCAATGCCATCGCTGCTATTCCTGTAGACATATTGCAATAGTTCACACATATTGATAAGTCATGACGAATAAATAAGCGCTCAAATATGTACGAGTTATTGTGTAGTCGGTAATATTACTAGAGCTTAGCAGCTGGGAAGCTCGGTTCGCAAGCAACCAATCACAGTGCGGCTAATATTTTGCATTTCGTCACGTTCGTGAAGCCTCGCCTCGCCTCGTCACTTTTTCACTGTGATTGGTTATCTTTGAGCGGAGCTTCTTAGCTATTAACGTCTAGTATTGCGTACGCTGAATATCGGCCAAGAGGCTCAATTCCTGTTTTCCTCTGTGTTTTATCGGTAGTGAGAGCATGATTCCCAGTGAATTTAATATATGTTGTCTTGTTATTTCAGCTTAAAATGAACTAAAAAAAATAAGTATTATAAAACTATTTCAAAATGTGATTTGAATATTTATATTTCAAGAAAGATTTCAATTTTGTATTTATGTATAGTAAATAGATAAGAAGGTGAATTTTTACATTTTTTTTCTATTAAGAATGCATTGATACCTTAGAGAAAAATTGAAAAACAACATTTCTGCTGCATCTGTCATCTATTGAAAGCTTGTTATTCAGAAATATATTAGCATTACATATGGTAATAAACCAATTTCAGTTTTTGTTGTTGCTTTTTACTTATTTTAATCATATTAAAATTAGCAACGTCCTAAATTTAAGAACTTTTATTTTAGTTTCTTTTTTATAATATTCTCAGTTATAACGAGGCAATGGTGAAAATAGTGCATAAAATAGGAAGAATAGGCAACATACTATTTTAAAGAAAAACACCACCCAATCAATGGTATAAGCCCAAATAGATATTGAACAACGTGTGTTTTTCCTAAAATATTTCTGTTTTGTATAAATATGAAACTATAATATTTAAAGGATGCTGTGTGAGCAAATAGGTCTAGAGAATTGATTCGTTGCTTTCTACACCTGTTTGTACTTAAATTGCTGCTACCATACCCTTTATCTAAGGAAATTGACATTTTTTCTATTCCCATACACTTTAAGGTAGTTATCGCGATATATCACCAATATCAATATTAATTCCTTGATATATTGCGATATTAAATTTCTGATATCGTCCAGCCCTAGCGCACACTGTTAAAAATTTGCAGCAAACTGTCCAGTCATTTGACCGTTTTTGCAGAAAACGGTTACACAACCGTAATTTAGCTATATTCTGACCATAAAATGATCAATAATACGGTCAGAATATAATTAAATTATGGTTATGTAACCGTTTTATACAAAAACGGTCAAATGACTGGACAGTTTGATGCAAATTTTTAACAGTGTAATAAACACCGAAAATATTATTTCCTGTCAGAGCAGTAACCATAAAGATTTTCGTCTTCTTCAAATTCAGACTCAACATCGTCATATTTGCAGATTTCTTCAGCTCCATTCAAATTGTCTTGCTTTCTTTCACTGTTAGTTTTTTCTGCCATTGTAAAACCTTCAAACTGATCTGCAAACTGTTTCAGCTTTATCAATAACGGACTTCTTTCATCTTTACAAAGTTTAGAGATGCTACAAAGGACTTCCGTAGGAAAACTATCAATCATTACGATTTCATTAAATTTCTTTGGATGTAACCAGGAACAATCTTCTACGATTTAATTGTTTGGACTAAATTTTTCTTCGATACTTGTCCTGAAACAATCTAAAACACTGAAAAATACCAATTTTTAGTATTGAGCAGTTGAGATTCCAGGAGCTTCGTCTATTGATTTTGCACCATGCATTATCTTTTAATTTGAAGTTCATTTTCCCTTGAAATCTAATTCTAATTCTACATCAGTACTGTTATTTTCTAATTTGGTATTACCTGTACTTGCATAATATTTTGTTTTTGAATACAGATCCTAAAAATGTTTATCACTCTTATCCCTTACTTGTGAAGCAGCTTCTCTACCAAGTTTCAGGCTGTAGAATAGTCAATGGTTTTACTTTGTAAATATTTGTAAATAGGGGATGTAACAAGAAATAAATCTTGTAAAACAATAGACATAAATAGATTTTCAAATTTGGTCCATTGACTAACCACATTTCTTGCCATGAATTTAGATTTGCAGTCAAAATTTCCATTTGATATTTCTTTTAAAACGGCAATAAAATTGAATAGTTTCCCTGTGTTTACACATTCCTCACTTCTTAAAATCCTCATCGATAATCGGAGAAAGAGCTTTGTTTGCTACATCACCTTGTGCTTCCATTTTCTTTCTCTTGTACATTTTTTCATATGCAGTATGCTTTCTTTTTGTTTCCCTCTCGCATACGGCCATTCTTTTGTAAGACGAGCCTGGAAAAACAGCAGATTCTTTCACCAGTCCAAATAAGTTTTCTGCTTGGAGCAACGTTGCTGTTGAATCATCTACTACAAAGTTCAGTACGTGATCTATACAGTGAGTATAAATAAGATCGTTTTCCTTTTTGAACTGAACTTGTAGACTGTTATAACAGCCTTTCACATTGTTAGCTCCGTCAAATGAACAAGCAATAATATTCGATGTTGCAACGCCACACTTGGATAATTCTGATTTTATAGACTCTTACAAAGCCACACATGAATCATCGACTGCTGTTATTTTTAAAAGTCTTTCATCTATCTTTTTTGAACGACATAGCGGACGCAAATTGCCAACTGGTCCATAACAGGTAGATCTTGAATACTATTTACAATCACGCCACGCTGAATATTATGTTATGAAGGTATTTCAAAATAATATGACGACCCATCGAACCAATTACTTTAAGTAGCTTGTTAACAAAAATGTCAACAAAGAACCTCGTCCAGTCGGTCTGTTAGTTAATTTTCCTGTGACTTTTCTTTTGCTCACTATTTTCAGTCTGTGCTTTCTGCTGTCTTCAATGCACTTTCTGACATGAATTTGTAAAATAACATCATAATTTGCAACCAACATGACCAGTTCAAGAAAATTACCATGATTATCTGTAGAGTCAAGCGTATAAGCCTTTCTACTTTATCCCCTCTGTACGCAGTGCCTTGTTTTCCAATAAACAAAACTATATCAATTTAACGTTGAACAACCAATCGTCTGATGTGAACTTCTCTTTCTCGCTTTTCGGTTTGGCTATTAGTAAGAAGAGTTGAAATATCACGATATTTATTGGCTTTGAAAAGCTGGTTCGCTGCGAGATGATGATAACGGGAGTCGTCATGAATATCAAGAGATTTATAAATATGCTTAGGAGAAAAGTCATGTCCGGTAATAAATTTAGAATCTCTATGATCTTTACCCCCAAAAGCCATACAGCTGGAGCAGTACACCCTGTTGAGCCAAATCGAATATAACCATTTTCTGTGAATTTTATCACCATTCGATAAATGTCGCTATTAAAGTTATGAAGAGTCAAATGGCAATTTAGCTTCTTTCTCTTCACTAACTTGAATAGAGTTCTTCTCCATAAAAGCTTTTTTAATTCAAACTGGGTCATTTTCGTTTGGGAAGATGAAACATACAAAGTGTTGCGTAGAAGCTTTCTGAGCAGCCTCAGGCATCTCCTGGTGGTTTGCTTCATGATCATTTTTTGTGTCATATCTGTATTCTTGAAGAATTACTGCCAAGAGAAGCCGATGTTACTGATGGATAATCTTAAAGTGACTGATTGCACGTAGGCGTGGTTTCTTTGCTCTCATATCAACAAGACAAAGTGCCAGGAAAGACTTAATTGAAGGAGATAAAATTTGATCTTCAGTTTCTGAAAATAAATGCAATCAATCACCCTAGCTGGATTGTACGATATGTTGTAACAAACTTTTAAAAGTAAGACAGTAAAATGTATGTATGCTATTCGAATTTCAATTATGGTTCACAATCTCACTTATTGACCAATTTGGCCCTCAGAAGCAATGACATTTTATTTATTTTTAATTTGCTTCCTTTACTATTCGCAATTCCAGCGATCTAACACGCTATCTGGTGGCCGATGTTCTAAATATTTATTTCAGTTACGTTGAGCGAATCACAATTCATTGAGCGAAGGTAGACAAACTGGTCAGGGAATCACAATGAGGTAAATAACTAGAATTATTCGCATTTATTATTGATTTCAGGGCCACCTGCAGGAGATTTGAAACATGAATATAACATATAAAGAATTGTAATACTAAAAAATTCGCAAATCGTTGAAAAACATCATAAGTAGCCTACATAAATAAAGCAGGCAAATGGAAAAATGTCAATCCAAATTAGTAGCTCGAACAAAATGGCCTTTTAGCAACCGTTTTTACTTACCCATCATACGTAGTATAGGGTAAGTCTTGTAATCGTTTTGAAAATCGAAAAAAAAAATTTTGACGGATTTACACGTTTCAGACACTGGAGATTCCGAAAAACATATTGTTAGAAAAAAAAATTGCCGTCCGTCTGTGTGTCTGTGTGTCTGTAAACGCTCTATCTCCCGAAAAAATGGAGATAGAGAGTTGCAATTTGGTATGTACTTAGTATGTAATAATGGGAAGAAGCCTATTTCATTTCAATAACCTCGATTGACCGGAACTATTTTTTTCGGACTCTCGAAATATTCGTTCTGATAAAAGGTATATAAAAATTTTCGAAATTGGTTATTTTAAGAAATGAATATAAATGACAATAAAAAAACAAATTTTGCATAAAGCATGAAGTCGATCGGATAATTAGTTGCCGAGATATTTGGAATCCTATTTACCACACTCTTCGATTTTTCATGACCCTGTATTTCATCCAAATTTCATTTCAAAGATATATTTTAATTGGAAATTTTACGCTTAATCAGATGCAATAAACCACTAGTTAATAGGATTATTATTTTTGGAGTTATAAGGATGTTTCTTTCAAGCAATTCAGTAATCGAGCCTTTAAAGTTTGTGACGTCATCAAGCCTCGATTTTATTTGAATTGCAATGCATTTTATAAGTAGTTTACACATTTTTTATTTTAATATTTTACATTATGCATATCCATGATGGGTAAGTATTACGGTGTCCCCCAACGACTAGTTTCATTTATACGCAATAAAACACAACATATTAAAATGTTAGTTAAAGTAGACCTACACGTTCCACGTAAAAAAAAATATATTTTGCTACAGAAAAGTAGTTGTAATTGGAAGTGTTTGAGTACATTTTTCAATAGTTATAGTTTTTGGATCAATCAATAGCAGTCAGCTGTCAGGGGCTATGTGGCGATAAAAACGGTGGAGAGAGAGCGATAGAGAGGGCGCGGGGGAGAAGTATACGACAAGGTCACTACTCACTAACCTCAACAATCGCCAGTCGCAACGATGATAAACAAAAACAGCGTTTAGGGACAGCAAAACTAGTTTATACGAAATCATGCTGGATGTGCTAAGCTTAAGACAGCGCTAAGGTGCGTCTCAAAATTATATGGACAGGCGATTTCTCGAAATAACAGCTAAGAAAATAAAGCAATAATCACGAAAAAAATAACTAGCATATGGAATCATAACATAAGTTTATTACGATACAGAAATGTTATGTTTATATCACAGATTGTTTGTAAAAAAATAAAATTCAAAATAAGCTGTCTCAAAAATATATGGACAATGAAACGAATTGCTTTTATTACAACCGTGTCAGAAAAATTTGCATTTTCCGCGTTCTGTACTTGTGACGTAACCACTTCGAAATATGAAATCACTGCTCTTTCTTCAACTGTCGAATAATTGGAAAATGCCTCGCAAAGTTGAATTCTCTGCTGCTGATATTGCTAAAATTTGGCGTTTAAAGGCTCAAAATGTTAAAGTTTCTGATATTGTATATTTATGCAATATATTTATGCAATTTTATCAAAAAGTGACAACACGATTGCAAAAAAGCGTTCAGGTCGACCAAGCAAAACATCTCTAAGACAAGATAGATAATTTTTCGCGAGCAGTTTTAACCCAAAAGAAGACTGTTCGTGAAATTGCGAGGACTTAGGCGTTTCCTATTTCCAGATCTACTGTTCACCGTCGCATACAGGTAAGAGAAAATCATAAATATCGCAGAATATGTCGGGCACCCATGCTGAAAGTGCACCATAGAAAGGCTCGAGTTCTTTGAGCTGAAAAACACATGCATTGGACGGATGAATGGTTAAATGTTTTCTTCAGTGACGAAAAAAAAATTCTATTTGGATGACCCTGATGGCTGGGCATACTATTGGCATGACTTACGAAAAGAACCTCGCGACTTCTTTAGTCGGCAAAAAGGAGGGTGTTCACAAATGGTGTGTGGCGTATTTTGTTTCAACGGAACAACGGATAGTGCTTTTCTTAAAAATCGACAGTGCTCTGAGGATCATTAAAATATCCTTAAAAGCAATCTACTTCCAATCGGAAACATCTTAGGGGGGGGGAACTGGAAATTCCAACAGGACAATGCGTCGATTCACACGTCCCACTCAACAGCATCTTAGTTTAAACAGAATCAAGTGACTGTTATAGACTGGCCAGCCATAAGTCCAGACTTGAATCCAATTGAAAACCTTTGGGGAGTACTTGCACGAGATGTGTAAGCCCATGGTCGGCAGTTTTCTACTATTCAGGAATTACAGCAAAACGTAGAGCAGAGTTGGTTCTCTTTACAGCCGTACATACTGCAAACACTAGTTGGAAGCATGCCTGATAGGGTTTTCAAGATAATTAAAACGAATAGATATAAAATTTGAATTTAAATGCAAAATATTCGAAAAGTCCATATATTTTTGGGACAGCCTATTTTTATTTTTATTTTTTTTTACAAAAAATCTGTAAAACTTATATTTTATTTTTTTGCTGTAATAAATTTATGTTATGATACTATATGCATATTATTTTTTTCGTGATTATTGCTTCTTTTTTTGAGCCGTTATTTCAAAATCACCTGTCCATATACTTTTGAGACGCACTATATTATAGTAGCCACTAGCTAGCTTGCGACCGCTAGCTGGCTCCTAACTACATCGGGGCCTCGAATTCATACGAACCTCGTAAAAAACTGCCCTAATAAAATTGATTTAATTAAATTAAAAATTGATTATGAATCCCCTTAAAAGTGATTGTAAACGCGTAACACTAGGTACTGAGAAATAGTCAAATTACTCTGATGTAACTAATTACAAAGTTGTATATCCATTTTTGGGATATCTTTGGGGCGGCCCTCGGCAATCGCCGACCAGCCGACCTGGCCAGTCCGGGCTTGTCCACGGTAAACATAACGACCTTCAATTCGTTTTGGAGTATCGTGTAATCCTTTTTATATGGTTCAATATATCCGTAAATACTGGTGAATTTCACTAACTGATTTAAAACACAATTGAGTTGATGCACGCTATATTTAATAAAGAAAAGGAAAAAGAATTAAATTTACATTAAACTATTATTTGTTATTACAATTAATTTGCAGAGAATTTTTCTGCAGTTCTTTAGTCAAAGAGAGCTAGATAGAGACTGATTTTATTTAGTTCTAAGATGAGAAACTTCATAGTCAAGTATGACGTCACTGAGCCTTGAACTTTAGAGTTCACATAAAGTCATCAGTTCTTTAACGAGTATTTCACAGATGTAGAAAAATACTTTTGACGGCACATGTGTTCAATTTCATCACCTCGTTGCAGTCACTTATTTATTTTATCAGAGGATAATTAGGTTGACTGATGATAAAATGATAATAGTTCAGAAATTACTTTTCTATCACCCCTGCTTAATTTCTGAAGTGTAAATATTCTTGAGATTTAAACTTATCCTGTGTTTAGTAAAGCCAGGTTTGGTAAGGGGATTCGTAAGGATGTCGGCTGTCATAATTTTGGTTGGGCAATATTGTAGATCTATTCTTAGTTTTCCAAACCATTCCAATTAAGTGTTGTCCTTTCTTGAGCTTAACAAACAAAGCTAAATTGTAAGATGAAAGGACTCAAAAGCAAGGCCATAATAGGTGGTTAATTGGGGACATTTCACATGAATTTTCAAAGGGGATTGATTATATGATCCCTATCGGTAATTTTTCGAACCATAACTTTTCTTCTTATGAAAAAAAATCGATCTCCCTGTAAGTCCATTCGTGCAAATTGCAATTTTTTATCATCATTTGTTCCGATTTAATAATTTTTTTAAGTTTTAATGAATGTATGGCGCACCCAGTATATTTTAACACTAGAACTATCATTAGCCGTTATTTTGACGGTTACCAAATGAATATAATCCGATTAGAACCAGAAATTTCTTTTTAAAATAAATTAAATATAAAACTCACAGAAATACGTTAATTGATTAAGTTAAGTAGTTTTAAATAAAATTTCTGGTGTAAAATAATTAAAAAAAATTGAGTAAAACTTCGAGTAGTTCTAGTCTTTATAAAGGCAAAATATTTAACTTGAATTAACTTTAAAAAAAAATCAATGTTATTTTTTCAGCTATCTAAAAATGCTTTATTAATAAGTCAAAGAAATTTAAACTAATTAAAAATTTACGGAACGTTTTTGAAAATAATAATGAAGAAACATATACACATACACACATACATATGGATATTCTTTCATTCTCTGACTCTCGTTCCTATTTATGCGTACGATGAAATGCAGTAAGAATTGTAGATGAAGAAGCAGAAATATAAATGAATGTATAATCTAAAATATTAAGCATTCAGCTATCTTATTTGCTCGACACATATTTTGTAAAATAAGCGATTTTCACGCTTTGAGTGCTAAATTTAACTACCAACCAATATTGATTTTTAGTAATCGAGTACAAAAAACGTTAATTCAACACTTTTAATTTTTAGGCACGTAATTTTTAGGTGCATCTTGATTTTTGTTTTTTTATTGCTAATTTTAAATATAATATTTTATGTTAAGAAGTATTTTTTAATATACGCGAAGTATAACTGCTCTATCCTATACCAAATATGCAAAAACTCTTTAAGTACGTACATAATAAGTACGCATATTATTAAACATGGATATAATAAAGATCGTATTCGAAAATACTGCTGTATAGATATCTATAATTACCATGACAACAATGTATATATTTCGAAGCATTCTTTTCGTTTTTCTTTAATTTATGTTTCTTCGAATTTCTTATTCAAATTAATAATAGAATTGTTTTGTATTTCCTTCTCTATACTTTTCATTTTACGCTGTCCTAATATTTAAATGATTGTTTTTAGAGAAATATCAGAAAACTTTTTTTTAAATTAACAAATAAATTAAATAATTAATATTTCTAAAATATGACTAATTTTATATGAACAAACTAGAAATTTATTTTGTTTTCATTTATTAGATTGATTCCCTAACACAAACCCTAAAGCCCTAAAACAAATAACTTTTAAAGAATGTTTATTAATTTTAAGAAAGCACTCTATTATTTATGTATAGAGCAAAATCGACATAAATACTCAAATCAGAATTGTATGTTGCAGTTTCTGTTTTAATATAACATTTTCTTGCCCGAAAGAGAATATTTAAAAATCGTATGTAATAATTAAACGATAAATGTTTCTTAACATTTTTCTTTCAGAATAGTGTATAAGACATGCATAAATGTATCCAAAAATCATTTTTTAAATGTTAAAGAACATGTGTAAAAAATATTAAAGAACATGCACAGTTTTCTTTTGTTTTAGAACATGGGTTTTCAGAAATACCCGATTTCACTTTTTTAATTGTATAAAAGTTTAGTAAAGTATGAATCACAAACCTATTATAATGTCCGTTATTTAATAAATCTCGTTTATTTTGAACAGTATATCGTCCGTAATGAGTTGTAATATGAAGTTCGAGGGTTAAGATCACTATTATGTAGTCACAAGAGTGACTTTTTATGTTTCGAAAGTAAAATTTCTCATATAAATGACCCAAAAATTCCAATCCGAATAATATTTTCACGTCCGTTATTTTTAACTAAATTCTTTTAAAGTTTATGTAATTATCGCAAAAAATAAATAAATAAATAAATAAATCCTTAATATTATTATTATTTTTTTCTTCTATAAGGCAAAAATATAAACATTTATTTAACGTTTAAAGAAATACTTCTACTAATGAATAACTTAAATTTTATTCTTAGTGCATCGAGAGATTCGTGCAATATTTATTAAATAATGAAATATTTTCGTGAATCCTCTCTTATTCCTTGAATAATTAATATTTTTCCATTGAAAGTATTGAGTACGATCTCCTATTAATTGCAAAATATGTATAATATTAAAATATAATTGGACTTATTCTTATATTGTCATTAAATAATCTTATCATATTTACTATATCATAAGCCACGTACATATTTGAGTGGTCCCGAATCAAAATGGCTTATACAGGAGCTCAACTGAGGATACCGTAGCGGCACTAACCATTTCCGAAGGGTTGCTTAAGTGGTATACCAGACGGACCGTAGTGTCTCACTGCACTTCCGATTTCATGACGGCCGGCGTTGGGAGTAGTCTTGGCGTAGTCTTGGCGTAGTCTTGGCGTAGTCAATGAGCACAAGTGCGATCTGGGATTCCGTTTCCATGTTAAAATCGTGCTGACTTTAATCACTCCTATGGGAGGCGACGATATTTAGGCGACAGTCGTCATTAAGGTACCGGAAAAAGGTGGTTGTCTATGGGGCGGATGAGCCAGTACAGCACAGGTAGCTCCACGTCCATCCAGACCAAAATATTCCTTTTTTATGTTCTCCTTAGCCCTGATGCCTCAGGCCCAGTCACTCTGTAGTACGCAGGATGCGGGAGATTAATTTTCCTATTTTTTTTCTATCTTATATATTATTTACTATTTTTTTTTTTATGTTTTGTGTTGTTTTTGAACCGCCGGTAAGGGGCTAGTGATAGCCTCTGTAGGCTTTTCATGATCCGAGCAGGCGGTAGAGTAATTCTCAGGTACTAGCTCCTCGCTAGTTCCTGAGCCGATGATTCGCTTCTTTGGACTGCCATTTGTAACCCGGGGGTGATGATGCGGCGGCCCTGGCTTGGGTACTGGACCTGCTCCGGCCCCTCTCGGTCTACTAAGTGGGGTCCAATCGCATCGGCCCGGAATCATTTAATAGCTCGTGTCCATTATTGGATGCGTACACTATCTAACTGGTCTCACTATATCCTAAAACTGACCATCCAGTTATATCATAAGTTTATTCATTGCACCGAATATCGATCATCATTTTTGTTAAGAAGTTACTAAACCCCTTAAACATTCGCAAATCTAATTTTGTTTTTATAGTGCAAAATATACATAAAGAAAAGCTATAATGTTCATCTTTAATTACTTTTTGCTTAATAAAAAAAAAAAAAAAATACTTCCGTGAACAATTTGATGGCTCAAGTTTGGGAAAACAATAATAATTAAAGTATTACTTTTAGAAAAAAAATATAATTATTCATTATAAATCATAAGCATATTAAAGTGGAAACACCTGAAGTAGGAAAACACCACTTAGAATTTATTTTTTCTATTCCATAATATTATATCTGTTTACATTTTATTTTAAGTCGAAGAAAAATATAAATGAATATTTTTTGCATGTAAAATTCATTTAGACCTTGCATATTTGTGAAGTTTCTAAAACATAAATGTTGCATATCTTACAAATGAGTATCTGTATTATAAAGGCCAAACGTGTCCGTGCGTAACGCATACGTCATTTTGCGAATGGCAACAGCTGACGATGAAATTTCGGTTTTGTGATTTTTGCTATTGCAATTTTTTAAATTTCTAAACATAGCACATTTTCAATTTTTACACCGTTATAGAGGAAAAAGAATTTACTTTCAAATGCAATTTGTTCGAAAACTATATCTTAATTGCCTGATCTATTATGGCTTATAAAATAATTTTTAAGCATGAATTTTGAAACGCCCAATAAACAAATGGAAGAATGCTGCCATTATAAATTTTTAAATAGTTACAGGTAGTAAAATTAATGAATTTTGAAATAAAAACGTCACAAGAATAGGGTGCCTTTATATGAGAGTAGCGTTATACCGGATACAAAATTTGATTAGTTCAGACGATTTTGGGGAAACGGAAGCTTTATAATAATTTAAAAATTTAAAAGAAAATTATTTGTTTACACCATAAACAAACATCGGATATTTTAACAGATAATATAAACAGAAGATATTGTTTTAGATATTGCATTTTTATGAATAAAATATTAAAAAATTATTTCACAAATTTAATAAAAATGCATATAAAAAGTTAATATGAGAAGTAAGAAACAACGTTTTAATTCATATTTAATCAGTATTACAAATAATGTTAACGGTCATTGCGAAGTTGGAAAAGACGAATATACATGAAATTCGTTAATATCGCGATCACTATATCGCATATATAAGATGATGAATAATAAATTAACAAAGAAGCAGCACTGGATGCAGAGAACTCCCTGTATTAATAATACAAAAAAAGTAAAATTAAACAAAACCCTTGAAATTCGTTAATGTCGCGATCACTATATCGCATGTATGAACGCTTAGTACAAAAAAAAAAAAAAAAAACTGGATGGATACCGCATGTATGAGCGCTTCACGCACAAGAAAAGCAAAGAAACCAATTAAAACAAATCACTAAATGCAGCAACTTTGACAAATAAAAATATGAAAAATCTATTAGATTTAGGGGAAAAAATGGTTTTCGCCTGCGTTCTGTAACCCGGGAAGCCCGGGTTTGATTCCCTAGTATTCATAAAGAAATTTTTTCATATGCATATAATTATAACAAATAAAGCTGAATTTAAAATGCGAAAGGATGAACGGGTATTTATGTTTTGCCACATTATTACTTTTTGTTGATAATAATAAGAAAATATATATTTTATAATTTCATGTCTTTCAAAAAGAAAAAAAAAATGTTTGAGTATAATGTTTTTTAAGCATATTCTTATGAAAATTAAAGCTAAATTTGAAGTAACGAAGTATAAAGTTTATTAAATATTTTACCAGATTATCATTTATTGCTTATGATATATATATATATTTATTTCTAAAAAAGGGTACATGCTACTAGCACTGTGTGTATAGGACTGTGATACATTTCGTCATGTTTATATTTATATGTATCTAATTATGACAGATTTTTTATAATGATATGCTAATTACTAATGTTAATCATGTTTTACATATTTATTCATTGAACGCTAATTTAACATCTCTAATCCCCGGTAAAGAGAGCAATCGAGAAGGCTATGTCATATAATTTCTTTAAGAATTTTTTTTAAAAAAACACTGTGAAGTCATTAATGTTTTCCTAGATTAAGTAAAAGTGCTAATGATTTAAAATATATTAAACATAAATTGATATTCCATTAATCTTGAAACATAATATCACATTAAAATAATGATAATGGTTTTTGAAAGAGTAAAGTAATAGAATTTACAAAGTATCAGATTATGTTTCACTTTAATTTCTTTACAGGAGAAAATTAGCTTATTTCTGTAATTTTAATACAAACCAAGAACTATTTTTGTGCAAATGCCACTCTTACAGATAAAATTGTGGAGAATGTGCAATACTATTTGACGCCAAAAATATAATTCCAGTCCTGTTAAATACCCTGAAAATGACGTACAATAAAAATTATTTACAAAACAAGTAATCATTAATAATATATAGGATGAAGACTTTGCACTAGAAATTTATGAACATATTACTAATAGTTTTTTCTCCTTTAAAAGCTATAGTGTTGTATGAAATGGATTGGATGTTACTAAGAGTTGTAGCTGTGTTTCAATATCTTGTAGTACATTTGCGAAGTCTTTCAGCTCACCAATAGTGATTCTAAAAAGTGTTGCATTTAGAGACAGTGAGCTATGACATCATTTAAAAGCGATAGTGGAGTTAAATGATTGACATTAGTTTTTTGTATAAAGGAAATTCAAGTACTTCTCGAATAGCGAAGTTGCGTAGTCTTGTGATAGTGGATTTACGAAATTTTGTATGATCGTTGCTTATAATGAAATTCTAACTTTGGAGAGCCGTGAATATGTTTTTATTAGATTTTAGTTCCTTTCTCATATTTATTTATTTATTATTATTATTTTCTAAACTGTTCAAAATTCTAAGTGTGAATGGTTCTTCGACAGAGTGTCCTCATGCATATATTTATGTGGGGTTGTCTCAATTGATTTCAGTATAAAATACACGTACTAGGGTGTGCTTGCTAGGTTGTGTTTTGGCGTCTCCAGCTAGATGATTTGACTAGTATATTCAACCTTCCAGCAAGATGGACTTTAGATTGTGTTTGAATACAGACTGTAGAAAAAAATTAACGAAACAAGTACACCCAGAAAAAAAGCTTTGTTGAATCAACAAAAAATTGGTTGACCCAACAAAACTTTTCGTTTAAATATGGGTCAATGAAAATTTTGTTTGAATCAACAAAAAAAATAGTGTTGATTTTTTTTTGCAATTCAGAAAAAAAAAAAAAAAAAAAAAAAAAAATTTATCTTCAGCAAAAAAATGTTTTGTTAAGTCAAGTAAAATGGTTCAATTTTATTTGAATTAACAAAATTCCTTTTGTTACATAGATATATGCTATGTGTTATTTTAACAGTCTATTTCCTTTTTTTCAACAAAATATATTTTGTTTGTTTAAATAATAAAATATGTTATATTACGAACTTGTTTTGTTTATACTACAAAAACTTTTGTTAAATGAACCAATCTAAATATGCAATTTTAACTATTTTTTAATTCATTTTCAGCAGTGAATTACGCCTGTAAACCTTGAATATAACATGTGAATTTTTATCCTGCTTTTTTTCAAGCGCAAACCGAAAGAGTGAAAATTGCCCTAGCCGGGAGTCGATCCCGGGTCCTCAGAACAGCGCTCTGAGGCGGTATCGGACGATATTTGAGCTCGGCATTTCTCACTTTTATATATGTCGGAACGACTGCAACCGCAGCATAAGATGGAAATGTCATCAGGAGCAGACAAACATGAGACGACAGTACAAAGCCCATCATACGGCAACACATAGTTAATTTTTAATTCATTTTCAGCAGTGATTTACGCCTGCAAAAAGCAGGATAAAAATTCACTGGTTATTATTCAAAGATTACAGGCTTAATTCACTGCTGAAAATGAGAAAGATCTAATGCAGAAATAGCGAAAATGCAACATAGCAGCGCCACCTGTTGCGCGATTTACACCAAAAACTAATCAGCAACAATTTATATCAGGAGGTAACGGAATATAAAGTTTTATTAAATTCCGTGCATTAGTTCTTGAGATAGCGCGCCCACAAAATGTTTGTCACATACAGACAGATTGAGTCATTAACAGTCATTTTCTAAAAACAGTCAAATCGTGTTCAGAACCTTCTAAAATCCGTCGGAAACCGGAAGTTGAAAATTTTCATGATTTCAATACTTTCTTCTTGTAAATATAGAAGAAAGTAATAAATGGGACAGGGGGATTTTTAAAACTACCTTGGTCCGTCCCAATGAAAAAAAGTTTTTAATTATCAAAAAATTATGTTAATCCTTTAATTATATAACTATACAAGCCAAATAAATCAAGTTACGTGAGAGAGTTATGGCTACTGCACAACAATTTAAATTTTGCAAAAACAACAAAATTTTGCTGGAATTACAAAATTATTGTAAAATTAAAAAAACAGATTTTGTTAATTCAAGTAAAATTGATGAAATTTTGTTAAAATTTTGTAAGAGTGTTAACAATATTTTTTTTTTGTCCAAGCAACAAAACCAATTTTTTTACTTTAACTAAAAATTTTGCTAAAACAACCAAAAAGTACTCAGCAAAACATGTTTTGTTGTTTTAATCAATTCCTTTTTCTGGGTGTATAAAAACTCATATAACTTGAATAGTTTTGAAGTTTAAAACATGGAACTTGCAAAAGGTCTCTATTTTGAAATACCTGACATATCTTCAATGTATAGAATATCCTATTTCAGCAAAAAATAAATTTTAATACGAATATATGAAATGCGATATACACATACCGTGCAGTACGGAAAAGATTATTACAGTACTCGATTTCATTTAAGTGGAAATAAATTCACAACAATTACATGATGTAATAAAGAGTGTCTAGATTTCTGATGTTTTTTTTAAATTATTATTCATCTGGTTTAGTTCAAACAAGAACGAAAAATCATGCGTCAAGCATAGATTATGTAGCACTTTCCAACGCTTCCAAAATAATTTTACAAAACATACCGTTTAATAAGCTAAAAGATAACATCTAAGTAAACAATTTGGAAACCGCATAACATATTTAAAAACATAATTTCAGGAATTTCGAACAGATACAATATTCGGAAAAGTATCCGAATACTTTTATTCAACCCTGTATATGATCTATAGATTTGTATATATGCTAAATTTTAGTCTAGTTAGGAAACGCGTAGCACAGTTTAAAATTATCCTTCTGGAGTTTCTGTCAATAAACGGAAATGTGTTCGCGAACTTTTGTGCTGCCCTGTATAGGATCTACAGAATTTATACACATCACGTAAGAGACAAAAAGCGAGTTAAAGTTAAAATCGCGTTCAGTAACTTAAAACGCACTTCCAGGAATTATTGTTAACAGACAGTAGAGAATTCTTTTGTGTGTCCCTGTAAATGAACGATGACTGCTATACACACACTATTCTGTAGTAAGCCTCTTGTAATGCACCTTAGTAATATATATAAATTTCAATGCGTTTAAAATAGTGAAACATTATTTAAATAAGCCGCAGACGATTTTTCTCCATAGACGTAATGTAACGGAATTCTTTTGACTGTCCCTGTATAGTAACTATAAGTGCTATGCACACCCTATTCCATATTAAGCTTCTTCTAATGCACCTTAGTGATATATATATATAAATTTCAATGCGTTTAAAATAGTGAAACATTATTTAAATAAACCGCAAATAATTTTTCCCCATAGACCGCAATGTAACGGAATTCTTTTGAGTGTCCCTGTAAAAAAACTATAGGTGCTACACACTTCCGTTGAAATAGGGTACATGTTATAGATAACGACAATAACATATAAAAATTGCAGAGCAATCCGAGCATATTTACGGGAGTTAGAGCACGGACAGACGGCAGACGGCAGACGGCAGACGGCCATACGGCCAGACGGCCATACGGCCAGACGGCCATACGGCCAGACAAACCGAAGTCATAAGCACTTTTCAACTAGGTTGGAAAGTGCTAAAAATTGCAAATTTTCATAAATTTTGAATTTTATAAAAACATGCAAAATTGGACTTTGTAACCCCTCTAATTAAAATTATTTTTAAGATATAATTTTTTTATAAGTGGAATTTGATTTTTTTACTACGTAGAAATAACGTAATATGCAAACATGGTTTCCACATGTATGAGAAAAAAAAATGATGCGCTATTGCAGAAAACTTACATTTGTAGTACCTTTGTGGAAAGACCCATAGATATACATTTCATTTTGTTTCGCCAGTGTATTTTATTGAAACCACGAATATCCTTGTTATTAGATTTAATGTAATGTTTAGGTTAATTCACAGAAGCATTTGAGTGACAAGGCGTTAATTTGTGTTTTCCTGGAATGTTGCTGATTTCTTAAATGAGTTAAAGTATGTAGAAGTGTAAAAGTATCATGAAAATTGTATTGGATTGCCTGTTATTACCTGCTTGGAGTTAATTCAGTCAGCCATTTTAAAATTTAAATTCATCGATTTAAGCCATTTTATTTCATGGAAAATAGTTAAAGCATAGTTTCCATATGATATTTGTAGCAGAAATCCTTATTTAGTTTTCACTTAAACTGTACATATTTTTAAAAATGTTATTAAAGATTTCGTCTATATTTGACTATGACACGTGAAGACATCGGTGGTACAGAGATGTCATTATAACCTATTAGAAATGCATCAAACTAATAAATTTATCGGATTGTTAACAATGCCTTCTAATACAGCGCACCAGTATACATAGAAGTATATTTATGAACAAATGCGCATAAATATGAAAGTACTAAATACAAGCCTCAAAATTAAATCAGATAAATAATTTATCTTTAGTTTAAACCTAGGTCTACTTTATATCAAAATGAATTTTGGGTTTCGATCGTACTTAAAACATTTAATTTTAAGAAATTGAATGAATAGATTATGTCGATAAATAGTTTAGGTATAGAACAATTGAAAAACTATTCTCAAATCTACGGTAAAAAGAAATGTTTAAGGGAAAATAAATTACTTTCCTATATTTCATTGTTTCTTTAATTTGAAGAATTGGAATGTATAAAATATTTTACTTTCATAATTTAGTGTCATTGAAATGTACTTTTTTGCTCTTAAAATAGATTAGAAAAAATTCTCGGGTTTATGAAAAATGTCAATAATGCTAAATTTAGATCCCATTTAAATACGCAACTTTCCTGGGTTAAATAATTGAAGGAAGTTCTTTTATTCAGTTTTTATAAACCAGAATTTTAAAAGTTAATGATATTAGCATTTTACGTTTAAATATATGTACATAATAATTTTTCTCTTGCATAAAAACATTTTCTAATATATTTTTTAGTTTTTTTCATTGAGTAGTACTTCCATTTGACACCTTTGCTTGCAGAATAAATTTCTTTTAATGAATATATTATTGATTATATTTAATGGCATTGAACACAAATGATTCTTATTTTTGAAAGAACAATCTTTTCAACATGCTTCGGCATAGGTAAAGAAAATGTAACTTCCCATTTAAGTTTATAGATATCAGATTTTGTGATATTAAATATTCACTTTATTATTGAAGAATCAAAAATACTTAAGTCGTTTAAACACATACATTTGAATTTGCTTCAGTTATTTAAAAAAAAGAAAAAAAACTTGAATGTCTATTCCTTCTCAAGGAATAGATTTAGAAAAAAGACATTCAGTCGTTTAGTAGAAATTCATAAAAAATTGTTTGCAAAGTTTACTTTAGGTTCAAACACACCGATCAGCTTAGATAAAATACAATCAGGAAAACGATTCTTCAAATTAGTAAAGTGGATAAATTTATTTTCTCTCTTTTAAATTTATTAAGGCTATTACTATAAAATATATGGATTTCAATACACGATGTAAGATAAATAATTTTTCATTTGATTATTATTGAACAGTGATATTCGACGTAAGCTTTCTTCTATTAAATAAGACAAAGTTACTTTTTAGCTCACAGGCTATCAAAGCCTGAGAGCTTATGTGCCGCCCGTTCTGTATGTATGTATGTATGTACGTATGTACGTACGTAACGCGATAACTCTTGCAGAAATAACCGTTTTGCTTCCAATTTTGTTTATAGGTTCCTTGTGATAAGGCGCTTCCCTGATTAGTTTTGGGGATTGATTGTTTAACTATAAAGGGGGGAACGGGAGGGCTAACCCCCCTTAATTAAGATAAATGGTTTTTTTCATGCAGAATTGTCCAATTTTCTTCAAATTTTGTATATAGGTTCATTGTGATAAGGTTCTTTCCTGATTAGTTTTGGGGGTTCATAGGTTAAGTATAAAGGGGCTAACGGGGGGGAATCCTCCCCCTTAATTTAGATAAATGAATTTTTCATGCAGAGTTATCCGATTTTCTTCCACTTTTGTTTATAGGTTTCTTGTGATAAGGCGCTTCCCTGATTAGTTTTGGGGATTGATTGGTTAACTATAAAGGGGGGGAACGGGAGGCTAACCCCCCTTAATTTGGAGAAATGGTTTTTTCATGCAGAATTATCCAATTTTCTTCAAATTTTGTATATAGGTTCATTGTGATAAGGTTCTTTCCTGATTAGTTTTGGGGGTTCATAGGTTAAGTATAAAGGGGGTAACGGGGGGGGGGTTAATCCTCCCCCCTTATTTTAGATAAATTATTTTTTTCATGCAGAGTTATCCGATTTTCTTCAAATTTTGTATATAGGTTCATTGTGATAAGGTTCTTTCCTGATTAGTTTTGGCGGTTCATAGGTTAAGTATAAAGGGGGTAACGGGGGAGTTAATCCTCCCCCCTTATTTTAGATAAATGATTTTTTTCATGCAGAGTTATCCCATTTTTCTTCAAATTTTGTATATAGGTTCATTGTGATAAGGTTCTTTCCTGATTAGTTTTGGCGGTTCATAGGTTAAGTATAAAGGGGGTAACGGGGGAGTTAATCCTCCCCCCTTATTTTAGATAAATGATTTTTTTCATGCAGAGTTATCCGATTTTCTTCAAACTTTCTATATGGGCTCATTGTGGTAAGGGGCTTCCGTGATTAGTTTTGGGGGTTCATTGGTGAAGTGTAAAGGAGGGAAACGGGGGCTACCTCCCCCCCCCCTTAATTTTGATAAATGGGTTTTTCATGCAGAATTATCCAATTTACTCCAAATATTGTATATAGGCTCATTGTGGTAAGGCACTTCCCTGATTAGTTTTGGGGGTTCACTGGTAAAGTATAAAGGGGGGAACGGGGAAACTAACCCCCCTTGATATAGATAAATGGGTTTTTTAAGCAGAATTATCGGATTTTCTTCAAACTTTATATATATGTTCATTGTGATAAGGCGCTTCTCTGATTAGTTTTGGGGGTTCTTTGGTTAAGTATAGAGGGGGGACGGGGGGCTAACCCCCCTTAATTTAGATAAATGGATTTTTCATGCAGATTATCCGATTTTTTCAAATTTTGTATATAGGTTCATTGTGGTAAGGCGCTTCTCTGATTAGTTTTATGGGTTCATTGGTTAATTATAAGAAGGAGAAACGGGGGATGGTTCCCCCCTCTTAATATATTGTCGATTTCTTCATTTTTCGAGGGCTTATTTCAAATTCTTTGAAATAAGAATATAATTTACAGTTAGTGTGAATAGCCTGTGAGCTCAATGCCGTCAGTTTAACTGGGCAGTTTTCTTTTATTAGAAATAGCAGTACTAAATATAATTACCTTACATCGTGTATAAGTGAGCGGGGACTGTATTTAGCATCCAAATCATGAGATTAAATAACAGGGCATTATCGATTGTTTTGTTCTGTTATGAAGTGAAATTTATCTCTTCTACAATGTGAAAAAAGAAAGAAAATATTCTTGATCTAATAACAAGGTTTTTATAAATATAATGTCTTCTGAAATACCCGTGATTCCGAAAAGCGTTCACTTATCGTCTTAAACCCCAGAAACCAATAGAGTTCAGAGGTTTGAACAAAAGTTTCCCATAATTTTTGTAAGCGTTTCCGGGTATTATTATTTTTTTAGTCTTATTAATCAGCTTTCTCAAAATTATTTTAGAAAAAATATTATTTTTTTGTTTTATACAAGGAAATGTCCCATGTTAAAAATTAATATTAGTTACGAAATACCAGTTAATAAACATAGATTTTTTTAAATTATTATTCATCTGTGGTAAGGCCAAGGATATTCTCGGAAAGGATTTTAAAACATTAGTATTCATTTAAAAGTTCGACAAACATGGGAGGAAGAAAGAGGTGGAAAATGGTATCAGTGAAGAGCAATTGCAACTCCGTTCATTTTCAATATATTTTTTTTTCTCTCATGATTTTAAAATCAATAAAATATTTTTTTTCCTCAGATGATTTAAAGCAATTACACACTAAGGACAAAAGAAACGAAGCATTTTTATTAAGGGACAGAGCACCCTGCACCCCACCCCCGTTGATAACCATTATTAGTTGTTTTTCTTTTATGCTTATGTGTTTAAAATGTTTCTTAAACGAACTAGGGGCAGAGCCCTGCCTGATGAAGAAAAGAAATAAATTCTTTCTAATCTTTATTTTTTACTGTCTTTGGTATTGGATTTGTGAAAAATATCGAATTCCGGTTTTAGACGGATTTATACGTTTTAGAAGATCCAGAACACGATTTGATTGTTTTTGGAAAATGTCTGTCTGTGAGTGTTTCTATTTGTCTGTGTGTTTGTCTGTGTGTCTGTATGTCTGTCTGTGTGTCTGTGTGTGACACAAATTTCATGGGCGCTCTATCGGAAGTACGAATGCACAAAATTTAATAAAAAATTAGATTCAGTTAGACCTTGATATAAATTGGGCATAAGTTTTTGGTGTAAATGGCCAAATAGGAGGCGGTGCTATGTATGTATTTTTCGCGATTTCCGCAATAGCTCTATCTCAAGAACTAATGCACGGATTTTTAACAAACTTCATATTCAGTTGGACGTTGACATAAATTGTTGTTGAATAGGTTTTGGTGTAAATTTCCCAACAGGTGGAGCAGCTATACAGCCTTTTCACGATTTCTGCGATAACTATATCTCAAGAACTACTACATGGAATTTTTCTAAACTTAATATTCTGTTAGACCG
This sequence comes from Maratus michaelseni, assembly GCA_963931845.1. Lineage (NCBI taxonomy): Eukaryota > Metazoa > Arthropoda > Arachnida > Araneae > Salticidae > Maratus > Maratus michaelseni. The sequence continues at coordinate 404,024,555 of OZ007592.1, forward strand.
TGACATAAGTAGATCCTTATTACGTTTTCATGCATACAATCTGACAAGTGTAAACGATTCTTAGTTTTTCACGATTTCCGCAATAACTATATATCAAGAACTGATAGATTATCATTTAATTTTGGTTGCAATTTATTTAATTTATATAGAAGAAAGTTTGTGATTGCCATAACATACTAGTTAATATTTGGGGGTGGATTTTAAATAGGTGTTGTAATGTTTCTAAATTGCTTTTTATGCAGATATGCTTAAAAAATGTCTTGCGCGTGGCGTTCTGATAAAAAAAACTCAGTTTAGTTTATTTCATGTTTATATTTTCGAATTAAAAAAATAAAATCTAATTGAAAGAAGAAAATGTACTATAGTTACATATTTTCTAAAATATTTCCCCAACAAGAATTTTGTTCTGCAGGCTCTCATGAAGACAACCAAGTATATCCAGTATCTACATATGTAGAATTAGTTTCATGAAAAATATGTAATGTATAAAATCAGCATGAAAACTAGTCGGATGTACCAATCCCAAAATTTTCTGCTATCTCATACTAGTTTCACGTACACCAAAATCGAATCAGAACCAATTTATGTCAAGGTCCAACTGAATCTAAAGTTTTATTAAATTCCGTACATTAGTTCTTGAGATATGACTATCGGTAAAATCGTGTAAATCCTGAAAAATGCAGCATATCAGATTTAAACTAAAACCTAATCAATAACAACTTACGTCAACGTCCAATTGATTCTGAATTTTGATGAAATTCTGTGCATTAGTTCTTGAGATATAGATATCGTGAAAATCATGAAAAAAGTAGCATAGCAGCGCCACCTTTTGGGCTGTTTACGCCAAAACGTAACCAGCATCTATTTGTGTCAAGTTCTAACAGAATTGAAGTTTTATGAAATTATGTGCCTTAGTTCATCAGATATAGCTATCGTGAAAGTTATGAAAAAAAGTTGTATAGCAGCGCCACCAGTTGGGCTATTTACACCAAAACGTAATCACCGTCTATTTATGTCATGGACAAACAGAATCTGAAGATTGAAGAAATTCTGTGCATTATTTCTTCAGATATAGCTATCCTGAAAATCCTGAAAAATGTTGCATAGCTGCGCCATCTGTTGGTGGATTTACACCAAAAACTAATCAGCACGATTTTATAGCAGGGAATAACTGAATCTAAAGTTTTAGTAATTTCTCAACATTAGTTCTTGAGATGGAGCGCCCACAAAATTTTTGTCACACACAGACAGACAGACATATTTTCCTTTTAGATTGCTCCTGAACAATATCAAATTTTTAATTATATATTCAAATCAAATTTTGAAACTTATTAAAAGTGGTAATTTTGAATTGGCATCGTGCCAGAAGTTAATAGCCGAAGGAATCGTTAAAAATTTCATTATCTACAGTAGTTTTTTTATTCTGATAATTTCAGCAGTTTTTAACGCTTATTTCAATTACATGTCGGTTAAATTTGGGCTTTATTTATACTATTTTATTTATTGCTTAATGATGTTTTAATTTCATTGTTAAATATTAGCTGGAAACAAATCCTGAACTTTTTGTATTCCTTAAAGTGCAAACGGATTAATATTTTCTAATCGTCTGCAAGCGATAAAAATAGATTTAAAAAAATAATAAAATAAAAAAATAAACATGCTTCAAATTTTATTTAAATGCTATAATAAATCATTCAATAAAGATATAGTTTTAAGCAAATTGCATTTGAAAGTAGATTTTTTCCCTTTTTAACGGTGTAAAAATTAAAAATATGCGATGTTTAGAAATAAAAAAAAAAAAAAAATTGCAGTAGCAATAATTGCAAAACCGAAATTTCATCGTCAAGTTTTTCCATTTGCAAAATGACGTCAGCGTTACACACGGACATGTTTGTCCTTTTTATAGATAGATACTAAAATTTTAATAAATTATTTCCTTTTTTTCTACAAAAATAGAAATATTTAAAACTTTAATACATCTTCCAATAGATTATTAAGGCTTTTTATGATGAATAAATATATAATAAATTTTATAAATTGGATGAAATGAAAATAATGAATGAAATAATAAAAGCAGTAAACAACCCTTTAAAGTGATTATAACATAAACTTGTCCTAATAATTATGAAGGAAGCGCACAAGAATGTATTCTATATTTTATTCTTCATAAACTACCTTCCAACACAAACTACAAAAACTCCTTTTTAAGATGTAAAACCGTCGATAAAAAAACTTAGGAAAACTGAAGTAAAATTATTTAAATATTATTCTCCAACAAGTACATTCTTTATATAAATAAAAATAAAGAAATCCTAAAAACACAAAAACCTAGTATAAAAAATGAGTTCACAAAATTTATAAATCTTTATTCACAATTAGTTTTAAAATAATTATTGGGAGAGAAAAAAATCATCTAATTAGAAAGTCTATACAACGGATTAAAGTTCACCTTTTAAGTGCATTTTCTTTTGGGATTTAATTAAAAGGATTTTGAAATTGCTTGAACTTAAATTAAAAAGTGTTGTAAGAATTTCAATTACCGATATATTTTTTTTTTTCAAAATAATTTTTAGAAGGGCAATGTTTTGTAATATAGATAATTAATTTAATTGCAGTCTTGTGAAAGTGTCCTGGACAAAGAAGTTTTTATTTAATTTATACGATGTTTTTCACAAAGAGAATTGTTAATGGAATGTCCAACCAAAAGCTTACCAGGTGAATTGATTCAATAAGATTTTGATGAATTTCTATTATCTATCTACGTTCCTGATTACAGATTAAAATCATTGCTATTTATCGATACCTATTTATCGATATAGTCAATTATTTAGACTATTTGAGCAATATTAATTAATATATGTATTAAATATGATTATTAGGCGAAAGAAGTTATTTAAAAATATTTCGAAAGTTAATAATATAGATATAAAATTCTGCTTAGGAAAGCATAAAATGTGTGAAAAATAATTAACTTTAAAAGCTAAAACTGAATTTGTTTGATAATTTCAACATTTCACAATTAAAAAAGAATGGAAGAATTTTTTCTAGCACGTGTCTAAAAAGAAATTATAAAATTTTAATTTATTGTTTAGGATAAAATGTTTGAAAAATAATTAATATTAACAGCTAAAAGTTATTTGTTTGATACCTTAAACATTTAACAATAAAAAAATTGGAAGAGCTTTTTCTTTTCTTTTTGGCATACGTTAAAAAAGTAGTCATAAAATTTAAATTTTCTTAGATTTATTTCTATTTACGATATTTTCAAATCTAAAATTTATTGTTTATTTTTTAAGGACAGGAATCTCTTTTCATTAAAAATACAATGGTTTTGCAGTATATGTAGATTAATTGTCTCTCAAATATTTACCAGAAGTGACGTATTCATAAAAAAATATTTATGTTATATATCTCTCTTTTTTAAATTTTAAAAATACTGCTTGAGTTCTGGGTGTGCCAGTCAGTGAAAAACGAACTGCGATTTCCAAAATAATTATGTGATTAACACCTTCACCTCATTTACCCTCTCCCCAAAGACCTTTCAGTGTTCATATAATGTTTTAAGTTGAAGAGCATAATATTACGTGCTCTCTTTTATTATTTTCATAGGTAAGTCACCACTGGCGTACGAAATAGCCCGTCCATTTACTACCTTAATTAAAGTATATTTTTAAATAAATTTTATGTTTAATATTTTTATAGTATTACTAACATTGCATTAAATAAGAAATTAAATGTTGATATTTAACCTTTAAAGACGTTGGCATATGGAATACGTCATCCGTGTTTTTATGAAACTAGAGACCTTCCGTGCTATATTTAATATAATTATATGTCATTTTTTAGGTGCGTTCGTAATTATATATAAATACGTAGCGCCTATTGTCGTCGTCTGGTCCGTCCGTCAGTCTGCATATAACAACGCAAAAACTACCCAACCAAATGGTTTGAAATTTAAGATATATTTATTATCTTTGCAGAATTTTGTCGAGACATTTCAAGTTTTATGAAAATCGAATCAAAACTTTAAGAGATATTAATAAAAATATTTATTAAGAAATTTGAATTTTTAAAAAAAAATCGGTGCTTTCATGTTATAGGAGCTTCCGAGGTTTAACCCATTCGGGATCATGGATGCATATATGCACCCTCAAAAAAAGCATACAGAATTCGTTTTAGGCACCAGTAAAAAATAAAAGTAATATTAGCTTTGTCTAATTAGAGCATTTTTGTGATAGTTCAAGTAAAGGTAGCTTTTTTTTAAAAAGTGGTGCCAACCGAATAAAATTTGTGTAAAAGCCACCGGTCCCGAAGGGGTTAATTGTCAAGCGACCGAGATACTTATTTTATTACAGAAATTAATCTGCAGACGATATAATTCATTTCACAGAATTAAAAATCATCAATATCTGAATATTTATATAACTAGCTATAGTACGAACGTACCTCATTTGTCACGTTTGACGTACAATTTCTAACTTGTTCTCTTTTTTTTTTTTTCAATGAATTTGATGTTTATTAATGATGATTACTTTTCTATTACAAGATCCACTTGACATTACATTAAACAAAGATATAATGAAAAGTGTTATTTAGGTTTTTTAAATTCTTTGGGGCATATACTACGCTGGCTGTGTTTTTATATTATTTTAACCGTCATTGTCCTTAAGTGTTAAATGAAATTGCTTAAACGAACTGGATGTGCAATTTAGCATACACAGTAAGTTTAATATATATTCTCAATTCTCACGAGCATGGACACCTCATATAAAGTTATATTTAAAACAAAAACCATATCTAGCGAACTGTGCATATTTTTTGTTAATCCTCTATCACATATAAACCTCATATGATGTTCAATAATGCTTGTGAAGTATAGAAATCGGATAGCAGAATCAATTTTATTTTGCATATTCAGTTGGAAAGGCATTGACAGAAATTTGACTTTGTGTGTGTTCTGCAAGATAGAAGATCTTCTCAAAGAATTTTTGTTTCTGTATCTAAACAGAAGCATGGGCGCATTTTTTTTCTAATGTTGTCGTTGTCTTCAGGTGTACACGATAGAAATTATAACAAAAATATATATTTAATAGCTAGGTATATTAATATATAGCTAAAATATATTAAATAACCCTTAAGAATAGTAATTAGGACTTTTAATCTCCAGAAAACCATCCACCACAAAAGTGCTTCGTTTTGTTAAGTTTTCACAAATACAAGACATTTCATAAAAAAGTCAGATTAGCAATTGTGCATATCAATAGAGAACATTAAATTTTAATGATATTTACAAACAGAAAAAATATCCGGAATTATATTTATAAAAACACATGTACAAATTTATTCATATAACAATCAGATTATTTTATAAAAATATATAAAAAGTGAGATTTAATGCAAGAAGACAAATTTTTGAAAATCTTTTATATTAAACAGCCTTTTTAGTTTTTGACCTCGTGGTACATTCTATTTTACTCAAATTTGGTTAAAATCATGCATATACGCATATACACTGCTCAGAACAATTAGAGGAGCACATGGTTTTAACGAAATTAAGCAAATACTTACACCAATAAGTAATTTAAATTAAAACATCTATAAGTTAAAGCGTATCAGAAAGCAGAAAAATAAATCTTCATATGTAAATCAAAGTTCATGACGTCAGAAACCAGAAAAAGGAGATAAGTGCAGAAATCGAGATTTCACAGAAACGTGTTTCACTGTCTCAGTTGTAAAATTCAATCGTTCAGCCTTTTTCTTTGAGAAAACGTGACTTGAAAATGTCCCAACAACGTGATTTAGCGGAATCCATGGCTTGGCGTATTGGCGGGAGACTTGAATCCAAGCAAACATAACAAAATGTAGCGGATACTGTTGAATCGCAATAAATGTCATCGCAAAGCTGTGGAATCGATTTCCAGTAACAGGATACGTTAGACATCGACCAGCGCAAGGCCGTCCACGTGCTACCGTAGCAACCGGTGACCGACATATCCTGTTAACAGCTAGTCGAGACAGAACAGGCATTGCTACTCAGCTGCAAAGGCAGTTGCTCTTGGTAACAGGACGAAGGGTATCCAGCCAAACAGTCCGGAATAGGTTTCATCAGGGTAATCTCTATGCACGTAGACCAATTGTCTATATATCCGTTGACTCTAAGCGACCATGCGGCCCGAAGAAGGTGGGCTGCTGAACATCGAGATTGGAGGCGACGGGATTGGTGTCAAGTGCTGTTTACAAAGGAGTATCGATTCATTCTGGAGTGTGTCACCTACTTGTTTCGGTATGGAGGGAAAGGGGCTCTTGAAATAACCCAACATACGTTCGTGAAAGATCACATTACAGGCGAAGTGGGTTGATGGTATGTGTTGGAATCAGCATAGGTTGACGTTCGGTCCTGCGTATAATTAGGAATAGCACTTTGATGGCTCAAAGTTGTGCGGACGAGACCTCATTTCGTAACTTACGCTACAGTCTGGTGGAGAACATGCTTGAAGCTGAAACAATACAGCGTATTGAATGGCCAGAATGCTCTCCTGACCTGAATCTAATCGAGTATGTCTGGGACACACTCGGCCAATGCATTTCAGTGAGACCAAGGACTTCTTTAACTGTCCGGGACTTGGAAAGTGGCAGTTCTTGAAGAGTGGAACAGAATTCCCCAATGTCTTGTCGATAACCTCATCACATTCATGGAAAACAGGTGTGCAGCTTCTTAGCTGTTCGAGGGGAACACGCCAACTTAAACATCTTGCATCATTTCTAAACAATACATTTTTTGTTATTTACATGTAACCAAATTGTTGCCTTAAACTATCTTTTCGTGTTCTTTCCATCGTTTCAACGAATTAAAGCTACTTTTTTTCTTTATTGCGCATTTATTCACTTGTACTGTCCATTTTATGCCCATGCATGGTTCTCTTTATTTATTTGCTTTCTCCCCTAATTGTTTTGAGCAGTGTTTATATTTTTAATCTTCAATTGATTATTCTGTATCGTCTTGAAATAGATGTATTGGATGTCTTCTCAAATTTCCAGTTTAGACAAAAATTCTATTAAATATTTTTCGTTTGACTATGTAAAGTAAATAAATAAATAAAATAAAATAACGTAAAACATATCATTTACTTATTGTAGAAGTAAATCTTTTAAATGTAAAATAATTAATTAATATATTGACTTGCTACAGAGTCTGTGTGAATCAAATTTATCAAAGACTTTCAAAAATTCACTGGAAGTCGATGAAATCCGTTCGAATTCAAAGGTGAAAGTTAAATTGACGAATAACATCTACATAGACCTTCAAACAGTTCCAGAGCAGTATTTGAGAACAGTTTAAGAAATGTAACATTTGTTGTAAGATGTTCAGTGTCGGTTTGTATATTCTAATAAATCCAAGATTTTTTAAAATTCAACATTATCTGTTATTAGTAATACTTCTTAAATATATTTTAAGGACAAAATATGTTTTCCATACATTTGAAAATAAATCTTCCACGAGAGCGTTAACTGTCTCACAAATCACTGGCCGCATCAAATCCAGAACAATAGTCTCATCACTGCCTCATACATCGCTATTTTTGGATGTAAATTTGATGTTTTCTATAAATTAGCGTGTGGATATATAGATCGAATTATTTAGAATCATAAATTTTATTAGAATTATAAATTTCATTGGAATTATAAATTTCATTAGAATAATAAATTTCATTAGAATTATAAATTTCATTAGCATTATAATTTTCAATAAAATAATAAATTTCATTAGCATTATATATTTCAGGAACAATATATTGGAATCTATGCTCCAAAATTACATATTATTTTCCCGAAACATGCATTAAATCAAAATCATTCGCAAAAAAATTTGTATTTACATTTCATAAATCAAATTTATTTCATAAAATCTTTCATTTTAAAACGATAAAGCGAATTGCTTCTAGAAATTGTATAAAATAATGCCATTTTTTTACTAGTTCCGCATTTATAGACACGTAAACTCAATTTTACTGATATAAGGTCGGTATAATTTTCATAATTGTAATGTTGGGATACATTTACAATTTGCATACTAATAATCCTACAGATAGTCTTGAAATGTTATAAGATATTGCCTAATATTTTCGTAAAATATATCGTTCCTATAGCGTTCCATATGCCATAAAATGCTTCCAAAAAATTTAATTTTTTTTCAGCCAATCTTTTTGGTAATTGCATTAAATATATATATTTTTTAAATAATATTTTATCGACATGTAAAACAATATCTTAAATATTTATTTGATAAATATGTAAAATATCGCTTAATTTTCTACACATCAAATTACTATAATAAGTAGTAAAAAATATATTTATCTGCCTATTCACATTAAAAAAGCACCCACTAATATCTTGAAAATTTTAAAATAGCGAGTGGTTTTACGTTTCGTTTCATTAAAAACAAATTACAAAAACACATATTTATTTATTTATTTGTTTGTTTTTACAACTTTAATATCAGAAAGACTTTCTGGGAAAATTTCTGTAATACAACAGATGCCGCTTAATGTAATCACCTCCCGCCCGCAATTTTCCGATAACAATATGCGATTGATAATTGAAAGCAAATTTGAAAAACTGCTATTGATAATACCTAGTATTAACATGAAAATATCTTATACTCTGATGATTTTTATACGTGTAACAGGTAGAAAAGATTTATTGAAAGAATTCGGCAAATATTGTTTGTTTACATTTCTACTTTAATAAATAACTACCTAATTAAAAGTAAATGAACAACGTAAAAATAGCACAAATAACATACATGTGAAAATAGCATACAGCTGTTTTGGAGTTTCTAAAACTCCATCATCAGTGCCAAGGTTAAAAACAGGTAGGTCAAACTAAGAAACCTCTTAAGGTCCGCTTGGGGGAGCATAAAACCAATGTTAAAAATTGTGACATTAAACGCTCCATTATTCATTGCTGATTTAACAATAACAATTTAAATTTTTCGGAGGGTTCAATAATTGAGAAATGCTCATCGATTTACGATCTTGATTTTTGGGAAGCTTATCTTACATGGAAGACAACTTGGTTAATAATATGGCCAGTGCATACAATTTTTCAAAAGTCTCGTAACCTTAATTGACTTTCTTCAACCCCACACCCCTTTCTTTCTCCTCCCTACTTAGGTTCGTCCAGACTGGTTGAGTGCTTCTCATTGGTCTCCTCCGTCACCCGGGAATTCCTGACTCCGCTGTTTTTTTTTCAACACTCCACACTCGTCGCCTTTCCAACTTGTCCGCGAGCGGAGGCTGTTGCATACGGACATGGCAATTATGATGAATCTGTAGAAGCTCCGAAACAGCTGTATGACATTTTCACAAGTATTTCATTTGTGCTATTTTTACGTTCTTCATTTATTTTTAATTTAACGGCACAAAGTACAATCCTCCCATTTTAAAAACTACTGTATTGTTTATACTCTATTAGGCTTAGATGCTTTACACTGACGCTAAAAAAAATAAATAATCGGTTAAAAAAAAAAGAAAAAAGTCGCCAAACTTTGGGGACTGTTTTTCTTTTATGACAACCCGGCTATTAAGCTTGTATTTAGTTACTGTAGTAGCTTGGCGCAGTCTTGGAAATCGCGCCAACCAAACAGTCGCCAATCTTTTGTTTACATTTTAGCGTCAGTGTAACACATCTGTTCCCTCTATTATTTATGAAAATTCGTCGAATGATGCTGTACACCTTGTTTTAAAATTTTCAACACATTCGTCATTTCCGCATTATTTTGTGTTTATTCAATAATTTTACTCTCAATGTCTCCCTGATCACCACATTTATTACACTCACTTAACTTAACTTTTCATTTAACTCAACTTTTGTTTTTGGTATGTAAAAATGAAATTTTGTAATGGATTTTTAATTCACTTCCTAATAGATTAGAATCATAAAAATTATGTAGACAGGTGTGTTTCCGGTGACAATACAATATTTCAATATTTTAAGGGTATAATTATATATTAACAAATTACTTTTAAAGCATTTTTCTGTTAATCACCATTCCTTATAGTTAGAACTTTTCACGAGTTAAAAAACAAAAAAAAAACAAAAAAAACGAAGTTAATTATGCGCAAACCACTCTTGACAAAACATGCCAACTGGCTCTGAAAGAGCAACAATTTGTTATTTTAGACACTAAAAAGTAGAAAATATAAATAAAAAGTAAAGATAAAAATATTTTTTAAATACTCTTTTATGACTTAATTGTTTACTATTAATTACATTATGATTATACGTTGAGAAAACAATTTAGAATTTCTTCAATAAATAGTTTTAAAAATGCTTTTTTTTTCCTGTTGTCATATCTTAAAAAGGAAACAGAGCACAGATTTTAATTGCTTAAATAAATTCACTAGTTCGATAATTCGATAATCGTAATATAATAGTTAACGGAAATCAAAGCGTTGCATTTTCAAGTCAAATTTTTGTCAAATTAGCCGTATTGTAATAGTTTTTTTTTAAAGCTATATGAACAGCACTCATGAAATTAAACTTAATTTTTAAGATAATCGTTAATTTTTTTTAGCTCACAGGCTATCAAAGCCTGAGAGCTTATGTGCCCGCCGGTTCTGTATGTATGTATGTACGTACGTATGTATGTACGTAACGCGATAACTCTTGATAGAACTAACCGTTTTACTTTAAATTTTGTTTATAGGTTCCTTGTGATAAGGCGCTTCCCTGATTAGTTTTGGAGGTTCATTGGTTAAGTATAAAGGGGGAAAACTGGGGGCTAACCCCCCATAATTTAGATAAATGGGTTTTTCATGCAGAATTATCCAATTTTCTTCAAATTTTGTATATATAGTCATTGTAATTAGAGACATCCCTGATTAGTTTAAGGGGTTCATTAGTTAACTATGAGGGGGTAACGAGGGGATGACCCCCCCTTTAATATATTTTTGATTTCTTTATTTTTCGAGGGGCATATTTCAAATTCTTTGAAATAAGAGTATAATATACAATGAGTGTGAATAGCCTGTGAGCTCAATGCGCTCAGTTTAACTGGGCAGTTTTCTTTTTATTTCCTTGTTAAATTTGTGTTAATAAGTGAAACTAGCCACAACAGCTTAGACAGACCAACGAAGATAATCTGATTAGGTATACTTCCGAAGTTCTTTGAAACAGTCGTAATTTTCTGGCACCCACACACGCACCGTAATATCGCTCTGACAAGAATTATTTTATTATTTCAATTATATCTGGGGTTTCTAAAGTTATCACGTAATCAATTTTTTAACTTCACAGAATCTTCTATTAACAAAGCAATTTTTCATTATAGCAAGAATGTTCAATCCTACGCTTTAAATAGAACTTTGCTGTCAGAGGTACACCTTTTATTCCAGAACTGGTCTTGAGAAATATTGATACAATAACGAAAATAGGATCACAATAAGATATTGGTTTTAGTGCAAATCGGAATTATAGCGGTGGAGAGTGGGGCGTTTTGAGGATCTAGGTGGATAAAATTATTGCGTTGAAGTTTAATTAGGTTTTGCTGGGTTTTCGAATGTATCAGTAATAAAATAACCAAATATTGATAAATATTTGACTTATTTAATTATTTATATTATTATTATTATTATTATTATTATTATTATTATTACTTATATTATTATTTTTTTTAAATTATAATATTGTATTGTCATTGAAACTACACATGTATTCAAAGTTTCAGCTCAATCAGATAGTTAAAAGTGGGGAAAATTGACTTGCAAGATTTGAATTAAACACTCAGACGCACACTTCAAGTTAATATAACTTAATGATTCGCAAACTTTCTCAGGAGCTGTCTTAAGTTTTCAATACCTTAGGTATGGCACTTTGATTTAAAAAAATACTTATTGCTTAATAATGCTTAATACTGTATTAAACGTCAAGATGAAGTTTGAAAAAAAGATTACGCTTATTTTCAAACAAAATTGGTTAAATCGTGTGACAAACATGTGACATATGTCCAGTAAACTCCTGCTTTCAAATAAAACAGAAAAGTCACGACTTGCTTTCGAACTTACAGAAAAATAATGCAACTGTTGAAAGTCTCTCAAATCAACTGCCTTCTTTACGGTCGTAGTTAATCGACACATCGGATTTTTTCGACAAAACTCGTACGGATCTCGACAAAAGAGACATTTAGCTACCAGTATACGCGGTCTTGTTAAATTCCGAGATAATCAGTAAAATGAATTTCGTCCAACTAGATCATCAAAACGCCTCACTGTTCGGTGGTCCGGGCTTATATCTATAAAATTAAGAAAAGGTTACCGTTCTTGAAAAAAAATTATTATTACTTTTTAACTTTACATTACTTTACATTTTTCGAATTTCCATAGTGTGTAGAATAAACACCTAGGACGGCTAGGTGAAATTTTCAAAATTTAAGACGTTACAGTCAATTAGATGAGAGCACAGAACGGGTATACAGGACATGGCGGAACACAGCTGCATGCATGCTGAATTCTTTGCTGCGTAGGTATAAATTCCGAAATTATGGACTAGTAAAAATTTGCAAAATATAACGACTAACTAAAAAAAATCATACCCTTTTTCTTTAGGAAAACCTTAAACGCGTTTTTTTTCTTTGAACCGATATTTTTTAGCACGTCGTGTGAAGTAGCATTTAAAATGGATCACTAAATCAGCTTTTTTCTTTTTTGAAAATTAAAGCTTATTTTCTGTGGCCATAAACCTTTCACATGAAAAAGAAAATCAATCTACGTTAAAGTTATGTAAAAAACACGAAAAAGTGACATTTTTTTTCAAACCACAACCATTCCACAAAATTTTGTTGAATTTCACTAAAGATAGGTTCATCCCCCCCTCACACACTCACCCCCCAAAAAGGAATATATTTTGTGAAAAAAAAATATTTTGTTTGTTTCAGATGACTTTAACGAGCTGTGCAGTACACGGTGCAGGTTAATGAACGCACAACATACCATATACAACTGACAGAATCGGCAGCAACCTTTAATATTTATTGCACAGTAAAAATATATTTTATAGTAAGAACTATGAATTATACCCACTTATAAGCGGGTAAATTTAGTTTTTGTGTTATTTTATTATTGATGTGAAAAAACAAAACAACCTAAGTAGGCCTACAGGGCAGTAGAATGTGACTATCCCTTTAAGCGACTGATAATCATAACAGCCATCACATTTAATGGCTTTTACTGCATATTAAATTATCCCAAAATATTTTATTACCTTAGCACAAGCATCTCAAGAGAATATCATCTCTCAAAAATGCAATGAATAATACATGAGGCCATACTAAATAGTTATGTATGCATAGTCCATAAGTCTATTACAAAAAAAAAAAATATCAAACCATAGTCCAAAGGTTCATGAAAAATCGTAAATTTAATTTATTTTTTCTGAAACAGTTTAAATTATAAATTATAGAAAATAATATCGATTTGTAGTATTACTACGTAGTTTCTACAATCTCATTAATTTTTATTTTTGCAATTTCCATTTATTTATTGTGTTTACCATCTTGAATATTTATACATACGAGTTTTGCCTTTGGATGCAATTGTGTCCTTGTATATACACAATCTTTAATATTTTTCTCTCTTTTCACTTTTCATCACTTCTTGTCTTTTCTCTCATATCTGATATGACTTTTATGATTGTTTGTACCATTTTAAATTAAAATTTAACATGGAAAGCAAACATACATACATTCTACATTTTAGATTCCATATATTATGTAAAATTTTACTAATCAAGAGAGCTTTAAAATTATTGATGACAAATTAAAACATTTTTTTCACATTTACTCCATTTGCAGCATTTATTTTTCACTCTAATATTGTCAGTATTCTCAAAATTTTACTTCCGAATGTGGTAACATAAGCAAAACCAACGGAAAATGTCAAGATATGAAAGTCCAATCTTCTATTTATTCAAAGGAATAACTCATATTAAACCACTAACGTAAGCTTTACATATTTTGTGACGCATTTTGAGGTTTTTCTGATACCAGATGATCTCTTTTATATTTAACTCAAGACTGACTGTAGATAAACATTGATATGTACTACACAACGACGTATTACGCAAATATAAACTTTTAATATCAACTGAGAAATTTAGATGTAAGGATCTCACAAAGTTACCTCTTCCGGTTGGGTTATTTTATGACCTTTGTGTTTTCGCCTTGAAATACGAGAGAAAAAGTTACTTTCAGGAAGTTAGCCAATGAAACGTTTATTAAAACTTTTATTTAAATAATGTTTAAAATTTTTTGGCAGATAAATCTACGTTTTTTATCTAAAACTTCACTCGGTAGCCCACTGGCGTTGGTGGGTCTATGATGAATAAAACGTCGTTCTTTCCATACAAAATTTAATCCCGTCCCCGATGTCCCGGCCCTCCTTGGACAATCTTTCCTTTTCAGAATAAAAAGCATAAGTGATATAAACCAGCCCTGAAAAACTTGGTAGTTGAACCAACCTGATTTTGTATCATTGTATGTAATCCCTACGGTCCATTCTCGGTCCAAGTGGAACAAAATTTTTTGAATTTGTAGCTAACGTAAATTGGTGCTAGTTCCCCTCAGCCCTTCAGCATACCATAATGGAAGTATAAGCTTTAGATTAGTTTTGAAACTTTTGAGGATATTTTGCTCCGGTTTGTGTGATCACGTTTTTACTTCCAGGTCTGTCCACCAAATTCGCCTCGTCGTAATTCCACTGGTTTTCGGGAGAGATACCCACAAGCTTTTTTTCAAAGTTCATAAAGTATATGTCAACTATTTCATGATCGGTCTTGGCCTTATCGTCTCTGATATTTTTGGACGTTCGTTGAGAGAAAATTGCTTTATGACAGCGTCGGTGTGTCACAAATCAGCCCCATCAACTGCCTATATTTTGTTTATGCTATTATATTTCCCAAAAATATCTCTTGACTTTTAAACTTTTCTCAAAACTTTTATTACTCCACATTTTAAGTACTACAATAAGAAATAAGAATATTTACCTCTGTTGGCTGGTTCTCATAGGTTTTAGGTTTCAGAACACAAAATACCCAGATTCCGAGACAGCAACGAAGGAGCAAGTTTCAACGATATACCGATCAGAGAGAACGAGCGAGATATTGCAGCTTCGGCCAATGTTCGTTAGGTGATTCGGCACATCGTTCTAGAAGGTGGCGCTGCGGTTTCCTTTCCTTCCATCACAGACAGGGCGAGAAATTCTAAATACGAAAACTATATCATCTGTCACAATGTAACACCCACAGTCACAAAGTATGTATGTAAATCAATAAATTACGTCCCCAATATGTCTTACGGTAATTTAGGTTACTCCACGTACAAAGAAGCTTGAACGTCAAATATTCATGATTTGGTGATTCACAGCTTTTGTTTTTATAAATTTTATTGATTATAGATTGCTTATTTCAATAACAATTTGGTCTACAAATGTTAGGAAATACAAACCGAAATATGCAACTTCCGTAACTTTGTGAAAGGTATAATACTGCCTTAGTTTTCTGGTATTTATCTTATTCAGAAATGGTAACAGGAATTTTGTATAATGGTAAAGAACCTACGTTTGTGTTACATGACGACATTCGCGTGCTAATATTAACCATTTAAGGGACAAATAATTTCTGTTGCTAAAATGTGGAAATAAGTGAATGACACCAGATTTTAAGAATAAATTTAGTTTAATATGTGCGAAAGATTCTCTTCACGTGCATTATAAAATCAAAATTTTAGTTTAACATTCTGGTGCCAATGTGGCATTTGGGGAATAAAATTAAGTGGGATATACATAATATCCCACAGCCCTTTCACGGGTTATATCAATTGAAGCATTCTTCGCAAATCTTTTGTTTGCCTTTCAATATTTTAAGGGATTTTTTGCAGAGATATGTCCCATTGAGATTGCAGTTTTTTTCTGAAGACACTCCATGTCATTACGATATATAATGTAAGCTACACCTACACGGCTCTATGAATTGAGGAAATGTAATTTGGTCAACCCGGTATATATCATTCTTTAGCATTTTTCAAAATAAACAAATTGTTTCAGGTAATTGTATAAATACTCTTTAAGATGTCTCATAATAAACACACTATCTCAATGCTTCAATTTATAAAAGCAAAATCTGTGAAAAAGGTATAATACATATCTATTTAAAAAAATAAAGAATGTTTTTTAACACATAATGCTTTTGGGACTTACAAACTTCCATATAATTTAACTCGTAGTCATTTATCCTTTTTTCACATTTTTGTTATGATGAATGCAAAAATATATAAGTATGTGATAAAAAATAAAAATTGTAGAAATTTACCCATTTCATGCAAAAGTATTGTTTAAAAGTGTTATGATAATGAGGTACTCAAAATCCTAAGCTTCTGTAATGTGAAAAATATATTACAACGGCATAATGCATATTATATAAAGCTCTATGGCATTATTTCATATTGATATTTCAACAAACCGGATCATTAAAGAAATGTTAGGCCGTAATTGGATTTCGTAAACGGATAAATATTTGCAATCTAATTAATGCAAATTGGTATTTAGTATATTAAACTAATAAAGATAATGATATCCTATAAGGAATGCAGCAAAACGTTTTGATTTTCAGAATTTAATTTTTTTATGGTGATTAAAATTTTAGTAAAGATGGCCGTAAAATATAGTGTTAAGGAAAATTTCTTGACGTTTATGCTATGTACTAAATTATAGATAATATATTAAGTTCAGAAGAAAACTATAATGTCTACTTATTATTGTTGTGACGAGACCATATACATGCACTCCAGAATAGGGGTTTTATTTTCATATTTCTGTTATAAAACATTGGCAAAAACATATATGAATTATGTAAAATTTAACTCAATTTCGACATAAAGATTTTTTAAGGGGTTTTATGAAATTCTAGTATTTTGTAGCCATAAACAATACATATGTTATAAACAGAAAAGCAATTATGAAATAATGTGCTATAAGGAAATGTTTATGATAATAGCTTAATTTTATGCTGTTAAAAAAAAGGAATGATACCATCTTCCCAAATCGTTTTCTTATCAAAGTTTATAAAATTTATCTAATATTATCTTACTAAAAAGGAATATTTACCTTACACTATTTTTTCAATGTATTATGTCTCTGAAAATGGATTTATTTGTATGTTAGTTAGGAATTTTTATTTTTATTATTATTTTTTCAATACTTATTTAATATTCCTAATATGTTATAATGTGAAAAGTATATAAACGTGGTATAATGTAAAATGCATAACTTTTTATGGGATTACGTCGTAATAACATTTAAAGAAAAAAAAACCTGACCATTAGAGAAAAGTCCGGTTCTTATATTTTGATTGGATTGTGGACACAACTAATGATTTGCAATCCTGTTAATGTAACTTGATATTTCTGAATTATTTTTTTAAATGTAAATTAAGTTAAAGATAACAACATCCTAGAAGGAATGCAGCAATAACTTCTTGATGTTCAGAGATTTAGATTATGATTTTCTTGTACATTATTCGAAAAATGAATGGTTTTTTATGGTTAATTTCATATTCGCAGACAGAATTGTTTGTGCACACTAAGGAATTAATGATATTACAATGAAAGTTGATTGTTGTTTATGATATATAAACTTAGATATAGATAGTGTACTAAATGGAGACGCAACTTGTAGCAACACATATTTACTATTGTTATGATGACACCAAACGTAAACATGCAGTTATAAAAATATGTAACAGTATACCAGTTATTTAAAATTTTGTCATATAACCCTGATTAGAGAAACAGCTTTTTATTTTGATTATCATTTTGTAAATAATCATACAAAAATAAATTTAGGTTATTCATTTGTAATCATCATCATTTTCAATAGCGTTGTCCTGTAAAATTTTTGTCCCCACAATGAAATAAATAAATTTAGTCTTGGAACTTAAATGATACATTAAGACATCTATGGTATTATAATAATCATTATTGTTTTCTTTTCTAAGATGTGTTGAAACGATAAAAACATTCAGCTACTAATTGGATATTGTGCAGCGTTTCGTTGGCTAATAGAATGAAATAATATTTGCTAATGAAAATTATTAAATTACTCATTGAGCCATCTTACATACAAAAGGACTATTATGATTGTGCTCTATGTTTATTACTTTTATTAACAAAATTGATGGAAGCTTTCAGAATGGACATCCATGTAAGTGAAATATTCTTTGAAAATGAATGTAATAACGATCGGTACAAAGTGCAAAATTTCGATGTACATCGCATTAGCATAATGTCTCAAAATGCAAAAAAAAAAGTTTTCACAAGTGTAAATTAGGGTTTGGAAGGTTTTAAAAATTTCCACAATATATATTACAGTCTCCCTTATACAAGATGTCCGAAAAAAGATTGAAACGCGATTTTATCAACTAACTGTTGGAAATATGTAACCAACATAAATTGAAAAAGTGTTCAAATTAAGGTCAAAATTGAGATTATATTGATGAAATATCCCTGCCATTAATTTTCAAAGAATTATCCTTTTTAAATTTTTATATGGTACATAAGTCTTATAATTTATAATAAAAAAAAACAATCTTCATGCTCCGACAACTAAATTAGTAAAAATTCTATTCTTCTACGACCGAATGTCAGCCAGTTATGATACTCAGACTTTTTATGTATTTTTGGAGCTTTCCTGCACTAAAAACTAACAGATGTTTTTATCACACGAAAAGCTTCAAAAATTCACAGAATGCAATGTATCATAACTTGGTGAATTTTAATGGTAAAAGAAAGGATCTCATTGGTCCAAACGAGGAGAAGAATTTTCAAAATATAACGAATTCAATTCAGAGACAGTATAAACAAATTGTGATTGGAAAAGCACTAATATTTTCACGTTCCTCTCAAAGAAATGTATCTATAATTTGTCTGTTTTGCCAATTGCTTTCGTATATCGTATGTCTTTGTGATGTTTACCGAAGAGAGTTAAATCAGTCAGTCGTTTCATGAATTGCTTTTATCGGTCATTTTGGTCGTTTTCTACGAGAATCAGACAGATTTCGATTACGCAATTAAATTTAAATAATCTTTACAAAATCGCAAAAACCACACACATCCCTACTTTTTTGATCGTATCTGTTTTTCCGTATTACTGAATCACTTGCTTTTGACCAAGTTGCAGGGTTTATCGCAGTGACTCCAGTATCACATATAGACACATGTTATTTTCAGTTGGTTCTAAAAGTTATTTTCCTTGTGGCCAGTCTGAAAATTGCCTTACCTTGTAAAAATATTTTGGAAATTGATCTATTATATTAGAACCACTGATATATATATCGTTCAGATCTTGTAATGTAATAATATAATTTTTGTGCTAATCAAACGACTGAAAATTATTTTTCGGTGCTTCTACTTGTGAATATATTTTTATTATTTGTATAATATGGCAATTCATCTACCATAATCGAGTTCTCGTAAAAGAAAGTATTGACTGCAGTGAAATTTAAAAATGATGTTTTTCACTTTTTATTTTTATTTTTGGAAAATACCTGCACAATACGCATCATTATTAAACAGAACTTAGAAAAATTAAAATTCATCCAAACTATCGCTAAGTTCTAAGAAACTTAAAAGTAGCATAATTCATTCCCAATTTATAGGTTGCAGAAGGAAAAATTCGCTTAATTTCATTCATTTATTCGTCGATATTTTTAGTGAGGTAAGGATGCCAGGTGATGTAAATATTTTAATTAGTTTCATTTGTTTCAGCTTGCATTATTCCGAAAACTGATAAGTGCGTACTATCATTCGAGCTTGGCATTTTCTAAGATATACTTGATACGTTCTGCGTATCATAATATAATCATACTTTAATGGCATGGAATTATTTTGAGTTATTCTAAAGGCTCTGAAAAAAGACTACTTAAACAAAGTAAACTTTCTGTTGCTCAGATGAAAACGAGATTATTATTGTAAAAAAAAAAAAAAAAATTAAAAATTAAACAATTCTCATTCTACGAGGGCTTGTGGAAACTATTGCCAAATCCCTTAACAAAAAATCACAATTGATTAAGAGTTTTTACTAAAATGTTACACGTATTGAGTTAAAACTTTTCTAAATTATCACGACGTATAATGTCATATGTATGTGGTTTCACATTGGACATACTCTGTTAACTATTTTATATTTCCGATTTTCTAATCGTCTGTATTAGACAATTAGTTTACTTGAATTAAAAAAACGTTTGATATGTCAGAACAAAATAATTTTTATTTATATTAACATATTTTCTCTTATTGTTTTTCTGGTATGAAGCTTTCTTATTTTTTTTATTTAAAAAGTAAATCATTAATATTTTATTTAATTTTATAGAATGCTGCTTTTTGAATTTTCCTTCTCATATTATGTCGGCAATGATTTTTTTTTGCTGCGTAATCGAAACCGCACAAATGAATAACACAGTTGTGAAAAAAAAATGTGAAATTGGGTTTAATTTTGTTATTCTTCGTGCTTGTCCTAAAAATGAAATCCATTTTCATTATCACGTAAGATTTTTCACAAAGGAATTCCAAATCTTAAGCGAATTTTTAACACCATATTAATTGAATTAATTTATAAATGCATAAACCTCTATACATTATAAATTTACTTCCTTGCACAAATATTTATTCGTTGAAATATAATCATATGTAAAAGTTCACAAATACATATTATAACTTGTTTTTTTTTCAAAAATTTTAGGCAAATCTTCCCCAAGTGCACATTGCTGTGCTTGCCTATTTTTAACATCCAAGAAAAGTCAATTATACTGCTAATGTACCATGTTTCTTGATAAAGCCTCTCTATTTCCTTTATATCCTAGTACAAACATTCACTCTGCTCCTCGCTAACTACACATAAATTTTCAGGACACTAATACAAGTATAAACTGAATAAATGCATTTCGAAGTTGAATTTGAGTTACAACTATGTATAATATTGAATTATATCTCTTTATATTTTTATTTCAACTTTCACCCTGGTTATAATTATGTTTCATGTTAAATCCTTGAAGTTTTTTCAGCATATCTTCAACAATAGACAGTAGTTTGAGTCGCTTTGGCTTCCAAGATAGCTAGTAACATCTATATTCTGAGATTTCTAGGCTTTACTTTCGTTTATTAAGCATACTTTCATAGTCATCATTGTGATTTTTAATTTCTCTCCAAACTATTGGCATATCAAACCGGAAATAAAGTTTTACATTGAAACCAACGCCTTTATTTACAAACCTAGTGTAAGGCCCAAGGTTCGTTTTGATAAACCAGTTTCGTGATAATATACACGTAGTACAATTTTTACGCAAAATCTGTAATATATATCTTTGCTTTTTTTCACTGTTTTGTTAGCACAAATAAAGTGAAAGCAATGCGATGAATTACGCACGCATCTTCATGGAACAATTGTCATGTAACGTAACAATTAATTTAAATTAAAATGACTAGTACTACAAGTATTTAACTGCCATAAAAATATACATAGTAGATTGACCTAATTCCAAATTAAGAAAAAATAATTTGCAAATATAGTTGTTAGCTTGTAAGCAGATTGATTTAAATTTTATAGTATAATCCACAAAGCAGTCGCGGCGCGATGTAGCATAGGCTTTCAGCACTCGGAGCAGTTAAAAATATTGCGCCACATCCGTAGTGGCTACTATATATCTTTTTATTTTTCAGTTCTTTAGTCAACAGTTTTTGCCACCACATCTTAAAGTTTTGTATCAAGAACAAAAGCTTACTGGAGCCTTATACGCTACACCACGGACAAAGCGTGATTTATTTGTGACTGTTACGTTGTAATTACAAAAAAGTCCCCGGGACTGCGCTTAGGTTGCAGATGCGTGATTTAATGAATGAAAATATTTCTCTTGGGATATCATATCAGTGTTTGAAGAAAATTATTTAAAAAATTTCAGTAGAACTGCGTTCTATGATGAATGGTGGAATAAATGATGATATTGCTGATAGATTATGCAAAAAAGGTTGGCCTTTTTACTTACAAATGTTCCAAAACAATTAATAAAAAATTTCCCCTGTGACTGCGTTCTGATTAATGCACATTCATGATTGAATGAATGAAATGCAAAACAAGTTGGTTAAGAACGAATGCACGAAATTTCATAAAAATTCATATTCTGTTAGACCTTGACATACATATATGCTGCTTACGTTTTGGTGTAAATATCCCAACCGGTGGCGCTGCTATGCTACTTTATACATTATTAACACGATAACTACATCTCAAGAACTAATGCACGGATTTTCATCAAACTTCAAATTCATTTTTAGGTTGACATAAGTTGCTGTTGATTAGTTTTTGGTCTAAATCTCCCAACAGTTGTCGATGCTATGCTGCATTTTGCAGGATTTACACGATTTTAGCAATAGTCATATCTCAAGAACTAATGAACGGAATTTAATAAATCTTTAGATTGAGTTAGACCTTGATTTAAATTGGTGCTGATTTTTTTTAGTGTATGCGAAACCTGTGTGAGATAGAAGAAAGTTTTGTGATTGACACATCCGACTAGTTTTGTATGTTTACGAGCTTTAAACTAAAATCATTATTTTCGTGGCTAAAAACAAAATGCCTCTTAGATTCAAAGAAATACAGTAAGCTTTCCTCAGAAATTTGTAATAAAAATAATATTATATTCCATACTTTATGGTGTAAAAAATAAGTAAATTTTAATCAAAGTAAATCTTCTGAAATCAAATTTTGCACTTATTACTCGAAATTAACAATTGTTATATTTGGCTGTAAATCATACTTTAGAATTCAATTCATTTTATACAATTTAAAAGATTAAATTCATTTTTCAATGTGGAAGATTATATTTAATAATTCACAAAGCGCTTTTGAATTTATGAATGATCGTATTTAAATGCAAGTAGTTTCATTTCATTTTTAATCAGATAGTGTTTTTTCTTTGTAAAATTGCAATACTTAGTGGTAACAATTAAATAAAGAAAAATAAACAAACATGGCGGGTTTTTTTTTTCTTTTCTGCCAGGAATAAAAATCTAATAAAATAAAATAAATGCCTTTATCCTAGAAATTTTTTAAAAATTAATAAATATTATTACATGCTTTCGAAAAGAAATCTTTTAATCATAACTTTTGTTTGAAATATTAGATTACGGCTCAGAAAAAAAAAAAAGAATTTTCAAAAAAGTTTACAAGTACATTTAATATTCTGTTTCAAATAGATTGAAGTTTTAATAAACATATGTCTGCTGTAATATTGATTTGAATCTAATGTAAAATATTCATGAATACGATTCGTAAAAAGTCACCATCGGGAAATAATGTTGAGATGCATTTAGTTAAAATAATAAAAAACAGAAAGCTGTAATATTTAAATTATAAAAGTTAAAAATTACATTAAACTAATACTAGTTAAATTTTGAAAATATGTTATTAATTATGAAATATTTATTACATTGTGTTTCGTTTTACTTTTTTCTTCTCTGAACTGAGTTCTGAGAAGGTTTCTGAGTCTTCTGAGAGTTCTGAACATATTGTATTTAGAAATCGTCTATAATGTTGTTTAAATTATACAAACGTTGCCATTTTAAAATATTTCTATTTTTAAATAGTTTATAATCAAATAATTTTAACTAAAAAATGGTTAATCCAGATGCGAAATCCTGAGTAATTTATGCTGCGTTTACATCACGGCAGTGGTTCCAAATCTGGGGTGTACATCTCACCTGGGGGAATTTTCACTTTTTATATTCCAAATTTGTTATTCAAATATTTGCTGTAAGTTTTTTTTTCTTTTTAAGTAATTTTGCAGAGTAAAAATAAATGTAACACATGCAAAAATAAAATTAAACAAAATAAGTATCTTTATTAAATTGTAAACAAGTTCCTAGTCAAAAGTTGGAAATAATATCTAAACCCCAATAATTATATGTATTTCGAACCCGTTCTTTTTATTTTTTCATTAATTCTGAAAATTGTTGATACTTTTTCTGGCATATGGTATTTTACGAATTTTGGCAACTTTTTCGATTTCATTATTATTTAGCCTTGTATATCTATTCGCTTTGCTATATGTCACATGAAGAATATTTTACACGTGAAACTACTTAAGGGTATTCCTAAAGTTGACTGTCTTGAACATATTTAATTTGAAAATATTTGAAATGCCTAAATGAGGGAGAACCTAATTTATAAAATTTATAAATCTTAAATAATATTAGAAAAGAAAATGGGTATACAATAAATATTTGTGGATCGATTGTAAGCCGCCTACACAGTAAATAAATATCCGATATATTCATTTTAAATATTAAAATAAGATAATACTTGTAGTCAATTAGCGATAATTGAAAAGGAACAGAGAAATGTGTTTTATGGGGAATAAAGTCTACTTAAAATTGATAAAGATGATAATTTTGAAATGCTATTTGTGTATTGTGTTATCCATAGAAATAATATTTAGTATACAAAGCTTTTCCACCAATTTTTAATAAGTTACTAAAATGAATTATAAAATGTTTCAATGTTAACAATTTTAATGCTAATCGTGAGAGCGACTTTAAGCATTTTGAAAAAATAAAAATGTAGATTATTGTCTGAGTGAACACGAAGACTCATACACAGCGCAGTATTACTTTGCCCCATATATAGCTACGATGGATATTAAATCCTTTCGTCAAGCATAACTCAAAAAATATTTAACGGATTGCGTTCAAATTTTTACAGCAGGTACCTATAAAGGTGACAACGACGCCTATTTATTACCAAGAATAAAGGTCAAACCGTTTGGAACTTATATTAAAAAAATAAATAAATAAGCACAATAAAAGTACATACGTCACGAAAATTTAGTGCATACGTCATTTTCACCGGCGGAGAGTTTCGTAAATAATATGATTTCAAAAGTTCATGAAGTAACACGGGGCACACAAAATATGCACGCACAGTGAAATACAATATCAGTACAATGATCAAATCAGTACAATAAAGCATATTTCAATTTTTAAAAAATGGAAAATTAATCTGGAATGTTTTCTGTTTGAAAGAAAAAACCCCGCAATAACTTAGTATTAGAGATTTGGCGCAAATCTCACCATTAGCCTAGCTTTTTTATTTCGCGTGTGTAAATCAGAAACATTTATTTGATGTTTAAATAAAACGTTTTGATTTGTGGCATTATATTTCTTCTTACTTTCTTTTCCTTTTTAACACTTTCCAACCTAGTTGAAAAGTGTTTATGACTTCGGTTTGTCTGGCCGTCTGCCGTCTGGCCGTGCTCTAACTCCCGTAAATATGCTCGGATTGCTCTGCAATTTTTATATGTTATAATCGTTATCTATAGCATGTTCCCTATTTCAACGGAAGTGTGTAGCACTTATAGTTTTTTTACAGGGACACTCAAAAGAATTACGTTACATTGCGGTCTATGGGGAAAAATCATTTGCGGTTTATTTAAATAATGTTTCACTATTTTAAACGCATTGAAATTTATATATATCACTAAGGTGCATTAGAAGAAGCTTAATATGGAATAGGGTGTGCATAGCACTTATACTTACTTTACAGGGACAGTCAAAATAATTCCGTTACATTACGTCTATGGAGAAAAATCGTCTGCGGTTTATTTAAATAATGTTTCACTATTTTAAACGCATTGAAATTTATATAAGGTTCATTACAAGAGACTTACTACAGAATATTGTGTGTATAGCAGTCATCGTTCATTTACAGGGACACACAAAAGAATTCTCTACTGTCTGTTAACAATAATTCCTGGAAGTGCGTTTTAAGTTACTGAAGTCGATTTTAATTTTAAATCGCTTTTTGTATATTACGTGGTGTGTATAAATTCTGTAGATCCTATACAGGGAAGCACAAAAGTTCGGGAACACATTTCCGTATTATTTAACTCCAGACGGAGAATTTTAAACTGTGCTACGTGTTTCCTAACTGAACTTAGCATCCTATGTAGTATATAGACAAATCTATAGATCCTATACAGGGCTGAATAAAAGTATTCGGATTACTTAGATGTTATCTTTTAGCTTATTAAAGAGTATGATTCGTAAAGTTATTTTGGAAGCGTTGGGAAGTGTTACATAATCTATGCTTGACGCATGATTTTTCGTTCTTGTTAGTATTTTAAATGGAATTAGTGAAAGGCATGTATTTTAAATTAAATGAGTAAAATGCATGTATTTCAAGTGAAATGAGTGAAAGGTTTATAGTTAAACGAAATTAATGAAATATTAAGATGTTATGATAACAATATTTGGCGATTTATCAATTGCGCCAAGTTAACATGAAAGTACCAATACATATGTGAAATGAAAACAAGGCACAGATGACCCATACATACCACGATGGCGCGATTTTTCCCCCCCTCCAATTTGGCGAAAACTTTATTTTTGAATGTTAGTTTCAAATTAGCGTGCAATAATAGCACGTGAATTTTTATTTCAATATAAAAATAAAATAACGTAATAAATGAAATAGCTGCTATTATTTTAAAAAAGGAAATAAAAATAAACTAGATGGAACCCGTCAAAACTTGACGGAAAAAAATACAATAACAATATCAGTAAAATAAGCTTCTTTATTATTTAAGAAAGGGTGCGTTTGAAACATTCTTTCAAATATTTTATTTTAAAAGTTTTTTCCCCAGTGAAATACAGTACTATTTCCGGTGCAAACTCCAAACAAACAATCCGTAAACAACTGTGTAATGCAAATCAGTTTGACATTTCCGCCATATTTTCCACGGCAAGAAAGAAAATTTCATGGCCCTATGAAGTATCATACAAATAGTATTTTCCTACGTTCATCTCATATTCAGTAAATAAAAGAACATAGTAAATAAAACACACATGTGCAACACTATTTTTAATAATTTTAATTTTCCTGAAATCCTTTACTTTTGTGAATATTTTTATTAAAAAATGAAATCGTCTAGCCTATAATTAAAAAAAGTAATTGGTAATATGTAATTTAAGGTATGCCATCAAGATGAAGCAATCAATAAAGGCTCCAATTCTAATCTTTACAATTAAGAATGGAAAAATCAGTTAAAATTACGCCATGTTGACACAATCATGTAAATTTTTCTCCTTAGTTTTATCAATGTTAAAACGCATTTCAAGCTAAGCATAATGTCATTTTCACCGGTGCAAAATTCCCGCACGTACTTTATATACGTTACTTTTATGCTTAAACACCATGTATACAAATAAAAATATATTTTGTATTTAATTGTAATGAAAAAATGGCACCAACAAAGTTATAATAGATAATGATAAAATTAATCCAATGGACAATATTCCCATGACGTCACAATAAATATGAATTTTTATTCGTTTATAAATATAAAGTGCACGCGATAAATAGTTTTACCGAAATTATACTTGCAAATAAAAAAATGGCCTAAAAGCCACGTGCCTTTAATATTTATTATTTCTCTGTTACCTTCCCAACCATTGAGTTTCTCGTTACTTTGTGCCTCGCAAATCCGATTGCCGACTTTATGACGTCATATGCAGAAGTAAAAGTTTGATTTAAAATTACGGCTAATTAATAAAACTTTCGAACAAACGAATGTACGATAACAAATCTGTGTCCAAATATCTTTCATTTAAAAAAAGAATGATGTAATTTGATGCAGTAGTTTGTTCTCACGGATTGTCGAAAGAAATCGCTTAGCGTTTAAAATAGATAGATAAATAATAGTTTGATATAAATAAATATTGATATACATATAAAAATAATCTATTGAATTAAAACAAGAACGAAAAATCATGCGTCAAACATAGATTATGTAACACTTTCCAACGCTTCTAAAATAATTTTACAAATCATTACCGTTTAATAAGCTGAAAGATGACATCTAAGTAAACAATTTGGAAAACTCATAACATATTTAACAAGAACGGAAAATCATGCGTCAAGCATAGATTATGTAGCACTTTCCAACGCTTCTAAAATAATTTTACAAATCATTACCGTTTAATAAGCTGAAAGATGACATCTAAGTAAACAATTTGGAAAACGCATAACATATTAAAAACGTAATTTCAGGAATTTTCAATATATACAATATTCGGAAAAATATCCGAATACTATTATGTAGCCCTGTATATGATCTATAGATTTGTATGTATACATAGAATGCTAAATTTTAGTTTAGTTAGGAAACGCGTAGCACAGTTTAAATTCTCCTTCTGGAGTTTCTGTCAAAAAACGGAAATGTGTTCGCGAACTTTTGTGCTGCCCTTTATAGGATCTACAGAATTTATACACACCACGTAATAGACAAAAAGCTAGTTAAGATTAAAATCGCGTTCAGTAACTTAAAACGCACTTCCAGGAATTATTGTTAACAGACAGTAGAGAATTCTTTTGTGTGTCCCTGTAAATGAACGATGACTGCTATACACACACTATTCTGTAGTAAGCCTCTTGTAATGCACCTTAGTAATATATATAAACTTCAATGCGTTTAAAATAGTGGAACATTATTTAAATGAGCCGCAGACGATTTTTCTCCATAGACGTAATGTAACGGAATTATTTTGACTGTCCCTGTAAAGTAACTCTAAGTGCTATACACCTACTATTCCATATTAAACTTCTTCTAATGCATCTTAGTGATCTATATAAATTTCAATGCGTTTACAATAGTGAAACATTTTTAAAATAAACCGCAAATGATTTTTCCCCATAGACCGCAATGTAACGGAATTCTTTTGAGTGTCCCTGTAAGAAAACTATAAGTGCTACACACTTCAGTTGAAATAGGGAACGTGCTATAGATAACGGCAATAACATATAAAAATTGCAGAGCAATCTGAGCATATTTACAGGAGTTAAAGCATGGACAGATGGCCAGACGGCCATACGGCCAGACAAACCGAAGTCATAAGCACTTTTCAACTAGGTTGGAAAGTGCTAAAAACGTAATTCAGGAATTTCGAACATATATTTTCAACATATTCAATGTTCGAAAAAATATTCAAATATTTTTATTCAGCACTGTATACGATCTATAGATTTGTATATATACTACATAGAATGCTAAATTTTAGTTTAGTTAGGAAATGCGTAGCACAGTTTAAAATTCTACTTCTGGAGTTTCTGTCCATAAACGGAAATGTGTTCGCGAACTTTTGTGCTGCCCTGTATATGAAATACAGAATTTATACACAGCAAGTAACAGAAAAAAAAGTGAGTTAAATTTAAAATCGCGTTCAGCAACTTAAAACGCACTTCCAGGAATTATTGTTGACAGACAGTAGAGAATTCTTTTGTGTGTCTCTGTAAATGAACGATGACTGCTATACACACAATATTCCGTAGTAAGTCTCTTGTAATGCACCTTAGTGATATATATAATTTCAATGCGTTTAAAATAACTATACATTATTTAATTAAACCGCAAACGAATTTTCTCCATAGACGTCATGTAACGGAATTCTTTTGACTGTCCCTGTAAAGTAACTCTAAGTGCTATGCACATCCTATTCCATATTAAGCTTCTTGTAATGCACGCTATATATAAATTACAATGTATTTGAAATTGTGTAACATCATTAAAATAAACCGCAAATGATTTTTCTCCATAGACCGTAATGTAACGGAATTCTTTTGAGTGTCCCTGTAAAAAAAAATATTAGTGCTACACACTTCAGTTGAAATAGGGAAGATGCTATAGATAACGACAATAACATATAAAAATTGTAGGGAAATCTGAGCATATTTACGGGAGTTAGAGCACGGACAGACGGCCAGACGGCCGCAAGCCATAAACACTTTTCAACTAGGTTGGAAAGTGTTAATAAAAAATAAAAGGAAATACACATAGCAAAAAGTTTTCGGCAAATTGGCGAGGAAAAAAATCGCGCTAACGTGGTGAGTATATGACATATGTGCCGGGATTTTTAACCTTTTATCTGAGCTTTCGGAAATATAAAAAAATAAAAAAATACTTAGGTACTACTCCTTTATCCCGTCGACCACTTTTCATAACAAAAAAACTATCGCCAAACTGTAACGCCAAATAACGTTGCCATTGGAATATAAAAATAAATAAATAAATAAAATATAAGAATTTAAGGACACTGTTTTTATTTTAATTAATGAAATAATTAATAAATCAGTAAAACATAATGAAAAATACAGGCAAATGTCGAATTAAAAACCACTTGATGACATAAAAAACACGTATAATGCTTCTGACATCAAGTAAATGGGATTGCATTTTTGGCGTATCTTACAGTTTGGCGATAGTTTTTTGTTATGAAAAGTGGTCGACGGGATAAAGGAGTAGTAACAATACTTATGTCAGGCGTATAATGTTTTCCATTTTTATATGGATGACTTCTCCATTTTAAGATTTTAAATGCTATTTATATCAGATATTTCTTTCCTGAGATTCCCACAAGTTATTTTCGGTAATTTTTTAGTTGACTTATTAATTGTTTACAATTTGCCCCCTGACAGTAACAATTATTTATCACAAAAATGTCTCTTAGTTTTGTTAAATATGTTTGTTATGTATTTCCATTACTCTTTAAAATATCCAAAATGGCAATAAAATTTTATTTTAGCATCGTACTTAATTTTTTAAGATGGCGCAAAAACATGGTTTAATAAACGTATATTTGTAAATATTTGAAAAACATGTTTTTCCACTCTCTAGAAAAAATTGGTAAGATGCTAAAACTGCCTTTTAGCACCATTTTTATTTTTTTCCCCAATGGCGACAACCAGCACATGATACGGAACTTTTGCCCATTCAGATACACAGACAAGTCTGGTCTCAAACAAGAGTAATTCTAGCAACAATATTTTTTTTAACTCTATAAGAGTTACAAACAATAATGACATTAAATTCTCCGATTACCTTTGGGCCCTATTACGGATGTTTCTCCTAGAAAAAAAACTGTAGTAGAAGTCTTTTACATATGTTTCGAATGAAGCTCTGTCACCAAAGTATTAATTAATAATACAAACAACATTAATATTAACATGGGGGGGCAAAAGTTTGAATTTAAGTGTAAATATTTGGAACCTCCCCGCCAAAAAAAATATTACAGAAATTAATTTAAAATGGCGTTAAGCCACGCTTTCTGACATAAGCAATTGGATGCGAACCCGATTACGAAACTTTCACTTAACTTAATAACATGTATCTAATAGCCCTGAAGGTACTTTCCCTTCCCAGTTATACAGAGCTTGGGGCTTTTTTAAAAAGCTTGACGCAGTTAGAGTTTTAGAAGTTGAGATTTACTGCCAAATGACATAAACTACTATGAAAATAAACCTGATGAATTATTATGCTGGTTTATGTATCTATTTAAAAAGTTGTATCTGATTACTGTTATTAGATAAATTACTCCTGTTTGTATTTAATAACAGATGAACGGCTTCTGTATACTAAATTGTTTAAATATTGGGAAGTGGTGGCGAGAGGTAGAGAGGCGTGTAAACAAACGTGTAGACAGACGTTTAGAGATACGGATAGCGACACAGATAAGCTAACCCAGCAAACACATACCTTTTGGTACACGATCGGACCGCAGCCGGCAGTGTCGGTTGGGTGTCGGCAACGGCACAGTGGTATCGGTCCAGTGTCGGTACCTTGTCGGCAAGTGATACTAAGTAACCGTGCGTTTTCGTATGCCGGTTAATGTTGTCGGACCCCTAACGGTTACATATCGGCAAGTGATTCATATTGGCAAAGTGACGCTGGACCGATATCTGATGGCCGAAAGTGGTCCGATTAGATTTGCCAACATCGATCCGAATTTGGAATATTTTATTTTAGCCGATGCTTTTTTTTAATTTGTTTAAATTTTGTTGGGAATATTAAATAAATTATTTTTCGGAAAATTAGTGTAGCAGTATGAAATAAAACTTATAATATTCCCTTTTTTTACTTTTTTTTTTTTTTTTTTTTTTTTTTTTTTTTTTTTTTTAACAAACACAGATGTAGGGAAAATAATGGAATGTTTAATCGTAGCAGAAACCTTTTCATTGTTTGCTCTTTGTTCGAAATATTAAATAAATATTTTAAAAATTAACATATGTACGTTTTTTACTAATTTTTCTTAGAAGAATCACTATAATGTTATGATGATGATTTGTTACAGCAGTATAGCTGCGCTAGGGATATAAGCCGAAAGGGGGGGGGGGTTACCTCCGTGAGGGTCTTCTAACCCGTATTTACGGCAATGTTAGAAGGAAACCACCGAAAACTCCGAACAGTTAGGTCGACGAGCGCGACAAGGGTTTGAACGCAGCACTTCCGATTTCCAGCATTGAGAACAGAACTTATCAGCTAGTAGTGGGGTATTTAATCGTAGCAGGTGCTTTTTTTCATTGTTTGCGTTTTGTTAGGAATATTAAATACATATTTTTAAATTTAATATATATTAAAATTTTCTAATTTTTTTTCGAAGAATCAGTGTAACAACATGAAATAAAAACATGATATTCAACTTTTTTTCTCCATTTTTCTGGGATAAATAATAGAATATTTATGTAATTCGGAATATTGCATCGTAGTCGATGTTTTTCTTTTGCTGATGTTTTTGTTCGTTATTTGTGTTTTCTTGGGAATGTTAAATACGTTTTCTAATTTTTATTCGAAGAATCAGTGGAACAATATAAAATAACAACTAAAATAATATTTACTGTTTTTTTTTTTTTCATTTTCTATCAAAAATTGATGTAGGAAAAATAATGGAATATTTATAGTCTTAGCCGTCAATTTTTTTTTTTCAATTGTGATTAACCGGCATTTTTTAGGTAGATTTTGTAAGAAATACTAACTATTACATTCTCCCCTAAGTTGGAATTTTTGAAATATTTTTGCAGATGTACGCCGATCATGACTCCCAGAACCCAAAACCACCCCCGGTTCAAAACTTTATCTATCTATCTATGTCACTTTTTATAGACACGATAACGGCAATAATTCTGCACAAATCTCTTCTAAACTGATACATAAAATCAAAGGGCATAAAATATCGGTCAAGTTCGTTAATGGGCAAAATCAAACCAAGGGAGGGGAGGAAATGGGGGGCATTTTGTGAAAACAGAAATAACCCCATAATTTCTTCATCATGATACGTATCGAATCCATTTAAAGTTATTATTACTTCCAGGAAAAGGGCCGACAATTTATGTATTGCAGATTTTTGATATCATTAAAAATGGCCCCATAGGGGGTAAAAGGGGGTTTTAGAAGAAAAAAATTCATAACTTCGCAAATTCAAAAGATATTAAATCTGCTTGAATTTATTATAAATCCTCTTAATATTATCTAAAACTTTTATATTGATAAGTTTTTTATAGGACCAACCCTTATATATATTAAAAAAAAAAAAAAAAAAAAAAAAAAAAAAAAAAAAAAAAAAAAAAAAAAATTTGCTGGCTCCGCCAGCAAACAAGTTAGGTTTCGAAGTGGGTGGTTCTAACTGCCGCATCATGGCAAAAAGGTTATTTCTTCCGCAATTCCCAACAAACAGGCGCCCCACGGTCTGCGTCTTCAAAATTTACCTGTGCCTGTAGGCCGAGCCGTTAGGGACTTCTTTTTCGATTGTGATTAAGTCTGAGTTTTGTTACTAAATGCATGTTTTTTTAAAATAATGTATATTATATATTTTTACTCTTCTTTTGAGGAATTAGTGTAACAATATCAAAAAAAAAAAAAATATTTTTTTTTTAATAAAAATTGTGGAAATATAATAATTTATATTTTTAAAAATGAAATGTAAAATGTATTCAATATTTTATACAAATTTCAAATAAACATATTAGACGTGATGACAAATACATACATGGAAGGAGGATTGTTTGCTTTGTCACCCCCCCCCCCCTCCTCCCCTCCGACTAACGAGCACGGTGTGTGGGCGATATTTAGATGATTGATCATACATTAATTTTACAACAATCTAAAAAATTTAAATTCTGGATTTTTTATTAAAATTTTTCTAGTACTGTGCCATTAAACCTGTTTTTTTTTTTTCCCCAACCCAAAGGTCATTAAAAAAAAATTATGTAAGTATCCATATAATATTTTTATTAAACATGAAATGATAATGCATTTCTTGTAAGCATTTATCAAGAAAGTTTCGGACTTTGGGGTAATTTGATGATGGTCAATGCTTTGAGACACGCTTTCACATTCAAAATTTGATTATGAGAAAGCGCCAATACAGAACTAACACGCCAAATCTGGGATGATATCTGCTACTCTATTGTCTGTAAGGTGGGCGCGTAGCAAAGGGAAAGCGATGCCATCACTGCGCGCGCATGCTTGCCAAACTAGATTTTGACTTTTGAAGAGGGGAAATTGCAACCATAGAATAGACGCTCGCGTTTTTATGTACTGCTGATTTGAGATGCGTGAAGCGTGACACATGCAGAAGAAATAATAATAATGGTAAGTCTGCTTAATTTTGCTTTAGTTAAATCTAAATTAATCTGAATTAAGTTAATTATTTTTGCATATATTTAGTTGTTTAAAGATTTATTCTCTTTTAACGATTAACTTTGCGTATGAATTATTGTTGTAAAAAATGATAAAAGGGTTAAAATAGAAAAATATGTTTTGGAGTTGTTATCTTTTTATTATACAAGTTTTTATGACATGTAGCATATTTTTAATTATTAATAATTAATAATAATTAACGAATCTTGATAATAATTAACTAATTCCTAAAACGTTTCTTTATTATAAGAAATGCAGAATGACATTTGGTTATGTGTTATCCATTTGGTGCTCCACAATTTTACAATACTCGTGTCGTTCCTGTATTTAAAAAAAATAGTCAAAATTTTCGATTGCTTAGTAATGATAATTTGCATTTTATTGTATTTAAACTTTAATTTATTCAAAGTTACTAATTCATTCATTTTTTAAATTACTTAAAACGATTTCTTTTTCACGTATCCTGAAACTTTTACGCTGCTGTATAAAAATACCTTTCTAATACTATTCAAGAGCAGATGATTTCATTTGTGCTTTAAATTTATTAAACTTGTTTAATACATTTTATTTCTATCAAATTTAAAATAAATGAATTTTAATTAAATCAATGTATATAAATATTTGACATTTCCAATGTATATAATATACACGAGAGATTTTGAAAGTGTATATTTATATTTGAAAAGGAAAGATTTAGAAAAAAAAAATTAAGAGCAAAAAGGAAAAACAATATTGTAAATAATGTTACTTTTTTTTTTTTTTTATGTAATTATGGAGCATCAAATTATATGTCCAAATGATTTAGAAAACATTTGTCCTTCTGTATAAATGAAAAAATATATAAAGAATTTAGTAAAAGCTAAAAATAAGGAAATATGCAACATGTCATTCATATATATATTTTTTTATATAAAGTTACAAAAATGTATTTTTCTAATCTTGGCCAGAAATTACATAAACTCTAAATTTTGTTTTTTATATTTTTAAAAAAGAGAATAATGTTTACTAAATTAAATTATGCAAAAATATTTAACTTAGTTGAGATGCTGACGGATTTAATAAGGCTAAAACAATTTAACATAATTTATAGCAGACTTATCATTTTAAGAATAATAAAAAAGGAAAAAGAAAATCACACAAACCTTCATTTAAAGCTTTCACAAAATAAAATAATAACAAACAGGGTAGATTAAATTTTTTAACAAAGTTATTTAAATTCATTTTTTATTTTCTGTGTAAAATTAAAGTTCGAATTTTTTAATTTATTAATAAATAGTAAATTACCGGAACGAAATTTAGTTTATTTGACTTAAAAAAAATAATAAAAAAAAATCTGAAAAAAATTTGGATGTATTGTTTTATAGTTTCCTAGAAAATATTTTATGTTTTTAAATCAAGTTTTATAGCGACACTTAGAAAGGAAAATGTATCTAAATTTTACTTATTGTATAATAAATTTGTTTTATACAGCTTTATAGAACAAAAATTAAATGTATTTATAATACTTACCACATTTTGTAAAAGTGAAAAAAAAAAAATTACTTTATCATTATTGCGTTTAGAAACACAAGATTCAGATATTGTTAAAGTATCTATGCTAATATAATGTAAAAAAGTAAAGCTTGAAGCATTTTTTTTTCTTTTTTAATGGCAGGGGCTATTAATAGTAAAACGGTATCCGTGAGGGGGGAGGGTGTTACTTACATCTGAAAAATAAATTTCACCATTTTTACCTAAATAATCAAAGTAAAAAAAAAAAATTAAGTACAATTAAGTGGAGTAACCCCCCCCCCCATTTCTGCTGCTAGTTCCCAATAAAAGGGATGCTTTCGGCAGTTTAATGCTTGCCGATATCGGACCACATTCGACAATACTACGGATTTGTTATCAGTATACGGTCGGCACAGCATCTCGCCGTTGTTAGCGTTGCCGGTACCGGACCACATTCGGAAGGTGTGCTGATAACTGTTGGTATACAATCGGCACAGCAGAATGCCGTCGCTTCTACCGGCGTTGCCGATACCGGACCGACTGTGCGCCTATCTGTCGGGCGTCAGTCGCGCGGCGTGTCGAAAAAGTTACGGAACCGGTACGGCAGCTGGTAACGGCAATCGGGCGATTGCTTACCGATAGATCTGTGTTTGCTGGGAACGGGTAGCGAAACGAATAGACAGACGGGTAACGAGACAAGTAAAAAAGAGGGTTGACAGAGGGGTAGGGAGACGGTTAGCGAGTCGAGTAGTTAGACCAGTAGACAGGATGTAGAGGGAAAGATTGCGAGACGGGTAGCGTGGTGTATAGCGATACGAGTATAGAGATGAGTACAGATACGAGTTGACAGACGGGTAGTGAGAGGGATATATAGACAGACATACGTGTCGAGAGACGGGTAGTGAAACAGGAAGCGAGGCAGTTAGAGAGATGGATAGACAGATGGGTAGCGAGACGGTTAAAGAGTAGGGTAGAAAGACAGATGGACAGTGAAATGGGTATACAGACGAGTAGAGATACAGTAGACAGATGGGTACGGAGAGAGACACGGTTAGACATTCGGGTAGTTAGACGGGTAGACAGACGGTTAGAGAAACAGATAGGCGGGTAGCGAGACCAGTAAAGAAATATACAGACATGTAGAGAGAGAGAGTCAATCGGGTAGAGAGATGAGTAGAAAAACGGATAGATAAACAAACATATTGTAGAGAGAGACAGACAGGCAGGCAGAAGAAAAGTCTGGGTTTTGAAGTGGTGAAGGCGCAGGGGGGAGAACCTCCTAGAAAATAATCAAGAAGTATTATCTTTGAAATATTTTTTTTCAGTTTCGCTGATATGGAAATTTAATGTAAAATTTATCTTTACAGAAGTCATCGAAAGATTTTTTATGTGCTTTAGTAGGAATTTAGGCTACAATTTGGTAATAAGTTTGTAGCAAAGCATGTTATCAATGTGGTTTGAAGTGTACGAGTTTCTACAAATAGTTATTCAAATAAACAAGGAGGAATATTTTTTAATTCAAATGTAAATATTTGCTACAAAGAAAATGTTGCATATGAATTTATATATGATATTTTGTAATTCTATCATTTAATTTGCTCTTTTTCATATATTGTATCTTCTTTATATCTTAATTGTTAACCCCATGTTCTCAGCAATATCACTCAGACTAATCCCTTTGAGGGAAGTCCTAGTATAACACTTATGTTTAACGCTGAGGTAAGTTGGAAATAAACAACAAAACTCTTTTTCGCAACAAAGCAAAGCTATATAGAATCATAGCATTTATAGAATTATGTTCAAAACACATTTGTGACAGGAAATTCACCCTCTTTAAAAAGTTAAAAAATGTGAAATAAAGATTGTTAAGGATTCCTCCATGTAAATAGAGTTCACTTTTTAAGTATAGATTTATATAACAGTATATGTGTGTCTGTTTTGCGTTGGGACAGGGGTGTGACCTCCATGATGTAGTTGTTTTCTCTTTTTACCGGGCCTGCTCCAAGTATTGGTGACATCATAAGCATGATCCAGTTCGGTCAGTGTATCCCAGCAGAAAATTTTAATAAAGAGAGATGTTTTGAATTCCCGCTCTTATAATTTGTCATTATGTAAATAATAGTAGTAAATTTCATAATCGTGAAAAAAAGGGAATTAATAAACTTGTTTTATAAAAAGAAATAAAAAATTTTAAATAAAAATTATGTTAAGATACACATTGACTTACCTTTTCCTAAAAACATTATTTTACAATAAATATACGTACAAAAAGTATAATAAATCTTTACAAAATTAATCCAATTATCTCCCCCCCCCCTCACTTTACTGCTACATACTTTAATCACCAAAACACAATAAATGTCAACTTAAATAGAGAAAGCGATATTTTCTACCATAGAGACATTGACACTTTTTTTTATAGCTTGGCGCAATTCGGGCTTCAGAAATTTAGATATGTTTCCAAATTATATACACAGCTATGAAAACAAACCTAACGAAATTTTATGTTTATTTATATATAAATTTTTTTATATATATACAATTCTGTTCTATCGGTATATAAAAATAGATCAATGGCTTCTTTACACTAAATAAATTGTATAAATATTGAAAAAATTGCTTATGAAACAGCGAATTCGTTGCCAGAAAATATGTTGCCAAATTTCCTTTGCTCGCCAGAAGCCATTTTCTCTAAATCTCCTGTATTTTCTTTTCTGTTTATCCTAACTTTATCACTTTTTTACTATATTTTCAAAAATTGTCTATTTATTATACTTGTGTTCAGGACCTAATAACCACTCAAAAGAACTTATCAACAGATTTATTTTCATAATACATTTGTACACTTAAGTTAGCTAGCATTTTAAATGAAACTATTAATTTGGGGAAATCAGTTACTTTTAATTTTATAAAGAAAGCACACTCATTTCTAACTAAATGTATCCAGATTTCATTCAAGTTTTTAGCGTATTTATTGGAAAATCTTCGAAAGATATTATGTCATCATTGCAATGTTTTTTAATCTGTTTAATCTTCTTTTATTTTTTTTCCAAAGATCATTTGGCTCTTTTCGTTTTGGAAGTACACATTCATTCAAATATGCTAGAATATTTCCATTAACAGTAGGATAGGCATTCGTTGGGGTTAATTTTTTTTTTCAGCGCAACAAGTTCAGTATCATCATATTAATTCTGTCTTCCTTACGAATTATAAAACGTATATCTAAACGTTTAATGCAGACAAATGCTGTTGAAATATGAGTTAAATTATTACGATCTAATTTTCTTACCTAAAATTGCTTCTTTTCATTGTCAATTGAGAATTTGAAACCAGGTGTACAACATTTTCTTCTCATTATTTTATAGATATAATCTACATTTTCTTTAATAGTTATAATCTATAATTATTGATAGCGTTACAATCTAAATACATTGAAACATATGAATAATGACTAAATAACACAAGAAATTATTTCAAAATACTATCGTAAACAATCCGTACAAACGAACAGAGTACGTGGAAAATTTAAGTAATATGCATCACGCTTGTGACGGCCCGTATGGGAATTTGTTCTTTGTGTCAGGCCCGGTAAAAAGAATAAACAGCGTCATCTCGGAGACTCTGAATGGGGACATCATGATTTTACGGATGCTTCGGTGGAACGTGACCTATATAATGTTGGGAATCATTGCATCCTGGCATAACCGTCCGCCCAGCTGTACGAGGAATGCGAGGCACGGGTTTTCCAACCAATCAGCGTGCTTCATTGGTTGTTTACGCGCCGATAAATGATTAGGTCTTATGATTTAATGCCTGGAATGTGAACACGTAGTAACGCCATAATGTAAATGGACGTTTAGGGACCCCAAACTTCTATGTTCACTGTACCACTTTTTCCAAACAATTGTATTCGTTGCTTATTTCTATAGGAAATGTTAAACAAACTACCAGGATGATCAATGTTTTTAAATCGCAATAGCCAAAAGATAGGAGGATGTGGCCACTGTTAATCGTGTAAGCTTATTTGCTTACCTTAATAAATGCAGTGAATCACTGTTTCTATACTTGTTATACTTATTATACTTGTATACTTATTATTATACTTGTTATACTATACTTGTTTATACTTCTATACTTTGATGCTATTCAGAAGCAGAGATAAATATGTACGAAGAAAATTGTGAGAAAAAAATATAATATGAATAACATTTGTAAGAATTATTTATAGAAAAACAACAACTTAGTAGAAGTGTGAAATAGAACGGAACTTTTTTAAATAGTTTTGGTAAGGGCGTGAATACTAGAATATGGTAGACGTTTATGTATTTCTAATGTTTTCTCGTATCTAGTTGGAGACATTGTTAGGCTTGCTCAAATTATTTCTCTAGTTTAAAGTAAATTTTTTGATAACTTTTCATTAAAATTGGCATAAATCAAACTGACGTAATAAAATGTGTGTTATATGTATCAAATTGAGTTTATGTACTGATTAAATCAAAAGTACTGCGATCGAGTGAAAAGTATGTGAACTAAAGCTAATTAGATCCGATAATTTCAATTTAAAATAGTAAAAACATGACAAGAGAATAATAATCATTTTGACACGCTTTGTAAATGTTTTGTCGATGCAAAAAGTTCTTAAATGTTCATTAAAAAATCATTGAGATCGTTCACCCCAACAAATGTCATAATTCTCTCACAAAACTTAAAACATTTATGAAAATAACAAGAGAAATAGTCATAATTTAAAATACAAGCTTCAAAGCATGTATGTTACAATATATATGCATATTTAACATTCTAAAGTTATTAATATTATTTTGAGCTTAAAAGTTCTTTTAAAATTATATTATGTAACGTTATGTTATTGTGTCTTTAAAACATCGGCTATAGTGTCAATGCTATTTTATTGAAACAGGAAGTCTAAAATTAGTTCTGCATTTATATATTTTAAAAATGGACCATTTCTTATATTTTATTTACTTTTAAAAACTTGTGCTACTAAATAAACTGGCAATTAAGCAGACAATTATGATTAATTATCATACTTCTATATCAGACATGCAAAAGCTTTTACCTTACAAAATATATTGTAAAACTCTAAATAGAATTGTTGCATTTGAGTTGAATTTTCTGACAGTTAATTTTCAGAAATAAAAAATTCATTAATAATGTTTAAATGTGTTTAAATTACGTTTCAAATTTTTATTTAGTGGAAAATTCATATTTTTAAATCTTTAGTGAGGAACTTATTACTACGTTTTTAAAATGTGTTTTTGTAAATATCTTCGAAAATAAAAGAATGTTTTTATTAATTTAAGAATAAATTAACATTGTTTACACTTCTTTATTTTTTCATCTGATTGTTTTATTAAATAGATTTTTATTTATTTTTTTGTGAGGAAAGGTACAACATAGTATTATATATTTTTCAATTGTTCTTGTAAATATATTTCAAAATAAAATTTGAATATTTGACTTAATGCTACAAGGGAAAAAACTCTCTTCTTTCACTCTGAAGCACCCTCTATTAATTACCCATCATACGTAGTATAGGGAAAGTCTTGCAATCGTTTTGAAAATCGAAAAAAAAATTTTGACGGATTTACACGTTTCAGACACTGGAGATTTCGAAAACCATATTTTTAGGGAAAAAAAATTGCCGTCCGTTTGTCTGTGTGTCTGTAAACGCTCTATCTCCCGAAAAAATGAGATAGAGACTTAAAATTTGGTATGTACTTAGTATGTAATAATGGGAAGAAGCTTATTGAATTTCAGTAACCTCGATTATCTGGAACTATTTTTTTCGGACTCTCGAAATATTCGTTCTGATAAAAGGTATATAAAAATTTTCAAAATTGTTCATTTTAAGGAGTGAATATAAAAGACAATAAAAAAAAACATAAATTTTTCATAAAGCATGAAGTGGATCGGATAATGAGTTGTCCAGATGTTTGTAATCCTATTTTCCACACTCTTCGATTTTTCATGACCCTGTATTTCAACCAAATTTCAATTCAAAGATATACTTTAATTGGAAATGAGAAGCTTAATCAGATGAAATAAACCGCTAGTTAATAGGATTATTGTTTTTGGAGTTATAAGGATGTTTCTTTTAAGCAATTCCGTCATCGAGCCACGATTTTATTCGAATTGCAATGCATTTTATAAGTAGTTTACACATTTTTTTATTTTACTATTTTACATTATGCATATCCATGATGGGTAAATATTACGGTGGCCCCCAACGACTAGTTTTTTTATCGAATGAAAATTTAGACTTTCAATCACATGTCTGTGTATAAATACTTTTTGTCTTTTCGTTGTTTTATAACTGTTCTGCATGCACTGTGTTCAGACTATTTTATATCTAAGAGTAGTTCACAGTTTCTGTTGTAATTTAAATACTTCAAAGTGTGAAGAAATCTGACAATAAATGAGAGTGTTCTTCAAATAGAGAATAGACAATGCTATAAGAACCATTGTATTCAGTTTGAAATTTTAGAACACAATTCTTTAAACAGGTAACTTTTTTAAGTTTTGTTTATTTGGCTAACAAGGTTTAATTTTAAGCAATTTTTTGTCGCTTTTCATCATTTCACATAACAACCTATAATTAGCATACACCTAAAGAGAAAATAATAAAAATCATTTTAAACTAATAAAATATTCTGCAGAATGATTATTTTGTATTTATAAAGGATGACTGTTCATAGATACACTGAACTGTTATTAGTAGAATAATTTCAATTAACTTGTTTAGTTACTATTTAGTTTTTGAATGCAAAATATATGATGTGTCGACTACTCTGACTTATAAGAGTAGGCGAAGTTTCGATTGAGAACGTAGTTTTTGTCCATTAACAGTCAATGTGCGTAAAAGTATTATCAAGACAATCTTTCTTTAACTTTCGATGAATGAGTGTGAAAACCCCGGAACTTGTGAATTTTCTCTTCGTTTCGATATTTATGCATATTTCTGAATCTGGTCAATCGATATAGCAGTATTTAAGTACTGGCACGCGCTGGGGAAGTGGAACTTTGGATCAAGTTCTTTCCAATTGTGGTTCTTGGATATCTGTTGACTCTACGATTCTATATTAGAGAAGGAGTACGACCGTCCGTTGGTAAGAGTAGATTTACCTTATTTTTGGTGTTAATTGAATAAAAAGAGTTTGGTGCTCACGGAGTGCCGATTTCAGTACTGCCATAGGCGGACATCTTGAAGTTGTTATTGGACTAGCTTACATAGTGGAAATTAACTCTTGCTGAAAACATCTTTACCGACGTTTTGCGCCCGTCCAAGTCATAAGTGATATTTTGAAGTTATCTCTTTATTGATATTTGAAGTTTTATTTTTTTGAGTGAAGTGTTTTTGTGAATTGA
Organism: Maratus michaelseni; assembly: GCA_963931845.1. Lineage (NCBI taxonomy): Eukaryota > Metazoa > Arthropoda > Arachnida > Araneae > Salticidae > Maratus > Maratus michaelseni. The sequence continues at coordinate 404,067,995 of OZ007592.1, forward strand.
ATTTCTTTCGGCCTAAAGGAATTTAAGCAGTGCTTTCTCAAGTCCCTTCCCTTTTTTTAAGATAAAAAAAAGTTATTTGATTTTATTCACACTTGTGCTCATTTCGACTTGATCACAATGAACAACAACGACATGGCTGTTACAAATAAACATTTAAAAAATGAAGCTTGTTTTTTCTTTCTTGATGTTTGTCACTGTAATTTTTATCTTTACCTAAAGATGGAATCCCACAGCTTGCAAGCTCTCTCAAATTTTCCGACCTCATAGCGAAAGGACTCCTAACGTGACACATTTGCATGTCGATCTGTGGCATAAGCACGTCAAAAAAAGCAGTCATTCTCTGATGTAGTGTACGTGTCCGATACTACTTCTGTATTCTAATAGTACAGTATCTTATGCAACTGCATTGTACTATGTTTGTTGTTATCTATATTATAAAAGGTAAACGTGCTCGTGCGTAACGCTAACGCCATTTTACGGAAGGCAACACTTGACGATAATTTCTGTTTTGCGATTTTTTCTCTAAACATCGCACATTTTCAATTTTCACACTGTTTTACAGAATAAAAATCTACTTTCAAATGCAATTTGTTTGAAAACTGTATCTTAATTCACTGATTTATTATAGCTTGTTAAATAACTTTCAAGCATGATTTTTTTCATTTATTTCCATTGCGTGCAGGTCCATTACTAAATAATAATAAACATTTTGCACTTAATGCTGCAGTAAGCAGAAAAACCTTAGACGATTTTTTCGACCATTAACTCCTGGCATGCGGGTAATGTAAAAATATCGCATTATTAAATTTCAAAATTTTATTTTTGTATATTACTGATATTTTTCTTATGAAAATTCTTTTTGACGTTGTTAATGAATTAATTTAAAAAAATATACATTAAATATAAAAAATCTATTAGAATTAGAACAAAATGGTTTTCGCCTATGTTCTGTAACCAGGGAAGCCCCATTTCGATTCCCTTGTATTTATAACTTATAAAAGCGTTAGTTGAAAACAAACTACGTTTGATCTATTACATCCGAAAACAAAATTCCATCTTATTATTCTTTGAACAGCCCTAGTAATAATTTATTCATTTTTTATTTCAAATATATTCTTCCCTATCCTAAACTGTATCGTTCCATATCATCTTAAGTAAAAAACCAAATAAATTTTTGTTAATTTCTTTTGTTTTTCTATGTATTAGATAAATTATTTCTAAGTGCTTTTCTAATATAATGTATCAGATATATTAGAATCCCCATTTCTTTTTTTACTTATTTTTAGATTGGAACATATATCAATTATTATGTTCCTCGTCAAGTCCATTTATTTCAAATAAGATTTATTTGTTTTTAATATACAATCATTTAATTTAAACTTTCATTTTCTAAAACTAAGAACTGATAAAACAATATTTTACACAGCTGAATGATAATTAGATTTGATATCACTCTTAATCATTTTGCCAGTATTACTTTTTTTTTCACAAAAAGAAAAACAACTCAGTATTTTCATTAGCGTGAAATGTAATTTTGAGCTCATTTCTTTTCTTTTAATTAAGAACGAGGAGAAATTAATTGAAATAAATTATTTTACTTAGTTATAGAAGGATAATCTTTATTATTTTTCTTTAAGTGCTCTTAATTCTCATTTGTCAAATTTAATTAATATCATTTTTTTCAATACTTATCAATCGTATTTAAGACTGATTTTAATTAGAATTTTTATCTCGAAAGTCTTTCTACATAGCGTCAATTTGTAAAAGAAGAAAAAAGATAATTCCTCCCGCAAATTATGTTATTAAATTGATTTAATATCGAATTATAATAACTTTGTATTCTACAGTTTTGTGAATAGTATTAACAAATTTAATAACGAACTTTAAAAAATAAAAATTCCATAGCATATTTAATATGTTATAGTTTTAATAATATTTTATATTTTTAAGGTTGTTTCATATATTCTAATATGTCCAAAATTAATGTTCCAAACATATTTTTTGTAATGCTAAAAAATACATAGCACTAATATTTAAAACATATTTCTTACTTTTAATTCATTTATGCAATGGGTTTGTATTCTGCCCAAGTGTCAGATGTAAAGTTTTTTTTTTTTTAGACCGCTGACCAGGCTTATGCCTAGCTTAACGGGTTGATACCTGGCAACGGAGCGAGGATTCGCCTGCTCTCCGCTTGGTGAAGATATGTTTTTTAAACCTATAGGCCGACGTGCCTTCAGTGCGACTTGTTGCTGTTATTGCTCTTTTTTAGTTGGCCGGTTGCTAATTTATTTTTCCTATCGACAGGGAGAAAAAGTTGGCGTCAGCTTGGAAGTCCAGAAAATGACTAAACTGCTCAAATATTCAACTTATTCGTATTCTATTTTTTTTTCTGAAAACAACTTAAAGGCAACCTACACTCAGAAAAAGAAACTGATTAAAACTACAAAACATGTTTTTGAGTACATTTTGATTGTTTTAGCAAAATTCAAGTAAAATTGAACCATTTTACTTCAATTAACAAAACATTTCTTAAATTAAATTGTACCTTCTTTAAACATGTTATTTGTATTTGAAAATGGTGCATCTGCCGTATAATCCCGTACTCCCAGAAGAAATTAGTGACGTATTTAAATACGTGATTTATTATATAATATAACATTTTAGGGTTTCAAAAAAACTTACTGTTACGTGTAAGATGTCATTTAATACAAAACCGTGACACTGTACGTTTTTGTAATAAATTATTTTTTGCCGTTATTTCTCATAGTTTTCGAGATTGGGTCGATATATTCCCAATTTTATTACTTCGAGCACAGTAGTCTCTTTCAAATGATAGTGCATAGTTGTTTTACTATAGGTGAACACTTCTTCCACAATTTCTAGATCCGTCCAAGAGTAATTTTAGGACAAAGAGTCCTGTTCATCCGGTGTTTCTTAGCTCAAAAAACCGTGACAATATTATGCTGAACAAACAATGAATGCAGCTGTCGATTTTTCAGCGTCGATGAATGCAGCCGTCGAAACATGTAAGGGAAATATACAGAAAAGTTATTATAACATTAGTGTACTTCAAAATGTAGGCATTCCCTATAGAGACTCTTTTTTATCCTATAGCTTATCACCAGCGTGAAAGATTGTCCTATTTTCATCTATCAAGAAGCGATTTCTTTAATTGTATATATTCTTCAATTAACGTAAAAATTTTTTAAAATATATATTAATGAAAATTCTATTGTAATATTTAGAAAATATCATTTCAAGTAAGCACATAATTTTTATGTGTTAACCTGAAATGCGATTTACATTTGATTCTAATATAATAAGTCAAAATCCTGCTTGGTAAAATCATTGAATTATTTAAGGGGGTTCTCAAATGACCTGCTCATCAACGTGAAACTTTCTGACGCATTTTCTATTCCCTTTTAAACGCAAAGGAATAAAATTGGCAGGCCTGACTATTGAAGCAATTTACAATAAAAATGATTTTTCCCATTTTTGATAAATAAATCACTTATTCTGTTATTAGCGATTCTTGTCAAGTGACGACACGTTTTTCCCCTTTCTAGTGCTATTGCATCTGGAAATCAGTTTAAAACGCCGACTTTGACAGCATTTTCGGAACGATCTTCTGCCTTTACCAAAAAATGGAAAACATCTTTCAATTATAAAATTTCTGAATAAGAACACCTGTCAATTTGATACATTTGTGAAAAAAAAGAATTAAAAAATGTGTCTTAAAGTAGCCAGTTTGGCTATGAAAACACCCTTAACCGTTTTCTTATGGCCTAGGAGTGACGACTATTTTTATATTAACTCGTGCCACAATTTACAAGCATAATTTATTTTGGGAGATTTCTTTTGAACGTATGCTACTATAAGCATTACATTCATTCACATTTGGACATATCTTGAGATACGTTTGTCTAGTCGCACTGGCAAGACGTGTGTTGAGTGAGTTATTAGTTATACGTAGTGGTAGTGAATTTATTCGAAGTATATTGAGTATGTTTCGTTTTGCTCACGATGGCTATGGCCGATAGTGACGCAAATATTCTCATAAATAAACTGGCACGAATTATTATCGACGGAACTGATTCTGTGACTTTCTCGCTGAATTTAAACAATACCGAACGCATCATAACCCGGCCAATGTGGTTCTCCCAGAGTTATTCTCTGCTATTGACGTTGAAATCAAGCCAATTCAACTCCTCCCAAACTACTCTACCAAAGATGATCTGAAAGCTCAAGCAAGATCTTTATGTATCTTTGCTGTATCCATTTTGGGGGAGCCATACAATGCCCATTTAATTATATCTACTGGTTTCCATAGACTTTTTAAAAGTGACGTTTTTGAGAATCTTAATATTCTTAAAAGTATCAGCGGAAACCCTACTCCCACCCCTATAGGAAAAAGATGCCATACCGAGACTGATTTTAATATCCCGCTTGGCAATAAATTCATTAACCTCTCCTCGAAAGTCAACCTTGATGATCCCTCTGATATGGAGCAAGACAATGCTACTAGTCAAAACCCCTCTTCTTCTAACACTACTGTAAACGGCGTATCAGGTGAGAAAAAAATGGACATTCACATATTCTATGTTGAATTTAACGACATTCACTGCCATAATAATCGCCCACGTATCAGGTGAGAAAAAAATGGACATTCACATATTCTATGTTGAATTTAACGACATTCACTGCCATAATAATCGCCCACGAACAAAGTCTCTATATACTGAAAGCCCCCCAACTGTCTGCCTTAGCCTTAAAGGGGAACTTCTCAAAATTAAATGTAAAACCGAAAATCAATTCCGAGATATACAGAAATACTTAGATGATAAACATCTTAAATTCACTACTATCCAGCCTAAGGAACAACGTCCAAAAAGGTCTGTGTTAGAGTTTGTCCCCCTAACACTGATCCCCAACTAATTATTGATGACCTTGCTTTACGTTGCTTTGCTGAAACTCGTGCAGACATGCTAAAAAATAAAACAAAAGGTAAAGGCATGCAACTATACATGGTTAATGTCTTACCCCGTAAAGACTTTGATAACATCTACAAAATACGCTAACTCTGTTATATTAATGTTAGTATTGAGCACTTCATGAATTCTAACAACCCTAAATAATGTTATCGTTGCCAACTGTTTGGCTACGCTTCAGAGATTTGTAAATTTGATCCTAAATGTTGAAAATGTGCTGGCCTACACTTAACCATAAAATGTCCAACTCCTGGTAGAATAATCCCTACCTGCTCCAATTGCGGTGCTGCGAACGCAGCCTCTTATTGTGGTTGCCCCCAAAACCTTAAAAAAATAATCTCCCTAACTCTAAAAAGAATGATAATAAATCTCCTAATCCTAGATCTGCTACCTCCAAAACCATAAATTCCAAAAACGCTAACGGCCTCTCTGAAATTATAAAAGAATTCAATTACGTCGAAAAAGTAAAAAAAAACTTCTTCCGACACTGATACTGTCAATAAATCTACTACTTCTGAAAGTAAAGACACACAGGAATCCCGAGCTGCGAAACTTTTCACTTCTAATACTAATAATAACTCATCCTCTCACCCTCCCTTACTAACCATATAGATTCATTTCCAAATACGTTCGATATATTTAAAGATATGAATAAACTACTTCAACTATCCAAACTTTTTAAATGCATTATAAAAATTTCTTCTGAAACTCAAAAATGTAATAATTTCTTTGAAAAAATTATTATTATCATAAATGAACTAGATAACTTTGCTACAGAGCTTAACTTAACTAATTATGAATAATTGCAATAACATCTATTCCTCCCTTCTTATCCTCTCTTGGAATTGTAACTATTTTAGATATAAAATGAATGAATTCCGGTTCTTTTCTAAAAATTAACTAATTACGACGCGACGTTTATAGTCTTAGTAAAAAGACCTCGGTATACAACAATTTTACCACTGTAGTCTTCCTTGTGCTAATACTTTTTGTTTTTGCCTTATTTTTTAATAGTTGAAAAAAATATCAATGTTTTTCCTTTACTTATTCCTATAATAACTGCAATTTAAACTATATTTTAATGTATGGCAATGAAAACTGCCTTTTCTTTGATGGGGTGGATTTACTCACTTTCCTGCTTTACCCATGAATTTTTTGCGAGCAATTATCCTTTTGAAACCGTTAAACATTTTTTTTCTACATAATTATCATATTTTAATGCTTTTCTACTCATTTTTCTACTTTTATCCTCCTCCTTACACTCTTATACTGCGAGTTAAATTTGATTGGCTGCTTTATGCAAGTTAAATTTCATTGACTGGCTTCCTTATTTCGGATTGGCTGATGAAGTTCTCAGTCGAATCTTTGTCCTTTCTTTCGTTTCGTAGTGGTAATATGATACATTTATACTCTTTTTCTCATGACTCCTCTATGATGTGATATAGAACTACTCATATACCGGGATTAGAGTTGTTTTACAACTGGGAATCCCATTGAAACCATAAATTGTTTCTGTTTCTGTTTCCTATTATAAAATGTATGGCAGAGGTTATTTTTCAGATGGTTATGTGAATAGAATAAAGAAATAGTCGTAGGAATGACATATGCCCCAACCCCGTAATCAAAGAGTTAAGAAGTAAAAGAGATAAGGATATATCATTATTTCCATTTCTAACGCAATTAGTATCACAGCTGTAAACTCGCAGCAACACAGTCAAAAAAAGGCCATCACCAGAATATGTACTATTAAATAGACCACAAATTACTGTTTTCTTATAGTTGTAGTTTTTTTATCACATTTTAACATACTATTTATTTTAATAATATAAATACATTTCACATGTATTATTACACATAAAAAAATATTTTTTATGAAGTTAATTCTGTTTATAATGAAATATATAAAGAAACAAATAAAACATTCTTAAATAAAAAAAATAGAAAAAAATCTTAAATGAAAGGAGAGGGGAAGTTACGAACTCATACCTTCCAGAATCAGAATCAAGTCTAGCATTTCAACCATTCGACCACTGTGCTCGGCTAATAGGTGCGACAAAACAATTTAACCATAATTAATTAATAAGGACTTTACGTTTACCCATTAACGCCGGTAGTTGAGAAATCATTTAATGAAAATAAAACAATTTGTAAATAATTAATATCATGTAAATGTTATTAAATTACATAAGCCATTTTAAATAAGATGTCTTTTTAAAATATGATATTTGTCAAAAAGATGTTTTTTTTCGCAATTTTCTGAAGTCTTTTATTTTTCCTTTTTTATTGCCTTCATATAATTACCCACGATTAAGAAAGTGAAACAGTTTTTGCAAGATTTTAAAATTATTTTTAACATTTTCTATTATAGATGAAAAGTGTGTAGGATTCCGATTTGTCTGTCCATGTGCCATTCTGTCCGTCTGTAACTAGCGTAGATATACCTGGATTACCATGAGCATGGTATATATTATTGACGTTTATCATATGTTATTCTCTATTGAAAATGTGACGTTTAGCATTTATAATTCGTTTTCAGGGACACACAAATAAATTCTGCTACATTATAGTCAATGGGGGAAAATCGTTTAAAGTTTATTTTAATAAAGTTACACTTTCTTAAATATACTGAAATTGATATATATTATTGAGGTGGAATACACTATTCTGTCTGTTGACTATGGAATACAGGGCATTTATCACTCATTTACAGGAACAGACAAAAGAATTACGTTACATTGAAGTATACAAGGAAAATTCATTTGCAACGTATTTTTAAAATGTTACACTGTTTCAAACATAATGAAATTAATGTAAATGGCTTAGATGCACTACATTATCATTACTATAGAATATAGTCTATATAATATGTATTTGTTTATTTACAGGGACGCAGAAAAGGAATTCGGTTACAGTACGGTCTATGAGCGATAATCGCTGGAAATGCATTTTCAGATGCGACATGTATTTTAAAGCTTGACCGAATATTAGCACATTACGTGATATGCATGAATTTAATAGCTCTTATACACTTATAAAACCTCATATAAACTTATTATTTATTTAGACTAGATGGAGATGCATTAAAACAAATCTTTATGACTATAAAATTACACTTAAAAACAACAGCTTCTTTTAAAAATTACAGTACACATTTTTTTTCAATTTTCAATAGTAATAAGATGCATTTCCAAAAGTCATTTATGACCAATGTGGGGGTGCCATTTGAAAACATTGTTACAAATGCACATATATAGAAACCAGTGAAACACTTTGCTTGTACACTGTAAAATAAGTCCGCATATATACGCGTGATTTTAAGTGAGATTTCTGACTTTAAACAAAATTCTTTGTATTTTGAGTGGAAATCGTACATTTTGCCAGAATAAACGGAATATTTCTATTATATTCGTATTCGTTGAATGTTAAAAAGTGAAATGTGTCATCCAAGGTAAGCAAAAGGGAATGTTCCTTTTCAAAACGAAAAATTTCCAGTTAAATTATCGTTTTAGCCTATAACCAAGTCGTTGAATGTGGCCAGGTGATGAAACGAACAAAGCAATCATCCTCTAATGGCGAGTACCGAGGTTGATTCCTGAAGAAGTCAAAGCAATAAAAAACGGATGCAATATTATGCAATATAATACTATTCAGTATACATATGCATCATTATATGTAATTATTGTATGGATTTTTTTTTATATTGCGCTATTGATCATATTTATTTCTAGATTACTTAACAGATTCTTAACAGAAATTTTTCGTCTTGAATAGCGGTAAATTTTCGTCTTGTAAATGGAGAAATGTCGAAACGGAAGTTATGTGAAAAAAGTGTAGAATAAACGGCAACTTTTGTGCTAGTAGATTCCCCGTTTTCTCACGGATTTTTTTACAGTATATATTACTCAAAAAATATATATAGGATGAATTATTATTTATTAAATATTGAAATGTATGATATATTCAGTAATGTAAATACATAATATACAAACCATAATACCAAATTATAATCAGAATATTATAAATTCAGTTTGAGCATTATATAGGAATTTTATTTAACGATAATAAATAGCCGTTACAACACATCATAATATCATAATTTACTATTATTTAGTTTATTCACTAAAGATTCAAATATTTGACAAAAATTCAATTTGGTAATTTCATAAAAATAACAATTAAATATCAATAAATATCGATATCTACACACTGTTGTCTCTGAATATAAAATAATATTTTCATAGTGTTTAATACTTGCAATTAGAATTTTCGACGATCAAGAAGGTGACGAAGGCGACGTCATAACACAAGTATTTACTTCAAAAAATATAAAATCAGATATATGACAATTTATTAACAATGTAGTATGACTCGTTTTGGAAAATATAGTAATAAAATGAATTCTGAAAAGCTTATTTCCATTTTAAATTTGTAGCAATCTAAAGATTTAAAAATAACATTTCCGGAGAGAAAAATACGTACCACGCAGCCATGCAAAAATTATCAAAATATTTTAAAATCCTCATTTCAAAAATGTTTTTAAAATATTTTACTGCCGCTGTTCTTTTAATATATAAAGACGCTTTACAAAATAAAAAAAATATAGTAGAAAACCAAAAAATAATAACACTGACTATTCAGGATCGTTAATTATTTCCTTGATATACAGTTTTGTTTAAAATAGATAAGTAAAATCTATCGTTGAAATAATATTTTAATCACTGAACTGATAAATGCTTTTATTCCATTTTACGTCCAATCTGTTTAAAAAAAGGAGATCATTAGATAAAGACGATTATAATTTGGAGAAAAAGCTGACTGATTGTTAGTATTTAAGTGGTATTTAATCTAAAAGAACTTGAAATCAGCTGAGATTGAATTGAAATTGTTGAATTCATAGAGACGAAAAAAAGAAAAAGAAACTAACTAATTGTAATTTATTTTATATAAAAAAAAGTTTTTGATCTCAAAATATTTATGTTCGACAAGTTGAAACTTAACATAGAATTCGGGGACAGATTTTAATTTATAAAGTGACTTTTCTTTTACAAACTTTATGCGTCTTATATTTAACTAACAACTTTTCTACCATAAGTAAAATGAATTTTTTCATAACTTAATATGAGGCGTAGTGCGTGCCTTTTGTAGCCATCTAACCCAGAAAAGCAATGACAATGAGGACATAGTTTTTAGTTTAATCCGATACCATATGGACATCAAAGCTTGAACCGGGATTAAGGTAAGATATAAACCAAATACAGCGACAAGTGTCATACATTACCTCTTTGTGCATTCTTTTTCAAAGACTCTGTTCTCAGTTGTGATCTTCTTTATTGCTTTTCAGATGTTTCCAAGCAAAGTGTAAAAAATAGAGAAAATACATTCTCCCCAGTGATGGTGATATACATGTCAGGGAGTTTCCTCCACTTCATCGCATCCATTTGTAGTGCGAAAAAACAATATTAAAAGACCCCGTACCCCGTCGCGTTACTGTATTTCAACCCTAAAACGTGATAATTCCTTCTTGAGTATTGGCTAATACGTTGCTTCAAAGCGGTATACACAAAGAAAAGATATTCTTATTAAAATAGTTTATGAAGCAAATAATGCAAAACATCTTATCAGTTCGAAATTTCGATATAATTAAAATAAAATATTTCAGTATGATCGATCATACAAATACAAGCTTGAAGTGGGAACGTCTATAAAATATTCAATATTGCATACGGAAAATGAACACTCAGCTAATGTTGAACTTTTGTTTTTGTACTAGTGTTTTTCCTTTTGTAGCTGCAAGTTAAATGTCGAATTTCTTTATTCCGAATTTCTTTATTAGGAATTTCTTTCCTCCCATTTACAAATGCAGGTAGTTAAATTGAGAGGCCGATAAAGAAGATGAGATGCTGACTTTCTATTAAAATTTAACAAGTGTTTAATCTAAGGTAATTTAAAAGAAGTTGAAGTTTAATGGGAAAAACTGAAGAAAAAGAAGGGTAAAAACAAAGTAACTGGAATATTGTAATTTATTTCGACAGCCAAGATATTTTGTTTCCATTATTCTTAAAATTTAACAATGCGTTTTCATCCTCAGCATGCTTAGAATCTTTTTAAGATTTTATTCTTTCATCGGAGGATAAAATATACAAAATCTTATCCAAAATTCTAAAGAATGTCTTTAAAGTATGAAAGATCACTTAAAACTTATAAAAATACCCGACATTCGAAAATAGTCTTTAAAGAGCAAAAAAACAAACAAAGCAAAATCCTAAAAATGAAAAATGAAATGCACATTTCAAGTCTCTGGTATTGAGTTACAAAATTAATATGTTATTACAACCTATTGCCAAGACAGTGGTTTAACGATGAAGCCTGATTTTCTCATCTCTAATTTGAAGTTATCTACTTGTGCATGGTAGTGAGTACACATACACAAATACATACGTCCATAAATATACAGATCTTTTAAATAAATTCAGAAAGAAGAGAGAGAAACTAATGAATGCATGTGTACTGTATGTGTCCTTTCTTTTTGTACAGATTTACCAATAAGCTGCGTAATCTCTCCTAGCATGGAAACTAATGGGAACAATGCGCCATCTCTCCTAAGTAGCAGATGCGCAAACTGTCCAATTTCGGTAGGAGAGATTGCGCGGCCTTTTATTTAAACATGGCCGCTAATAAAACGAACCATTGATGTTCACACTGTTAGTCTAGATTAGTAACTTATGAGAAATCGTTTAAGTTAAAAATATTTTGTACTAGTGACATTGTATAGAAATTCTGACGAATAGCTATGAAAATTCAAGCACTTACTTTGGGAAAACAAAACAAAATAGCAATGCTTAATCTTAGACACTCAAAACAATCAACGTCCACTTTCAAGTAGACACTCCACTACTGCTGTTGTACAACTACCTCACTCTACTCCTTCCCCCCGAACCTCTATGTGCGCAATCTCTCCGACCGTGCCATCTCTCCTGGCTTACCTTACCACTTTGTAATGGATTGTTTTCTCATACCTTGTACCATTTTCGAGATAAGACCGGTAACTTCGCAGTTTGCTACTAGAAGGCGCTGTAAACATTCTCATGTTGTAGCGCATATCCACTTTACTATAACTAGACACTGCGTTTATGGAAATAGCTATCACATTTCTCAATTTAATAGGAATGAACAGGACATTAAATGGCATGCTGATATTATAGTCTGAAAGCTTTAGCTATTTCTTAGTGTTCTTAAATCCTTTAATCGGAAGCTCTGGCAGCAGCTGTCACGCTTTAATATGTATGCTTGAAAGACCCCTTTTTAAAGGTATAAATTAAGAAAATATTTATAAACCCGTAGGAAAATATCTCAAAATACCTGAGAAAATATTTTAAAACGGAAAAATACTTATGTTCAAATAACTGGCTTTAGTTATAAGTCAAATAATAATTTCTTCTATAGGCATATGCATCAAACGATTTTGAGAGAATATTTTAAGTACACGATGCATAAACATATATATATCTGTCTTTGTGTCTATCTCTTGTTTTTATTTATACAGATAAAAAAGGATGAAAGTATTACTGATCTAGAAAAAGCAAAATATTAATTCAGCGTATAATGTGAAACAATCCCTGTTCACATATGATAATCACTTGATACACATTTTGAGAAATAAGCGATTTTTCACCATACCATCCGTGCTAAATTTAACTCGCAACCGATATTAATTTTTACTAATCGATTTCTAAAAAACGCCAAGAGTCTATCAGTTTTTTAGGGTTTGATCAGTTTTATCATAACACGTGTTTTTATCAAACCTATTAGACCAAAAAAGTTTCTATATGTATATAATATATATATATATATTTAATTCCTTATTTTTTCATTAGTTTTAAATGTATTATTTCATGAATGAGCATGTAGAATCTATTTTTAGACAACAAAGTAAGTATATTCTACTGTATTCCAATTTAAAAATAGGGGAAGTGTTCAATATTCGAACCGGAACAATTCTAATTAGAATAAAATATACGTTCACTTCAATATATAATTTTAAATTTAATTATTTTTCAAGTAATTTTAAAATCCTACAGTTAATCGTAAGTTCGAAATGTCTCCTAATGTCCCGGCAAGTCTTTTAAAAATCTCCTGGACAAAGCTCTACCGCAACGAGAAAGTCCACCAAGAAACTTCCACATTGGTATTGGTTATCGAGTCTCTGTACAATCAATCAAGTCAAGTTTCTTTTAAAGTTGCTAGGGCATCCAACTCGGGCTTCCCGGGATAGGGAATATACGTGAAAACCATTTTTTTTTTTTTTTTTTTTTTTTTTTAGGGTTTCGTTCATCTCACGAAACCCTATTGCTCCCGCTCCGTTGTCTTTCTGTCACAGAGCCATTCTCAAAAACTATGTAACTTACAGAGTTGAAACTTCGTGTATAAATCTGAATATCAGCTGGCAACAGCATCTAAATAGTATTTCGAACATTCGATCGCGACCTTGGAGTGCTTAGCCAAAACGACCTTGCGCAAAATAGGCGGGAAAAAGGGTTCTTGTTTACATGAAGACATCTGAAAATCTGTCAATGGCCGCTCGTAGCGAAAATGTACCAGCTTCAAAACAAAACTTACGAAAATAATGAAAAATCCATAAGTCAGAAACTTATGGATGAAAACAAATAAAATTTTAGGAATCGTAATAAAATAAAAAGTTCTTTCCATCTATCATGAATTGGAAGTAAAAATTTTTAAATTAAAGAATTTTAGAAAAGCTATAATGTTACTTAGAGAATCTCTCAAAGATCTGAATCGATCGTGATCTGATCGTGAATCTGAAAAGAAAAATTCTAGGATGATAAAAAACAATAACACAGAATTTACTGAGATGAATTAAAGTAACAAAATATTATTTATCACATAATAAATAAAGTAAATGTGCTTTAATTTTGACTATTTAAATTTAATAAACTATTATTTAATATTATAAAATGTAAGTGAAAAGGATTTTATTTGAGATTTGAAATTAGATTTAATTTGCACAAAAGTTATAAAAATAAGAAAGAATGTTTGATTTAAAATTATTAATTGATGAAATATTATTAATTAACCTAAATTTTCTGAATTTATTAAAATAAATGAATAAATTAAAGTTAAGAAATTTGAATAAATGAATTAATGACTACTGAGAATTTTGAATCATAACAGAGAATATATGTGAAAACCATTTTTTTTCTTTTTTTAGGGTTTCGTTCATCTCACGAAACCCTATTGCTCCCGCTCCGTTGTCTGTCTGTCACAGAGCCATTCTCGAAAACTATGTAACTTACAGAGTTGAAACTTCGTGTATAAATCTGAATATGAGCTGTGAAGAGCTGAAAATATTAAAATTTGAAAAATTCGTATTATTTTAATAAATAGAGATAAAAAACCAAAATTCTAACAGACTTTTTCTCTTAAATTTAAAAATTTTTTCGTTATAGCAGATGCCAAAAATTTAAAATCCACAATGAAATTCTTTCTACAATAATTAATTTTCTATCAGACGATTTTCACGTGAAAAATGAAAATGAAATAAAAAGTTTCACCAATTGAAAAAAAGATAAATATGAGATAAAATTGATTGACGTCATAGTGGTCGTGATGAATATAAAAGGAAAAATTAATAAAAAGATGAATCGCCAGCGACTTGCACCGGAGCGATTCCGAATACCTAAAAATTTTGACGAAACATATATTTAACACTTTCCCCAAACATCATTATAGGCCGCGATCGTAAGTAGCAGTACACAATGCGAAGCCATAGAAGTTAATGTTTAATAAAACATTAAATTCATCTGAGAAATATTAAAAATTAATTCCCAAGTAAAAATTTGAATATAAAGTTAATTTTATAAGTAAAAAATTATGCATCTCAAATTTCAGATTCCAAAAAACATATTTACTACAAGGAAATATAAAATACCTTATGATAACATCCAAAGCAGTTTGGCAAGTGGTAAATGAATATAATTAAAACAAACTCACCAGATCAAAGTAAAACTGTTATTTATTAACAAGTGCACCCACATAAATAAAACACAATTCAATCTGAAATTTCTTTATACATATTTTATACGACCAAAATGTATTCTTCTTCAATTATATTAAGATGGAATATCAATATATAATGTTTCATTATAGAATTACATATCGATGTCAAATGACATCTCTAGGAAGAAATATTATATTTATCAATTAATAATCACTTTATCAAATCTTATAATTTACAGGGTGTTGTATTTGTCCCTAATAATATTATAAAGTTATTTTAATACTTTTTGTATTCGGTTCAGTACACAGTGTAAAATAGTTTAGTAGATGATCTTGAAAGAAAAGTACTATTGTTCACTAAATACAGGAAGTAGAGCTTCTGGAGGTAAAATCAAAATATCACTATAGTAGACACCCTAGCAACATGATTGCGATTAACGATGACTATGAACTATTCCAGCGGTTTTACCAAGAAACTACAACAGAAAATGTCATCTGAATTTGAAGACACAAACCAAATTATTATGAAGATAAATCATCTTTTACGAAGATATAGCATCCTGAAGTTATCTCTAAAGATGAAGATAATTATTAATTCTTGCGATACAATGATTTAAATATCACTAAAAGATGAAGGCGACGTTCATTGAGGATGAAGATGCAAGACCATCCAACTCTAAGGAAAGAATTCAAACTATGACATCTAAGGTGACTTATGGAAAAGTCATTTATATCTTGATACCATGATTTAAAGTTGTTTTTATAATAAGGAAACACCTTTTCCTCGAGGATATAACTGTGACCGTAAAGTTGGCAATATTATAATTAAGTTATTGAAATTATAGAAAATGAAGAGTTATAAGAATCACAATCTGACATATTACACACATTACTTTCGCCGCAAGCCAAAAATGGCTTAGGCTCCGAAGAGCAAAATCCAAAACACGTTACATCTTGGAGATTTTGTCAGGAACTGAAAACTCTCTACAATCTCCCACTCAAGTAAAACTCTACGGCGGTTACGGAATAACCAATTAAAAATAGTAACCGGATGAATGTTACTGAACAAGCCCCAACAGACCGTAGTCAAAGTTACAGCTAGACTTTCACCTACGCATACACCCCTGGCAACAGCATCTAAATAGTATTTCGAACATTCGATCGCGACCTTGGAGTGCTTAGCCAAAACGACCTTGCGCAAAATACGCGGGAAAAAGGGTTCTTGTTTACATGAAGACATCTGAAAATCTGTCAATGGCCGCTCGTAGCGAAAATGTACCAACTTCAAAACAAAAGTTACGAAAATAATGAAAAATCCATAAGTCAGAGACTTATGGATGAAAACAAATAAAATTTTAGGAATCGTAATAAAATAAAAAAGTTCTTTCCATCTATCATGAATTGGAAATAAAAATTTTTAAATTAAAGAATTTTAGAAAAGCTATAATGTTACTTAGAGAATCTCTCAAAGATCGTGAATCTGAAAAGAAAAATTCTAGGATGATAAAACAATAACACAGAATTTACTGAGATGAATTAAAGTAACAAAATATTATTTATCACATAATAAATAAAGTAAAGGTGCTTTAATTTTGACTATTTAAATTTAATAAACTATTATTTAATATTATAAAAGGTAAGTGAAATGGATTTTATTTGAGATTTGAAATTAGATTTAATTTGCACAAAAGTTATAAAAATAAGAAAGAATGTTTGATTTAAAATTATTAATTGATGAAATATTATTAATTAACCTAAATTTTCTGAATTTATTAAAATAAATGAATAAATTAAAGTTAAGAAATTTGAATAAATGAATTAATGACTACTGAGAATTTTGAATCATAACAGAGAATATATGTGAAAACCATTTTTTTTTCTTTTTTTAGGGTTTCGTTCATCTGACGAAACCCTATTGCTCCCGCTCCGTTGTCTGTCTGTCACAGAGCCATTCTCGAAAACTATGTAACTTACAGAGTTGAAACTTCGTGTATAAATCTGAATATCAGCTGTAAAGAGCTGAAAATATTAAAATTTGAAAAATTCGTATTATTTTAATAAATAGAGATAATAAACCAAAATTCTAACAGCCTTTTCCTATTAAATTTAAACATTTTTCGTTATAGCAGATGCCAAAAATTTAAAATCCACAATGAAATTCTTTCTACAATAATTAATTTTCTATCAGACGATTTTCACGTGAAAAATGAAAATGAAATAAAAAGTTTCACCAATTGAAAAAAAGATAAATATGAAATAAAATTGATTGACGTCATAGTGGTAAATAAAACGGAAAATGTCTAAGATTTTTCAATAATACAAGGAGTATGAGTATTTGGATGTACACAAAGCAGATTAATATCACGTCATTAGAGAATTAAAAAGAAAATCTGACGTCATATCGCAAGTTTAACGAATTTTTCAAATGTTTGAGAATAATACAAAACGAGTATCAATATGAATAATAGAGAATCCTAATATTATTATAAATCTGATTGTGTGCAAATGTTAGGCTGAAGCCAGCGTCCAAATGAAGCATTTAATTATCCTGTATCTTTGCATATAAGTTGATTATAACCCTCAAATGAATATAGGCTGGTTTTCGTTTATTTTATTTCAATATTTTTATTAAAAATTAAAATTTTTATTATTTTCATTAAGAAAAAATGGACATTTTTTCGTATATTTTACAATGGTTGGTTGGTTTGGATGGTTTGGCCCAAAGGGCCCAGTTTTGCAGCTTTTTTTAAAATGGTTAAATTTATTTTACCGTTGCTAATACTTTATCGTTGCCAATATAAAATAAAACCCATGACTAATAATTTTTAATCAACAATTTATTTTCAAGTGAAAATTTTCCACGTGAAAAATGAAAAGGAAATGAATTATTTAAGAATTAAACAGAATATGAAATGATGTCATATTAGAAATAAAACGTGCGTTTTCAAATATTTGATAATAATACAAAGTGCATAAATACGAGTAAGTATAGAAAGCAAGCGAATATGATGTCATATAGAGAAAAATAAAACAGATTTGTTTTGATGTTGAAATAAAATGATCTTGGGTTATCAAATTATTTGTGATTAATTTCTCTTTTTTTTTTCTTTTTCTTTTTCACATGAAAGAATTTATTTTATATGTACGTAATATATGTATTTTAAATGTATGTGTTGTAAATTAAAGTTCTGTGTTTTAAATGAAATGAGTGAAAGATTTATATTTTTAATGAATTCAGTACGAATGATGGGATAGGTTGGCGATTTATCGCAAAATTATCTGTATCGAAAATCCGAAAATCTTAATAAAAATAACTATATTTTTTAAAAGAAAGTTGCTTTTCTCATAAAAGGTAAAAATTTAATATGATTGTGTCGAAGTAACAGCATTTTTCCTCTATCGTTTTCCCACAATCGAAAACACATTTGTAAATCGTCGTTTCGAACCAGAATTTAATTTTACATTTATTTTAGTTTTAAAATAGGAAAAACTTTGTTGTCTTTTTTAAATATAGCTTTTTTAAAAGTTGTTTCATAATAGATTTTGTAAGGTCTTGCAGGATAAGAAAAATTGCATAGATTTTAAAGCAATGTTTAAGTAAAATTACAATATTTTTTAAACTTAAAAAACAACAAAGTTATCGAAAAGAAAATCAATTTTACCAACAAATTCGCGTAATGCAAAAGCAAAGAAGAAATAAAAAAGTAATGAATCTTTTCTTCCAGCCGAATTGTGTAAACTTGAACAAGCCGATCGTGCCAATTCATAACATTATAAACGGGAAAGCGCGTTCTATACAGTAGATTTTTTTTTTACATATAGGTAGAACATTTGTGAGAATAGGAAGGTTAGGGGTCTGTAATTAGGTCCATAGTCAATTTGATTTTTTTTTTATCAAGTGAAATTTGGCGCAAAATTAAATACATTGTTGTAACCAGATTTGTTTTTTGCGTGGTAAACACTTAATGATATTTTAGATGATCATTTCCCCGCTCACCTTTGATGCCAACTATGACTGTAAAACATATTAAAAAATATTAGCCGATAATTTTCTAATTTTCTTATTGCTTCATGATGTAAATAGACTTCCTGGTTCATACTTTAAACCTGAATCGGTCATACCATTGTCGTTCAATTTTTATTCCTAATCCTAACCCTAATCGAATCCTATCCTAATCCTGATAATAACTTTAAAGAATATTCTTTGACACGAATATGTAAATGAAATCAATATCCATCCATAAATGGAATGAATGGAAAATAGAATAAATAGAAATGGCAAAATAAAATAATAAGAAAGTACATTTATTCGACACCTAACCCTAGAGAAAGCGTAAAAAATTTCAAGCGCATGAAATAAATCAAAATAATCCTATATATGCTAACAAAAATATGTAAATTTAGATTATCAGATTTGCGTCGTCGGTATTTATTTGCTTATAGTGTTCTTGACGCGATAGAGAAAATATCGAGGTTAAATTGGGCAGAATTTAAAGTACTTTCTAGCAACCTTTATTTACATTTTAGAATCGCATCATATTGTTATATCTTTGTGAAATATCTATCAATTTATAAAATCCACAAGCAGTTTGTTCACTATTTACACCACTTAGCGTGAAGCACTTAATTTAATATATACATAAACAAGATAATGTAGTAAGAAATATGTAACATATGTCTATGCAAATAAACAATATAACTAGATGGAACCCGTCAAAACTTGACGCAAAAAAAAAAAAAAAAAAAAAAAAAAAAATACTATAACAATATTAGTAAAATAAGCTTCTTTATTATTTATGAAGGGGTGCGTATAAAACAGTCTTTCAAATATATTTTTTTCACCAGTCAAATACAGTACTATTTCCGATGCAAGCTCCAAACAAACAATCCGTAAATAAATGTGTAATGCAAATCAGTTTGACATTACCACCATATTCCCCACGGCAAGAAAAAAAAATTCATGGACCTATGAAGTATATACAAATAGTATATTCCTACGTTCATATCATATTCAGTAAATAACAGAACATAGTAAATAAAGCACACATCTCCCCCCCCCCCCGGTTAAATGCAACAGAATGAGCCCCTATGCGCATGTGCATTGCATCTGCCCAAAAGCACCGTCAAAATTCGACGTTAAAAAGCTTTAAAATGATTAAATTAAAAGTTTTAAAATGTCCTCTTTAATCATTGTTCGTTTCAAATCCATATCTTCTAAAACGCATCCATTGTTTTAAGCTAATCAATTTTTATGCAAATATTAAGAAGTTTTTTTACAGTAATAAATCTATCTGCAGGTGAGGGAGATATTTAATGTTTTCAAGTGTAATTTATTTATATGGTTTCTTTGGTTCCTTGACATAATCAGGATGATTATCCCTTTTCCATCACAGTCGGGGATATTTTTCCTCTTATACAGTTGGCAAATGTAAAAAAATAAAATAATACAATTCCTAGCATATCCTGATATCTGATGGAACATATTCATCAACGAATTCAACATATCAATTTTATGTTCAACATAAACTAAAAGTAGTCTTTTTTTTTCTTTTTTTTTTTTTTTTTCCTGACAGATTTTTGTTTAGCGTTAAGATGTTCTATCATATGGATAATCTGATCTTATGATTTATCACTTTTAAAAAAAAAAATTATTATTCACTTTTTATGATGGTTAGGGAAATCTATTTTCAATTGTGGCAACTTTCCCAAAGGGCTATTTTACATTATTGAAGCAAACTGGTGGTCACTGATAAGATAGAATTGAAAAACTTTTCATGCTTGAAAATTATTTAAAAGTTCGTTAAATTACGCGGCAGTTTTCAAATAAATTTCAATCGAAATCTAATTTTTTTTCTAATTGATGATGTAAGAATTGAAATTGTAAAATGTAGTAAAAAATAGAAATTTGTAGTATTTCGAATTGATGTAAGCGCGATTAAAGCTAAAGCGATAGCGCCTTTGTTGTCACAATTGTTGTACATTTCTAAAAATTGCCACTGTATTTTGGCTGGCGTCCAAAAGTAGAAAAACATTTTTTGACATCGAAAGAGAAATTCACAGTGAAGGAAATAGGACTTTGCGCTAATAAGGAACTGTTAAATGAACTTATAATAAATCTACCAAAATAATTCCTATGAAATATTAGTCTTACATTGTTTATTCTAGCTAAAAATACAATCATTATTTCAAGATTTTTTTTCTACCATAACACTATTTTTAATAACTTTAAATTTCCTGAAATCCTTTACTTTTGTGATTTTTTTTACTAAAAAAAGGAAATCTTCTATCCTATAATTAAAAAAAAAAGCAATTGGTAACATGTAATGAAGGTATGCAATCAAGATGAAGAAATCAATGACGGCTCCCATTCTAAACTTTATAATTATGAATGCAAAAATCAGTAAAATTATGTCATGTTAACACAATCATATACATTTTTTTCTTTAGTTTTATCAATGTTAAAATGCACTTCAAGCTAAGCATAACGTATTTTCAACGGCGCAAACTTTTCACACGTACTTCATATACCTTACATTAATGCTTAAACATCATGCACATAAATATAAATATATTTTGTGTTTAATTGTAATGATAAAATGGCATCAACAAAGTTATAATGCACAATGATAAAATAAACCCAATGGACAATATTCCCGTGACGTCACAATAAATACGAATTTTTATTCGCTTATAAAACACGCGGATAAGTATTTTTACCGAAATTTAACTTGCAAATTAACAAATTCGGCCTTAAAACTGCGTGCTTTTAATATTTATTTTTTCTCTTTTATTCAACCACAGAGTTTAGAGAATAAACTCTGCTTCGCAACAGTAGGCGTTATCCGATTATGACGTCATTAGCAGAAGTAAAAGTTTAATTGAAAATTACGGCTAATTAATTAAATTTTCGAACAAACGAATGCACGATAACAAATTTGTGTTCAAATATCTTTCATTTAAAAAAAGAATGATGCAATTTGATGCAGTAGTTTGTTCTCACGGTTTGCGAAAGAAATCGCTTAGCTTTTAAATATATAGATAATGCCCATTTAGCAATGCACACATATACAAACTGTACACCAAATACCACCTAAAATGCACTGTTGTATAGAAGAATTCTGCCAGTGTTGTTTTTCGTTTTACGAAGAGGAATTCCTCGATTTTCACGATTTTACTGGGTCCTCCTTTTTTCATTAGTTGCAGTTTCATTTTCGCGATTGTATATATTATTTGGCATGAAATTTCACTTTTTTAAGACTGGGTTATGTCAAGGCCCCTATAGCAAAGAAATACCGTATGGTCTCCTATAAAATGTGATAAAGCTTTGGTTAATTATATATGTTGTTAATTATCAAGTGAAATGTTTTACTAAATTAATGCATTTATTATTTTTTTAATGTTACGTGAACGAAGTCACGGGTAACAGCTAGTAGTAAATATATGAGTTTGAGGAATGTATTGAATCATGATAAAAACCCGATTATGGAAATATTCCGATATTTTAACATTTTGAAGGCGTCCAACATGTTTAATTTTGAAATTATATATTTTTTAAATATCGCATTTAGTCCGTATGACGGATATTATTATGACAGAATATAATAGTGGGTTTCGCCCGCTATCCGGCTGCTTTAGATTTTCGAAAAAAGGAAAATAGACCGGTAAATTTTTACTTTATAAAAAAAGATGACTTTTTTTTGCTGTTGTTGCTAAATTATATTTATTTGAATTTATTAAAGAAATGATAAAGTGTTTTGAAAGGAATATTAAACGAAACCTTTTGTGCGATCTTCGATCACACTTACCCACTTGTTTGTTATTGAAAACTCTAATAGGTTTTTTACATTTAATAATTTTTGTTAGATTCCCCGCTATAAACGCCAAAGAGCATTTTTATTTGAAATATGTCAATTATATATGCAAATAAAATTTAGAATTTTATAAAAATCGGTAATTTTATATTGGGCTCCATCTATAAGTTAATAGCCGATTAAATCGCAAAAAAATTTGTTATATACAGCGGTAATTTTATTCTGATAATTTCAGTAGTTTTAAGCGCTTATTTCAATTACATGTCTGTTAAATCTGTATTTTATTTATGCTATTTTATTTATTCCTTAATTAAGTTTTAATTTCGTTATTGAATATTAACTGGAGACAAAGGATAAACTTTTTATATTGTTTAAAGTGCAAACAGATTAATATTTTGTAATCGTCTGCAAGCAATAGAGATAGATTAAAAAAAATCATGCTCGAAGTTTAATTTAAATGCTATAATAAATCAGTAAAATAAGATACAGTTATCAAACATATTGCATTTGAAAGTAGATTTTATTTCCTACATAACGGTGTAAAAATTTAAAATGTGTGATGTTTAGAAAAAAAAAAAATTGCAGTAGCAAAAATGACAAAACCGAAATTTCATCGTCAACTGTTGCCATTCGCAGAATGACGTCAGCGTTACGCACGGACACGTTTGTCCTTTATAATATAGATTGTATTGTGAAAGGAAAAAAATATAAATCATTGCTTATAAATCACCTTTTATCAATAGTGCGATCTCCAAATGGAAATATTAAGTTCATTTAATGACACAAAATCTGCTATTAAATTTAAACGAAGAATACTTTTCGGAAATACTGGTAATAAAAAATAGTAGGTTTAGTAGATATGTATAAATGCACAGAAATGTACTGCATATGAAAAAAAAATTATTTGGATTTTTATAAAAATGTGATGCATTGGAAATTTAAATATTCCATTTCTTTCCATCAAAAAGAGTTCCTTTCAAATAATAGTTCAAAATAATAATTTTTTGATAGGTGAAGCTTGATTTTTAAGTATGATAAAGTTAATCTTATTATTATTTTGTTATTTTCAGGGATGAGAATTCTCCGTCTTTTCGCATACCAGTATAATCTTAGAGAAAATGTTTTTTTTTTATTTAATCGGAATATTCTGCTATTTAACAGAACAACATTTTCTCTAAGATTATACTGGTATGCAAAAAGACGGAGAATTTTCATTCCTGCATTTTTATTTTTATTTAAAATGATTAAAAGTAATATATGTTTCATTTTAGAAATAAACTGCATGATGCTGCTTGTATTATATTGTATCATTTAGACACATGTTTCTTTATTTCCATTTGAAGAATGTGAAGGTGTCGTTATAGTCAAATACTATGCAATAACATAAATATTCATATATATTTTATACTTATGTTCATTTATTGGACGCTAATTTAATTTCCCTAAGCCACAGTAAAGACAGAAATATTCCCACTATAATAACATACAACAAAGAAAGAATGTTATGTCGGATAATTTCCTTATGAAATTTTAACTAACCTAGTCATTAACGTTATGTCAAGTCGATCAATTTAACCAGAATGTAGTAAAACCGCTAATGATTTGCATTCTACTAAGGCTAAGTAGGTATTTCCTTAATTTTGAAAAACATAAGCATGCAAAAATAAGGATAATGAATACTGTGTGAAACTGCTATAATACCTTCTTGAATTTGAAATTTGAAATCCAGTTTTCTTTTAGCTTTATTACAAAATAAATGATTTTTGTGGTTACTTTAAGATTTTCAGAGAACTTTTACAAATTTCGCAGTTTTGTAAATTTATTGAGAATTTATTGATGGCAATGCAATGAATAAAATATACACTCAAGATTGTTTACAAATGTGATAAAGTATCCGTATTGTTAGAATAATATTTATAAGTAATACTTATACTTTCAGTGCAGCACATTTTTATAAAAGTCTAAAACTTTCACATAAAAAATTGTTTCATATTCTTT
This sequence comes from Maratus michaelseni, assembly GCA_963931845.1. Classification (NCBI taxonomy): domain Eukaryota; kingdom Metazoa; phylum Arthropoda; class Arachnida; order Araneae; family Salticidae; genus Maratus; species Maratus michaelseni. The sequence goes on from OZ007592.1 coordinate 404,092,809, forward strand.
CTTTCATTTATACTTACCTACTACACTAAACCTCCCGCTTCTTGAGTACAGTATTTCCGGATAGGATTATTCCTTTACATTTAATAGCAGCACTTTTTGTGTTATTAAAGAATTTGTATCATTTCATTAGGAACTAATAATAGTAATAATACATAAACAGGCCATTTGGTGCCTATGATTTATATTTTTGCCTTCTACAATACAAAAATTTTAAAGAAACACCAACACATTGGAGTGAATGTTTATTTTTTTCTAATTAGAGTATATGATTTTATAAAGGAATCTTTATGCAAAACATGTACAATATGCTTTCAAAGTGGATATTTCCACTTATTTTTTGTAATAAAACATAATACTGAAATATTGACAGATGCTTTAGTACTGATATAAATAATCCAGAGAAACAGAGGGAAAAAATATAAAATGTTCATTTTATGATAATAAACATTACAGTATAAAGTTAGTCTTAAGTCATAATTTCTAGGGGAAAATATTGACGAGGCGGTTATGTTATCAAATAATATTCTAGATATGAATGCAAAAAGAAATATCCCATAATGAACAGAAGTAAATTACCCGCGGTTTATAACAGATTTCTTAACGATACAATTTTTTTTTAATGTATATAATTTTCCTATATGATCATTTAAAAGGAAATACTTCTGTCCTGCAAATATATATTTAGCAGTTATGTACGAAATACCATTGAAAAAATTTAGCTTCTTTTAAAAGTACATATCATTAATAAAAATATAATATGGTCAATTCTAACTGAACGAAAAGGAGACAGACAGATGATAGACTTATAAGTTGAAAGATTCTTAGTCAATATTTGTATTTGGTCAGTCATGTTTAGGGGATAGTAGGGTAAAATGACGAACTAAATTTTTCCTTGTTCAATCATCCGTACAAACACCTGGCGTGGTGCGTTTTAGACTCTTGCTGGAGGTTCATGTAACTGACTATGAATAATTCGCTGCAAAGCAACTTGTGAGAAGTTTTGAGTCGAAATTCTAAATTCAAGTGTGTTGTTGTAATTTGTTTACCTCACGATACATAGAGTTACACATCTTTGATATGTTATTTCAATTCTCCAGTAAATTATTGCCAAAATACAACTCAAAATGTAAATATTCATACAAAATGTATGTTGTTAACAATGAACAATATTCTGAAAAACCTAGTTGAAACAAAAACGACGACGATGGGGCAAGATGACGAGGATGACAATGAAATTGTTCATTGACAGTAAAAACTACATGCAGAAAAAATTCAGACAGTAAAAACTGTGGGGAACAGAGGAAGGATGGATTAAATCTGGTTGCAATGCTTCATGCAAAAATGTTGGGATATTATCAGACCTTATCGATGTGAATTTTGGTTTTGAACATTCAAAATACAACCTATTTTATGTAAATTATGAATGTTGTAGGATGTTGTAAAATGTGCTGAATAATGTGTTGAACAGATAATCTTATGAATTAAGAAATTTTAGATGATAAGCCTATGTGTCTCATGTTCTTTCAGTTAGAATTGAATATATTTATTTATTTATTTATTTTAAAGTCTTGTGTTTTCAAAATAATCTACATTTTCCAATTGGCAATATTGGTTGATGATCGGTTCAAAAATTTTGATATTCAACTTAAGACCTAAGGAATAAAATAATTTTACAGAGCATTTATCGGAACGAGCTCAACGAGTGAGTAAAATTTCATTATAAGTACATTCAATTATATGTACATTAAATTTTACAGTAGTATTTATGCCATTTTCATTCTTTACAATATGAGACAGTATAATACCGTATATGTACCACTATAATTGTAAACTGCATTTATACGCTATAAAAGAACTGTTTGCTGTTATATATATTCCGCTAATTATTATCTGAATTACTAATGTAAAATTCCGTTCCTACCAGTTCCTACGGTATACATATATTTCAGGGTTGGGCGAAACAGATTATTTTTTTATAATCAATTTCTAATAGCGCGGAAAACTTGCGCAATGGCATCCTAATAACGGAAAAATAATTAAAAATATTGTAAGTTGGTTTTAAAATCGCACAAGAGCCCTAAAGTTTAGAAAAAAATGGAAAAGTATGCAATTTTTAAAAACGTATACTTTTTTAAAAATAGTTTACCTTATTTCTATTAGCGTAAAAACTACTCTTTGTAGTTACCTAAATGCGTGAAAATTACTTTGGGACACATTGCTGTTAATTTGAGTTCGCGCAGAAAGCCTTAAAACGCCATTTATGTCTGTAAAAACCTCATATTGCAGCTCTTCGCCCATTTCAGCATTTTTTCCTTTATGCTTAAATGACCCAGGACTCACCACGTGGAGGTGGCTGCAAGTGCCCAACCAGACCCTACCCAACCAACCAACCAATTTGGGTGTGGTTACTTACACTGAAATCCTTTTAAATTCTGACTTCGTATCAAATTTTAACAGCAAAAACCTTGATCTTAAAGTTGTTCTAATAAAACCTTCTCGGATTCCATGCCCACAAACTTTTCCAGCGGCCTCTGTAACAAGTTTCACAGTTCTCTCTACCGACTGAGTGTAGCAGGGAAATTTCAAACACTCAAATTCTGGCAGGGCTTTGTTTTTCAATAAATTAGAAATGTGTTCTGTTGCCATATTTGACAACATTGAAGGTGGTGTCAACTTACATTTTGTCCAATCAATAAGTTCAGTATCTGTGGCATTAAAATTAACTAAAGGAAGCCTGAAGGTTCTAAGGTGACCTACTACTGGAGGCACATTTCTGGCTTTCAGTAAACTCTTGTAGCCTAATTCTCGAATGTGTTGTCTCTCGCCCAATAACATTGCCAACATCATATTCTCTGGATGGCAGAAGAACGAGTTTCTTTGAATGACAGGATCGATGATTTTTAGCAATTTCTAACCTAGTTGAAAAGTGCTTATGACTTCGGTTTGTCTGCCGTCTGCCGTCTGCCGTCTGTCCGTGCTCTAACTCCCGTAAATATGCTCGGATTGCTCTGTACTTTTTATATGTTATTGTCTTTATCTATAGCATGTTCCCTATTTCAACGGAAGTGTGTAGCACTGATAGTTTTTTTACAGGGACCGTCAAAAGAATTCCGTTACATTACGTCTATGGAGAAAAATCGTTTGCTGTTTAATTAAACAATGTTTCACTATTTTAAACGCATTGAAATTTGTATATATCACTAAGGTGCATTAGAAGAAGCTTAATATGGAATAGGGTGTGCATAGCACTTATAGTTACTTTACAGGGACACACAAAAGAATTCTCTACTGCCTGTTAACAATAATTCCTGGAAGTGCGTTTTAAGCTACTGAACGTGATTTTAATTTTAACTCGCTTTTTAGCACTTTCCAACCTAGTTGAAAAGTGCTTATGACTTCGGTTTGTCCGGACGTCTGTCCGTGCTCTAACTCCCGTAAATATGCTCGGATTGCTCTGCAATTTTTATATGTTATTGTCGTTATCTATAGCATGTTCCCTATTTCAACGGAAGTGTGTAGCACGTATAGTTTTATTACAGGGACACTCAAAAGAATTCCGTTACATTGCGGTCTACGGGGAAAAATCATTTGCGGTTTATTTAAATAATGTTTCACTATTTTAAACGCATTGAAATTTATATATATCACTAAGGTGCATTAGAAAAAGCTTAATATGTAATAGGGTGTGCATAGCACTTATAGTTACTTTACAGGGACAGTCAAAAGAATTCCGTTACATGACGTCTATGGAGAAAAATCGTCTGCGGTTTATTTAAAGAATGTTTCACTATTTTAAACGCATTGAAATTTATGTATATATATCTAAGGTGCATTACAAGAGGCTTACTACAGAATAGTGTGTGTATAGCAGTCATCGTTCATTTACAGGGACACACAAAAGAATTCTCTGCTGTCTGTTACCACTAATTCCTGGAAGTGCGTTTTAAGTTACTAAACGCGATTTTAATTTTAACTCGCTTTTTGTCTATTACGTGGTGTGTATAAATTCTGTAGATCCTATACAGGGCAGCACAAAAGTTCGCGAACACATTTCCGTTTATTGACAGAAACTCCAGAAAGATAATTTTAAACTGTGCTACGCGTTTCCTAATTAAACTAAAATTTAGCATCCTAGCATATACAAATCTATAGATCATATACAGGGCTGAATAAAAGTATTCGGATATTTTTCCGAATATTGTATCTGTTGGAAATTCCTGAAATTATGTTTTTAAATATGTTATGCGTTTTCCAAATTGTTTACTTAGATGTTATCTTTTAGCTTATTAAACGGCATGTTTTGTAAAATTATTTTGGAAGCGTTGGAAAGTGCTGCATAATCTATGCTTGACGCATGATTTTTCGTTCTTGTTGTCTATTATGTGGTGTGTATAAATTCTGTAGATCCTATACAGGGCAGCACAAAAGTTCGCGAACGCATTTCCGTTTACTGACAGAAACTCCAGAAGGATAATTTTAAACTGTGCTACGCGTTTCCTAAATAAACTAAAATTTAGCATCCTATATAGTATATATACAAATCTATAGATCCTATACAGGGCTGAATAAACGTATCCGGATATTTTTCCGAATATTGTATCTGTTGGAAATGCCTGAAATTATGTTTTTAAATATGTTATGCGTTTTCCAAATTGTTTACTTAGTTGTTATCTTTGAGCTTATTAAACGGTATGTTTTGTAAAATTATTTTGGAAGCGTTGGAAAGTGCTACATAATCTATGCTTGAAGCATAATTTTTCGTTCTTGTTTAATGTTGCCCGGGAAGTGTCTTGTTGTTTGTATGACCTTCAGTATGTTCTTCGGACTGTCTTTCACCGTGTAATGCATTTTAATATCAAACCAAACAGGAGCGAACGTCTTTACAATGTAATTTACAAGTGTCTTCATTTCGGTTGTCGGACTAATTTGGGAAACATAAAGTCTTAATACCCGGTTAGCAAAGGTTAACCATCGGGATTGGCTGAGGGGTCTGGGATCTTTAACAGCTAATTATGGATCACAGAGTCCAATGATGACAGTGATGACTGCACGAACAATGTCTAGAACTAGAAGATACTGCTGATCTTTACTGAGGTCAGTTTTATTTATTGTGATGACAAATTCAGATTTAATCGGCACAAAATCAAAAACAGGATTTTTCTCACAGCTAGGCAGTTGCTTGCCAATAGGACCACTGAATGACACTGGCCCAGTTGTTGTTCCGTCTAAGTGCTCAAACAAATGTTTATAAGGCAGTTCATTAAAGTGTAGTAAACAAATAAACCACTGCAATGGTCGCTGACACCTAACTTCAATGTTATGCACAACATCACTCTTCCAATCGGTGTTTGTGACTGTCCCATCACATCCGATGGCTACCACTGCACTCATGCCAAAATCTTTTTTATCATGAAGTCAAAAACACTTTCGGCAATATCATTAGCGGTTCCTGTTTTTGGTGTAACATGGCCAATGTATTTGCCACCAGGCTCACTAACTACGTTAATATGTTCTTCTTTTCTTACTCTGCGGTACATGTTAGCTCCTATTTTTTCTTGTGTTAATGAACTATCTTTTCAACCGTCAAAGTAGATTACTTTTACTTCTTTCAGCTGGTGTTCTTTTTCCTTTATTGCTTTCGAATCTTCACTTTTTCCCTTCGAATCTTACTTCTGTCAATCACTCGTGACATATCAGAATCGGAGATCATTCCAAGATCATACAGGACACCAGAAGCTATCGCTGCTGTGGCCCTGTCAGAAACGCCGTACCTATCGCTTAATAAAGAAGTATATGACAACTTTGAACGCATTTGCGATGTAGAAGGCAGTACGAAACTCATGTCACTGCCTGTTCTTATGGAAGTGTTTTGATTAACTTTACTCTTACTTATGCCCAGACTGACGGGGTAAGAAGTAATAGATTGTTGTATCGAAAGCTGCTTTCTTCGTTCTTTTAATCAGCTTAGGTGTCTTCTTTCTATCGAAATTACCAATAAACAGCATCCTGGTTGTTCTCTGATCGTGCATAAACCTCAATTCAATATCAGGAATACTTTTTGCTTTCTCACAATTGCATTTTACAGCCAGTAGACAGGGAGACGGACAGTTATTGTCAGTTGGTTTGTTCCCACATGTAGAAGAAAATATCATAATACATTTAAAAGCTGCAATATCGAAAAGTTTCGTCTTAGCGTTGGTTATAAACACATCTAACCTTTTCTTATAAAAATCTTTTTCATGGTCACTGTTGTATGATTTTTTTAACCCAATATAAGCATTAAAGTAGGAAGTGATCATTTGCACAACACGAGTGTGTGTGACCGTTCGAATTGAGGCTCTTCTATAAATATTAACTAATTGAGTTGCAACTAACTCGGCAACAGGTGAAAAACCTAACTCCTTCTTATTATTAGGATTAAATAAAAATGCACGTTTATACTTATCTTCTAAGCAACAAAGTAGCATAACCTCGTATGTCGGCAGTGATGTTCCACTCAATTCTTTGGGTGAGCCGAATAAAGGACACACGACACAAGCACATTTGTAACAAGCACATTTTTTGGACCCGCCATGTCAAAACTACTACAAAAATCACTTTCATACAATCACATTGTAAAGTATTGCACGAACACACTAGCAAAGCAGTAAAGTTTTGCAATCTGCTTAGTGAACGCCCGCCTTTTCAATGTCACCTGACTAGTAGTCAGGTGACTTTGAAAAGGCGGGCAGCGCACGCGCCGTTCTAGGGTTAGTCCACCCGACACAAGCCGGAGGAGAGTAAGGTTCGAGGAGTGAAAGGGAAAAGTCTTTGTCTCAAAGTCACTTTCAGTTTGTCGCGGAACATACAGTAGGTTCGTAAAACCTTAAAACGGATGTTTAATGGTGTATTTTTTTAGTTTTATGTCCGTTTGCAAATTTTTGAAATAATACAACTTTTGCTAAAAAAATGGAATATTAAAGCTTTTTGCGCGAATTCAAATGAACGGCAATATCTCCAAAACTAATTTTCACACATTTAAGTAACTACAAAGAGTAGTTTTTACACTATTAGAAACAAAATAAAATTTAAAAAATTTGAAAAAAGTTTTTCAAATTTGCAGATTTTTTTTTTTTTTTTTTTTTCTAAACTTTAAGGCTCTTGCGCGATTTCAAAACGAATTTATATATATTTTTATTATTTTTCCCGTTATTAGGAAGACAATGCGCAAGTTTTCCGCACTATTAAAAATTGATTATAAAAAAATAATTTTTTTCACCCCACCATAATATATATCAATTACAAATATTTTTATAGGATGCATATACTATTTCTTTACGGTGTATGTGCGTTAAAAATATTTAGGGTATATATACTGTTTATATGAATTACGGTACATATACTGTTTATCTGAATTACGGTACATAGTCTTGTTGCATTTCTGTCAGTACATGTACAAAGAGTGTTTTTAAATTGCAGGGATTACAATACCGATATTAGGGATACCGGATGATTGTTGATGTTGTAACAAGTGATTTTCACTTGTTCCGCTACCGAAAGGGGTTTCCCAGCAGAAAACGCTTCGCCACAGATGACGAGGTGAAAGGAGCAGTTAAAGACTGGTTATCCTCACAGGTTGCAAACGTCTATGACTTACGTATACAAAAGCTTGTAGAACGTTATGACAAATGTAAACAAATATAAAAGCTATGTAGAAAAATCGAGAAACATGTAAGGAATTAAATAAAAAAATGTTTTCGAAAAAATCTGTGATGGTTTATGTTTTATAAGATATCGGACCTTAGTTTCCGAATAACGTGTTCTTAAAAAAGAGAAGGTAAGCAATTAAAAGCAAATAATCTTTTAATTCGTTTTTCTCACTTTTTAAATGAATTACAAACATGATATAGTAAAAATATTTTTCAATGTGCAAAAGTTACGCTAAAAGTTATTATTTTTTTCTAGATATAGTAGTGAATGTGCAGTAAGTTCATTTTTTAACACTTTCCAACCTAGTTGAAAAGTGTTTATGACTTCGGTTTGTCTGGCCATATGGCCGTCTGCCGTCTGTCCGTGCTCTAACTCCCGTAAATATGCTCGGATTGCCCTGAAATTTTTATATGTTATTGTCGTTATATATAGAATGTTCAATATTTCAACTGAAGTGTGTAGTACTTATAGTTTTTTTACAGGGAAACTCAAAAGAATTCCGTTACATTACGGTCTATGGGGAAAAATCATTTGCGGTTTATTTTAATGATGTTACACAATTTCAAACACATTGTAATTGATATATATCACTAAAGGGCATTACAAGAAGCTTAATATGGAATAAAGTGTGCATAGCACTTATAGTTACTTTACAGGGACAGTCAAAAGAATTCCGTTACATTACGTCTATGGAGAAAAATCGTTTGCTATTTAATTAAATAATGTTTCACTATTTTAAACGCATTGAAATTTATATATATCACTAAGGTGCATTACAAGAGGCTTACTACAGAATATTGTGTGTATAGCAATCATCGTTCATTTACAGCGACACACAAAAGAATTCTCTACTGTCTGTTAACAATAATTCCTGGAAGTGCGTTTTAAGTTGCTGAACGCGATTTTAAGTTTAACTCACTTTTTGTCTATTACTTGGTGTGTATAAATTCTGTAGATCCTATACAGGGCAGCACAAAAGTTCGCGAACACATTTCCGTTTATTTACAGAAACTCCAGAAGGAGAATTTTAAACTGTGCTACGCGTTTCCTAACTAAACTAAAATTTAGCATCCTATGTAGTATATATACAAATCTATAGATCATATACAGGGCTGAATTAAAGTATTCGGATATTTTTCCGAATATTGTATATGTTGGAAATTCCTGAAATTATGTTTTTAAATATGTTATGCGTTTTCCAAATTGTTTACTTAGATGTTATATTTCAGCTTATTAAACGGTAATGATTTGTAAAATTATTTTGGAAGCGTTGGAAAGTGTTGCATGATGTATGCTTGACGCATGATTTTTCGTTCTTGTTAATATATGCTCTAGCAAGACAAAGTGTCAATAAGTATAAATGATTTTTGTTAATGGAGTAACCGCCGGTACTTCGAAGTGGTACATAAAATATGTGCATTATTCATTTCTTAAATGTTTATTAAGTTATTTCACATACACTGAGGAAAAAAATATACCTCCTTCAACTAGAATGAATAGTTAGACTGTTTCTAAATCCCTACACTAGAAATATAGAAGTCCGAACTATGCGAATAGGGTAAGCAACTAAACGGAAAAAACGAAATGATCGAGAATTTCTAGTGTCTTGTTTTCTAGGTGACTAAACGGTAACGAATCGTGTAAATTGCGAGAAATTATCACTTTACTTCTTGAATGGATTTATGAACTAGCATTATAATTACTAAAACTAGCGTCTTGTTTTCGCATCTATTTGCAGACATTTTTAAATAAGTTTGACCACGAGAATATAGGAACACACTCTTGAATTCTAATAGGAGACACTAGAACTCTCTGGCAAAGGGAACTAGAATTTATAGGGATGACATGGAACTATTTTTTCTAGAGCCACAATTTAGATTCTAATTGAGAAGGTGAGATTTTTTTCTCAGTGTAAAATGATAAATCAAAGGAAATATTTTTATCCAAGCACTAATAAACACTTTATTCTAACTTTTTAAAACATTATTTAGAGTGACATAACTATCTCTCTCAACGTTTTACCCAAATAAACTAATTCTTGATGTTTATTTTATAATCAAACCGGAAATTATTATCCACAACAGGATCAACATTACGCTTATCACAAGACAATGGATTTTTTTTTCAATGAACATGTCATTTAAACGGGGGAAAAGCTTGGTTTCATTAATTCAGGTGTGTCTTAGAAATGAATTTCCTGTTTCATAACGCATAACGACGATTCCTTAATAGGAGAATAATTGATGAATTTATTGAAAGAAAGGATTTTAAAAGAATTCAGATATGTACTAAATAATGAACTTATAATCTAAAACATATTAAATGGATAAAAGATTTCGATCATCATCAGTCAGTACTCGATTATTCACAACTATACTAAATGTCTGATTATTAAATTTTAATATAAATTCATAAAATAATAAAACCAGCTTTACATATTTAGAGCAAGAATTTTGCTAAGCTAATTATATCATTACTATTTTTATATCAAAATATCCCAAAACAAATTTTATTTATTATTTAGACACTTTATGAATCCTTAGTATTTATTAGTAAACAAACAAATATAAATTTAAAAAACAGATAAAAGAGTTATTCGATTACAATGAGGTACAATTAATAAGTTATTTTTTACCTAATTTATTACATTTATCTAAAAGACACTAGCATGTTTTATTTCCTTTTTCATTTCGTGTATTCTTGAACATAAATTATAAGAGTTACATACTTGATTAACAAACCCATCCATGTTACTTACAAGAACAATACACTGTCCCAATTATATTCAAATTGGTTTAGAATTTTGGACGTCATCTTGGCGACAAATTTCGTATTTATTTATTTATTTATTTATTTTTGTTTTTTGTGTCCAAGTAAACAAACTATAACAACTACATGCTCGATTATCGAACTCAGTCAAGACACCTGCAAGATCAAAACACTGCTCTAATTAGGTTCGAATTGATTCAGTATTTCGGACGTATTCGGCCCCACCAGTGGCTGAGAGATTTTGCTCTCAAAGCTGGTAGACGGGAGGTGCTGGATTCAAACACCTGTCGCGCTGGCCGACGTAACCATTCGGAGTATTCCGTGGTGTTCTTCTAACCTTGCCGTAAATACGGGTTAGGATCCCTTAGAAAGACCCCCACGGAGGGCACTCCTCCCAGGGCCTATATCCCTCGTGTAGATAATCGGTCGTCTTAAAATCAATCAATCAGACGTTATTGCGATGACAAATTTTGCATTTATTTTGCATTTGTATGTCACTGAGAGCAAACCATAAGAACTATATACTTGGTTAAAAACTGTAAGAGCCAAATATCTGGTTTACGAAGTCATCTAAGTTACTGTATAGATAAAAAAACAAAATTAAAATTAAGCATTTTTTTTTTTTTATATATATAAATAAATTTTCTTATAACGTTCAAGTATAGGAATGTTTCAACATATACTACTATCAAGATAATATCAAAGAATTTTTTTTATTTCCTAGAAGAAAATCAATGAAGAATATTTTATGCTAAAAAAGGTGGAATTATGATTGCATTTTAATGCATACCTCTCTGAAATACTTTAAGTAATTTATTTTATTCTTGTTTGATAATGTTGAATTGGAAATTTTAAATTCTTATTTTATGTTTTATGTTTCGAGATAAAAACTGAGGATTTATTATTTTTTGTAAAATTAAAATATGTTTTTTTTTTTTTTTTTTTTTTTTTTTTTTTTGCGTAATATACGTTGGACCGACCTCATTTGCAAAATATCCCTGTACACTATTTCTATCAGTGTCAAAGTATGTCTCTTTAAGAATTTATTTTATGATTATTTTATCTGTATTTCTTAGATTAAAACAGTCACAAATCAGTTTATCCTTCTGAGAGATACTTTTGTGGAAACTTGTATTGAAGCGTGGCAAATCCGGTCACAGTCCCCCGTATAAAGGTTAACACATCGAAGACTTTTTAAAAATACTTATTAGCCTTAAAATCACAAGGAAAATTAACATAAATCAAAACTTTAAACAATGTCATATGACACCTGTTGAAATAGTGTTAAATAACTTAGAACTGGATTGCACACAAATCATTGCACACGTAAATATTTTCTAAGAAACAGTTTTTGAGAATAAATTAAAACTTCTATTAAATTGCTAAAATGTAGATTCTGAATTTCACTTTATTTTTAGAAAATAAAAAATAAATGAAAACTTTATTTTAATTCTTTTTTGTCTTTCAATTTCACAATAGTAAAATACAAAACAAAAAGGAAATAAATGCATTATTTTTAAACAATTGTTTAAAAAGCAAAATGCTTCTCGTTTACAAAATTTTAGCAAAAAAATAGTTTGCTAAAGTTTATATCCATTAATGCTATATTCAAACTCATCCAACCAGATGTAGGGTTTTGTTACGTGGATATAAGAACTCAAGAAGTACTTCAAAACAAAATATATATATATATATATTACAGAATTATTTCAGGATATATATCTTAAAAGAAGATTAAATGTATTTTAATTATTTTCTGTTATGACTTAAGATCATTAAGAATGTTGTATGTATATGATGTATATTCAAGAATGTATATGATACTTTTGAATGCATATGATTATCTACAAATAGATAAACAATGGTATGTAATGGTAAAGATTGTTGCAACAAATTTCCATTAAAAATAAACGCGGTTCTATGGTTCATTTTTTGCTCATAATTTCAGGCTTTATCTAACATTTATGCACATTATATATATACATATCTGTTGTATATGTATATCATTGTTGTATTTATTATATATATTTATATTTTCTTACTTAATAAAGAACAACCATTTTCAAACTTCCGTTATTATTGGCGTTTATTTCATCCCTCCAGAAAACTGTAATATATAAAACATCAAACGAGGGAACTTTGTTGCGAACAGTTTTATTTTGCAAATTTCAATATGGGAGTATTTCCTAATATTTTTTTCATTTTTGGGAAAGTATACCTTCCTGAAAATCATTCGTAGTCTTGGTAAACGGACGAGTCATTCAGTCATGGTTAATGACCAAAATTAATGCATTTGCAGAAAAATTTCACTCCACGCTTTTTCATTTATGCTTAAGCTTTAATTCCCATTGTTGGGCGAAAGTTATTTTTTACAGAAAGTTTTCGAAGGCAAAATAGACAAGAACCAAATATTTTTTATGTTGGAACTTCGGTTATCACGTAAGGTAAAGGCAGGAGAGATGGCGCAGTCGGAGAGATTGCGCACATAGAGGTTTGGGAGGAAGGAATAGAGTGAGCGCGCAGCGACTCCAGGTAGTTGTGCAATAGCAGTAGTGGAGTGTCTACTTGAAAGTGCACGTTGATTGTTTTGAGCGTCTAAGATAAAGCATTGCTATTTTGTTTTGTTTTCCTAAAATAAGTACTTGAATTTTCATAGCTATTCGTCAGAATTTCTATACAATGTCAGTAGTACAAAATATTGTAAACTTAAACGATTTCTCATAATCTAGACTAACAGTGTAAACATCAACGGTTCGTTTTAGTAGCGGCCATGTTTAAATAAAAGGCCTCGCAATCTCTCCTACCGATATTGGAGAGTTTGCGCATCTGCTACTTAGGAGAGATCACGCACTGTTTCCATTAGTTTCCATGCTAAGAGAGATTACTCAGCTTGCTGGTAAATTTGCATAAAAAGAAAGTAAAAATGAAAATGGACTAATTTTAAGTTAAACGTGTTATCAAGCAACTTAATGTAATTTTGTAATCATATCTGGACTTACTTTTTCTGCGTTTTTAATTTTTTCCGTTTAATTAAAATTGTTTAATCGTTTTTAAAATTATTTCCTTTTTCTGATTATTTAATCATTAGGTTGAAATATTCACTCCTAATACAATAATATTTGTTCACAAAAACATTACAACAATGTCATTTAAGTGTAATTATTATTGTTAACAATTTAATTGTAGTTATTATTAGTAACAATCTCTCCTACCCATGTGCACCATCACACCAACCCTGTAAGAACAGATTGCGCAAAATAACTTTCTTGGTTTTATTACAACTGTTCTATTAAATTACAGCATAACAACAAAATAGCAATGGAAATGCATAAAAAACAAATGAAGTAAAAATTATTCATGGATAGTTTAGCAAAAAAATTAATATTTAGATTTTTATAGTTATTCTTTTGAATTGTGCGCAGACTGTCCTAGCTTTACCTTAAGTATCTAATTATTAGAAAAAACTTTTTTTAATATACATTTTGTTTAATTAATTACTATGTTTCTTCAAATGTAAATGCGTTAGTAAATGGATATAATTTTCTTTCTTTTTTTTTTCTTGCATTTTTAAAATAAAATACTAACAAAACCGTAAGTAAAATACAAATAGAAGTGCTTAAGTAATAAATATAGAACACAAAAAGGCTTATAAAAACCTTTTAATATAATGATCGACATGTTTCGAAAGCACAAACGGCGCCATTACCAAGATCTCCTCGATAAACAAAGTATTCTCGCAAAAATCTTTGAAAATAAACTTGAAAAACATAATCTACGGAATCATATGTGTAATAAAAGCAAGTGCTTAAAAATACTCAAATTTGAACGTGAAAATTAATAATATTTCCTTATTGCTTTTTATTAAAAATGAGAAAAACCTCGTGCCAAATTTTAGGCAATTCAAATGAGGCTGAATCTTTGTTTATGTTCTCGTTACGCATATATATTTCTATTGGTTCACGGATAATAGATGGGAAATAAAGTCCTGATGGATAAGTTATTTTACTATTCTTAAAATCAATTTTTAAAGTCTACATTAAGGCATCGTGTAGATCTTGATGATGGCGCTTTTTGTGCGTACGAAACATGTCGATCATTATATTAAACTGTTTTTTTAAGTCTTTCTGTGTTCTTCTTTAATCTCTTACGAATTCAAATCTGTAGTTTAATAATAATTAGTGATTTTATTATATGATTAAGTACAAGCGTAATGTTCATCATGCAAACAAACAAAAAAAAATAACTATGTGAGTGTGAATAGAAAATGTTTGTAGCTTCATTCGGTCAGACGCACTTCATTTTTAAAGTACATTTTAAGAATTAAAAAAATGCGTCATTCAGACCGAAAAATGGAAGATATTAGAATTTATATTTCCAATTGATCATTCTCGATTTAAGGGGTGATAGAGCATAATTATCAGAAACAATACTTGCATAAGTAATCCGGGTCGAACTCCATTTATTCACTCAAAAATACAGGGTACCTCCCACCAATACGAATTTTGCTCATAACCCTAACAAAAGTTAAGATAAAAGTTAAGACAATTTAAAGGTATTTTAAATAGGTATACCTAACTCTGTGTAAAATCCACTGACATTACGAAAAGCGATGGAATTGTATTGTATATCGATAAGTGAAAATGTGCTTAAGTGTACCGAGGTAGTATACCGAGGTTATTTGCCAGTTACAGAGTATTACATGTTCACTTTCAACATTCAATTGTACTAGGAAATATAGATATTTTAGTCCTATTAGAATGCAAGTGGCTATCACGTCTACCACCTCCTGTGATATCGTTTTTCAAACAACGATGAATGTTGCAAATTTCGTTAATAAATATTTATTGCTGATAACGTAATGAACAAAACTCCGATTTCGGATTGCAATGAGACACTTGTAATTATTGAGTGTATAAACGTATTACGACATATTTTCCTATACATTTTTTATTGTAATGCGCTCTGTTACTCCATTAATTTTGAGCAATAAATTCTGACTCACTATGTTTATAAAAATAGTAATAATACTTACCAGAATATTGAGAACAGATTAATGTACTAATTTCATAAAAAATCCGTGAAAATAATTAGCGTTATATTTACTTAGTCTCCTATAAAACCTAATTACTTATTAGAAATTACTAATGCATTCTATGAGTTCTTCTAAAATATTCTACAGCTAATCAAAAATATTAATAAGAAAAATATGTACATAAAGTTGAATATTTCTTACCATTAGCGTTCCAATAATCATTTTTTTTTCTTTTGTTATCATCTGAAAAGGACATTGCCGTGAAACTGAATATATGCATAAATTCCACATTCCACATTATTTTATACCAAAAACAAAAACAATTAAAAATATAGAACGTTAAAGAAAACAAAAGAATAAGAACTTAAAAGGATATATTAAAGTAATTATCGCATTAAAAGAACAATCCACTAAAAAAGATTTCCAAATGTACTTACCCTTGTTCAAAATCTTTTCTGGAAAATAAAAACATTTAGTCTTTAGTAGATTGTAAAATTATTCTTATCCAAGCAAGTATTGCTTGTTCAATTGACATTTAAATTATTTCGCTTCATCGAATGTTTAATTCTTAATATATATATATATATATATATATATATATATATATATTTTCATTTATTTCGATTTGTTCGTAAAAGTAGATATTTTCTAAGATAGTTTATACAACAACTGTGTTACTTTATTTCAGGTTGACATTTCAAGATGAAAATTTCCTTCTTTCCTGAATATTATTGTAAGATATGTAATAAAAAACATCTGATAATTTAAAAATTAGCTAAAAATTGGATGGACTCAATTATTCCAGAAATATCAGATATAGCAAGACTTATCATATGACAGCATTCACTAAACCATATCTCATCAAAAACAACTCGTTGTAATTGATCCCGCCAAGCCACAAACCTAAAACGTCAGTCATAAAAAGAAGTGATATCACATAAAAAGGAGCGATATAGAAGTGCATACTCAGACTCCCGTGTAAAAATCTGTCACCACTCATAATGTTTCCAAAGGACTCGGAGTGAGGTACAGCATATGAAAACTGCTTGGCGACCTGCAGGCTTTTATAATGTTTGCGTTTCCTGCAATTACATATGAATATATTATTTTTATTTTATTTTATTTTATTTATTTATTTATTTGTTTATTTTGCTTCCATATAATTGTAAAATGTTGAAGCTTCTGTGTTTGCATGTCCTTTCTTATTTAGGAGCTTGAAACATCAATTTGTTGATTTTATTTACCATTATTTAAACTAGAAACAACACTCTTACGAAGAGGATTTTTTAAGTAAACATGTAACGATTTTGAATTTGTAATATATATATCCTAATAATATTATAAATCTGATTGTGTGCAAATGTTAGGCTGAAGCCAGCGTCAAAATGGAGCATTTAATTATCCTGTATCTTTGCATACAGGTTGATTATAACCCTCAAATTAACATTGACTGGTTTTTGTTTATTTTATTCAAATATTTTTCTTAATAATTCAAAATTTCGTTATTTTCATAGAGAATAAAGGGACATTTTTCCATACAATTTAACCAGTTTACTTTATCGTTGCTAGAGCTTTGATTGTTGCCAATATATAAAAACACGGAAAAAAATTTTTTCCTCAACAATTAATTTCAATTGAACGATTTTCACGTGAAAACTGAAAATGAAAAAGAATTCAAAAGAAGATGAATTTCCGTGATATTTGAAAGAAGAATATGGAGTATTTGTTATTATACATGAAGTATGAATATCGGTTACATTAAAAAGATCTTTTTCTTTCAAAAACTGCGTTATAATTAGAAGGAAAAATGAACAATAATTATATTATTAAAAATAGATTTCGCTTGGACCATGGAACTATGAAATGGATCCTCCTCGGATTGGACAAATATGACGTCATAAATAAAACATGTATTTTCAAATATTCGTAATAACACAAGGAGCATGACTATCAATGTGTAATGAAAGTAGATAGATAATGGACGTAATATTTAAGATGAAAAACTGAAATATTTTTTATCGATACTGATTAATAATTAGCTTGAATACCAGTTACATAAAAATGTGAGTTTTCCGCTAAAATTTACGTCCTGATTGCCAGAAAAGGAAAATTAACAAGAATTATGCCATTAAAAAGAGATTTCTCTGAGGAAAAAGTGACGTCATATCTATATATATATTTGTCTTACGTGGCGCGGAAATAAGGCTGAATTTCTAGCTTTTTGATGGCAACAACCGTATTTTCCAGAGCTCAGACCAATGAAAAGACTAGATTGTGTTAGATAGATCAGCTCCGCCTCCAATATGGCTGTCAGTTTCAGAGCAGTGAAAATCAAGCTAGCAAATATTAAAAATAAAATAACATGTACGTAATCCAAAGCGTCTGAGATTATTCCTCATTTTTATAAATTAGTAATTTAATGAGTAACATTGCCAATTTCAAATGAATTCTCAACTCTTATTTAGAATTTATTTACGAATTTCACTCACATGAAAAATCGGAGAGAAGTAAAAATATCAACTGTCTAGGTCGCACCTGCTGCTATCTGTTGTTGAAATTTATAATCAATTAGAATAGTAAAATGTCGAACGAAATTTAAACAATCATTGATGATAAACTATCTTCCTATTACGTAGTTTTTTTTTTTTTTAATGAATAAGACGTGCTGTACAATATTATAGGTGCAATAATTTTTAAATAAATTATGTTTCCAAGATCCTTTATTCATAGTATTTAAATGATTTATAAGCTCATTAGTAGCTCCAACTAAATGCATTTTTAGTTGTGTTTTCAACGGAGTTCAATTACTTTTTTACATTAAAAAAAATTATCAATTTCATATGTTCAAAAGATCTATGGTAGTACTTATTCCGGCTAGAATTACTGCAAAAATAAAAAGGGGCGAGCGAGCGAAGCGAGCTGGGACCGCGTAGCGGTCTCAATGTGAATTGCCTCGCAATTCACAGGAGGTTGGCGAGCGTTAGCGAGTAGGGGGCTGAGTCCCCTAGTTTGAAATAAAACGGAAATTTTCAAATGTGTTTTACAAGGAGCGTGAATCAATTCCTTACATTAATAATACAAGGATCAGTAAGTATCAAAGCCTTGAATGTAGATGAGTTTCATGCCATATTTAAAACGAAAAAAAAAATATCTATACCGATTATTAAGCATGAATATGAGTTACATACAGATGAGAGTTTTTTGCCAAAAACCACACCATGATTATTAGGAAACTAAAAATAAATACGAATCTATTATATTAAAATCTGACCGCCTGTTTGTATTTCGCAACTACTCCTTTCAGATTGTGGAATGCAACGCGATTTACTTAACACCGGTTATCATTGATCCGAGGATGTCATAAACTCTCAGAATTTAAAAAAATGATTTAAATTCCGAGATATTATTATTATTATTATTAGTAGTAGTAGTAGTAGTATTTTGTAAATTTTAACGAAGTTTCTCTAAAAATGGCAACTAAATTATTTTAATTTTGTGTATAAAAAAGGAAGAAATAAAGCGGATTAATATATTTTTTCTCATTAAAACTGAAAAAAATAATTTATTTTAATTTGAATTGATGGTGAAAGAAAAAAAATCTTGATTACAGTAAAATTTTTGAAAAGTAAAAACGTATTTTCACACATTCAAACTTCATGAATCAATTTATTCTGAAGAACAAAAATCGTCTCTCAATATATTTCCATTTAGAAATAAAGATTTTTCTTCAGTTAGAAATTAAATCAAGGAGGCAAATTTAAGCTCCTTGCATTTAGGTCTACAATTATTACTTCCTATTCACAAGAATTGAATTTAATGAAAAAGAATATACCATTATCTTTGAAGAATTTCCATTATCTTGGAAGGATGGCTATTAAAACGTTTCACAAAGGCGTTAAAAGTAAAATGGTTTACCAGGTAAACTTGACATATGTTTTTACACAATTCGCCGATATCCAAGATTTTATTTGGCCCGCCTTTCTTCATTTGTTGCAGTTTCCTTTTCGTGATTATTTGTCACAAAATTTCACTTTTTTAAAACTTAGTTATGTCCAGGCCTCTATAACATAGAAATACTGTATTGTCTCCTATGGAATGTGATAAAGAGTTAGTTAATTATTTACATTTCTAACTATCGGGAATGAAATATTTTGATTAATTAATGTATTTATTCTTCTTTTAATGATACGTGAACAAAGTCACGGGTAACAGCTAGTATATATATATATATATATATATATATATAATGATCATACGCATATTAATAACAATGCATCTTAAAATAAACGTTAACTAAATTGAGATATATTGCAGTAATTCGCATAGATATGGGGAAAATTCCGTTTTGTCAGTTCTTTCGCATACAAAAATAATTATAAAAGTGATATAACAAAAATTAAAAAATTAATTTTTCGAATTTCAAAATTGATATACTGCATATATTATAAAAGCCTGCACGTCGCCAAGCAGTTTTCACATACTGTACATCACTCCGAGTCCTTTAGAAACATTATGAGTGGTGATAGATTTTTACACGGGACTCGACTATGCACTTCTATATCACTTCTTTTTATGACTGACGTTTTAGGTTTGTGGCTTGGCGGGATAATTTACAACGAGTTGTTTTTGATGAGATATTACTCATTTTTGTAAGGTATTTAATTTCAACGAGCAGGGAAGACCGAGCTATACTCGGTCAAAATTAAATTTGAGTTCAAATATCATGACCTATGACTAAAATGACCCACAAATTGACTTTTCTCGAACATGTGACTTAGCCTAACAGTCTTCTTGTGCCCGAAAACCATAGAATGCAAAATTTAGTGTAAATAGTCTGAGCCGTTTTTAAGATAAAATAGCTTGACCCATAATGAACCATGACCAAAATGACCCACTAATCGAAAGTTCTCGAACATGTGACCCAGCCCAATAGTCTTCTCGTGCCCGAAAATAGTCGGATACAAAATTTCGTCAAAATCGTTTGAACCGTTTTTTAGATACAATTAGCTTGACCATGACCCAAAATGACCCACTAATTGAATTTTCTCGAACATGTGACCTACCCCAACAGTCTTCTCGTGCCCGAATACCACTGGATGCAAAATTTAGTGTAAATTGAGCCGCTTTTTAGATCTTGACCCACAATGACCCAGAAATGACCCACTAATCGAATTTTCTCGGACATGTGACCTAGTCCAATGATTTTATCGTGCTCGAAACTCGTAGGACACAAAATTTAATCAAAATCGTTAGAGCCGTTTTTTAGATAAAATTAACTTGACCCGCGTCGACCCAAAAATGAACCACTATTCGAAAGTTCTCGCACATGTGACCCAGCCCAATAGTCTTCTCGTGTCCGAAAATGGTCGGATACAAAATTTCGTCAAAATCGTTTGAACCGTTTTTTAGATACAATTAGCTTGACTCGGACCCAAAATGACCCAAAATGACCCACTAATCGAATTTTCTCGAACATGTAACCTAGCCCAATGGTTTTCTGGTGCCCCAAAACGGTAGGATACAAAATTTCGTCAAAATCGTTATAGCCGTTTTTAAGATAAAATTTGCATATATATATATATAACCACACACAAGATTTGCTCGTATTAGAATATATGATTATACAGATTTTTATTCAGAAAAGATAAAAGAAAGATGAAAAAGGCAAAAAAAAATTGATGCTATAAACAGAATTATACATCAGAATTATACAATTTATTGAGTGACTTTTTCCAATGTACATGTCGCTACCATAGTAACGGGGAAACTTTTATATTAATTTCCTTACATTGTATTCATCAGATTATTTATGACATGTTTATTTTCCTTTTTCTTTTGTTTATATCACTCTTCCGTTTATATACATGCAAAAAACAAAACAAATTGAAAATTTTACAGTAGTTCACAAAACTAATTAAAATACTGCAATTTAAGAAAAATGTGGAAAAATAAGAAACACTTTTTTTTTGGTCAATTATAACAATAAGTTTATGGAGCATACTTTACCGAGAATAACCATTTTTTTTCTACGAACCATTGTAATTCACAGAGATTTTTTTACTAATATAGTAAATATTATTTTTGAAAGTTATTGAGCACCTTAAAAGTGTTTTTATTTGTTAAGTTTTTTAACTCAACGTTTCGAGAATCGGAAAAATATAAGATTCTCAACGTTTGCAAAAGTATAAAAACTATTAAAGTGATTTCAAAATAGAAACTGTTCGTAGGATGACATGTATTCCAAAATTTTGTGTGATTTTGTAAATATACCGCAAAGACTAAAGCGTTTACATAAAAGACAAAAGCATTTAAAAAAAATGTAAAATTTTATTACAAATTTTATCTGATAATTCATAAAGCTTTAAATTAGATTTTAAAAAGGACTATATTTACTAAATGCAGAAAGTACATAAAGACACAAAATACATAATTAATGTTTCTATAGTCTGTCCATTTCAATTCGGGGATCCTAAAATATAGGTCCCCAATCCCCGGCAGTCCATGAATTAATTAAGACATATGTATGCAACTTTTAAAATGTTCTCTAAGTCGACAATAGAAGCAATAAGTATAGCTCGGCAAATATGAAACACGGCATTGCTTTATCATGGTTTTTTTTCGTGAGGTGTTCGTTCTCCGAACACAAAAATCTCTCGAAAGTGTTCGTTATCCGAACATGTGTCCGTTATACGAAAATAAAAATCTCACAAGAAAGTGTTCGTTAACCGATTTGTTCGTAAACCGAACAGTTCGTTACCGATCACCTAATGTATACGAAATTTAGCATTTTTTATTTTTATGGGGAATTTAAGAAGTTATTTCCTTTTCATTGTGCTCTAGGCCCGTTTATAGAGCATTTTAAGTTTGTCATAACCGGAGATTCGATGAACGGCAAATATTTAAACGCAAAACTTCTAATCTTGGGGTAGCAACATTTTTACATTCTATTACTCAGCGCATGAATGTAAAGTTAAAATTTTGTAATCGCTATTTCAATCAATTCCTAATACGCTAGAATTATATATTTATAAATAAATACAGTTTTTTTTTAATCGATGAAAATACTTAAGATCGACGACCTTTCAGGCGGAGGCGGACAAAATGAACTCGTATTAAATTTTAAAGCAAGATAATAAAATTTTACAGAGATTCAAACAGCATAAAATCATTAAAATGCATCTCACTCAGTAAATATACATCGGTTGTAATGTAATCAAGATCTTCTAAGATACCCTGTAAACGAGACGTATATGGTTCAATGCCGCTTTACAATAGAGAGTTTAAATGAATCGGATGTAGTAACATATTTGAATATCTTATGTATATAGCCACTTTGACAAAAGTTATGCTATTTACTTTTGTTTTTCCTCTGTGTTAAGTACAGGAATCAAGCACTTCAACGTAAAAATTCGCTAATTACGCAACTATTTAGTCTTATTAAAAAATCTTTTGAGTTACCCTGTAAACGAACAGTAAATTCTACAATTCTGTTTTACAATAGGAAGCTAACTTAGGCCGTTCATATTAATATATTTTAACATCATGTGCATAAGTTCTTTTTGAAAAGAGTCAGACCATTTTATATATTTTAACATCATGCGCATACGTTCTTTTTGAAAAGAGTTAGACCATTTAATATTTCTTTGCTTCATCTTAAGTATAGGAATAAATCACTTTAAAGTGGTATACATAAAAAATTAAATAATATTTTTACACGAAATATTAAACATTTGCACTACTCATAAAAACAATTCAAATGCTGCAAACCGCGTAAAAATCGGATAATTACACAACTCTATAGCCCTATATCAAAGATCTTTTCTGAGACCCTGTAAACGAACCTTAAATGTTACTATTTTTTGTAATAGGAAGCTTACTTGCGTCGACTGTAATAACATATCTTAATATCATGTGTATACGACCATTCCTATAAGAGTTGGGTCATTTATTAGTTTTTTGCTCTATGTTAAGCATAGGAATCAATAAATTTAAACGGATATAAATCAAACACTAATAAATATTTTTACATGAAACTTACAAAGGTTTTAACTACTCATAAAATCAATTCAAATGACTTAAACTGTGTTAAAATCCGATAATTACACATTGCTGTAGCCCTGACAACAGTTTTTTTCTCTATGTTAAGTATAGGAATCAATAACTTTAAGCTGTTATAAATCTAAAACTATATAATATTTATACATGAAACTTATAAATGTTTGAACTACTCATAAAAACAATTCAAATGACGTAAACCGCGTAAAAATCCGATAATTACACATTGCTGTAGCCCTGTCAACAGTTTTTGGTCTGAACAAGATTTAAAAGGTGCAAAAAACAGTACTTTTAAAATCGCATTTTCTGAAAACGTATTCGTCGGATTTTGCTTTAGTTTTGATTTCTTAGTCACGCCCCTTTCCATAGAATCAAGAATTTTGTTTCTATCATAAATAGAACGCGAGATATAGATGTGTCAAAAACCCGTTTTGTCCCGTCCGCAAAATATAAACGAGTCCTAAAATTTTTTTGTAAAATCGTTTGGCATCCGTTGGCGGAAATTCTTTTCATTTACGATTCAATGCATTGCTGTTTCTGATGCTTGGCGAGAAACTCTGTCGAGTTTCTATGATAACATACAGTAACGAGAGTGCAGATTATATGCATTTAAAACGACTCTTAAGTCACGTGAAGACGCTCCCTAGCTAATGTTTAACATATAGGCGAATTTTTTTTCTAAATTCCCGTTTAAATTTGAATATTTTAAACGATTTTTTTTTCATAGGAAAGCTAAGGTAGTTATTTTGCATATCAATCTTCTTTTTTTAATTTCCCTCATTATATATAGATTATATATTATTCAACTATCCAAACATTTGAAGCATTTGAAAATCAGCATTTCCCCAACATGTCAGTAATTCATCCTTTTACAATATTTCTTTTTCTTTTTCGAAGATGCATAATTTTGTTAAGTTTTATTAGAAAAATTAGTTTATATTACCTTTCTAAATTATATACTATTCTAAACTATGTAACTAATAATTCAAAACTCTACTTGTAATTCTTTATATAATCTATTAAATATTTCTCTAATATGAGTTTTTTTTACTTTTTCGATTGTTGTTGCAGTTTAAAAACTATGCTTTCACTTTCGTAAACAAAAAAAAAATAAGAAAGAAAGAGCTGAAAAAACTAAATGACAATGTTTTCGAAATATCTGCCTTTTGTTGCAATAACATGACGTAGTCTCACAACAAAATTAACCGATATCAGTGAATTTGTCTCTTCTGGTACATTTGAACACGATTATCTAGTCTGTAATATGTGAAAGATTGAGGGTGATCCTTCTTTACGGATAGCGTCTTCTTTTAAAAAGAGGAAAAAAATGTTTAATTCTTAAGTGTTCATTTTCCTTTTGGTAACATTTTATTTGGCTAGTTGAATCTTTTGTGCTGCTTCGGCACTCGGAGTCCTAGAATCCTTTTTCCTAGAACATATTTATACTCTAAATAAAAAAGAAATAAATTATCAGTTTATTTAAAAGTTCGACCCGATACGAATGCCACACACCTGATAGTATGAAGATAAATTAAATTTAATAAAATCCGTATTGAAGCAAAAATTACACAAACTCAAGAAAAAAATTCCTTTTAATATTTAATTCCTCTTCAAAGTAAAATAAAGCAAAAACATTTTTAAAAGTATCATCAAGTAAATCTATTGGTATATTAGAAAACATATTCCCAAAAGTATATGTATATAAATTAGTGGGCATACTACTTTTAATTTACTTATAATATCCATATTGCTGACATCGCACCAATAATACCTGGTGTTTTTTATTTGAATTTTAGAAAACCATAAATACATTTTAGAAAATCTTGAAGCTTAACGTTAAAAACTTGGCAATGCCTCTTTTTTAGTTTTACTCGATTTTACTTTCTTCTACAAAAGCTTTCATTAATAAAAATGTGACAATTATTGAATAAGATTAATTGAATAAGAGAATTATTGAATAAGATTACGTGTATAAAATTTAAGATATGCTTCATATTATTCTGTTGAAAATATTGCATTTAAGAAGCCACCATCCAATTTCATCCTATTTCCCTGTATATTAACAACTACTGTTGTGGGATATTTTAAAACTAAATTGAAAATATTCATGAAAAAACGTGGATGCTACACTTATTGTTGAAAAATATTTTTATTGAAATGATAGAGAGTAAAACATCTTAAAAAATTGCAAAGCAATTGAAATCTTTCGGAAATACATTTGTACATTCTATTTCAAGAGTCGTCAACCCGTGGTCATTAGCAAAATTTGGTTGTCTGCAGACAGTTAAAATTTTGTGTGTTTAAATTGAAAATAAAACATCATAGTAGGCATTGATAATTATATTAATAGATGCTATTTCTTATTTCTTATTTATTTTGAAAACAATGAATTTAAAATTATTGGCACTCCCTGAAAACGGAATCCCCAATTGGCGACTAAAAAATCAGTGGAATTTTTTTTATTAAGTTTTGAAAAGCATATTTTTGAGAATAGAGGTTTTCATCTGTTACCGCTATTAAAACTCTGGAACGATTGCGGCTTGAAATAAAAACGAATCTGTAATTTTCGGTAACATCATTCCAGACAAAATTTCCTCAACTTATTTCAAACAAGCGGGAGCAAATACCACACTAAAAATGTATGAAACTTAAATAAGCTTCAAATATTTTGTAATGATCAAGCTAACTTTAAGAAAAATTAAAATAAAATTACACACAAAAAACATGTGATTCCATTACCTAAAATATGACTAAAACTTTAATTAGATTTTAAAACATTACAATAAATCGAGCACTTTTGGCTGCGAACCCAGCCTCCATCAGGATTTATAATTAAAACTGGTGTTAAAACAAACGTTCAGATCACATTCTTGTAAACAGCGTGTCTCTGCACTGCGAGCGGTGAGTCTACGGGGGAGTTGAAATCATCCATATTCGTCCAACGGCCGGTACCATTGCTTAGTAAAAAGGTGAGGAAAGAAAGAAAGAGGGGGGGGGGGGAAATCACATTTTGCTGTTTCTTGAATAAATTAAGCCATATATTTGGAATATTGTAAGACAGTACGACATTGCATACTTCCCCATGCTTATTTATAAATTCTACAGATTCGCGAATAGTTAAATCACAGTAATTTTTCATAGGACATATTTCGAATAATTAAATCATAGTAATTTCTAATAGGACATATTATAAATCTGTGGAATTTATAAATAAGCATTGAAAAGTATGCAATGACGTACTGTCTTACAATATTCCGAATATATGGCTTAACTTAATCAAGAAACAGTAAAATGTGATTCCCACCGCCCCATTCTTTCCTCAACTTTCTTGCTATGGAATGGTACCGGCCATTGGACGAATGTGAATGATTTGAACTCTCCAGTACGCTCGCAGTACACAGACATACTGTTTACAATAATGTGATCCGGACGTTTGTTTCAACACCAGTTTTAATTATAAATCCTGGTGAAGGCTGGGTTCGCAGTCGAAAGTGCTCGATTTATTAAAATCTAATTAAGGTTTTAGTCATCTTTTAGATAATGGAATCGCATGTTTTTTGTGTGTACTTTTATTTTAATTTGACAAAGATGAATTTAATCATTCCGAACTTGTTTTATATGTAACTTTAAAAATTTTATTTAACAAACTCGAAGGATTTTCGTTACGATTCAATAATCTTTTATGGTTTTCATATAAATAAATAAGTATTTATAATTTGTTATTTTAAAAATGTGCATTTCATATTAATAAATTCAAAGCATTTTCTTTTCATTATTATACAAAATAATGCTAAAAAAATCATATTAAATGTCTGCGGATTTAAAATGAAAAACTTAGCAGTCTCTCAGGTCAGAAAGGTTGGCGACTACTAGTATGCTACATCAGTTACTCAAACCTAAAAAAAAATTATTAAAGCTGAAATAAAATAGATGAAAGCTGAAATGTATTCGGAAAATGTGGTATCGTTCTGAATAATAATTTAAAAAAATGCAAGTAGCATCACTGTATGAACATATACTTATACAAATGGATCTACGAAAGAAACCAATAATTTTTAAACCCATAGCTAGGTCGACATGAGTTTCATCCAAATTTTATTTCATAAGGATAAAATGATTTTGGAATTTGAGCGTAATAATAACAAACATAATAACATAAAAACTACAGTTAAAAATACATTGTTTTCATTAATCGTATCAGAAATTTACTTTTGGAAAAGAAATTCACTTTTAGAATCTACTCAGCATTTTAAATAAACAGGGATATATATTTAATGAAAAATAGATTTTGCTTCTTTATTTCAATCTTCCTCTAACATTGAGATCAGAAAGGTTTTATTAATTTTTTTTTTTAATAATGCACTGAAAAGTACGATTTTCTAAAGAAAAGTCTCTCGGGCTCTTAAAAATTATTATGAATGTTAATTTAGGATTGCATTTTAATACGCATTTATTCACAATAAAATATTTGCACGAAACACTTTTATTCATTTTTAATGGATAGTGAGCTGTAAACCGGAATAAGATTGGTATTTTTAATTTCAGAATATATATATATATATATATATATATATATAATTCTTTTTTCTTGCATAAAAATAGTTTCATGTATTCTAATAAAATATCATTTTCAGTGCATAATACATTATTCTACCGCCTACAGTTTCAAAATAAAATTTTCATTTAAATGAATTGTTACTATATTATAATTTACAGCATTGCACACAAAGGAATCCAGGGTTCGTACGCTTTTACCACAATTTTTTAATAACATTTCTCTATGTAATAATTAAATCGCAGAAATTGTAGACACCTCGTTTAATTGCAGGACTTGTAATACTTTTCTGCATTTAAATAAGGCTAAAAATACGATTAAAAGTTTGTGGTAAAAGCGTACGAATCCTGGAATTTTATTTAGAAAGAAGAGTTTTTTGCTTCGCTTCAAAATAAGTAAAGAAAAAATGAGTCTGCCTTTCAGTTGCTCTACATCAGATTTTGTAATATTTAGTACACACTTGATTTATGGAGAATATAAAAACTTAAGGCATTTCTTGAATCCACTTCCGTTAATTTACCAAAAAGGAAAAAAAAGAGAGAAAATGGGAATAAATACTAATAATGGAAAATAATACTCATCTGTAAATTATTATTCTTAACAATACAAGATAATAGGCTCAAGGTTCTATTAATACATACACGATATCATATTGAAAGAAAAGTATAACAATAGAAGCGTGGATAAATCGCATGATTATTATGAGGCTTGTGAAAGGTGCAGTTTTTTCTGTTTCCCAAAAACAACTTAAATCGGCTCTAGACAAAAATATTTTTAACAAAATTGTATTTTAAGGTATATGTAAAATAAAGAGATATGAAGTTTATCTTAGAAAGAAAACGGGTAAAGAAAAGTTAAATTATTTTAAGTTTTATAAATATTTGTATGAAAATGCAAGAAAGCCCTCAGACGCACAGAGGGTTAAACAATAAACGAGAAAAAAAAGTTGTTCCATAGTTTGTACCTTATTATGAAGCTTAATATTCCGATACATATAAAATAAAGGATTAAAACTGGAATTCTAGGGGAATTCATATTTATGTTCACAAAGATATTATAGTATTGATGGGTATGAAGTATTGTGATCTCATCACAACACATCACATTACATAAAAATAAAGATCACATTACACATAAAATAAAGGATTTAAATTAGAATTCTAAGTAAATTCCTATTTATGTTTACAAATATATTATAGTATTGATGGGTATAAAGTATTGTTATTTCATCATCAAATTGCTTGATTGAGTACGTAATGATGATTTTTTAAAGTTAAATTGAAGAAATGTTGTCATCTGTAGTTATAACCCAAGTGAATATTTAAGCAATTATAAGATTAAAAATTAAAATCATATATATATATATATATATATATATATATATAATTCTTTTTTCTCTTGCATAAAAATAGTTGTAGGTATTGTAATCAAATATCATTTTCAGTGCATAATACTACATTATTCTATCACCTACAGTTATGAATTTCAATTCAATGAATTATTTTTATAGTATATTTAATAGCGTTCCAAACAAAGGAATCATATTTAGAAAGAAGAGTTTTTTGCTTTGATTGAAAAAAAGTAAAGAAAAAATAAAACTGTCGTTAAGTTAATTTACATCAGAATTTGTGATATAAAGTTTGCATTTGATTTATAGATAATCTAAGAAACTTAAAGCATTTAAAAAGTATGGATTTGAATCCACTTCCGTTAATTTACCCAAAAGAAAAAGAGAGAAAAATGAGAATAAATTCATCCTTTTTTCAAGAATCGTTTCTAACGTTATACGTAGTTTAGAAGGAAATCGTAAGATGTCGATTGCTAAAGCTATCTGTAAGTATGCTGCATTAAAATTCAACCAACATCTGAGATATATTTTGGTTACATAAACATGTTCCTTTAAAATAATATTGAAAGTGAATGCATTATTATTGACTTTCGAATTATTATTCATATTACTATTAAACATATAGCATACAAATCTATAGACAGTGGTGGCATAATTTTATTCAAAAATGTTTCAGTGGCATTTACGGTCAAGTATAAATAATCGTTCAACTAACAGTAAAAATATATATATATATGAATGTACCGAAAGTGA
This sequence comes from Maratus michaelseni, assembly GCA_963931845.1. Lineage (NCBI taxonomy): Eukaryota > Metazoa > Arthropoda > Arachnida > Araneae > Salticidae > Maratus > Maratus michaelseni. Next base: position 404,123,010 of record OZ007592.1, read on the forward strand.
CGAAGGAAAATGATTCAACTGATTGCTACATGGCTTTGAAAGATTTTTAGGGCAATGATTGTATTTCTCTGTTCCAGAATAAACATTGGGACGTACTCTCAACCAGTACTTTCAAAGTACCCTACTGTAACAAATATAAATTATTTCTTAAATAGCTAAACTTTAACTCAGTAGATTGATTCTTTGTGCAGCATCTGCTCACTCTCATTTCTGTGCATATGAGCGGATAGACTTCCCGCAATACTTTGTGATGCAGTCTACCCTGTGACATGGAATGGCATGGCTGTAAAAAATAGATGCTGCTAGAAGTGGAGCGGCGTTTTTTTTTTGTTTTGTTTTTTCGCGCGCAAACAATTAAGAATGTGGATTTCTTTTAACTGTAAGCAACTTGTAAATAATCTCTGTACATATTGTACATAATCATAATCATGTTTGATTGCCATGCTGTAATGATGGTGAAAAGATTAAACTATTGTTTATGAGAATCTCCAAATGCTCTCTGAGAAAGATGGGGTTATTCGATTTATTTTAAAATTGTGGAAGTTACCTAAATAGCTTCTAAGCTACATAATATCACCCATGTTCATTAAAGTTAAGGAAATATTATTTTACCATCCAAATTTACATCATTTCTCCACGTCTCATTTTACCCCTCAAGGAAAATCGCCCAACATACATATTAATGACTACATAAAAGTTCCCAAGCAATATTATTCGTTACTTCATTTATATTAATAATATTTAGCATATAAGTATTTGAATACGTATTTAGCTAATTTTCTTCATTTTTATTTATTATTCTTTTTTACAGATATTCACTTCTTTCCTTTCATTAATAAAATTTCGGAGATGAGGAATATTTTCAGTGTTTCACATTTTCCATTTAAATAATAATAGTAATAATAATTAATTAATTGTAAGGCTGGCGAAAATATTTTAGCAAGATTACGCAACCTTTGTAAATCTGTTGTATTCAATTAACTATTCTTCCATAAAAACCCCATTTATTTATCAAAAATCGCTAATGTATTCTATCTTTTATTATGAAGTTAGCTAAAGTGAATCGAAAATATTATTATAAGCCTACCAAGTATATTGAATTAATTATTTTCTAGCGGCAGTGATGCTAAAGTAATTTTTTTTTGTAAACAGCAAGATCTACATTACTGTAAACGTAAAAAAAAAAAGGATGCAAATAAAATTTTACTCTCTTATTTTATGTAAAAACTAAAACATTTCCAAAATATAAAACTTGAAAGGAACTAAAAAATTAAAACCATCATTACAGTAATTATCACATTAAAAGTATCGTCAAATAATAAGATTTTCAAATATATTTGCCATTTTACACCATTTTTTTTATTGTAAAAACATTAAAATTTTAGTAGATTCTAAAATTATTTTTATTCAAGCAAATATAATTTGTTAATTTGGAATTTAAATTACTTTTACCCACAAATAATCATACGGATAAATTTTGTCATATTTTGGTTGTTTGAAAAAGTATAGTGCTTTTCTTAGAAAATTTACAGTAGAAGAATGCAGCTTCTTTAAAAATGATCCGATTCTCTTGCAGTTTTCATTAACCTAGTTCTAGGGTACTCCAGCTACTTTATAAACTATTAAAAATTTCCTTAGACTCCCAACTACCACTTTTTTCAAAAATATTTATCTTCTTTTTCGGAATGAACTTACGTTTACTCACTACAGCCGTAAATTAAAAATCACTTTACTGTTAAAGATAAGTGGTTATGTTTAGAAAAAGGCATGGGGATTTCATCCGTAAATTAAATATCAAGTTAAAGAATCAATCGAAGGTAATTCGTGGGCCTGTATTCGTGAGCTATAGCAAATGCTTATATGCTTCATTTTCCCGCCTAGAGAGCAGATTGTTCCGGGATCTCGATGTACATGTAACCCCGGCGCGTACTTCGCGACCGTGGAATAAATCTCCTTCGCTGCCCATAGACAATACGACGCTGCTTATTAATATCTTGTGTCTTCTTCAAGCATTGAATTTAATTCACTAAGTCTTTCCATGGTACTAAAAGTCATTATTTATGGAATTATCATGTGAAATAGTAAAGCATAGCCTCAAAGTTTTTCTGTATTTCTAATAAACTGTGGATTGGAATCGACTGCCTTATTATTTCCTTCAGTAAGCACACCATGAATTGGGATTATCGGCGCTACGACTGCAAAATCCTAAGTGGAAATCCCTAGCCTTGATAGTTTAATTTACAAAAAAAAGGTGATTCACGTGAAATCGTGACATACATTTATTACACAATTACCAAATAGTACTCAAGAATGTGTATAATTTTTTATTAATCCTAAAACTTTTTCCAATATAAATCAGAAATACTTACTCATTACTAAACTAATAATTTGCTTTCCAAGAAAATTACAATTATTTCATATTAAATCTTTCGAAATATATTATTTGAAGAATATTTTTGTATAATAAAAACAGTAAAAAGCCTCTTAAAAACCTATTAAAAAATCTATTTTTAAATTGTGTAGTTTTTTTTAACTGTAACTATAAAACTTATGGTTAAAAAAATGCTCACCTAATTAGATGGTCTAGAAAATGGATTAAACTTCACCTTCTAAGTAAATATTCTTCTGGGATTTAATTAAGAAGTTTTGAAATAGCTTTAACATAAATAGAAAAAATAGTGTAAGAATTTTCTTCTTGTTCTTTTTAGAACTAGTTTTCATAAGTACAATTTTGTTTGTAATATCGGTAGTTAAACTTAAATTGAATCTTGTGAAATTTTTTTGAACAAAGAAAGTTTTATTGATTTATACGATTTTTCACAACAAAATAATTCCTTAATGTTATGTCTAACAAAAACTTACCAAGTGAATAAATTAAATGAGATTTTGCTGAATTTAAATTACTTAGCTACATATATTTATGCAACTGTTAATTATTGACAATGCAGAAAACTGAATTATTAGGATCCATAGAACAGAGTTCGAAGTTTTTTGTTTTTAAAATGTATAATAGATGCGATATTGGAACTTACTTTCATAAAGTTAAAATTATAAATGTAACATTATGTTTAAGCAAACTAAATTTATTAAAAAACTAGCTTATCCGCACGGTGTAGCCAGAGCCCGTGTGATAACCTTAAATCTCCTTAAAAACAAAATTCTGGCCTGGATCCCGTTTTCTTCGGCTCCGTATACCGGGGGGGGGGGGGAGCGTGCTGCGTACGCTCCTGAAAATCACTTAGTTCCCCTTTTCACCGACAGGGGATGCATTTTGTTCTACAGAAACCTCTTTCCAAATGAACATCCTGCACGGCTCCCCGCTGCCTATGGCACCGTATAGCAGGCATGCTGTGCACGCGCTGTAAATTATTTTTGTTCCACTAACCAATGCCAGGGGTGCTCTCTGTCCTAAACAAACCTTTTTCCGAACGTACCTCAGGCACAGGTTGTCACTGCCTACGGCACCATATAGCAGGTCAAAGAACGGGACCATTAGGTAATCTTAGAACTGAAGTTTAAAAAAAATCTAAAAATGTCATTCAAAAATAGTTGTAATCACTACACATACATTAATTTTACGACTGTGAGAGGTGATAATTATGTATTTTGGCATCCATTTCGAAGTAATATGGCTGATAGAATTTGAGTTATTAATATAGGTCTCAATTAAAAGCAATAAAAAGTCAAGGGGAGGGGGGGGAGATGGACTGCTTTTTGACATCCTAGTTGAAAAAACTTTCCTCTCATCATTATGAAAATATTTATTTTATAAATAAAATTACTAGCATTTTATTATTTTTTAAAGTATTTATTAAAAATGAATTAATGTAAAAAAGATATCACAGATTAAAAAAAAAAAATTAACATAAAAAAATTCTTAAAATATCAATTTCAGAAACTATTAAACACTTGTACATAAAATTTATAAATCTCAAAAACTAACAAATTTTAATTTTAAGAATAATTTCATTAAAATCTATTATTAAATATATATAACTTTACATTTTTAATCCCTTTTCTATCTATTTCAGTCAATCTTGCTTGAATACGATTGTTTCCTATTTTAATCGAATTAACAATTTATTATATTTAATTACATTTTAATTAAATTTAAAAATATGAAAAGAATGTAATTAATTTTTTTCTTCGTTTTCCACTTTTCAATACTTCCAGATTGTAAAATATTTATTTATTTTGTTTTCAATTTTAGCTTTGAAAATTAATATATATTTATATTAATTAATGCATAATTATAATGATTTAAGAAATTTCTTAATACAAATTTATTAACCCCTTCAGGGGCAAAGTACTCTTGTAGCTAAAATATTGAAATGGTTGATTTACACCAGGATTCACGAACGAATTTATTTTAAAATAAGTAAAAGCTTTTCCTCATGTACCTTATAAATTCAAAATTTGTTTATAAAATTCTGGTGTCATTGTGGCATTTTGGAATTAAAATTAAGTGGTATATACAATATACCGGTGCCCTTCAAGGGGTTAATCTCGAATCAGACTAGACTTAGGATTTCTTCACATTTATTACTTTGATTCATAATTAAATTTTGGTCAGAAAATGTGAATTTGTAATGCAAGTTCATATGGAATACATCTTTCCGAAGGCGATAAAATGTCAAAGTAAAACATAAAAGTTAAATAAAAATAGCAAATAAAACCTTTGTGCAATAATATTAAAAGGCAGAAAATCAACGTTAAAAATGAACAAACAATACACAAAGAAGCTGCAAACAGCTGTTTCGAATCTACAAGCAAGATTATTCTTCAGTACGACAAAGAGCAAAGCACAGCGTGCAAGAAAAAGCAAGACTGAGCAAAATAACAGAGAGGCGGTGGCTTATAACCTGATGCGGATAGGGAACGCCGAAAAACAACCAATGAGAATAAAGCGGCATGAAACAACTTAGTGGACAAGTAGAGACATCTACCGGAGAACGAAAGAAAAACAAGAAACCATAGCTGCCTACTTCTACGCTTTTTTGTTAGCAATAAAAATTAATAGAAATTTTTGCCTTATTGAATCCCATGATTACGGCAATTTAATAAGGTAAAATTTTAGTGGTAGAAAAAAAGCGTAAAAGTCGGCAGCTGTGAGAAACCAAAAAATGAATATTAAATTAATGCTTTCCAAATACTAGGAAAATAAGGAGTACAAGATAGGTACTCCTATAAGTAATAGTAAGTTACTTAAGGCTGAACTTAATTATCTCAAATCTATTGCTGTTGATCGTGGTTATTCCTCTAATGTTATGGATTCTATTTATAAGAAATTGATGAAACCCATACATTCTGAAAATAATTTTAATTCCAACTCTAATACTTCAGTTGTTTTGCCATTTTCCCCTAAAATCAGTTAGCAAATTGCTAAAATTTTAGAAGATTCGAATTCAATGTTATTTTATTCACCTGTTAATAAAATATCTTTTTTAATTCTGAAACATCCTATCGATCGAACAAATAACTGGGGTATTTACCAAATCTCTTGCCAGTGTGAGCTCTCTTATATTAGTCAGACTAAACGTGCTCTTAGATTTTGTTTAAAAGAGCATGAATGTTATGTTAAAATTCAAGAGCTTAAACATTCTTCTGTTGCTTAACATTGTTGGTCTTTTCAACATAGGTTCAATTTTTCCTCAGCCTGTATTATCGAAAAATGTTCTTTTAACTTTGATCTTTATTTTTCGGAAGCTTAACACATCATTAAAAATTCTCAGTCTTTAGTCAAAGAGTTATCTAGTACTTCTGATTGTCCAAGTATTTGGAAAGCCTTAATTTATTTTCCCTTTTTTGGTTTTCGTTTCTTTTGTTCTCCGGTAGATGTCTCTATTTGTCCACTCAGCTGTTTCATGCTGCTTTCTTCTCATTCTGTCTGACGCGTTCTCTACCCCCATCGGGTGTATAAGTCACTGCCCCTCTGTGTGCTTTCCTCATTGTCGCACTGAAGAAGAATCTCGCTTGTGGATTTGAAACAGCTGTTTGCTGCTTTTTGTGTATTATTTGTGCATTTTTAACGTTGGTTTCCTGCCTTTTAATAAACTTTATAGTGCTAGTGTTTCAAACTTGAGTCGCCAGATTGACTTCCTTTTATATTTATATTTTTCGAATAATAATTTTTGCTTTATTTAATGGTAGATATTTCGTAATTACATAAAGTAAAAATGTTCTAATTTTCTCTTATGAATTCGGAATTTCTGAATAAAAAAATAAGCAAAGTTGGCAAATGTATTTCAAACATTCCCCCCCCCCCCCCCTGCAAACAGAGGCGATATTTTGTCATTCAATTGGGCATACGAACTGCAATGTTTATTGATAACATTCAAATCCTCATATTTGGTATAAATACGATGTTAGGGGTACCGTCAGTATTATTATTATTTTTTCAAAATTCTGCTTTTTCTTTCTGTTAAATGAACATTGATGCTGGCGAAGAAGATGCAGTATTTAATAACTAACGGTGATTTTATCTCTCTCTCTCTCTCTCTCTTTTTTTTTTTTTTTTTAAATGTCTACATTAAAATTTCGTGCGTCGAACTATCTGCATTTGTTGCAAAAAATTTTTTTATTACTTACCCACTATACGTAGTATAGGGTAAGTCATGTAATCGCTTTGAAAATCGAAAACACATTATTGACGGATTTACACGTTTCAGACACTGGAGATTCCGAAAAACATATTTTTAGAAAAAAAAAATTGCCGTCCGTCTGTTTGTGTGTCTCTGTGTGTGTGTGTGTTTGAAGGCCCTATCTCCCGAACAAATTAAGATAGAGACTTGAAATTTGGTATGTACTTAGTATGTAATAATGGAAGAAGGTTATTGAATTTCAGTAACCTCGATTATCCGAAATTATTTTTTTCGGACTCTCGAAATATTCGTTCTGATAAAAGGTTATTAAAATTTTTCGAAATTGTTTATTTTAAGGAGAGAATATAAAAGACAATAAAAAACATAAATTTTGCATAAAAAATGAAGTCGATCGGATAATTAGTTGAAGAGATATTTGTAATTATATTTTCGACACTCTTCGATTTTTCATGACCCTGTATTTCATTCAAATTTCAATTCAAAGCTATATTTGAATTGGAAATGTGACGCTTAATCCGACGCAGTAAACATTTAGTTAATATGATTATCATTTTTGGAGTTATAAGGATGTTTTTTTTTGACGCAATTCAGTAATAGAGCATTTAAAGTTTATGATGTCATCAAGCCACGATTTTATTCGAATTGCAATACATTTTACAAATAGTTTACACATGTTTTATTTTCATATTTTATATTATGCATATCTAGGACGGGTAATTATTACGGTGGCCCCCAACGACTAGTTTAATGTGTTGAAAATTTTCAAACTATTGAAATTTTCGTAACATTTGTTCGATTTAATAATCTGAGAAAATGTAAAAATTTAGTTTTAAAAATACCATATCTAGATACAGAATTTTTAAATAGATTTTTTGAAGTCGTTAATTAGCTCTATTATTTTATATCTGAAATCTTTTTTTTTATTATTATTATAATAGTGCAAAACGCTTCTGTGTTTGTATTGTAAGTGCAGTGGGAATACATATATTTTTCGTCTGTTTAAAATGCAGCTGTTTTACAGAAAGTACACATGGCATTTCGTAGCGATAAAATCAAAATATTTCTAATTGTGGAAAACAATGCAAATATGAAATTAAATATATACTTAATAGTTATTATTATTGGCTTTGGAAAATAGATAGGAAGTAGCATAAAAATATTTAAAAATTGTAAAGTACCATACTCCCCTCTTCCTGTCTCAGTTTAAAATAAAAAGAAGACCAAGTTTAAAAATGTGACAACCAGCTATAGCACAAGCTAGGGGTATCAGTTTATCAAGAAAGAGACAAAACCCAACGAATAATAACAGACAGAAACAACCCACAACAGGGGCGAGCCCATAAAAACGGCAAAAAACCCTGTTAAAGAAAAATAAAAAATAAAAGTGAAATCAGCCCCCTAAAAAAGGCAATAAACACTACAGCGACAATCCACCATGAGCGTGACAAGTCAACAGAGACGACAAATATGTAAATCTATGTACGCTGCTAAAGGCGCCTGGTGCATGTAAAATCCGTCGTGGGTGCAAAGTCCTCCAAGTTACCTGTGAATTATACATCTGGGGATGCCTAGTCTGGTGAAGGTCTCGTCACCTGATCAAGGTTCTAAATTACGAGACCAATTAATCTATCCTCCTTGCCTTTTATTTTAAATCTGTCAATTCAAAAAAGTTAAATAGAAACATTGAACCGGCAAACAAAGAAAACTGTAGCAAAGAAAACTGTAGCGATGCCATCAAAACTATAGTCAGGTGGATCACAGCCATGCTGTGATCAGGCAATTTCCGCCCCGCTCAGATAATAATTCAGATGATAAAATTATACATATCATCTGAACTTACATATCTCATACTTACTATTTCACATTATAATATGCTTGTCATATGATAGTTAGGATACTTTTGATTAAAAAGAATGTATAATAAAAAATTAAAACATTTGATTTTAAGTAAATTGTTTTTTATTATTAGAACGGATTAAAAATATTTGCTCGAATAGTTGATTATAGAAGTTTTAACTTGCTCATCTTAACTTTATAAAACCTTTCAAAATATTTTTATTGAACAAATACTAAAGTTTGATATTTGCGGGGCCCGTTTACTCCTATTATTTTTTTAAAAATATCAATGGGAATAACAGCAATTTAGACGTTATTTAACAAATTTATTAAAAAAAACAGTTTGATAGTTTTCTTAAATATGTTATAATATTGTATATAAAAGTTTGGAATTCTTATTTTTATATTCTTGACCGATTGTACACCCTGCATTTAAGCTTAAGAATGTTTTGGAAAAATCCGTTTCATTTCTCAGAAATACGCGTCACATTTATTTGCATTCGTACGAAATTTAACATATAACTTAAAAATTATAAGAGATTCATTATTTTAAAACAAAACAGGAAAACACAAAAAGAACATCTCCTCAAAACATTACATTCTTTGCGATATAAGTATGAGTACATTACCAATATTTTCAACAGAGATAAATATTGAAATTTACATATGTAAATAAAGTACCGTTTAGAACTTTAAATAATTGTGGATTATAAAGAAAAAAAACAATTTTGAGTAATTAAAAGTTAAAATTTTAATGTTATATAGTGTATATTTTTTTAATACAAGAAAAAGATTCATTAAAAAACTCTTATCGAATTCCTTTTGAGATGAATTAACATACATTATCTTTCTGTAATTTAAAAAATATGCAAATGTCAAGCATTTTGCAATTATTTAGTATAATTTGTAGGTTTTCTTCTCTTCTTTAACTTTGGTAGATTGTTTAGACTCAGAATTTTGTATTCTTCTGTTGCATTTCAATCCGAATGTGCAATTTTATGCCTGAAGACATTTTATTCTTATGCATTAGTGTGTATTTGTTATCCGAAAATGTCGCTTCTAGAGATTTTCATTCATGTATATTTTTTATGTTAAAAAAAATCGTTATCTGTATTTGGGACATTTTTTTGTATCATTAATAAAACGAACGATTTCCAGGGTTCAGAAATCTAGTTCGTAGAATAAATCGACAGATGTATGTTGCATTTTTATATGCATTACGATTTTCATAGGATAAAATTATTGTTTTCCTTAATAATAAACGCCACTAAAAGTTCTTTCATGAATCTTATAAATAACTCTTTACATTTAAATTAGCATTTTATAAGTAAAATGTCCGTATTATCTCATGAAATTACGCTTTATTAAATATGAAAAATATCTACACTTTTTACAAATTCAAAATAAAAAAGAAATTACAAAATTCTGAGTTGTTCAATAGCATTTTAGGTAATGTTATACGTTATAAACAAAAGAATCGTGCTGGGAAAAAAATCTATTATTATCTTTCTTAATTTCGCTCATAAAGAAAACTTTTACTAAATTATTAAATGAAAATACGTGTAGCATTTTGAGGTACAATATATGTTTTTAGAAAAACATGCGGATAATTTAAAAAAATAAGGAAAATGTGTATCATACAAACAAATGCCAGGTTAAAATGAAAATTTCTTCTCTCATCCCTCTTCGCTCTCTCTCTCTTCTTAGCTTTTTCTCGCTCATTTTGCTTCTTTCCTTATCTTTAGACTTACATCGGATATGCGCAGGTTTCTCACTGGTTTTTGACTTACCTTAGTTACCTTACCTAATTTTAAAAAATACCTTAGGTAAATGAAAATAACGTTAGAAATAGATTCGTCGTCAAACACTGATTCAAAAATCATTTTTTAAACACCCTAATTTATTCACTGTTTTCTTTTTCAAGTGTCTGTTAAAATTTTTTGTAATTGTTTTTATAACATAAATTGATGACAAAAATGTTCAATGACATAAATTTGGTTTTAGAAACTAATAAAATTATTTTATTGTAGATTCTTTGCGTAGTCGAGATTTGATCCCAATTTATTTTAAAATGATTTTCTGAAACAAACCCTAGTTAACTCGTGATTTTGAATAGCATGTTAGTGGATTAAATGAAAACAAACAAATATAGTAAAATAAAAAATATATATATTTGAATGGGCTCTAAAACAAAAAATCTAAATACAAGTTATAAGTTATGCAGAAAAACGTACAATAACATACTTGAGAGTGTCGCTGAAAGAGACAGAATCAAGTTTCGCAATTTGGCGACTTCAGTATTTCGTTTTCTCGCCAAATTAAACATTTCCTCTCGATTTGACGCAATGATGATCTGCAGTGACAACCCTGTATATGTGGTTCTCATTTCAACCGTCTAATAAGAATTTGTAGCATGCGATCATGTCTGAATTTTGAGGATAACATGTGCACTTTTACATATGCAGAGAGCTTTTCAGTTTTTACCATCGAATTACACAGCATTTATACATATTTTTCGAGATTCACACCACTTTTTGCTTTAAATTTTAAAAATTGCTTACATTATGAAAACGCTCATGCGGAATCATATGAAATCGTTATTGTATGTGAAGGAATGCTTCGACAGTTTAGAAATAATCAACCAAATTAAAGAGGCATAGCTAAATGCGATTATCTAAAAAATATATCTGCAGAAACCTAACAGGAAATATACCTTCGATCAACAGCTTTCTATTCTTTATTCATACAAAATATTAATATATGCATGTTTCACTTAATATGCAAGTAATTAGTAATTGAATGTTCTGTCCTGAGTATTAAAAAACATAACAATTGCTTTTGTAAAACAGCAGCATAATACTTCTGAGTGAATGGGAAAGAATAATAATTAAAACAAAATCCCTGACGGTTCGGCCTACAGGCACATGGAGATTTCAAAGACCTAGACCGTGGGGCACCTGTTTATTGGGAATTGCAGAAGAAGGAACTTTTTTCCATAATGCGGCAGTTGGGACCGCCACTTCAAAATCTACCAGTGTCTGTAGATGGAGCCGGCAGGGATTTTTTTCTGTAAGAATTGCTTCTATAAAACAGTTGACAATATGAAAGTTATAGATAATATAAAGAAGATTTATAATAAATTTAAGCAGATTTGGTATTTTGTGTATTGAGGAAGTTATGAATTTTTTTATTCAATAATAGATAAAGTTCTAAAACCCCTATAACACCCCCCCCCCCTTGAGGCCATTTTTAATGATATCAAAATCTGTCATTCATAATTGTTTCGGCCCTTTTCCTAGAAGTAATAATAAATTTAAACGGATTCGATATGTATCATAATTAAGAAGGTATCGTTTTTTTCTGTTTTCACAACCCCTACCTCTTGTTCCGATTTTGGCCATTAACGAACTTGGCCGAGAGTTTATGCTCCTTGATTTTATGTATCAGTTTGGAAGAGATTTGTGCAAAATTATGGAAGTTATCGTGTCCATAAAAAAGTGATGTAGATAGATAGATAGATAGATCGATAGATATATAGATAGATAAAGTTTTGAACTGGGGGTTGGTTTTTGTTCTAGGCGTCATGATCGGTGTAGATCTGCAAAATCAGAGAATTTCTTACGAAATCTACCTAAAAAACATGTAATTTACATGAGTGAATCATCGAGTAATGTATACAAACTTTACGATATAACATTTGCACAAAAATAGTTAAATTTGAGTCTAATGAAAGGCTTTTTAATATTTACTATACTGTGGAATATTTAAATATAATTAATGTCATTGATAATTTATAACGCCTTAAAATTTACTCAAGAATTCTAATACTCGTGACACAGTTTCAGGCTTATCAAAACAAAAAACAAACCAAAAAAAGGTAAAAGCCCATTGTATTAAACCTCTTATCTTTATCTTGACAATTTTTTAACAAGACATTTCAGTTAATAATGTACATATTTCAATAATTTAATGACATTTGTCTGTTATAGAAAGTTCAGTTAGTTTGCTAAATAATTAAAAATAAAATGAAAAACATATAGTTATTTTTCAGGAAAACAATGGTAACTATTCATAATATTCTCATGTATATAAATGTTAAAATGTTGGCACATAAATAAAAAAAAATGTATTTAGAAAAATAAATAGATCAAGTTTACAATATATCTTCTTTTTATATTTCTCATTTTATAAACAGGAAGAAAATATAAACGTAAAAAAAATAGCGGTAAATGAACTATTTTTATGCTAAAAGCTTCTTGAGGGCTTTTAAGAAAATGTGATGATTTTAAAATGCAAATATTGTATATATTCTAAGCAGGAAAACTTCTTTCAATAAAGTTTAATAGTAAAAGGTTTATTATTAAAGAAGTCAAATTTTATGTTTTGATAAATATTAATATCATCGCATATTACTTTTTTATAAAGATAAATACATTTATTTAACTTTTTCAGGCATAGGATTGTAAAATATCGCTTACATCGTGCACTAATAAATAGAAATAATTTCCTGACGTTAATGTTCCGTTATATTTACAAATAATGAAATCTATTATTTAATAAGTACGTTGTTAATATGCGATGTATTTTCATCTTTATTCATACATCACTAATTTAATACTTTTAATTAGCTATAAGGGAAAAAGTAAAATTTTATGGTATAATGCAAAACACAAAAAATTATACGAGATTATTTCATAATCATATTTAAATAAACTTGATCATTAAAGGATAAGCAGCTCGTTAAGTTTTGATTGGATTTAGTTAAACCGCTAACGATATGATATCCTATTTATCTGAATAGCCATTGCTGTACTATTCACAGAAAAACGTATTCAATTTAATATAATGATTTTCGGGATGTAATTCTGAAATAACTTCTTGATTTTAAGATATTTTAATTTTCAGTTTAGAACAAAAGAGTGTACATTTTTACGGTTAGTTTAGTAGCAGCAGAGGTTAAAAAAAAAAGTGCCACTTTTGTGTCAAGCCTACGATTCAAGGAGCGGTGATAATCGAACTTGCATTTATTTTAACACTTTCCAACCTAGTTGAAAAGTGTTTATGACTTCGGTTTGTCAGGACGTGCTCTAAATCACGTAAATATGCTCGGATTGCCTTGAAATTTTTATATGTTATTGTCGTTATCTATAGCATGTACCTTATTTCAACGGAAGTGTGTAGCACTTATAGTTTTTTTACAGGGACACTCAAAAAATTCCGTTACATTACGGTCTATGGGGAAAAATCATTTGCGGTTTATTTTAATGATGTTACACAATTTCAAACACATCGTAATTGATATATATCACTAAGGTGCATTAGAAGAAGATTAATATGGAATAGGGTGTGCATAGCACTTATAGTTACTTTACAGGTACAGTCAAAAGAATTCTGTTACATTACGTCTATGGAGAAAAATCGTCTGCGGTTTATTTAAATAATGTTTCGCTATTTTAAATGCATTGAAATTTATATATATCACTAAGGTGCATTACAAGCGGCTTACTACAGAATATTGTGTATATAGCAGTCATCGTTCATTTACAGGGACATAGATAAGAATTCTCTACTGTCTGTTAATAATAATTCCTGGAAGTGCGTTTTAAGTTCCTGAACGCGATTTTAATTTTAACTCAATGTTTGTTTATTACGTGATGTATATAAATTCTCTAGATCATATACACAGCACAAACATATTTCCGCAAACACATTTCCGTTTATTGACAGAAACTCCAGAAGGAGAATTTTAAACTATGCTACGCGTTTCCTAACTGAACTAAAATTTAGCATCCTATGTAGTATATATACAAATCTATAGATCATATACAGGGCTGAATAAAAGTATTCGGATATTTTTCCGAATATTGTATATATTGGAAATTCCTGAAATTTTGTTTTTAAATATGTTATGTGATTTCCAAATTGTTTACTTAGATGTTATCTTTCAGTTTATTAAACGGTATGATTTCTAAAATTATTTTGGAAGCGTTGGAAATTGTTACATAATCTGTGCTTGACGCATGGTTTTTCGTTCTTGTTTATTTTACTTTACAATAATCTGTAATATTTTTCCGGTGCACAGTTCCAGTATATAGTATTCAATGCTAATGTATTGTGATACATTTTTCAGTTTTCCTTAAAATTAATCGTCTCAGAATTATTGCGGTTAGATTTTTCAACCTTTTCGAAATAAACGGACAAACTTCAACTGTCCCTGTCTCAATAAAGTATGAGTTCTCATTTTAATAATGGTATGAAAACATTTTCATTTCTTAAGTTTAAACTAATAAAAAAATATTTTAAAACTAGAAATAAAAGTACATTGCTTCCGCTTAAAAGTAATAACATGGATACTATATGCAAATTAAATAAAATTATCCTTATATGATTATTATAGTCAAATTTATCATTTATCTAAATTATATTCAGTACAGTACATATATTATATAAAATTGTTTTTATATCGGTATTTATTTTTATTTTTAATACTAAAATACGTATTTTTTAGTTGAAATTTTTCCTTACACGGTTTGTAAGAACTCAAAATTTGTAAATAGGCCTTTTTAAAATAGATTTTATTAACCTTTTTCTTCAAATGAAAGTTTTAAGTATTAAGTGAGGAATCAATATATTTATTAAAATAATCATGAACTTATGTATCACTGTGGATGTTTAATTATATCATATATATATATTTGTAAGCAACTGAAAAGAAAATGAAAAAATTAAAAACTAAATGTAGATAATCAGTAGATAAATAGTTTAACATTATATAGCAATAACTGAAGTATTCTACTTAAATATTGCATATATTGCATATCATAACCACATTTATAGAATGCTAAAATATACTATTGTTTGAAATTTTTAAAATGACTTCAAAATATTTATTGAGAACCATCATCGAGACTATACTTGTTTCTGATGAATACATTAATTGAAATGGTCGAGAGTAAAATTATTTTAAAATATTGTAAAACAATTTTTTTTTATTTCCTCGCATATTTTGCATCTATTGTTCAAACTTTAGAAAGAAAACCGACATTAATACAGAATTGAAATACATGAAATGAATTTTGTTTTTCCAGCAAGTCGCGTTTCTTTTATTTTATACAGTTTTAACATTTACGCTTAAAATTTAAGAAGAGAAAATTAATCGCTGTCTTTCTCCTTTAATGGCCATAACCATCTAAAATATCCCATTCATTTTTTCTTTATTGGAATATATACAATGCATTTAAAGAATAATGCATATATATATGCATTATTTTGGGGCATTCTATAACGCTTCTTTTGGGGTACGGCAGTGGTGGATATTGAATTGTTTTCAACAATGAAGTTGTGTACAAAATTTGAGAGAAATTAGTTTGTTAGACATGTGATTTTTATCAAAAACATAAAATAATATTTTTGCCCCTAGAGGATGCTATGATAAGGTGCGGCAGTGAAGTTATGTACCAAATTTGAGGTAAATTGGTTAATAATATATGTGTATTTTATCAAAAATGTAAAATAAAATTTATGCCCCTAGAGGGTGCTTCTGGTGAGATACGGCTGTGAATTTACATGGATATTTCATTGTCTCTAACAGTGAAGTTGTATGCAAAATTTCAAGGAAATTGGTTAATTTGATATGTGATTTTTATCAAATTCGTAAATAATGTTTTTAATCCCAGAGAATGCTTGTGATGAGGCACGGCAGATAAACTACATTATTTTGAGTTGTTTAAATAAGAAAGTTGTTTGCAAAATTTGAGAGAAATCGGTTAGTTCAATATGCGATATTTTTGTCTAAAACGTAAAAGAATATTTTTGCTGCTGGAGGATGTTTCTGATGAGGATTACCAGTAAAACTACATAAATATTACTTTGTTTTCAAGAATTAAGTTGTGTGCAAACATTGAAGGAAATTTGTTAGTTAGATATGTGATTTTATCAAAAACGTAAGAAAATGTTTTTGCCCCTTGAAAATGCCTCTGATTTGGTACGGCAGTAAAACTACATGAATATTGCATTGTTTTCAACAATGAAGTTGTTTGAAAAAATTGTGGGAAATTGGTTAGTTCAATATGCGATATTTTTGTCTAAAACATAAAAGAATATTTTTGCTGCTGGAGGATGTTTCTGATGAGGATCGCCAGTAAAACTACATAAATATTACTTTGTTTTCAAGAATTAAGTTGTGTGCAAACATTGAAGGAAATTTGTTAGTTAGATATGTGATTTTATCAAAAACGTAAGAAAATGTTTTTGCCCCTTGAAAGTGCCTCTGATTTGGTACGGCAGTAAAACTACATGAATATTGCATTGTTTTCAACAATGAAGTTGTTTGAAAAAATTGTGGGAAATTGGTTAGTTCAATATGTGACTTTTATCAAAAACGTAAAAGAATGTTTTTCACCGTGAACACTTCTCCAGTTTAGGTACGGCCTGAAATCACATGAATGTTATATTGTCACCGACAATAAATCTGTGCACAAAGGACATGTACAATCGGTTTGACAGAACTGGATTGAATATCAGTTGAAAGATTTAATCAAGAAATCCAGACAGACAATCTAGACAAACAACAACCGAAGTTAAATAACAAAGACATGCTAAAATACTCTTAATGAAAAAAAAAATGTAGTTCTACATTTCATTCTCCCATTAATAATGGACAAAAAATTAATTATTCTTTTTTAAGCTTTATTACATAAAAAAAAATTTTTGAGCTTATAGATAATGTTTAGAATGTACATTTATAATTGAATTTTAATACGCGGCTATTCGCAATAAAATATTTGAAGGAAATCCTGTTATTCTTTTTTAAAGAATAGTGAGTTGTAAACCAGAATTAGAGTACCATATTGCTAATGATATTTTAACAATTTATTAGCTATTTCGGTATTTTAACGGTAATTATTACACGTAAAAATATAGTTTTTAATTGAGAAAGAGGAAATATTATTATCTACGCTGTTTTAAAATTTGCAATAATAGGTAAAAGATTTGTCGAAATAAATTAATCTCTCGTGTAAATATAATTTTTAATTGAAATTGTGTTTGGAAATATTGTTATATGAGCATTTTAAATATGACGTAAGTTTCCCTACTTAATGCTTTGAAAACGCGTAATAATTGAATTATTTCTCTTTTTAATATTCACGCGCAAGTATATTTTTTATTACGTATTGTTCTACATTTACTGCTTTTATCACATGATCATTTAATTATTATTTTAAAGTTTTATTTCTGTTTTTAATAGTCACGTGTAAATACATTTCTTAATTGAAAGGGAATATTATTATGTGCGGTATTTTAAATTTTTAATTGCCAACAATTCAAATAATGGATTTTATGAAATATGAAATAAATCTTCATAAAAATAATGAAAATTTTGAATAAAAATTTGAAATATAACCTCAAAAATTTACTCAAATTAAAAAAAATAATTGTAGTTTGCACACCGCAAGCTTGTCAACTATATCCTTATAAACTATGGTTAAATTCCTGTGCATAGTTTTCGTTCCTATAAAACTTTTTTAAGAAAAATATTTTGACCAACTTTAATATTAAATATCTCTTAAAGTATTTCTTCGATTTAAAAACTGTCTGCTTCAGCGTGTTTATCGAACATTTCTTTATAAAACTAACCAACTTTTAAATTTTTATACGTAATAGTTTCTGGATATTAGTCCACAAAGACTTCAAGGCACAAAATCTTCATTGACAGCGTCTGCTGCGGGGGTGGTTACTTTATTAAATAAAGAGAGAAACGTTTTTAGTATATAAATAAATGAGAACACATCGGACTATTGAAGCAAGAATATGCTACCTATGTCTTAAAATATTATTTTAAATCTGTTGCACTCTATTATCTATCCCCGCCCCCCATAAGAACCCATGTATTTATCCAAAATCCCTAACATATACTAAGTTTTATTCTGAAATTAGCTAAAGTGAGTCACTAATACTACTAAACGAACCAAGTACATCAAATTAGTTAGTGTCAGTAATGCTCGCGTTATTTGTTGTAAAAATCAGAATTCTACATAACTGTAAACGTAAAAAAAAAAAAAAAAAAAAAAAAAAAAAAAAAAAAAACTTTTTTTACTTTTTTTTTTAAACACAAATACGAAACATTTGATTACAGATTTAAAAGTTTCATTACAATAATTATCGCATTTAAAGCATCATCAAATAATAAGTTCAAATATATTTCCCCCTTTTCTCAGTTCTTTTAGCTTAAAAGTAACGTTAAAGCTTTAGTAAATTGTAAAGTGATTTTTATTTAATCAAATGTAACTTGTTAAATTGCGATTTAAATTACTTTAAATTGCTTTTCTTCAGCAAATAGTCATTTCACTGTATAGAAAATTTTTGTCTTATTTTATTTGAACAAGCACAGTTTTTTTTTCTTGGTAAGTTCATAACAGAAGGATTACATTAATTCAGGATGGAAGTTGAAAGGGAAACTTGCAAAAGGAAATTTCTCTATAAAACAGATTATTACAAAAATGAAATAAATTTTAAATTTTATATGTTTTTGATATCATAAGGGTATTATCGGATAATAAATAAATGAGCCTAAGTTTGATCTATACCGTTGTTAGTATAGATCTATTATAAAAAAGAAAAAAGCATTATATATACTGCATTCATTTTATTCATTCGCAAAATAGTTAAATTTTAATTTCATATCTTAAATTTTCTATTATTTAATATTTTAATAAATCAGTTTATAATAAAAGCATATTTGTGTTATATCTAAAAGTTATGTGAATTATCACATTACTACACAGCGTACATCCAACAGAGTGAAAAAATGTCCAGACCGGGGATCGAACCCAGATACTTTGGTAAAGCGCACCAAGTGCTTTACCATTTAAGCCACCAGGACAACATCCAGTCTTGCATAAAAAAGTGCTAGCATAGTAAAGTGATAATTCACATCATTTTTATTTATTAATTTCCAGTGTAATTTCAGCTCTGCTGAAAAATTAATTAATATATAAAATATTCACCGATACTGGGTTTAATTTATCTCATGCATGTTACTGAAGTTGTGCTCATGATTTACATTCTATCTTGCGCGATGAATGCTAGTGAATGAATGCTAGACTGGATTTTGTCCTAGTGGCTTAAATGATAAAGCACTTGGTGCGCTATACCAAGGTATCCGGTTTCGTTCTCCGGTCTGGAAATTTTTTCACTCTGTTGGATGTACGCTGTGTAGTAAAGTTATTTGTACATCATTTTCACATCATTTGTATTTATTAATTTCCAGCGTAATTTCAGATCTGCTGAAAAATTAATTAGCATAGTGATATATATATTATTAGTGTATACATTTTTATTGTCAAAATCTAGTCTTTTCATTCAAATTTAATTTTAAATGTACATGAAGAGAAGCAAAATTTATTTCTTGAAATAAAATGTAAAACTTTCTGAAATTCCATAAACATTCAAAATATTGTGCGCTAAAATAAAACAAGGTCACTATTAAGATTTTTGTTTTGAATCAAATTGTGACAAGGATTTTTCGTCCCAAATAAAATATTTGTAAACAATAACGATCTAAAAATACATAACCACAATGTATATCAGGCGGAAACCAGCTCGAAACGGCTCAGAAAATTTTACTTGAGTTGCGTAATTTGGTAGTTATGTTTTATATACAAGTGTGAAAAAACCTCAGAACTCAAAATAACATATTCTTACTACGGTGACAAAATTTACTCGGCACCTGCCACCTGATTTATCTTGAATACAATCTAGTAAGGTTTTAACTCTACATATTTCTATTTTTTAATACTCAGTCAAGAAAAGTAAATACAAAAATCCCAAATTGTGTGACATTGTATTACACCATACCACTGTTCTTATAATACCGAACAGAATGTGAAAGAATGCGTTCTGTATAAACAGTCTTTGTATTCTTTACAAAAGTCTAGGATGAATATTTTGAAATAGGGTTTGGAATTACTATGTTGAATTTCATTTGGAATATTTAAACTGAAAATGGAAAAATAAAATATTTTTAAACGATTAAAATTAGTAAAGGAGTAAAATTTATTTCAACCGCATTAAATCAAATATTCTACATTTTTTACATATTCAGGTGGAGTGGAACAAACACACAAACACACACACACACTCATATATATATATATATATATATATATATATATATATATATGTGTGTGTGTGATGTTTTCACTTGTTCACCGTATATTTTGTAAATCACACTATAAAGGCCAGAGGTTTCCTCCTAGGAATTTGTAGTCGTCGCGCCGATATTTCCAATTCATGGTGTGCTGACTGAAGGAAAATATTAAGGCAATTTATTCCGAACCACATTTTATTAAAATCCGGAAAAATTCGGAGGCTATGCTTTTACTAGTTCACGTGATAGTTCCATGCAGAATGACTTTCAGTACCAAGAAAGCTTTTGTGAATTAAATACTCAAAGAAGACACAAGATGTTACTAGGCAGCGTCGTAGATTCTATCGGCGGCTACGGGAATTTTATTCCACGCGCCGGACATCCGCTTAAATCATGCTGCCAGGAAAATCTACGCTCAAGGCGGGAAAACCAATGTATCACGATTACAGAACCGTCAAAACAGACTTTCGACCAATTAGCACTACGCAACTCAATTTCTGGGCGGGAAAAAAAAGGGCGGAATGGTATTCTAGGATTGTTCCGGAAAAAAACCTAATTCTTTCGAACAAATAAGAAAGAAAAAAAATACGTAGGTTTTACTGACTGTGGGCAGAATGCCAAGATAAAATTTTACATTGAAACTGAGATTAGCTTTTATATTTTGAGACAGACTACCTTTTTGCCAGAAAACATAGGGAAATAAAAAGAAAAATATATAGGTTGTTTTTTCGAGAGAATTAAAATATTTAGCTGGGAAGGTGATATTTTTAAGGAATTAAATTTTAGGATGCGTTATTTTAATGGAATAAGAAGTGTTTAATTTTAACAGAACAGCATCTAGCACCATTTTTTAAGAAAATGAATTTAGAATAAAGAATTTTTACAATCTAAATACTAGAACGAGAAAATAATTTAGAATAATGGGAAATAAACAGAATTATAGATTTGATGAGGCCAACGGTGACAAAATTAAAATTTGTTTCATATATATATATGCAGCATTTTGACGAGGTTGAGATATTACGATGAATAATATTCGATGAAAAGATGGCAGTCCTTCAACGATATAGCAAGTTGCAGTCGATATTAGCGAGTATGGCGAAGTAGAAGGCAATGAAATGAGTCCACCAAAGTTTTCCAATAAATCCAGCCAATCTCCAGACAAATAATTTTATTAGAAGACGAACAACACAGAAACAATTCCCAAAGGTCTAAAACTTATAGCCCTCGGGCTAACGTTGCTTCACTTCATTGAATTAAGATGTTACTGGGCCAGTTGAATATTCTACGGAATTAAAAATACCAGACACATATTTGTTTAGACTTCCAAAAACGTCAAAAATCTAGTGCTCCGACCGATGCGACCTGGTTTTGTTCCTTCAGCGGAGACATACACAGAATTACGTCACGAGCGTATAAACCAAAGAATGAGAGGCGACTTCCAGCCCAGCGAATGAGGCTAGAGGGCGAGGCTAAAACAGTAAAGAATCCCGTACTTGGGTGCGGATCAATTTTGAAGTTAAAATCCCAAGCGCGCGAAAAAATCAGAGCAATAATAATAATGATAATAAAAAGAAAATGGCTTTTAAAAAACATTCGAAATGAGAACGCGTCTCGGAATTTTATAGATTGGGGAACTGATCAAAGCTACGAATTTTCTTAAATTTTAGATTAAGATTTGGAATAAAATAATTATTAATATACGGATATTTACTTTTAAAAGGACTTTAAATAGGAATAGATATTATTAAGAATTAAGGAAATACTGACTATGACAGAAGTTAGATTAATTTTAAAATATTAATTCGAATAAAATGGAAGGATACGAAGGAAATAAATTTTTATATAACATTACCCCCCCCCCCCTAAAAATCCGAATGACGGGTAGATCCGATGATCTACAAGTTCATTAAGGCAAGCAAGAATTTGGATTACAAAATATTTATCTGGTATTCTAGTCAATGCCAAAAATTCTTTGATTTTATTAAAGTTAATTCAATAGTTATTTTTGTAAACGCGAACCTGTGGGAATTGTTTAAATACAGAAATACATACAATCACAATATAAATAAGTTAGTAACAATAATTTTTTTTTCACTCTTCAAACATAAATAGTGAAAAGGATGAAAATGAAGTAAACAAAGCATTTTTGTCTAAGCAGTGAAAAGTATAAATGTCTAATAGTCCTCTTCAAAAATCTAATATTTTGATCTAATATATCAAAAATCTAATATTTTGTTGCACATTACCTAATTTAAACAATAATTTACAAGCTTTATCCATTACAACAGTTCCTTTGGCTTGGCCAATAATAACAGGTGGAATATTTATAACTTTAGCATTTAACAATTTAACAATTTTAAAAGGTAAAATACTTATGGTTGAGCCAGAGTCAATCACACAAGGTAGTTCCCTGTTATTTACATATCCTGATACAATTAACTGTCATATATTATCAGTAGATGGTTGTGGTTGACTAAGAGGGGGTGCAGAAGATTGCAAAGGGCTCACATTGAATACACAATTCCTCTCCCAGTGATAAGCATTTTGGATACCTCTATTTAAACACATTCGACATGGTCTACTTGGGTATTTGCTCTGAAAATGTGTAGTAGGCAACCTAGGATTGATAAATCTAGAATTTGGAGCATTAAAATTGTTCTGTGAATGAAAATTGGAATTTGGCATATGAAAATTTCGACTTGGGCGAACCCAATGTCTAGGTGCCTGATCATATTGTGGCAATGATCTATAATTCTGAAAATTACTCCTAGAATTACTATTGTTGACCTGGGAAGTAGGAATTACTACTAATTGTTTAGTCATTATGTACCAGTCTATAGTATTTTTTGGAGGATTACTAATCATATAATTCTGGTACTCAGGTTTGAGACCGTCTGTTAATCCCTGTACTATTATAGTTTCACATAAACAAAGTTGTCTACCTATTTCAACTTTTTTTCGAAAGTACTTATCCAAATCATTGAGATCATTTAATTGCATAGAAGCAAATTCTGAAAATCGAGGAACATGAACAGTTATGAATTTTTCAGTAAGAATATCAGTTATTTTGTCAAAAGCATTACATTCTAAACATTCATTGATAAATACCTTCAGAGCCTCTCCTTTCAAATATTTTGAAATATTTTTAATCTTCCAATTTTCATCTTTCTTTTCAGAAAGGCATGTTTTGTCAAAATGGTTTAACCAAGATTGAATGTTCATTCCAGATTCGAAATCAAAAGGAATGATGTTTATTTCGTTTTCACTCATTTTGTGATCACCAAGGACTTTTCCAAGTCCAGATCGCAATAACATTAACATAAAAATTAAAGAGAATTAACACAACAGATGTAAAATAAAATTTAAATTAAATAACAAATGTAAATACCTCCATCTCTAATAAATAATGATAATAATAATAATAATACAACAAATAAGAAAATCTGAGCGAAACTTAAATAACATAAAAATAAATAAAATAATAAATAATACATACAATAATAACTTTTTTCAAACTTACGTAATTCCGTTCACAAGTTGTCTGCCTGTTTACTTTTTGAAATTTTTGAGACCGATCAATTTATTTATTTTTTTGTATAATGATACTTTTTCATTTTTTTTTCTGTAAAAGAAAATATTATTTAGATCATTCCGTCATTATTGAGATGCTGTTTTGTAGAACATTCACACTGGTCTGCATCTGGTGTTTCCAGGGATAAATTATTCCAACACTTTTTGAAAAATTCGATGCATGTTTTGGTGAGAATCAGTTGCACACACCACAATGGAAAATGTACAGCATCCGCATTCAGCAACATATCACAGCTTCTCCGTTTATCAGACGATCAGAAGAACAACTAATCGACATACTCTTCGCGAGAACTAGACGCACACTCTTCGCTATGAAGATGTACAACAGTAGCCGGCAATACATTCGCAGCTCATCCGTCCATCAGAACATTGGCATAGCTCAGCGCAAGTTCATGGAATCCTAACGGGCTTTTTGTAGCATTTTGACGAGGTTGAGATATTACGATGAATAATATTCGATGAAAAGATGGCAGTCCTTCAACGATATAGCAAGTTGCAGTCGATATTAGCGAGTATGGCGAAGTAGAAGGCAATGAAATGAGTCCACCAAAGTTTTCCAATAAATCCAGCCAATCTCCAGACAAATAATTTTATTAGAAGACGAACAACACAGAAACAATTCCCAAAGGTCTAAAACTTATAGCCCTCGGGCTAACGTTGCTTCACTTCATTGAATTAAGATGTTACTGGGCCAGTTGAATATTCTACGGAATTAAAAATACCAGACACATATTTGTTTAGACTTCCAAAAACGTCAACAATCTAGTGCTCCGACCGATGCGACCTGGTTTTGTTCCTTCAGCGGAGACATACACAGAATTACGTCACGAGCGTATAAACCAATGAGTGAGAGGCGACTTCCAGCCCAGCGAATGAGGCTAGAGAGCGAGGCTAAAACAGTAAAGAATCCCGTACTTGGGTGCGGATCAATTTTGAAGTTAAAATCCCAAGCGCGCGAAAAAATCAGAGCAATAATAATAATAATAATAAAAAGAAAATGGCTTTTAAAAAACATTCGAAATGAGAACGCGTCTCGGAATTTTATAGATTGGGGAACTGATAAAAGCTACGAATGATCTTAAATTTTAGATTAAGATTTGGAATAAAATAATTATTAATATACGGATATTTACTTTTAAAAGGACTTTAAATAGGAATAGATATTATTAAGAATTAAGGAAATACTGACTATGACAGAAGTTATATTAATTTTAAAATATTAATGCGAATAAAATGGAAGGATACGAAGGAAATAAATTTTTATATAACATATATATATATATATATATATATATATATAGTTTTAGTCTTACAATTATCAAAAAATGCACAAGAATATTTTCTTGTGTCATATTTTTATTTTTTTAATTGGTTTTCTATTGTAAATCACGAATACCTCTTTATTAACTGATAATTTTTCTTAAAAAATCCTACCAAGTTTCATTTAATAAAATTACTCGAAATATGATACTCTAAGAAGAAGAATCGTTTATATAGACAAAAATAATAACAAATCTCTTAAAATCCTTTTCAAAAAAGCCATTTTGAATTTCCATTTTTTTTCATCGTTAATATAAAAACAATTATGGTTATAGAAAAAAGCATCTAATCAGAAAGTCTAAAGTGATTAAAGTTCACTTTCTACGTAGATATCCTCCTGGGATATAATTAAGAAGGTTTTTTTTAAATAGATTGGACAATTAGAAAAATAGTGTAAGAATTTCAATTACTGACCTTTTTAGATGGACAGTTTTTTGTACTATCGATAATCAAATTTAAATCGAATCCTGTGACAATTGTTTGAACAATGAATTTTTTATTTGATTTATAGGATGTGCTAGAATAAAAAAATTCCTTAATGCAATGTCAAACCAAAGGCCTACCAAGTGAATAAACTAAATGGGATTTTGATGAGTTTAAATTACTTAGCTACGTTTCTGATTACATATTAATGTAACTGTTAATACCTGAAATTTAATTGAGAAAAGCTGAACTGTTATTACCGTTTGACCGATGTTAAACTTTATATATGTTTTATGCTATATAAATATTTACGATATTGGAAATGATGTCTTTAAAGTTAATATAAAATATAACTACAGTTATGTTTGAAAGAAGGAAAATTTTATTAAAAAATAATTAAAAATATTAATTTAAAAGCTGATTTTTTTTATATTTTCTTCATTTGTAAATGCTTTTCAAAAATTTTAAAAGTTGTAATTAAACATCTAAAATCTTTGATATTATGAATATTTTAGCTGCTGCAAACGGCAAGTAGTTGTTATATGGTTATTTCAGCACAGCTGAAATAAAAATTCTCTCTTCAATAATTAACGTTTTCTTATGATTATTTAAAATATTTTTTTGAAATCTAAAAGTTTTTGTGTCATAAAAAAAATATTTCATCTGATTAGTAATTATTTCCTCGTACATAAAAAGCAACATCAATATGCCATTGAAGGGCCATGCTATATTGACATTTTATCAGATCCATCGATTAATTTTTAAAAACTGATACATAAAAAAAGATTTAGAATACTGACAATGTCAAAACAAAAGATAGACACAACTAAGAAAAATAATACATGTAACCTCCATCCATACACAGTTCTAAAGTGCTGTCGTAATTTCAATGATTTAATTCCAATAAATATTTTCAGAAATTAAAGCTGTGCATAGACGCTTATAATACAAAAGGAATAAAAGAATTTGTTAACAATTAATATTTATCCTTGGCAATGGCTGAAAGTATTTTTATACTACTTTCATTCACAAATAATCCGGCTTAAAATTAAATAACAAGTTAACAGTGATACCTAATGAAATTAATCTTGCAAGAAGGAAATGTGTGGAGACAGGTATTTATTTGCTACATTTTTTTTTCTTTTTTGATTTTTAGTTCCAAATGTGAACGATAGATGTCACTGTCATCTCTTGAACCGTAATACCACTCAATATAATTTAACATATATATATATATATATATATATATATATATATATATATGTTTCATGTTTTTCAAATTTGTGTGCTTGTAGAATATATTAATTTTCACTTAAATACAAACGTTTATATATCAAATTGAAGGTAATTTAATGTAGAATTTAATAATACAAACAGTATTACAATATCTGTATTACAAAAAAGGTTATGCTCATTTTAGTAGAATAAACAAACACAAATCGTTTTGAATAAGGACGTGTTTTGTAATAAAAGCGTACTAGCCAATCACAAACACTGTTCTGAGGACCAATCAAATGTCTGTAACTATAGTTTAGGTTATTTGGATGGGAAAAGAGTTATTGTTATGGAAATATTTTGCGGTATGATGCATACTAGTACAATTAAATAGAGTATTGCTGTTTTTGAATATTTAAACTCCTTTTTTTTAATTAAACTAATTTTAAACAATGTCATCAACAAGAAGAACTAATTGGACATCTACAAAAAGAAGCCGAATTGAGAATATTGAGAGAAAATGGCCTCTCTTATGCTGAAATTGCAAGACAAGTTGGTGGTTCAGTGACTTGTTCTGGTGTACGAAAGTTCTGTTTACGTTATGAAAAAACGAAATCAGTGGAAAATAAGGCCAAATCAGGCCGAAAAAAATGCACAAGTGCGACTGACGATAGAAAAATTAAACGGCTATGTATTCAAAATAGAAAAATTTCATCAGATGCCATTAAATGTGAAATGAATGCAGCGGGTATTGCAGTAAGTTCAAGAACAATAAGAAGGTTATCAGGATTTGGACTACAAGCTAGAATTCCAAGGAAAAAACCATATTTAAATCAAAAGCAACGCGAAAAACGAGTTGTGGGCAAAAGAACACATTAAATGGTCAGAAAATCAATGGAAGCAAGTAACCTAGAGCGATGAGAATAAAATATCGCTCTTTGGTAGTGATGGTAGAAAATGCGTGAGACGTAGAGTAGGAGAAGCACTTCATCCTGATTGCATTGAAGCAACTACAAAAAACCCAACAAATATCAGGATTTGAGCACTATGTCTGCAGATGGTGTCGGCCGAATTCAAGTGATTGATGGCATCCTGAATGCCAAAAAATACATCGAAACTGTCCTGGAACCAAAATTGATACCTTCCATCAGGGTAATCCATCATTGATACCTTACCCCACAACGCACCATTTATTTTTCAGCAGGATTCAGCTCCATGCCACACAGCAAAAGTATGCAAAGCATGGTTTCAAAATAAAAGCATAGATATAGTACCATGGCCAGGAAACAGCCATGATCTCAATCGAATTGAAAATTGTGGCGACGTTTGAAAATTCTTGTACGAAAAAACGTCCATCCAATAAAAGACAGCTTATTGAAGCTATAATTGATTCTTTGCACCTTGTGATTCCGATAGATGAACTCCAAACACTCGTTTACTCGATGAAAAGACGCTGTGAAGCTGTCTTAAAAAATAAGGTTTATTCTACTAAGTATTGATTGTGTAAGTATCACTTTAAAAAAATGCAAATCTAAGTTAAATCTTACTCTTAGTTGCATAACGTTTTTCGTAATACAGATATTGTAATACTGTTTTTATTATTAAATTCTACATTACATTACCTTCAATTTGATATATAAACGTTTGTATTTAAGTGAAACTTAATATATTCTACAAGCACACAAAGTTGAAAAACATGAAACTTACAAAAAATGTCCACACTTTTGGCCACCACTGTATATATATATATATATATATATATATATATATATTTATATATAAATGCAATTTCAAACTCAAAAGTATTTTTTAGCATTTAAAAAGGTAAAGAGAATGAAGATTAAAAGCTGAGTTAACATTAACCTATTTTTATACGTTAATTTCATCGATTGAGACTGCTCTACGTCATCTATCGGTGATATTTGGAACATAAAAAAGGGAGTACATTAATGAAATTCTCAACTTCAAAATATCATCAATTGCGTCGCCGCCTACTTGTTTCTTTTAAATAAAACGTTAGTTTTATGACATCCCGTACACCAAAACTACAACAGATACTTTGATAAAAATATCAATTCAACCAATTACTAAATTGACCTGAATTATATTTTATCTTCTATAATATATATCATTCGTTTGTTTGTTTATTAAATATTGAAACAAAAATGTATAATATATTTTTTAGTATTTGAAGGAATAAGGCCAACTAATATAATAAAATCACTTGTTAACTTTAACTTAAAGTGTAATTATTGCTTAAAGTGACAAAAAACATAACACAAAAAATTTAAAAATACCTTTTAATATAGATTACATATGTTTCCTTCGCTCAAACGGTGACATCTTCTCTTCAGATCAAAATTATAAATAAAATATTCTCGCAATGTTTTTGAAAATTATAAACGTAAATCACGCGATCACATGTCCAATTTAAGCAGGTGCTTAAATTGGTCAAACTGGAAAACGTGAAAATTTTTATTTATATTGCTTTTTCAATCGGTAAAGCATCACGTGCCAAATTGTAGGTAATTCAAAAGAAGCCGATTCGTTGAAAATGTTATCATTTCGCAAATATATTTCTATTGATTCAAGGATAATGTATGGGAAATAAACTCTTGATGGAAAATTTATTCTACTATTCTTGAAATCAGTCTGCAATGTCTCTATTCTATATAGTCTAGCTAAGGCAGTGGTTCTTCTGTCATATTTGATATCTGTCATATGTTCTTTTATTGTCGTTTTAAATTTTCTGTTTGTCATTCCTATGTAGTATTGTATTGTTCCATCTCCCTTGGTGAATGGGATTTCATAAACACCGGAGAGTTGATCAGGTACTATTGTATATATTTTTCGTTTTGAATTACCTAAATTTTGGCACGCGATGCTTTACAGATTGAAAAAGCAATAAAAATACAAATAAAATAATAATTTTCACGTTTTCCAGTTTGAAAAATTTAAGCACCTGCTTGCATTGGACATGTGATCGCGTGATTTAATTTTATTATTTTAAAAACTTCGAGAGAATATTTTATTTAACATTTTGATCTGAAGATGTCGCCGATAGAGCGAAGTAAACATCTATTCTATACTAAAAGGTATTTTTAAACCTTTTGTGTTATGGTTTTCTATCACTTTAAGCAATAATTACACTTTAATAGAAATAAGGCCATTTAAAATAACAGACATTATAATTTTATAACAGAGTTTAATGCAAATACTTTAAATATAAACACTTAAAATATAAATTCAAATATAAATAAGTATATAAAACATACTTCGTAAATCATTGGTTGTTTTTGTTTTGTTTATTATTATTAATACGTTGAAACGTCAAGAATGTGCTTTGAAACATAATTTTATTGAGTCATAAATGAATTATTCAAAACTGCAGCAAGTACTAGCAGCAAATATTTAACGATTTGCTGTGAATAATATTTTAAATGAACATCTTAAACTTCAAAAATATCTCATACATCTTAACAATTTAAATGAACATCTCAAATGTCTACAATATCTGATGTACCATAAATATAAATTATTTATTATGTTATAAGCCTCTAACTTAAATGTCAAGATTAAAAGAAACTGTAAATTAGAAATTCTGACGCAGTGTACAGTTACAATATTTTCTTAAAACATCATTAAACATCCTCGCAAATCATTCCTCATCAGATTTAAATGGATTTTGGATGTAAATGCGTTGCATTTGATAAATTGACATTTGAAGAATTATGTAGACATCAATCATTTGAGAAACAATGTATTTGAAAGCGAACTCTATAGAATTGATTAGTTTTTTAAAGAGGCTTTTATTCAAATACTAATGCAAGTACACTGCAAAAAAAAAAAATATTT
Source organism: Maratus michaelseni (assembly GCA_963931845.1). Taxonomy (NCBI): domain Eukaryota; kingdom Metazoa; phylum Arthropoda; class Arachnida; order Araneae; family Salticidae; genus Maratus; species Maratus michaelseni. The sequence goes on from OZ007592.1 coordinate 404,154,003, forward strand.
TAGAGTATAATACTGGCTTCTCAGCTGCCAGTATTATACCGTAAAATTAACAGTAATAAACAATAAAATAAACAGTAATACACTGGTATTATACTGTAAAATCTACTTTCTTTTGGCAAATTAAATCGATTTAGAATGTTACCTTTAAAAAAAAACAAGTTTCCCTTTTTATACTTTTTTCAACGGAAAATATTCTAGAAGATGTAATATATGGAATGGTTATTTGATTTGAAAGTCTAAGAGGGACTGCTCAGACTAGTAAAAGTTTGTAGAGCATAGTGTCCCTCCCGCTTCCCTTTATTAAGGTCTTTAAAAAAAAATTACAATCTACAGCCGATGCTGGACCCGTCGTTAAACGCGATAAGGAGCGGGATTGAATTTTTAAGACAAATACAAACTTTGGTCAACGACCAAATCATATATAAGCCGGCCCTGCTAAAGAAGAACCCTTTTCGCGACAGTTAGCAGGGACTGAATAGGAGTTGTGCATTGAGAGTGGCAGCTGACGACTACTAGGTAAGGTTAGAGAGTTCTGTCAGAAAAATATAGATTTTATGTAGCTTCCTGTTAAGGGTGTGCATCTTTAGAATATTAGGAAGCCATTCCGTGGGAGGGATTGCAGGCTTCCTAATATGCCACTGTGCTGTTAATGAGCAAGTGAAATAATAATGGGGAGCCGACGCCTCTGAGCCACACTCGCAAAGTAATATGTCTGCACATTTAAATTTGTAGAGGTATGTTCGAAAAGGACCGTGCCCTGTGAGAAATGCTGTTGTGCGTGCGGAGAGATTGTAGTGTGCTATTGAGACTTTCGGATCATATGTGTGTCGGCCTATGCTGCTGTTATTCCAGTAAGATTGTCATTCCGTGAGTGTATTTGCTTTTAGTAAACGTTTTACGTATCTGGAAGGAATTGGAAGATGAATGTCAATGTGTGGTTTAGCTGTTGCTTCCTTTGCGAGTGCGTCCACGATTTCATTAATTTGAACGCCCGTGTGCGCTGAAACGTGGCCAAGAGCTACTCTATTTAGAAGGAACTTTAACTTAAGTTTGATTTCTAGGATTAGCGGATGTTTGGTTCTACGGGCATAGATAGCCTGCGGACCCGAAAGACTGTCGCTATAAATTTGGACAAAGGAGTGTGTGGTGTTTTTCTGGATCCAGTCCAGGATTTTTGGGATGATATAGAGTTCTGCCTGATAAAGAGAATTGTGGTCATCTAGACTGCAGGCCCACTGATGGGTGACGGCATTCCTTTCCATGGCGCAGAATGCTGCTGTCATGCCGGTGACTGTTCCGGACCCATCTGTGAAGAGAGTAATCCTAGAGGATGGGGAGAAGGAATTAAGATTGGGGTTTACTTGGAAGTGAGATGTCTCATCGAAGGGGTGTATCTGCCATCCTGAAATTTTGTGCTGTATTTTGGTGTTCGGAAGGAATTCGCTTGCTGTCGGTTCATGTTTCAGGTGGAGCGTACGTCCCTTGGTGCATTCATATGCGAGTATCGTGTCGATTCTGGTATGCCAGTTATGGTATTTAGCGCATCCCTGGAGATCGATTTGTAGCCTCTTGAGATTTGTAAGAGAAACATTCGCTGTAGTGAGATCCATTTTGTTAATGCTTGTTTTGTTAAGTATCCCGATCCATATGCTTGCTCCGTATGTTATTTTCTCTACTATAGTGTGATACCATATTTTAAGCATGCAGTTGCTAATACCCCATGTTTTTGACGTCATTTTTAGTGAGTTGTGGTGAAAAATTATGAGTTTTATTTTAAGTTGATGCAGATGTGCTAGCCAATTTTGATGCTTATCGATAGTTATGCCTAAAAGTTTGAGGTACGGAACATGGTGGACGTCGGTCCCGTTGACGCGAATGATTGGGTTCCTGCCACTTAGAAGGCGTGGTTTTGCAAATGTCAGTGCTTGAGATTTGCCTGGTGAAAGGTGTAGGGATTCCAGTAACTTGCTCCAAATTCAGACGGATGCGGCCCGAAAATATAAAGGTGAAGTCGTCCGTGAACGCGTACAGGAGGAAACCTAGTTTATCTAATTATTTAAGGATTAAATTTGCTATTAGCAGACATAGAATGGGTCCGAGGCAAGAGCCTTGTGGTAAACCCTCTTCTAAATTGTGTGTTGAGGTGCCTGCACCCCACTTGGTTAGAACGCTGCGCTGTGATAAGTAGGAGTGGTTGACTCCAGCAATATTTCTCGGGCAGTTGAGTACTTGTAGTTGTTGTATAATGTGGAGCCATTCCACGTTGTCGAAAGCCCCCTGTATATCAAGTGAGATGAGGGAAGTGTAATTTCCACGGGCAATGCTATCAGCTCAGGAAGTCATGATGGCATGAAGAGCTTTTTCCCAAGATCTGCCCTCTCTGAACCCAAATTGTCGCGGGTGCAGGATAGTTTCTAGAAAAAGGGTCAATCGTTGGACCAGGAGCTTTTCAAGCAATTTTCCTAGCGTTGGTAGTAGGCAGATCGGCCGGTTTGAGCGAGGTTCAGAGGGTGACTTCTCTCACTTCAGGAAGTATACAACTTCCCCCTGTCTCAGGACAAGTGGAAAGTAATTATAAGAGAAGCAAAGATTTGCCTAGTCTGTGAGTAGTTGTGGTAGAATTTTGAATATCCGTTTTAACAATAGGATGTCTATAGCATCTTGGCCTTGTGCTTTTTTGTCATTTAGTAAATTAAGGGCCATTCTTAATTCTGTCTTTGTGAAGGGCTTGTCTGGCGGTGCTGTGAATTCTATGTCCTCGTTATCGTGTTGTGGGTATGCTGTCTTGCCAAAAACCTGATCTGTAAGGATTTCTAAACTGTGTTGTCTGGATACTTCGCTGGGAGCCAGTTCAAGATTGATTTCATCAGGAGTGAAATATTTTCCTGTGAAAAATTTTTGCGATGTGCCGAAAGGATTGGACTCACTACTTCAGAACTTCCTCCCCGCTGCATTCTTGGTCAACAGGACACTGCGCTTGTACTGCGCCGCAAGCTTCGAATAATGGAATGGTTATTTTAGGCGAGTACTTTATCACTTTAATTATGCGATTATTTTTAAATATCTCTAATAATTGTTTTTAATTTTGTTCCACCTTTGTACCGCCGTAAAATGTTGTAATTTTAAAGTAAGAATACATTCATATAATTCTGCTAATATTCGTACTTATAATCGTAAAGTTTCTGGGTTAATGTCAAAGAATGAAACGCGTTTTAATTTTTTATCTGTTAAAAATATGTAGAGAAGGAAAATTGTAAAAAATAAAACTTACACGGTAGGGTAGAAATTATCGTGAATTTTGACAAACTTACATTTAAAAAAACAAACAAAAAACAAACACTGTACGGTTCATGTTTCGAAAAAATGCATCCACGCTCTGACAAGCGAAACAGTAACAATTCCGTTCTTCTACGTTCAAAACTATCCGAGTTATGATACGTTGACCTTTATAAAATTTCGAAGGTTCTCCGTATGCAGAAATATGGAACTTTTGATGGTTTGTGTCAGAGCGTAGAAGCATTTTCTCTAAATGTAATTTACAGTAATCAGAAACAGTATAAAAAATAAAAAGTGTAACTTTTTTTAAATTAGGGTCGTCGACGGTTATTTCATCGACGTAATCTTAATAGTTACATTATTTTGAACATTTTTTCAATATTTGTATCTCCAACAAGTAAAAAATTAAAACAAATTTCAATCTTTTTGGGACATCCTGTATAGTTTTATATATTATTCTACCATGATAATTGGAAAGTTCTAATAATGTTTCATTCTCATTTGCATTACGTATGTTCATGAAAATACATATAATTTATAACCATATTCTCCAAATATAAGACAAACGTTTCATAATTAATTAACTTTTAAAATCACTATGCAAGAAATCAAAGAAATAAGTATCAACAACAGACATTTAACTTCGGTTTTCTAAGAAAAATATGAAACATCATATTTTAAATAAATATCTCAAATGTTTACAATATTTGGGGACATGAGTTTTAAAACTCGCCTTATCCAGAAAATCAAATTTTGCGAAATCACGAAAATCCTCTAACTGCATACATTGGATTTCATTATAAATCAAGATTTTACAATGCCAGAAATACACTCAATTTTTTTTTTTTTTTTGCGGATTTTAGTGCTTTTTCTGTGAAAATTTAACAATAGAGTAGATTGATAGATAAAACACTTTTTTTTCGGATAAGGCGAGTTTTAAAACTTATGTCCTCATTTGATATTTCATAAATATAAAAATTTAATTATGCTATAAACGTCGCACTATGAAATGTAAAACGTTAAATAAAAATGGATTTACAAATTCTCATTTACAGTTGAGTTACTATGTTTTCTTAAAGCACCATTAAACTTCTTCACAAATCACAGGCCTCATCAGATTTTAATGGCTTTTGGATGTAACTATGTTTCATTTCATAAATTGACATGTGAAGAGTTATGTAGCCATCAATCATTTCAGCAGCGAAGCATTTGAAGGCAAATTCAAAAAGCACTGATTTATTTTTTAAAAGACACTTTGAATCATAAAGTGACGCTCTTTTTATTTAATTTTTTTAATTAACTGATTTATAAGGTAACATTTAAAAACAAACATAAAGCTTTTTTTTCGCATTCAAACGTTTCATTGCAAAATGTTGTAATTATATATTTGTAGAAGATAAAAGAAATGACATGACTAATGCTTGATAGTGGTCCAAACGTTAGCTGCTCATATATTTGTACAAATCGATGTAGCAAGGCGATATTATTTTTGCTTGTCCCAAGAACTCTCAATATTGAGGGACTTCTGTTGGCCTATTACCTAAACTGTACCATTTCCCAACAGTTTCCACAAACTTTTAACGATGGAACAACTATTTGTACTAGTTAGGAGTTTTTATATTTCCAGTATTTTTTTTTCTATTACATTTCTATACAAAACACAAAATTTAATGCTTTAAGACTTTTTTATTCTTGAGCATTAGTGAGTATTTTTATCTGAAAATGTTTCATTTTGAAATTTTAGTTTTATTCCTAGATATTATTACTCTATTAGGAATAAAAAGAAATCGCTAACTACATTTGGACTTTTTCTTAGCGGTTATAAAATGAACAATTTCAAGAGATTAGCAATCCTGTTAGTAGAACAAAATGTGCTATTTATGTTGCATAAAAAATTACATCCTTTTTCTTCTTTATTTTTACTTGTGAATCGAGATTTTCTGATGATAATATTTTTGTCTTTTATTGTTAAATAACAAATGTCCCTACGCGATCCTTTAAATTACATTTTAAATTTGAATTAATAATTTATGCATAAAAATGCTCCATTATCCTAAATAAACTTCGATGCATTGTTGTTATATGTGGTTTCCAATCCTATTTTAGCGTATGGAGGCGTGTTGGCATGGTATTCAGAAATACTATTACTGTGACGTTCATAAGATATATCACCCCCCCCCCCCTCCCTATCTTTCTCTCTCTAGCCTTTCATTTCATTTCGTTCGTTATCTTTAGACTTGCAATGGACATGAGTTTTCTCATTTGAGGCGTCTCATAAGAATTCGTAGCATGTGAAAATGAGCAAGTATGCATTTTTAAGGGTTACATGTACACTTTCACTGGTGAGGAAAACATTATAATTTTTCATCGAATTTAACAATATTTATCGATTTGTTAGTTGAAACCCACCCTTTTCCTAGTAAAATTTTAAAAGCGCCTAAATTCCTAAAACACGAATGGGAAACTATAGGAAAACTTCATTGCACGTATAGAAATGTTTCTACTTTATTCGGAAGAAATCAACCAAATTAATGCTCTACAGGTAAATGCGATTACTTAAACATATATTTCCCAAGAAAGCCAGTAAGAAATATTCGCACGAAAAGTAAACAAGTGAAACAAGTTGGAAATTGTACGCCAAACGTGGCAAATGAGGTGCTTTCGTACTGTTTTAGTGAAATGAATTATATCGTCTGTTATTATGATACGATTAATTTTCGTAATACAATAAGTACATTTTAAGTTGGCAACATTTTATATTTTGTTGACTTTTTCTGAAAATTCAAATGGAAACTTTACCCTAGCTTTGAAAATTTCAGAAATTGAAATCCATATTTAGACTTTTTTTCAGTGAAATAAATTATGTCGTCTGTTATTATGATATGATTAATTTCTGTAATAAAATAAGTACATTTTAAGTTGGCAACATTTTATTATTTGTTGACATTTTCTGAAAAAATTAAATGGGAAACTTAAGCCTAGCTTTGAAAATTTCAGAAATTGAAATCCATATTTAGACTTTTATTTCATTTAGTATCTATTTCTCCGGAAACATTTATCCAAAATCTGTCGGTAGATTATAGGATTGCTATAATTTAACAATTTTAGTATGCGAATTCGGTTTTTAAATTCAGTGATACGGAAATAATATGACTCCATCTTAAATAGGACGTAATCACCGTGGCAACCTAGAATCATTACGAATCATGGGATATCATTTAATTAATTACATATGATAGGATTTAATAGAATGAATAATGTGACTATAATTTGGTCATATAGGTTATAACTTAGTCATAGAGGTTATAAAATGTCATATACGTCATATATGACTATAACGTAATACAGGTCAGATAACTTGACGATACATCTCGGGCGGTTGATGATTAATCCTCAAAAGCTGCTGTAACAAGGAAATAGAGATTTTAAAAAAAATTCAAATTACTTAATAAATATTTTTATTAATATCTGTTTAAGTTTAAATTCGATTTTCATAAAATTTGAAATGACTCGACAAAAATTTGCAACGATTATATATTTATTAAATTTCATACCATTTGGTTGGGTAGTTTTTGCGCTACATGCGGACAAACGGACGGACGGATCAGACGACGAATATAGGTGCTACGTATTTATGTAATTACGAACGCACCTAAAAATCACTAAATATAAGGAACAAGACGTGTAAGAAGCTACAAACCGAAGTTTGAATGATTCTCATTTACAACAACATCTTTCTATTCTTCATTCATAAAAAATCAAATATATGCTAGTTTCCGCTTAATATTCAAATAATTAATAATTGAATATTATGTCATGATTTTAATTATTGTTTTTTAAAAAGGGATTAAATATTAATGAAGAAATTTGTAAAAATAAAATAAAACATATCAATAACAGGAGTGAATCGAGTAAGGTACATAAACTTTATGAAAAGGTAATTTCATTAAAATGGTTAAATTTTACTATAATATAAGACTTACTAATAATTACCATATGTGAAATATTTAAACATGATTAATGTCGTTAATAATTTGTAATGAATTCATTATATAATTTTAACGCTCAAATAATAAAAAAAAAAAATCCCCCATTTAATTAAGAAAATTATCTACTACAAATTTTAAACAGAGCATTTCAGTTAACAATGCAAAAATTTCTTTTTTTTTCTTCCCTAGAACAAGAATATTATTTCAATAAGTAAATAAAAATTATAAACTCTAAAAAAACAAACTTAAAAATATATAGTTATTTTTTAGTGAAGTAGTAATAATAACTTCCCATCACATCCCTATTTTTATAAATGTAATAATGTTGACATTTCCACCAGAAAAATTCTATTTAGAATAATAAATCGATCAAATTCGTGATATTTTTCGTTTTAAATTTCTTTTTTTTATAAATACGGTTTTATAAATATGAAAAAATAGCAGTAAATTAATTATTTTTTATACTAAAAGCTTTTTGATGGCTTTTAGGAAAATGTGCTGATTTTAAAATGCAAATATTACGTATATTCTAGTTGAAAAGCATCTTTAAACTAAAGATTTATAGTTAAATATTTATGATAAAAGTAGCAAAATTTTATGTATGGTAAATAGTATTACCATCTAGTTGTATTATTGAATAAATTTGGTTTTATAAATTATAATAATTTTATTTAAGTTATTTGCGGTAAAAATTTCTAAAATACCGCTTACATCATGCATTACTAGATACCTTAATATAGTATTATATGCATTGATAATGGAATCTTTTATTTAATAACTACGTTAAGAATACTCTATATAATTTTTATTTACATTCCCAAAACGCTAATTTAATACTTCTAATCGCTATAATGAGAAAAAAATAATTCTATGGTATAATGGAAAACAACTAAATATGAATATATACGATATTATTCCATAACCAAAATTCCTTAAATAAATTTAATGATTAAAAAAGTAAAGTCAGGTCGTTAAGTTTTTATTGGATTTAGCAAAAAAGCTAATGATGTGCAATCCAGTTAATCTAAATTGGTATTGCTGCAATTTTCACAAAAGATTATTAAATTTAAGATAATGATTTTCGAGATGCAATTCTGTACTAACTTCTTGGTTTCCATATATATATATATATTATGTTTTTCTAGAGTTCATAACAAAATATTTACTTTTTTATGGCAATTTTTATATCAGAAGAGATTATATTTTATACATTTTGCAGTTGCTGCTAATGCTAATGATATTGTGCAGTTTTTGGATAATATAAACTAAAATATTTATCATATATTATAATACGAGCAAATTGTTTGCATGTGTATAAATATATACAAATTTTATATAAAAAAGGCTCTAACGATTTTGGTAAAATTTTGTATCTTACCGTTTTGGTGTACGTGAAGACCACTGGGCTAGGTCATATGTTCGAAAAAATCGATTTGTTTCTCATTTTGGGGTCATTACGGGTCATGAATGCATTGCAAGGGAAATGAAGGTTGAAACAGTTATTAAGTTACTTGTTTTAATTGCTAAAAGGTGTAAAATAAAAACTTTTTAAACATTAAAGAAGTTTCATTAGGCTGTTTACATGTTTCGACTCCCTCGAAGCCATTAAAAAAAATAAAATAAAAATCTTGCAAAATTGCACAATATATGTATATGTTATAAATTGTGATATAATTATTAATTTGTTGAACAGTTGGCAGTAGACAAAGACGCAAAGTTGACAAGATTTCGCCAAATTTGGCGATATTTTGCGAAATGTTGGCAACATTTGCGAGATTTGGCGGGAAAAACGACTTCTAAGATTAACAATATCAAAATACATGTTTGTCAGCAAATGAAAGAATGTCACCAATTTTGCGGATTTTTGCAAAATATTGGTGGCATTGGGCGAAAAATTTGGCCTTCAGAATCTGATGGAATTTTCTAGAAATTCCCAATAGGAGCCAATATATACGTAGGATTTAACCAACCAAGTTCACAGAACGTTCTCGACGATAATTCAACAAGTCAGTGTACATAGAGCTTTCACGCAATTAATCCCACACCTATATATGGTGTATTATAAAACGTGATATCGAGTTGAACACAAAAATAACTTTAACCGAGTGTAGCTCTATCTTCCGAGCTGGTTATAAGTTATGTATAGATGAAACCTGTATTAATAATTACGTACTTAACTAGTAATCTTTAGTATCGTTAACTTTAAAATGAATAAATATTTTTAGCATTAGTAGCATTTGTACACTTTGGTCAAAAATGACATCTGGCATAAAATGGTAATTTCTATCATGTTGTAAAGGTTGAAAACTGAACATTTTGTGCAAATAAGTCTGATGATGCCGAGTTTTGAAATCCTAGTTATGAATTCCTAGAACAAATCGTTAATTCCTTTAATGCGTTATATTTATACTTAAAAGCGATCATCAAAATGTTGCATAATTACTTCTTTTCTATCCATAATTGCACGATTTTTTTATTATGCAATTTCATATGAATGACAACGTTTTGAAAATGAATGCCCTTATTAATCTATTACGTTTTCAAGAGTTTAAAGTACAGCACATGAGAGATATGCCCTCATGCACATCGAATAAGTTTCTTCTGTGTCAATTTATTTTTTGTAGAATTTGCCTACAAATCTTCAACAGATAATAAAATTATTGTCATGAATTTTTAAGTAATAAATTGTAGACGACATCTGTGCTGCAATAATACGGTTAGAGAATGGTTTATTCAATGTCGGGATATATAAACGAATTGAAATTGTAAAATTGGGTGATATTTTTATGTATTTGTTATGAAAAGAAGAACCCATCTTTATTAATTGTTTATTCTGCCAATTTATTTCAAATGTTGATGGTATGAAACCAAAAAGCGCCTAATCTGTCCACCATTTCGCCAAATTATTATACAATGTATTCTTCTATGACCACTGAATAGATATCTATTTAAAAATAAAAATGATACCTCCTTTAGGAATTCTCTCAAAACCGCATCTAACAGATGTTAAATTTCGTACTGTCACGATAAACATTGTTAAATATTTTTATTGCCTCGTTTTCCTTTCATTCTCGTTGAAATACCAGTGACACACAACGGTGAATCTGAACATCACGTGGTTCCAAAAATCTTCATTTTCTACTATTCTATAAGATCTTAGTCAAATTAGATGTATAGAATAAAGAAGTAACTCTTGTGCTTTAATGTGTAAGCCTACTTACGACACCTGATAAATCACTGAGTTATATACATCGGAATATACATCGGAATGAAAATAGGTTTGTAGAAATTTACTATATCAAGTTTTAACACTATTGGCATATTTTTTTGAATTAAAAATTTAAATAGTGGCGATGAAGCTGTGTCAACATGGTGATACCAAAAATGTAACCTTCCGCTACTTGCGGCACAGGTCCTTCCCAAATGAACATGAAACAAAAAAAAAATCTGTTAATCTAGATCCAATTTGCTAGAGAAATATTGGAAAAATTTTAAATATATTAATATTTGTAAAAATAGAAACATGCAAAAATTGCGTCCAAATGCTTGCAGAAATAATTTACATTGCACATTGTTTAAAAATAGAATATTTAATAAATCATAATAACCTTGAGTAATTCTCTACAGAACGGCGATGAGAATATGTAGATAAAATTTGAAGGTGATCCATTGAAAATTGTTAAAGTTATTCTTCAAGGCACCTTCTTGGCGTCACAGTTCTGCCATAGTTGCAATAGCGCCATTTCTAATAAATATACATGTGTGTGTGTGTGTGTGTGTTAATGATATTAAAGATTGACCTTCAAATAAATTATCATCCAAATGTATAATTTTCTCAAAAAGAAAAATATATATATATCAGGGAACTTTTAGGCGTTGCATGTTGCGTTACACCTCAAGATCCAGAGTTACATTTTCATATATTCCTGTAATATAAATACATTTATTTATATAAAGCAATTCAAACAGTAATGACTTTCTTTGTTTCTAATTATTTAATTGTGCTTCTTATATTATTTTACACGTATATCAACGTATCGACAATGAGCTAATTTTCCTAAAAGGTCGATCTTGATTAATTTAAAAAAATATTTACACCTTTTTTTACTTAGAATTGCCTACATAACATGCATTAACCTTTAACAAGAATTTGTACGATAAAAATTCCTTTAAACTTTGGCCAAGCAGTGACGTGGAATATAATTCATTACATCTTTTACGATTTGTTCTCCGAAAATTTAACTATATTTTCTACTCGCCTCAATATTTGTGCATTTTAATGCAAGAAGAACTAAAGTTTTGTCTCCTTAAGTTTTAATGAAGTGTTGGTACATACAAGCAACTTCATTATTCACAATTTCAATTTTTACTACAGCTGGCAAATAATTGAATGAATCGAGCTTTGCGTTTTTAAGAAGAACCTAACTGGACATTGAACCTTTAATTGTATATTATTGTTGCATTTTGTTAAAAACCATCGCAAAGTGATGGGCTGTAATGATGAACTCGTTACCAAAGCCGTTAAATATATCATCATTCCAGAATATATCCTAAGGAGCTTACAGATTTTCTCGGCAATGTTTTAGCATATTTGCATCTACGCTTGCTCACTTTTATAGTGGATTATAGCAAATGTCCTCGTATTACAATGTTTTAGTATAAACAAGAGTGAGTTACGCACCGCATACATAGACTTTTAAGCATTTTCGTATATTTTCTTCGACTAATCTTATTGTTGCTGTATTTTTAAGAAGTCTTAAGTCCTCTGATAAAATATGTTGTTTAATAAAGATTAAATGAATATAGAATTTGCCATCATTCTGTTGAATAGTTTTCACTTTCACTATTCTATAAAGATTTTTTTTCAAGCATTATTAAAGTCACATTTTTCTTCGCTATCTGTCTATTTTTATAGACTTAGACTGTATGAATAACTAGAATTTGTCAAAGGTGAATACGAAAAGGAAAATATTTGAAAACATACATGTAAAATTCAGACAAACCTCCGATATTAATTTAAACTGTTACGTATTTAAAAATTTGAGCTATGGAAATTGCACCATTCAGGAAATTATCTGGAAATTTACACAGACTCTACCAACAATTACACAACACCAGTAATAATGAGTAACAAAACTAAACATAATTCTTAGATTACCTATTATAAGGGAAATTCGCTGATTTAATTTTAACTTAGGTGCCGTATATGTGTTGAAAATCCATACGTTCACCGCATTTTTCTGATTTTTTACATCTTACAGAGGCTTTTATGTTTCTTAAACATTTTCACTGTCATTGTTTTAAAATGTGTATAGCAGATAGATTTAATCAAGTAGATATGATATTGCTTTCGTTGCATGCAAAATAAAAACATTTTTTACCGAAAAGCTGTTTATTATTTAATTTTTTTTTAATTAAGAAATTCAATGTAAAAATAACATAATTTAATATATCTTAATATATTATTTGAAAACAACGATCCATCTTCTTGTACTAACATCATCTTTACATGATCAGTAGTTTTTTAATTGTTATTAAAACTATTATTTTAATTTTCAGTAGTCGAACTTGTTTAATATGAATCCGGCTTAAACGAGAAAGCAGTTTAAAAAGAGCTATTTGCACTATTGAATGGCTCATTATTTAAACTATATTAAGATTTGCACAGCTTTTTACGATCCACAAAAGCAGTATAATCACAGGTAATACGATTGAAAAATGCGATCCATCTTCTTGTACTAACATCATCTTTATACGATCAGTAGTTTTTTAATTGTTATTAAAACTATTATTTTAATTTTCAGCAGTCGAACTTCTTTAATATGAACCCGGCTTAAACGAGAAAGCAGTTTAAAAAGAGCTATTTGCACTATTGAATGGCTCATTATTTAAACTATATTAAGATTTGCACAGCTTTTTACGATCTACAAAAGCAGCATAATCACAGGCAATACATTATGCAACACCAGTAATAGTTATTCACAAAACTAAACATAATTCTTAGATTATCTATTATAAGGGAAATTCGCTGATTTAATTTTAACTTAGGTGCCGTATATGTGTTGAAAATCCATACGTTCACCGCATTTTTCTGATTTTTTACATCTTACAGAGGCTTTTATGTTTCTTAAACATTTTCACTGTCATTGTTTTAAAATGTGTATAGCAGATAGATTTAATCAAGTATATGTAGATATTGCTTTCTTTGTATGCAAAAATGAAAGCATTTTTTAACGAAAAGCTGTTTATTATTTTTAAAAAAAATTATTTAATTAAGAAATTCAGTGTAAAGATAACATAATTTAATATATCTTAATTTATTATTTGAAAAAAGCAATGCATCTTCTTGTATGAATCATCTTTAGATGATCAGTAGTTTTTTAATTTATTATTAACAGTATTATTTTAATTTTCACTAGGTCGAACTTGTTTAATACGAGCCCGGTTTAAACGGGAAAGCGGTTTAAAACGATATAGTAATATAAATTACAATATAAATAAATATGATAATATAAATTAAATATATGCTAATATAAATTAAATATATGATAATATAAATTAAATGTATGATAAAATAAATTAAAAAATAATAGGAATACGATGGATAATATGAACCCAATAGAAATAACCAAGTTACAACAAGTAATGCATGAGCATAAAATATCGGACAATGTCAGGCAACAACCAAATTTACGAAAATTTTAATGTTTGATTCAATTGTATATACTGCAAAAAGTAAGAGAAATAAAACAGCAAATGTATGCGAAAAAATATGACTGAAGTACTAAAAATAGTTTAAAATAAGTACACAACTGAAAGCTCATTATTATTTTAAATAAAGCAATTAGCTTATAGGTTTCAAACAACTATAAGAAACTGAAAATCAGTTTTCAGTTTTTATTATATTACAGAAACATAGGTGGAATGAAAATCAGTTTTCAGTTTTTTTCATATTACAGAAACATAGGTGGAATAAAAAGAAAACTGCCCAGTTAAACTGAGGGCATTGAGATCACAGGCTATCCACACTAATTGTATATTATACTCTTATTTCAAAGAATTGGAAATTAGCCCCTCGAAAAATAAAGAAATTGACAATAATATTAAGGGGGGGGGTCATCTCCCCGTTACTCCCCTCATAGTTAACTAATGAACCCCTTAAACTAATCAGGGAATCCTCTAATTACAATGAATATATATATAAATTTTGAAGAAAATCTGATCATTCTACATGAAAAACTCATTTATCTAAATTAAGGGGGTATTAGCCCCCCCCTTCCGTTATACTTAACCAATGAACCCCCAAAACTATTCAGAATAGCGCATTATCACAATAACCTATATACAAAATTTGAAGAAAATCGGATAATTCTGCATGAAAAACTCTTTTATCTAAATTAAAGGGTGGATTATCCCCCCTTTCCCTCTTTATACTTAACCAATGAACCCCCAAAACTATTCACAGAAGCGCATTCTCAAAATGAACCTATATACAAAATTTAAAGAAAATGGTATAATTCTGCATGAAAAACCCATTTATATAAATTAAGGGGCTTAGCCCCTCCGTTCCCCCCCTTTATACTTAACCAATCAATCCCGAAAACTAATCAGGGAAGCGCCTTAACACAGTGAACCTATAAACAAAATTTGAAGGAAAACGGAATAATTCTGCATGAAAAACCCATTTATATAAATTAAGGGGGGTTAGCCCCCCGTTCCCCCCCCCCCTTTATACTTAACCAATCAATCCCGAAAACTAATCAGGGAAGCGCCTTAACACAGTGAACCTATAAACAAAATTTGAAGGAAAACGGAATAATTCTGCATGAAAAACCCATTTATATAAATTAAGGGGGGGATTAGCCCCCCGTTTCCCCCCTTTATACTAAACCAATCAATCCCGAAAACTAATCAGGGAAGCGCCTCAACAGAGTGAACCTATAAACAAAATTTGAAGGAAAACGCATATTTCTATGAAGAGTTATCGCGTTACGTACATACGTACATACATACAGAACCGGCGGGCACATAAGCTCTCAGGCTTTGATAGCCTGTGAGCTAATAAAAAGCTCGCATGCATACTCGCTACAAATTTTTAAAATAAACTTACTAATATTAACTTTTTATATTGTTAATTTTAACATATAAGCATCATAAACTTTTTAAATCTGTGTTTGTTCAGTTTAAATTTAACCTGGTATTAAGGAATATACACCTCAAGAGCTCTTTCACATTTATAACAATTCATACTTTATATTATATTCATTTTGTAAACTTGAAAAATCTTATTAATATAGAAATTCTTCCTTAAATTATATTTATGTTCGGATGCACATTTTTAATTCCTTTATCTCATTTTGTGATAAATATTTTGCTCTATGTTTCTTTTGACATAAGGTGTTTTAAAAAATAAAGCTGTTAAGCTTCAACGCATCAAAGTTAAACTTTTGTCATTTCCGAAATTGCAGAAATAACTTTTTTCTAGAATTTTGGAAACGTTATCAAAGAATTATGTTTTATTTTTATTTAAAATGTCAATTCGAAAGTACACATGAATCGAAAAAATATACTTTTAAAGGATTTTTAAGAGATAAAAATCAAATATGTTTCAATTGACAGACATAATTTTCTAAAGAACAAATTCTTTAAAATACGTAAATGTAAAAATATATTATTTCCTTTATATAAGATTAATATAGCTTCTGCAAACGTTATGTAATATTTTTTATGTTTTCTATAAAATAATCTCAGTCTTAATTAACGCTTCATATTAAAATTATTCATATGTCTAACACATAGAATAAAAACAAATACATAAACAGACAATTAAAAATATGCAAGTAAATAATAAAAATGTTCTTAGATTTAAAAATATGTATATAAACACGATTTTTTTTAAATGCTTTTAATTAATACTTAAACCTTCTGCTAGTTTCTAAAGAAAATTAATATTGGATAATTGCATACAGTAAATGTCAAGAAATAAAATACAACATTTATAGATTAAATAATTCACATTGAATAATACTTACGTTAGAAAGTAGTTTAATTAGAAACAAGTATTTATATTCAGTTTTTTAAAAATGTACGCTTTTGCTTGATGGATAATTATAGGTGGTGTTCAAAATCGTAAAAATAAGGATAATCTTAACTGATGCTGTTGAATATCTTTAGCATTTTAAAAAATGTCTTGGTAGATTTTTTTCTTCAAACTGGGCACACATTATTCTAACTTCTCAATTGGTCGATGTCCTGTCGAAATATAGATGCTTTCTTTTTAACAGATGTGAATCAAAGTGTTTGTGTTTATGCACTTCATTTGTAGGGATTTTTTTAGGGTTTCGTTCATCTCACGAAACCCTATACTCCCGTTCCGTTGTCTGTCCGTCACAGAGCTATTTTCAGAAACTATATAACTTACAGGCATGAAAATTTGTGTACTTATAGCTAAATACCTACTATGAAGCTCAAAATATTAAAATTTGAAAAAATCGCATTATTTCAATATATAGAGATAAAAACAAACATTCTAACAGCCTTTTCCTATTAAATTTTAACATTTTTCGTTATAGCAGTTGCCAACAATTAAAAATCCACATTGAAATTCTTTCTACAATAATTAATTTTCTATTGAAAGATTTCCACGTGAAAAATGAAAATGAAATTAAAATTTTCACCAATTGAAAAAAAGATTAATATGACGTCCTATTGGTAATAAAACGGAATTTTTCAAATATTTCTCAATAATACAAGGGGTATAAGTATGTGTATGTACAGAAAGCAGATTAATATCACGTCATTAAAGAATTAAAAAGAAAATTAATCTGACGTCATATTGGAAGTTTAACGGATTTTTTTCTTTAGTCTCCACAATATATTGCGATTTCGCAAGCTGCCGAATCCCACAGTAAGATTTTTTTTTTATTTAAAACTCCTACCAGAGTTTTCAATTAATATTTTTTATCATGAAATTTAAAAAAAAAAAAAAAAATTGTCACGTATTGTAAAATTCAGGTAGATTTTGTGAATACAAAACGCGTTTATTTCGTAACTTAATCGCAAAGATTCCGTGACTCAATAAGACAAAGCTAACTGATAATTTCAGAGCTAAATCTATTTGAAAATCTGATAGGTTTTTAAAATGAAAAATCCTGTTTGCGAGATCCCGCAGCTTTCGGCATTACAATCCTTACTCACGATGCATACTTTTGAAAGGAATGTGCAGATTTTTAATAAATGAATTTTCATTGAATTGCTTTTAATATATGATCTATAAAGAAAGCATTTATCAATTATGAATTATTCTTCTAGAACGGTATCTCTTTTAACAAATATAATATATTAGAATTTGCTTTAAAAGAAAAAGCATCCCTAAGTATAAAAAGTTTTGCTAGTAAATTACGTTTGCTTTGTTAAATATATATATATATTATATATATATATATATTCCTCATCCATTTAACATCAATGCAAAATACTTGCTATTCGTTTTAACGGGTGTCAGTGTAAAGTTTTAAAGGAGAAGTAAAACTAGGTCATACTGGTTTTATAATAATTAGTTATGAAAATTTTAGCCATCAGTATATTTTCAAAACCAAATAGATTAAACGCTTCAGACATGAGATATCCTAATTCTGGGATTTAAAAAAAATGCAAATTCATACATTTCCAAATGTATAAAATATATACATAGTTTCACAATATATTATTCTCCAAAACAGTTAATTTAATAACGTATACAAGCAGTGTAACACACTGTGAAACTTTTTTGATGGTTCCTCAGAATGCATTTCGCCGGCATTAAAATCCATAAAAGATGACAGTTAAAATTTTTCAAGTTTGTACAGTTTATTTTTTACTTTCAAAAAACTAAAATTATTAATATATCTATAACATTACAAAAGATATAACAGAATATATGTACTATTATCTTTAAATTTTTAAATGTGTCAGTATTTTTGTTATTTCTTTCTGTCTGAGAAAATTTTTTAAAAAATTTAATTATTATTAATACATTAGGCGTCATTGCTCTGATTTTGGGAACTTTGCTTTAGGATTTTTTTTCTAAAGTGAGCATTTTATATATTGCTAAATGTTTCATGTTATTATCATTTTGAATACATGAGATAACTTCTGTAATTTGTTTAAAAAGTTTCATTTGAGTTTTCTATTTTTTTAAATGTGCATATAAAAATAAATAAAGCAAAAATAGCTTTTTCGCATCATTCGAGGGAAATATTTAAAAAAAAAAAATCTTTAGTATAAAAATTATATTTTTTAGTTAAAATATGTTTACAACTCAGTATTATATAAAACAACATCAATCCGGAATTAATTTGTCTAATAGATCAATCACAATTACCGAAAACATAAGTTGTCCCCAAAATGGGAGCAATGGAGCCTAATGGGTGTAATTATTTTGAAAATTTTTACATATGTCTCCATGCATTTATGGTAGTTATTTTTCAGTTTATTAGCTATAAAAGGGATAATATCATTCTCAAACTGATATTTTAAGAAGAATTCATATAAATTACTCCAACTTATACAATTATAATAAAAATACAAATATATTACCAGTTCCTTAAGCATTTTAATTATCCATTTCTTTATTTTTCATCCTTACATAATTATTTTCTGACCTTTTTACATGGAAGACAATTGAACAATTTTAATTTTAGATTTGGACGAATTTTCGGATGTTCGCTTGTTTGAAATTGCTTGTTTGTCACGTGATAGCAGTATTGTTACAGATGAGGAAGATGCAATAGAAAATGATTTATGCGATGATTTACCCCATCAGTGGAGTAGAACTTTCCGTAAATTCTAAATCAACAGACAATCAAAAAATATCTGATTTAGTGTTTTAAAAAAAGACAAAGTATTGAACGCGGACTTTATAATATTTCAGAAGAAAGTTCAGACGAATCTTCGAATCGGAATATAAAATAAATAAATAAATAAATAAATGCAAAATTAAAAAAAAAAAATGTTGAAAAAACAATTTGATGCATGAATCATGTAAAATAGTAGGACAAAAGTGATGTAATGATCAAAAATAAAGAGGTGGATAATGAAAATGCTTATAGAACCTATAATTTTTTTATATAATAAATAGGGATGTTGGAATAATTTTTAGAAATTCTTCGTAAAGTATCAGTTTCAGATTGATATATTCTCTTTTATAGCTAAAGAACGGAAAAATAACTACCATAAATGCACGGAGGCATAAAAAAAAAAAAATGAAAAAAATTACAGCTATTCGGCGTCATTTTGTGAGCATGCTGTTTGTCCTACAAAATCGATTTTTTAATTTTCTTTTTCATAAGACTTCCTATTTATAAAGAAAAAATAACTGTCCCGTAAAAAAAAATAGGTTAACATATATACCGGTGCCTAAAGTCTTAAATGGTATATTTTTATCTTTATATAAAATTATAAGTTATCCGAAGTATTTTGAAAAATGTACTTTGCCTATAATCGTAAATGTTCGAGAAGAAAGAGGTAAAAATGAAACACGCCACAATAAACAAAACTATGTATGTAGCAAATTTTTTTTTCTCGGTTATACATAAGCTGAATTATATCTATTTGAAATAGTGAAAATCTTAACTTTCGTATTTGTATATAAAGAAACTACATAATTTTAAACATTATAGTAAATCTCCATCTCACATTTGCCTTATCCTTTCTAAATAAGCAAAGCAAAAGGTTTTTTTTTTCTTCGAATTCTAAGATATCAAACTGATTTCCAGATTCATAACTCATGACAAGGATTTACTAATGTCATGATAATTGATGGATTTCTAGTAAGCAAAACTATTCAAAGAATTTTATCATATACGACGTAATAAACGTCAATCCTGGGAACATCAAATGAATGAAAATATTTCTATTAATAACAAACAACCAGTACTACATATTTCGTAAATTCATAAATGTCCAAATTTTCAAGCATGTTCCCAAATATTTTTATGTATCCTCATTATTATCCTATTATTATTATTTATTATTATTGTGATTATCGCTGTTTATACAAGAAATTTATATTAATTGTAATAAGTCTGAAAATTATAAACATTCAGTTTACATAGAAATATAGTTTTATTTTTATTTTTTTTAAACTTAATATTTTAAAGCTACTTGAATGTGAAGTTTAACAATATGAAAAACAGATTTAAAGATATCAACTAAAGTTTAGTTTTACTACGACTTTTTAAACAATTCTGTTCGCGATTACATTCGAACATATCAAATAAATTTAAATTAATACTAAAGTTAAATAAGAAAATAAACTATGAAATCTCGCTGTATCACATTAAAATCTTTAAAACTCAGATATTTTTTGTATTAAACATTATTCGTTTTATTCGAATTAAAGGAGAAAGCCAACCAATACTTTCAACCAATATTTTATCCTAATAATATTATAAATGCAATTGTGTGTGTGAATGTTTGGCTGAAGTAAACGTCAAAACGGAGATTTTAATACCCCTGTATCTTTGCATATAGATGGATTATACCCCAGCAATGATCACAGGGGTATCATTCATTATTTTTAAATACTTTTCTGATTTTTCTTAATATTTCATTATTTTCGTAGCGAATCAATGAATATTTTCCCTGTAAAATTTAATTAACCATTTTTCGTTGCGAATAAATACAAAACCTGGAATAATATTTTCTCCAACAATTAATTTTCAATTTAACGATTTCTACGTGAAAAATGAAAATGAAAAAGAATTCAAAACAAGATGAACCGCCGTAATTTTTTAAACAAAAATATGGAGTGTTTGTTAATATGCATAAAGTATGAATGTCGGTTACGTTGAAAAGATGCTTTCTAGCAAAAATTGCGGTATAATTACAAGAAATAATTAACAATAATTATATTATTAATTAAAGAATTCTGGACCATGGAACTATGAAAAGGATCCTCCTTTGTTTGGGCAAATATGACGTCATACTGAAAATAAAATATGCCTTTTCAAATATTCGTAATAATACAAGGAGTATGAAAGTCAGTATATAATGAAAGTAGATGGATAATGACATTATATTTAAGATGAAAAACTGATTTATTTTATCGTTACTAATTAATAAGCTTGAATGTCAGTTAGATACAGATGTGAGTTTTCTGCCAAACTCGACGTTATGATTGCTGTGAAAAGAAAATTAACAAGAATTATATAATTAAAACGAGATTTCTCTGAGAGCAAAGTCACGTCATATTTGAAAAAAAACGGGAATTTTCAAATTTGTTTTTAAAGGATCGTGAATCCATTTTATACATTAATAATACAAGGATCAGTAAGTATAGAAAGTAGATGAGTTTCACGACATATTTAAAACGAAAGATTGAAATATTTTTTTATATATATACCGCTAATCACGCCCCTACCTGCCCGGCATGAGTGCCTAGCTTGACCAGTTAGTACCTGGTAGCGGGGCGGAAATCGCCTGATCACAGCATGACTGTCATCCACCTGACTATAGTTTTGTTGGAATCGCTGCAGTGCTTGCTCTCTAGTGGTTTTCTACAGTTATATTTGTTTGCCGGTTCAAGGTTTCTATTTAACTTTTTTGAATTGACAGATTTAAAAACAAAAGCAAACAATAAGGAAGAGAAATTAATTGGTATCGTAATTTAGAACCTTGATCAGGTGACGAGACCCTTCACCTGACTGGGCACCTCCAAAGGTATAATTCATAGGTAACTTGTAGGACTTTGCACCCACGACGGATTTTACATGCGCCAGGCGCTTTTAGCGTACATTTATTTACATGTTTGTCGTCTCTGATGAATTGTCCCGCTGATGGTGGATTGTCGCTGTAGTGTTTATCGCCTTCTTTAGGGGGCTGATTTCACTTTTCGTTTTTATGTGTCTCTGACAGGGTGTTTTTGCCGTTTTCATGGTCTCACCCCTGTTGTGGGTTGTTTCTGTCTTTTATCATTCGTTGGGTTTTGTCTCTTTCTTGATAAATTGATACCTCTAGCTTGTGCTAGAGAAATTTGTATAACTATAAGCATGAAAATATCAGTTACATACAGATGAGAGTTTTCTTCCAAAATTCACATAATACTTATTAGGAAAAGAAACATGAACACGAATCTATTATATTAACATCTGATCGTCTGGGTGTATTTCGCAACTACCCCTCTTAGATTATCGAACGCAACGCGATTTATTTAACACCTGTTATCATTGATCCGAGGTTGTCATATAAACTCTCAGAATTTGAAATTTTGAATTAGGTTCCGATATATTATTTTTTATTTATTTATTTATTTTTTTATAAATGTTAATAAATTTTCTCTTACAACGGCAACTAAATTACTCCATTTTTGTGGATAAAAAGGAGAAATAAAACGGAGAAATATATTTTCGCGTCATTTTCTCATTAAACTTAAAAATAATTTATTTTCAATTTGAATATATGGTGAAAACAAAATCTTGATTACAATAAAATTTTCGAAAAATAAAAACATATTTCCACATATTCAAACTTTATGAATCAAGTTATTCTGCAGAACAAAAATCGTCTGTCAACATATTGTCATTTAGAAATCCAGATTTATTTCAGCTATCGATTAAACCAACTAGAATTAAATCCCTATTAACCAAAATTGAATTTACAGAAAAAGCACATACTATATCCGATTAATTAATTTTGAACGATGACTGTTAAAACGTTTCACAAAGTCGTTAAAAGTAAAATGTTTTATCAGGTAAAACGGATGTTTGATTTTACCCAATTCGTCGATTTCCACGATTTTATTTGGCCCTACTTTCTCCATTGTTTGCAGTTTCATTTTCGATATTATTTGCCACACAATATAAGTTTTTGTAAACTGAGTTATGTCAAGGCCCCTATAACAAAGAAATACTGTAATGTCTCCTACGAAATGTGATAAAAAGTTAGTTAATTTTTTATGTTTTTAAGTGTCGGGAATAAAATATTTTGCTTTAATTAATGCATTTATTTATTCTTCTTTCAGTGTTACGTGAATGATGTCACGGGTAACAGCTAGTCTTATATAAAGTGTATGTGTCTCTGGGAAATATAATTTATAAATGTACTGTTAGCCAAATAACAGTTAGTAAAACCAAATAACAGTTAGCAAAAATATAAAAATAATAGATTTTAATCACCAAAATTAGTCCCATCATAAAAAAAAGAAGAAAAAAAAGCATTCTTTGAGTTGAAGTTATGTTTTATTTTAATTTATTTCATAAAAATATGTTTAGGGGTCCATCTCCGAACTGAAATTGTACCAAACTCTAAAATTTACAATAAGAACACCTGATTTTGACATCATTCTTACATTTTTCGGTAAATTTTACCTTAGGATACCAAACAAGAAATCATCTCATTGAGTAGTTTCCGAATTATGAAGTTTTCAAATTTGAAACATCTAAAGTTAAATTCATTTGCTATCGTTGCAAAACAAATTCCGCTGCAGCTAATTTTTTAGGCATAACTGAAGAACTACTTGGCATAATGAGCTGAAATTTTGGATTTAATCTAGAAATTGATTTCTAATCAAAATTCATAAGTTAAATTTTATAATTTTTTATAATTTTTTTTAAATATTTACTTATTAAATTAATTTCAAGCAAATTTTAAGTAATAAGCTATGATTTTTTAACAGAAATCAAGTTCTAGAAGCTTCAGACATGGGACTCTAAAATTGCCGCGCAATTTTTGCATCATGCTGAAAACGTTACCCATAGTTCAACCGTTTTTAAGCGATTAAAAACGATTTTAACAAGGAGTTTTAAACTTTAAGCATGTATAATTCCTAAACAATTGTCCGAGTAATTTACCATTTCGTTTCCTAAGATTATACTTACTGAAAATCCCAAATATGACCTAAACATTATAGGTATTAACATTGAACTATTTAATATTTTGTTCAATTTCTGTATGTAGACCATCCCCTAAGCAAAATTTAAGTATAGCATTAATTAATAGACGCTATTATTAATCGATTGATATCCGTCACATTTCTGTACCATGATTTGTGACAGAGTCTGTACGGTGTTGTGCGTTTCCTTCCATAACTGTACCTCAGTATCCAAAAGTAACTGCAAAAGAAAAATATCAGTAATTCGAAAACTATAAACGATGCAATTTTCATAGAAAAGCAAGCACAGACAGTGACGTAAATTTAAAATAAAGAACGTCTTTATTGCAGAATAAATATATATGTCACGACAGTTAGCGTTTCTGCGGTCTTGAAGCTACTGCATATCGCTATTTAAAAAATAGTGTGGCAGCAAATTTAGCAAACATATAGGCTGTAAAGAAATTCGATACACATTTCAGGGATATTCTCATTATTGACAGTCGTCATATTTTACATTTATAATGATAGCTGTGTTGCGAACACTGATACGCCACTGTATATGTCCAACTTACTTGAAGCACCACGTGTTCATAACAAATGTGACTATTTTTGCTGTAAAAATTTCGTTTAAAAAATCTTATCGTTTATCGTGCCTTTCTATGATAGTACATCGTTCTATTCGTTAACATTTTCAAATAGTGCATTTTGTTTTGCATTGTTGTTACTTTACTATAATCTGGTACACTAAAAAATGTGTCTTTATCTAGAATGCCAGTATACAAAAATGTAATATAGCAACTTGAGGTCTACTCGCGATTCCCAAAAGCGTTCTTTTATATTCTGAAACCTCAGAAATCACTAAATTTCTGAGATTTAAAGAAGCATTTCCGAAACATGTCTCTTTTGCTACCTGATATTTTTAAAAATCTTACGAAATGGTTTATAGAGTGTATTTATTATAATAATTACTTGCGCTACCCATTAAAACAGACATTAATGTATTTTAAAACACATCAAAGAGCATTGTAAATATCCAAAAGCTTCAAAAAACACTTTTAAAATTACTCTAAAACTAATCAATATGTTAAAAGTTGTAAAAATATTTTCACCCCTTGTTCTCGAAGCATCCTCAGTTACTGATGTTATGTTTCTTCCTCGTCAGTCAATCCGTTGAAAATCCTCATTTTCCCTTTTCCTAATATGGCGCCATCTATTTTCGATTTTTGCGTGTATCATATCATTGCATGTTTCAGAGTTGATATTACTACAATTTCTAGCTGTAATTACATAAACTCTTTAAAAAGTGTATTTATTAGTTTTCTCAGCCTGGTATCAACACGAAATATCGGTTTTGCGGATGCTATCAATTCTCAAGTAAAAGTGTTTATATTAAACAACTATTTTTAACATACAAACATACTATATTAACAACGTAAAATGAACGTTGTTTTGTTACTCTTGAATAATCAAATTCTGTCATGCAGATGAAAACGTTTTCTTAAAAATTGATAGCAAGCGATAAACCAATATTTCATGTTGATACTAGGTTGAGAATACGGATTACATATGTACTAATACATTGTAAAAACTATTTCGTAACCTTTCCGAAAATTACGGAAATTAAAAGAAAGTTTTCTTTCAGATAGTTTCTTTTTATCTCGAAAATGTACTAGATTCCGAGGTTTCTAAAGATAAATGAATGGTTTCTGGAAACGTGGGTAACTCAGAAAAGTTTATATTATATTTTCGGAAACCTTCCAGCTGTATCCAGATATAATTCACCTTTTTTACTTTAGTAACTATAAACTGACGGGAAAGCAGCAATTTTAAAGGAATATATTTCCATTGCATCATTCGTGAATAAATTATAAATTTAGAACTTAATATCATCTTTTCTTTTTACGTAAGAAATACAAAATTACTATTAACACTGTTGCTGGCTGTGGCAAATGACAACTTTTAAAGTTTTGAATTATTTTTATTTACTTGTAATTTTTTAAGCTAATAAGTATAAAAAGTAGTTTTTCCTGCATCAAATAGGATTTGTGATGTTTTTAATTTAAACACTGCATATAATTAACCATAAATCAAAATCTTTTAAATAGTGTAATTAAACACGGTAAAACAGTGATGAAGAAATTATTGTTTTAATAAATCATCTTAAAAACGGAAAAGCACCATTACAACAAACTATTCAACATTTTTCAATAAAAACAAGCATTTAAAAAATATTCGGAAACTTCATCCTAAGCTTAACATTCGAAAAAAAAAAAAAAAAATTATTATTTTCGAGATAATATCTTTGAAATTTACTTTTCATAGAAAAAAAATCGATGCGAAAAATTCTCTAGAATTTATGAAGTATGGGAAGAATGTTGAATTATGATTGCTTTTTAATGCACGCTTTTCTATTTCTCATAAAGTATTTTAGATTTTTTTTTTTTTTTTTTTTTTTTTTTTTTTTAAGAATTCTAAATTTTAAACCGAAATAGTGGTTGTACTTTGGGTATACGTATTGATTGTAAAATTTCAAACTTACTTGAAAATATGTTTTTGTGTTCATTCAAAAATTACTTTTCTCATATTATTATGTTTTATTTTATCTTCTTCAGTTGCACGATTGAACTTAGAGTATATTGTATACAGAAAAAAACTCAATTTAAAAACTATTTGCTAATATGTATTACATTTTTGTAAAGTAGAATCCCGCTAACTCGAATTTGATATCTCGACATTTCGTATAATGCGACGATTATTATTTTTAATGAAAAATCTGTTTTGTCTTCTTTTGACTTTCACGTAGTGCGAATGGATCACCGTGATTTTTAAAATAATGTCACCGCCCATTTCAATCAGTGTGGCATCTGCTAACCATACAAAACACGGACAGTTTGTAGTAAAATAAAGACACGGGAGGAGTGGTGCAAGCGCCAAACCATTTTTAATCCTAAATGAAAACTTCTAATATTAACTTCGTTTGATACAATGTCCAAAACAAGTATAAAGGTAATACACATAAAATTGATAAATTTGGATAAATAAGGACTAATAAGGAACTAAGTAAGGACTAATTTAATTAGCATTAATATAACATGGATGGTTTGTAATAACATAAAGTCACGAGTGACGTGTTCCATATGACAAAGCATTTCAAAACCTAATTATCATTTTCTGATGATATTCTTCTGGAAAGCAATGTATATTAATCGATCTTAAGTTCAATAATAAAGACAAATTGTTCAAATAATAAAAATAAACTTTATGTATGTAAAAAATGATTAAGAAATAAACATGGAATAAATTACACAAATAAGCGGACTGCTCGGCGTATTCCGTATGCCATTTGTGTCTTTCCAATAAAAATAAGGAAAGACAACAGAAAAAAAAACAACTTTCACCTTTAAGCATTGGTTGAACACAGAAGGATCTTTAGGAAGAGGATGAAACTCACGTGTTAATTACATATTTTTGGGGATTCGCAGCTGTTTTTTTACTAATTAGCAAATTCGGTGTTTTTAAATGTTAACCAGAGATAGAAAATTTATAGGACTAGATCTTCAACCTTTCCTGTTTGTTTCAGAACCATCGTAACCAAGTAGCAGCAACGGAAAATAAACGGAAATGAAATATTATAAAAGGCATATGTTTTACTCTCCATTTACGATATACCAATTAAAATACTTAAAATAAGTGATTGTTTGACAATCATCGATGTCAACAGAAATGATAATTTTTTTCCTCCTAATCCTAATAAATACATAAATAACTTTGTAAACAAGAACCCTGACGCTACACCAATGTGAGTCGCTTGAGTAATATTGTTTTAACATCAATATTTATGGTACTTCATTTTAAAAAGAATGTGTGCTGTATTTCTTATAGAGTGGATAAACGAATAAAAATGACTGACATTGAATTAAAAATATTTTGTTACCGGAAAATTAATGTTGTAATATTGTATTTTAATTTAAATTTCTAATTGTTTTTAATTAGTCAATTGAACATTCTTCGATCGGGTAACCAACCAGTGCGTAGTAGGCGATGGCGTAGTAGAAATAAAATAAATTGAATAAAAATAGATGTGCGATAGTTTAGTTCATTTGTAAATTCCTTTTAAGAATGTGTTGAAAATAATGCGAAATAGAAATATTTAATTAGAATTTGTTTTCTCATTTAATCAAAATGTTTGGCGCGAAGGCATGCGTCATTTCTAAATCGCACACATTATTGGCTATGGTCAGCTACTGTTGAAAAAAGATTTTTACTATGTTGCGTGTTTTTTTAATTTGTTTATATAGATATACTAGCAGAATACGCCCGCTGCGCAGGTCGGTTTCTCCAAAATAACCTTGAATCAAACGAAATATATCGGTGAATTTAACCTTATATTTTAAAGTAATCTGTACCTTTACTTGGAATATCCTAAAATAACATAAAATCGGATACCTATTTCACTAAGTTATGTTTTTTTTAATACGGTTTATTATTACGTTTACAATTTATTACATACCGTTTTCCATTGATTCATATATTTTCTAGCTACATTTTTTCATAACGGGAATACACCTTTATTATTCACAACTAAAAAGAAATGGCGCATTTAGTATTTGTCGAGAATTAAATAAAAACCATGCACTCGTGGCATCATAATTCACTTTTATATTTTAGCAGAATAATACGGTTACTATAATTTGTGACTCGTGTTACTCGTGTTAGAAGTGTACACATTACTGTTATTATTATTTTGTACGCGTGAAGTTTTCGCTATGGTACTCCATTGTGAAATTTGGTAACTTTTGAAATTCAATATTTGAAAAACGGCCTAATCATTAGATTTGAAATTTATATCAATAAAAATACAATTTTTTACCTTTCTAACGCAGTTTCTCTAACAATTTTCTGACAAATACTTTTCGAGCAATTAATTTTTTCAGATACTTCAAATGTTTCATTTTCCGAGATTAATCTGTGGCAACGATTAGCGAAAATCCCAGTCGTCAGCAACGCATATCTTTTTATTAAGGAGGAGGATGTTACACTGTATGAAACAAACAAATTTCTTACAAATATTCTGATAATGTTGGAAAGCGTTTTATAATCTGTGGTTGATATATGGCAGTTTCGTTCTTTTAATGATTTTTAAGGGACGTGTAACAATCTGCTTATTGCAACTACAAAGCTAAATTAATTAAATACAAAACAACATTTTAAAGCTAAAAATGTAGTTCTTCCACAAAGTTAATTGTGTGTACTGTAACCCATTCCATTACAAAAATTTATTTCACCTATTTTGGAGTGAAGCTTTTGTTTAACTGACAAGGTTTGTATATTCATGTGTAAAATTTAATAATGTTGGCAAAAGGTAAAAATAAGCATTCTATTTTGTTATTATCCCGTTTGTATGGAGTGGGCTATATACCAAACTAATGACTGTCGCTTTTGATCAAGTGGTGTTATCAGTTATAAGTCTAAAAAAGAAAGCCGTTATCTACATGAAACATCCATCAACTTTACAACTTGTCACTTCAGATATTTTTGCTGATGATGATTTTCGGAGCAATATAGACAGTAATGTCCCGCAACTATTCAATAAATCTGAACTTTCTACTCTAATTTTATATTTGGGGTGTTGATAAAATTTCAGACTAAAGATTAAATGAAAAATCTCCTGAAAGATCTGTTTATGTATACCTAAACATAGAACGGGAAATTTATCCTTTACTTCCTAAAATAATGACTAAGTTGACGTCAAGGATGTAATAGATTGATGCGCAAATTCGTCGTTGCATATAAAGCCTAGGAATGATTTTTTATTGACAATACTAAAAGATTTCTTAAAGCTGTTTTTTTACACAATGGAAAAATAAAAATGTCTCTATAAATGTTATATCAAGGTCAGTGGAATATATGATTGGCGATTATTGCTGCTTATATTTTTCGGAAAATGAAGATTTATTACATAAAAGAAACGCCCCAAAAATGCAGCTTTAGTAACAAAAGAAAAAACTGTATAATACATTGGACTAAGAAAGATAAATTGGCTTCAATTTATTTTATTGAACGGTATATGTATATATTTATCTATCAAGAGATTTTCAAGTAAAATTGTTCTATTTTATTTATTTGCCAATATTAAGTTCAACAAATCATCTATGTCGTAAGCTAATTGAGAAAACCGGCTCTTTGCAAAGAGCGAACGTAATTGGATACTCATGTCCCTTTTTTCAACTACCCTGATATTTTGCAGCCTTATTGTAGCCTGTACAGCTTTATGCTATGTGCAATATGACCATTTGTTTCTCAATGATCCTGATATGTTTTAGGCTTATTGCAAAGAGCCTGTACATCTTTAGGCTAATTGATAAATAATTATTTGTTTCTCAATCAGCATGATTTGTTTCAGGCTTATTTCAGAGAGTCTATGCAGTTTTAGGCAAATTAAACTAGTCGTTGGGGGCCACCATAATACTTGCCCATCATGGATTATGCATAATATAAAATATGAAAATAAAACATGTGTAAACTATTTATAAAATGCATTGCAATTCGAATAAATCCGTGGCTTGATGTCGTCATAAACTTTAAATGCTCTATTACTGAATTGAGTAAAAGAAACATCCTTATAGAAAGAAACTCCAAAATTGATAATCATATTAACTAAGGGTTTACTGCGTCGGATTAAGTGTCTCATTTCCAATTAAAATATATATTTCAATTGAAATGTGAATGAAATACAGGGTCATAAAAAATCGAAGAGAGTGAAAAATATGATTACAAATATCTCGGTAACTCATTATCCGATAGACTTCATTCTTTATACAAAATTTGTTTTTTTATTGTATTTTATATTCACTCCTTAAAATAAACAATTTCGAAAGTTTGTATCTACCTTTTATCAGAACGAATATTTCGAGCGTCCAAAAAAAATAGTTCCGGATAATCGATATTACTGAAATTCAATAAGCTCTTCCTATTATTACATACTAAGTGCATACCAAATTTCAAGTCCCTATCGCAATTTGTTCGGGAGATAGAGCGTTTACACACACAGACAGACGGACGGCAATTTTTTTTTCTAAAAATATGTTTTTCGGAATCTCCGGTGTCTGAAACATGTAAATCCGTCAAAAATTTTTTTTTCGATTTTCAAAACGATTACAAGACTTACCCTGTACTACGTATGATGGGTAAGTAAAAAGGACCAGCGTTTGTCCAAACACCCACGCTTATTCCAAAAAGTCCAAGGACTTGGATGGTCATATAAGAGCAGGAACTTTAAAATGCTTACACAAAATGTGTAAGAAAACTGTCCTGACAGATTTGATAAACGCGACTGAGAGTCTAAGGTTAGTGAATACGTCATTACTATTTTAAGTGTATATTTTTCGCAAATAACCCGTGCAGAAATATCAATCTAACTTGCAGATGGAGCAAATTTTTAATTTTTTCCCGCATGATGTAATGCTAAAGTTGCAAAAAAACTGGTTT
Organism: Maratus michaelseni; assembly: GCA_963931845.1. NCBI lineage: Eukaryota > Metazoa > Arthropoda > Arachnida > Araneae > Salticidae > Maratus > Maratus michaelseni. Next base: position 404,185,608 of record OZ007592.1, read on the forward strand.
ATTCCCGGGGTTTTTTCCAATAAACCCGGTTAATTCCTAGGTTAATTCTCAAAACATCCGGTTTATTTCCAAAAAACCTGGTTTATTCCCTGGTTTAAACCGCATTTTTTCTAGTCTTTGCAACTCTACGTAATGCTTACGGACACTGCATGAATATAATTATACAATATAATTATATATATGAAATTTTTGTATTAAAGAAATCTGCAGATGAGGCAGAGTTTTACCGTTTTCTCAGCATTACGTGGAGAAGATGGATTGTGTGTGTGTGTTTAACGAAAATTATTACAAAAACTATATGTATGAAAATTTGCTGTATTAATAAAATCTGCAAATGAGGCAGAGTTTTACAGTTTTCTCAGCATTACGTGGAGAAGATGGATTGTTTAACGAAAATTATTACAAAAACTATATGTATGAAAAATTGCTGTATTAATGAAATCTGCAGATGAGGCAGAGTTTTACAGTTTTCTCAGCATTACGTGGAGAAGATGGATTGTTTAACGAAAATTATTACAAAAACTATATGTATGAAAAATTGCTGTATTAATGAAATCTGCAGATGAGGCAGAGTTTTACAGTTTTCTCAGCATTACGTGGAGAAGATGGATTGTTTAACGAAAATTATTACAAAACTATATGTATGAAAAATTGCTGTATTAATGAAATCTGCAGATGAGACAGAGTTTTAGTGTTTTCCAAGCATTATGTGGAAAATATTTTTTCACGAATATAATTATCAAAAATATATAAAACCATATTTTTAATATTTCCCAGCATTATGTAGAGAAGATGAGTTAATGAATAAAAATGATTTTTTTTTTAAAGAAGAAAATTGCGTTATTGACAGATTTGATGTATTCACCTGGTTGATAATTAAGATTAATAAACATTTTGATTTGGTTTTATAAGTAAAATCCCCCCCTTGCCTACGTAAATATGCACAAAAAAATTTGCATGCAATATAAAGACTTAATATCTAAGTCAATCTTACATATATTTATAATTTTTATATTCAGTAATATATCATTTCTACATAATATCGAGAAAACTAAAAAAATTATCTGTATCTGCAGATTTTATTGATATAGCACTTTTGTTATATATTTTTATAAATATTTTCCTTCAGCGTAATCATTTTAACTGCTCTACGTAATGCTGGGAATATATTAAAAAGCTGACTCATCTACAGATTCCATTAATACAGAAATATTCATATATACATTTTTATAATGACTTGAGTTCCGCGATCTATCTTATCTACATATTGGTGGGAAAATATTAAAAATCTGCCTCATCTGCAGATCACATTAATGTAAATATTTTCTTAAATATTTTTTTTAATTATTTTCATTCAGCATCCCACATTCTTTACGTAATGCTGAGAAAATATTAAAAATCCGCCTCATCTGCTGCTTTCATTGATATAGCCCTTTTCTTATAATTTTTTATAATTTTTTTCATGCAGCGTTCTATCTTCTCTACGTAATACAGGGAGACCATTAAAAATCTGCGTCATCTACAGATTTTATTATTACAGACATTTTCATGTATATATGTTTCATAATAATTTTCATCCAGCATCCCATCACATATACGTCATACTGGAAAAGATTAAACTGTATTATTAATCACTTTCTGGAAAAAATATTTGCGTATATGCACAGCATAAGGATAGAATTCATTTGGAATCTAGAAATATTTGCATATATGCAGAGGCATAGAATTTATTTGAAAGCTAGCAGAGAAAATGAATGTTATCGAAAAAAAATTACAGTTGTAACAGAAAAGAACGTTAAGCATATGATATTTTCATTATATTTATTAGCTTACTGATATTTTTACTGTTTTCTAATGTTTTTTTCTTTTTCTTTTTTATTTCATTAGTAGTTATGATTGTGGTGTTGCACACATTCATCAAGCATCACTTTTTAAATAAATTAAAAATAAAAATTACCTTTATAACTTTTTTGTTGTTGCTGTTACCTTTTATTCGTGTTGGATTTATTCGTATTGCATTATTAAACATGCTAAAAGTTTTTCATCCATATCTAGTGTAACGATTTACTTCAAAATTTCCACTTAGTTTCGAAGCTAATGCAACATTCTTCAACTTATTTAAAAAATTACCTTCGGATCCGCTGTTTTAAAAGGCTTTCTTTGAAATTTTTGTTAACATCAAGTCATAAGTTGATATTTAAATACATTAGAGAAGGTGGGTTGTACTAGCTTTCCAATTGGAACTATCACTGCTATATGGTATTTATTTATCCATTTTCAAATGGGTCGCATTTACAGATAAGTTCAAAATGCAGTTTGAGCATTTTCTGATGCAACGTATATTTAACCTATTAAATTTAACTTGATAGCAATTTTATAATCGCATATTATTTTTGTTGACAGATATCTATTTGCAGTGCAGTATCTTATGTTTAATCTGATCTTTTGATTAATCTTTGATTAATCTTTTTAATTTGCTCTTAAAAATAAATTGTAATTGGGGCCACTGTCTGTGATCTGCAATTAGATACTTTGCATTATTGCTGCAAACGTTTATTAGTTAGATAGATTTTTTTGTGTTGTTGTTGTGAATTCATCCTTGAAAATTTTATTAGATATCAGAAAAGGGCAAGAAATTCAGCTACTTTTTTTACAAACAGATTTCATTCGAAAGTACGTATCATTCCTATTCGATGTTGTAAAATTTGTGTGATATATAAGCGGTAAAAATTGAAACAGGTATTTGGTAGCCGTCCAAAAGTATCCTATGCATTTCTGCCGACGGCAAAAAATCCATAGTGAAAGAAATAGAAATTTGTTGATAAGCAACGAGTAATGTCAATGAATGACAATTGATGAAATTCTTTTTCATGGTTTAGGTTCAACTTGGACTATACACCAATTGAAATCGTTTGCGCAATATTGCTTTATCAGACAGATTCGGGTTTCTTCCTCTAAAAAAGGCACGTGCTATGATTTTAGAACTTCTGAATGCGTCGTTGTCTGATTACATTGACAGGGCTCCCAATTGGTTCGCTTTTGAATACCACCAGAAGGACCCGTGCGAAACTTTCGCACTGCAATCTTTGAGATTATTTCCTGGTACGTTTTAGCGCTAATTTTTAATTAACTGATTTTTTTTTTTTATTCAATCACCGCGTTTTAACGAAATGCAGTTGTACTTTCTCAGAAACTTGTTCAAAAACTTTTCAAATACCTCATTCATCGTTGTATGTTTTGTATGTGAATAGAAAAAAGGATGTTGACAAATGAAATAATATATATAATGATTGCTTGTGCGAATAAATTGTCAGAAAATATTTTGCCAAATTTTCTTATCTCGCCAAGGTTCGCAAATTTCTCTAGGTTGCCAAAACTGAAAAAAAAAATTATAAAAATAATTTAAACACTGAATCAGATATTTGGGGAATTTATATGCCAGCATGGCACAGATGTCATATACTCACCACATTGGCACGATTTTTTCCCCCGCTAATTTGGCTAAAATTTTGTTTTTAAATATTAGTTATAAATAGCATACAATAATAGCACGTGATATTTTATTTCAATATAAAAGTAAAATAACGTAATAAATGAAATAGCTTCTATTATTTTAAAAAAGGAAATACAAATAAATAAATGATAGTTTGATATAAATATATGTGGATATACATAATAACAATAATTTATAGAATTAAAATCCTAATAATATTATAAATCTGATTGTGTGCAAATGTTAGGCTGAAGCCAGCGTCAAAATGAAGCATTTAATTATCCTGTATCTTTGCATATAAGTTGATTATAACCCTCAAATGAATATAGGCTGGTTTTCGTTTATTTTATTTCAATATTTTTCTTAAAAATTAAAATTTTCATTATTTTCATACAGAATAAATGGACATTTTTTCGTTTATTTCAAAATGGTTGGTTGGTTTGGTTAGTTTGGCCCAAAGGGCCCGGTTTTGCAGCTTTTTTTAAAATGGTTAAATTTATTTTACCGTTGCTAATACTTTATCGTTGCCAATATAAAATAAAACCCCTGAGTAATCATTTTTAATCAACAATTTATTTTCAAGTGAAAATTTTCCACGTGAAAAATGAAAAGGAAATGAATTATTTAAGAATAAAACAGAATATGAAATGATGTCATATTAGAAATAAAACGTGCGCTTTCAAATATTTGATAATAATACAAAGTGCATAAATACGAGTAAGTATGGAAAGCAAGCGAATATGATGTCATATATAGAAAAATAAAACAGATTTGTTTTGATGTTGAAATAAAATGATCTTGGGTTATCAAATTATTTGTGATTAATTAATTTCTCTTTTTTTTCATTTTCTTTTTCACATGAAAGGAATTATTTTAAATGTACGTAATATATGTATTTTAAATGTATGTGTTGTAAATTAAAGTTCTGTGTTTTAAATGAAATGAGTAAAAGATTTATATTTTTAATGAATTCAATACGAATGATGGGATAGGTTGGCGATTTATCGTCTGCACACGGCTAACATAAAGATACCATATTTTTAATTTAAATTTTAAAAAGTAAAAAAAAAAAAAAAAAAAAAAAAAAAAAAAAAAAAAAAAAAAAAAAAAAAATTTGGATGACAAATGTCAATGATATGCATCGCAAAATTATCCGTATCGAAAATCAGAAAATCTTAATAGAAATAACTATATTTTTTAAAAGAAAGTTGCTTTTCTCATAAAAGCTAAAGATTTAATATGATTGTGTCGAAGTAACAGCATTTTTCCTCTATCATTTTCCCACAATCGAAAACACATTTGTAAATCGTCATTTCGAACCGGAATTTAATTTTACATTTCTTTTAGTTTTAAAATAGGAAAAACTTTGTTGTCGTTTTTAAATATAGCTTTTTTTAAAGTTGTTTCATAATAGATTTTTGTAAAGTCTTGTAGGATAAGAAAAATTGCATAGATTTTAAAGCAATGTTTAAGTAAAATTACAATATTTTTTAAACTTAAAAAACAACAATGTTATCGAAAAGAAAATCGATTTTACCAATAAATTCGCGTAATGCAAAAGCAAAGAAGAAATAAAAAAGTAATGAATCTTTTCTTCCAGCCGAATTGTGTAAACATGAACAAACCGATCGTGCCAATTCATAACATTATAAACGTGAAAGCGCGTTCTATACAGTAGAATTTTTTTTACATATAGGTAGAACATTTCTGAGAATAGGAAGGTTAGGGGTCTGTAATTAGGTCCATAGTCAATTTGATTTTTTTTATCAAGTGAAATTTGGCGCAAAATTAAATACATTGTTGTAACCAGATTTGTTTTTTGCGTGGTAAACACTTAATGGTATTTTAGATGATCATTTCCCCGCTCACCTTTGATGCCAACTATGACTGTAAAACATATTAAAAAATATTAGCCGATAATTTTCTAATTTTCTTATTGCTTCATGATGTAAATAGACTTACTGGTTCATACTTTAAACCTTAATCGGTCATGCCATTGTCGTTCAATTTTTATTCCTAATCCTAACCATAATCGTATCTTATCCTAATCCTGATAATAACTTTAAAGAATATTCTTTGACACGAATATGTAAATGAAATCAATATCCACAAATGGAATGACTGGAAAATAGAATAAATAGAAATGGCAAAATAAAATAACAAGAAAGTACATTTATTCAACACCTAACCCTAGAGAAAGCGTAAAAAATTTCAAGCGCATGAAATAAATCAAAATAATCCTATATATACTAACAAAAATATGTAAATTTAGATTATCAGATTTGTGTCGTCGGTATTTATTTGCTTATAGTGTTCTTGACGCGATAGAGAAAATATCGAGGTTAAATTGGGCAGAATTTAAAGTACTTTCTAGCAACCTTTATTTACATTTTAGAATCGCATCAGATTGTTATATCTTTGTGAAATATCTATCAATTTATAAAATCCACAAGCAGTTTGTTCACTATTTACACCACTTAGCGTGAAGCACTTAATTTAATTATATACATAAACAAGATAATGTAGTAAGAAATATATAACATATGTCTATGCAAATAAACAATATAATAATGCCCATTTAGCAATGCACACATATACAAATTGTACACCAAATACCACCTAAAATGCACTGTTGTATAGAAGAATTCTGCCAGTATTGTTTTTCGTTTTACGAAGAGGAATTCCTCGATTTTCACGATTTTACTTGGTCTTCCTTTTTTCATTAGTTGCAGTTTCATTTTCGCGATTGTATATATTATTTGGCATGAAATTTCACTTTTTTAAGACTGGGTTATGTCAAGGCCCCTATAGCAAAGAAATACCGTATGGTCTCCTATAAAATGTGATAAAGCTTTGGTTAATTATTAAGTGAAATGTTTTACTAAGTTAATGCATTTATTCTTTTTTTAAAGTTACGTGAACGAAGTCACGGGTAACAGCTAGTACGAAATAAAGTAAATAAACAACGTTTAAAAAGTAAATAAACAAAGTAAACAAACAAAAGTAAATAAACAAAGTTTTCGCCAAATTAGCGGGGGGAAAATCGCACCAATGTGGTGCGTATATGACATCTGTGCCGAAAGCATTTCCTCAGATTTTGCAAAACTGTTAAAGAAATTTCTTAAATACGTAAATCAATATTTGGTACACCACTTTTTTGAAAGCCTATGGGAACTTAAACATGGGGCGTTCAAACTTTGTGGTCCAGCAACCATTTAAGTGATATCAGACTTCGCTGGCATATTAACAGCTTAATGAAATATTAAAAAATAAATATTTACAATTTTGTAAATCCTAATGAAATGTACATTTGGAAGTTAATCCTTAAATTACGTACTCTACTGGTGCTCCGATTCCGATACAGGACACATATAAACAGCCATTATTAAACAAAGAAAACAAATAAACAATAGGTGACGCACGCGTAAAAATTAAATTAAAAACCCGATTAAAAGCTCTATATTTTTTCAAAAAGGACGCGCAAGAAATAAATTGACAGTCATATTTTAATTGCATTAGATGATGACGTCATACCATAATGCAGTATTTTATTTCTGTGGCAACACTGATTTCAGAAAACCTTTCATTTCATTTATGAAATTAATGTCGATTTAATTTTAAATTAACAGCAATGTTTAATCGAAAAACATGTTTAAAAAAAATTTAAGTGTACTATGTCAGAAGCCGGTTCAAAAACCTTTCATATGGTACTTCATTCGTTGTTCTGCGTTTCATATTTTCTTAGAAAAAGAGATGTTGACATGAGAAATAATATATATGATAATTCTCTAAGAAAAAATTCATTTTTTAGATTTTTCTTCCAAATATTGCCGAGACATTCTCCAACGGTTATTTCTACTGCAAATATTCTAGAAACTTATCACGAACAGTTTTCTTAAAAAATACTGGTATTCAAAGCGCGGAAAATTTGGGAGCACTGAATTGATTGCCGTAACTCACTAGAATTCAGTATTGTTTTTTAATGGAACACAGCGGAAATATTTATTTTGTGCTTATGACATTAATAATTAATTTGAAAGATGAAATACTTCAATAACTATTGATAATCTTAATTGTTAAATTTATTTGAATAACAGCAATTGATCTCCTCTCATAAATTTAAAATTAGTACACTACTTTTTTAACTATGTCATATTTTTACCTCAAAAATTACTTAAAGTTAAATTGCAACAAAAGACCCGATAAAAAACAAGTTTTATCTTGTCAAATCATACAAACTGAATCAAAATAACCAGATATATTTTTAATCTATATAATTTTAGTCTATATATGATTAATGTATATTAATTATTAACTATCACTAACGTATTATATTTTTTGGTACTTCTTTATTATCCCGTCGACCACTTTTCATAACAAAAAACTATCGCCAAACTGTAACGACAAATAAACGAAAGAACGTTGCCATTGGAATATAAAAATAAATAAATAAATACAATATATGAATTTAAGGACAGAATTGTTATTTTAATTAATGAAATAACTAATAAATCAGTAAAACATAATGAAAAATACACGCAAATGTCGAATTAAAAACCACTTGATGACATAACAAACACGTATAATGCTTCTGACATCAAGTAAATGGGACTGCACTTTTGGCGTTTAATCTTACAGTTTGGCGATAGTTTTTTGTCATGAAAAGTGGTCAACGGGATAATAGAGAAGTTCCTATTTTTTATATTAAAGTTGGTTGCATTTAATACTAAAACAAAATACAAAAGTAGTACACAAAAAGTGAATGTTGCTTAAAATATTTTCTCGAAATAGTAATATGCATGTAATTCACATAATACGGTAAACATAAAAATTAAAAAGAATTTACATAAAGTTACACTTTAGGCTCTATGCAAAAAAACTGAATTCTCAAAGAAAAACACAAAGTAAACACAAAGTAAATTAACAAAGAAAGAATTTAAAAGGGATCATTATAGTAATTATCGTATTAAATACACTATTAACTAAATAAGATTTTCAAATGAATTTTTCTTGGTTTCTGGATACGTTTTCCACCCAAATAGCATTACGCCTTTAGTAAATTAGTTCTAAAATAACTTTTATCAAAATATATTTAACTTCTTCGGTCTTTCTTAAATTAATTTCCTTCATTGAATGTTCAAATTTAAGTATTGATATTTTTTATTTTATTTGTATTTTTTAAAATGAGGATATATTCGTCATCTGTATTATAAAAGCTCATATCACGTCTCTCTGATTTATATTCGTTTGAAGATTATTTAAATGTGTTACACGAGATCAACAACATAGCTTATAATTTAGCATATTTTAATATATTTCAATTACATCAATTTGATTTCTTTTAGGTGGGATCTCTCATAACACCATTTTCGTTTTTATGGATGTTTTACTTTTTGATACGCATATTAAGATATAAAATGGCCGAAAAATCATACGTCAAGCATAGATTATAAAACACTTTCCAACACATTCAGACTACTGTAAAAAAAGTCCTTATTTAGTAAGTAAACAATTTAGAAAACGCCATCAGATGTTTGAAAACCCAATTTCAGCAATTACTACCAATAGTCGAACAAAAAAATCTTTTGTGAATCCCTGTATAGGATTTTTATGTATACAACAGAGTATAATAAATTTTTACTTCAGTTAGGAAAGTGAAAATTCACCTGGAGCAATTTTTGTCAATAAACGGAAATGTACGTGGCATCTTTTGAGCAGCCCTGTATATGATATATAGAATTTATATACATGAATTAATATGCAAAACAATTGTACACATACAAACGCTTACCACAACTGAAAACGAGTTACCAGCAATTATTGCCCATAGACAGTACCATAACAAAATTATTTTCAGTATCCATGTAACTGAAAGATACGTTCCATGCACACCATATTCTAAAGTAATCGCCTTGTAGTTCCCCTCAGTGATAAGCATCAACATGAATATCTATCTATATTATAAAGAACAAACGTGTCCGCGCGTAACGCTGACGTCATTTTAGAAGGGCAACACTTGAGGGTGAAATTTTGGTTTTGCGATTTTTATAACTGCAATTTTTTTCATTTCTAAACATCGCACATTTTCAATTTTTTCACCGTTATGTAGGAAAAAAAAATCTACTTTCAAATGCAATTTGTTTGAAAACTGTATCGCAATTTAATCATTTATTATAACAATTTAGTTAAATTTCAAGCATAATTTAAAGAAAAAATCTCTATCACTTGCAGACGATTACAAAATATAAATCCATTTTAACTTTAAGCTATATAAAAAGTTCAGCATTTGTTTCCAGCTAATGTTCAATAACGAATATAAAACTTCATTAAGCAATAAATAAAATAGTATAAATAAAACACGAATTTAACAGACATGTAATCGAAATAAGCGCCTAAAACTACTGAAATTATCGGAATAATAATAAACAAACACTGCCGTAGATAGCAAAATTTTTAGCGATTTCTCCCGCTATTAACTTCTGGCTCGAGACCAATACGAAATGACCACTTTTAATAAATTTAAAATTTTATTTGAATGTATAATTGACATATTTCATATAAAAATTCTCTTTGGTGTTGTTAGATCACAATCTAAAAATTATTAAATGTAAAAATCTATAAGAGTTTTTAATTAAAAACAAGTAAATTGTTTTCACACATATTCTCAATCCCAGGAAGTCCGGGTTGGATGCTCTAGTGTTTATAATAGTACAACATCATTAAAACACGCCGCAAATGCTTTTCCCTCATAGACCGTAATGTAACGCAATTTTTTTAGGGTTCCTGTAAAATAACCATAAATGTTACACAATTCATTTTCAATACCAAACTTGCCATAGTAAGACGAAATAACATATGGGAATTTCAGGGCAATCCGAATATATTTTCGCGAGTAGGAGCACGGCTAGACAGCAGACAGACAGATAGACAAACCGAATTCATAAACACTTTTGAGCTATGTTGGAAAGTAGTAAAAAGTACGATTTTATTATAAGCGCTTCCAATTGAAGAAGAAACAAAAATAATAGAATTTAAATACATTAAAATTTCCTAAATAAAGGTATGTTTTATTTCTTTTACAACACATAAAAAAATCAGAGAGGTAGTAAATAACAATCCTAAATTGTAATAAAATTGTGAAAATATCCTAGAAAAAGGAATATTTTTACCATATTGTAGGGGCAAAAAATTATCCCTATCAAGAAGTACCTCCTTTCCATTTTAGAATTAATTAAATTTGTTATTAGCACCTAATTATAACTGTATATCACTGCAAATAACGCTCAAAATTATCGTAAAATATTTTACTTTGCTATTTGTAAAAAGGTTTTCTGAGTGTCCAATTATATGATTGGTCAAATGTTTTTGGATTTTTTGAAATATAGTTACGCTTTATTAGACATCTTATTTTGGCATTTTGTATTACACTCTTATTTCTCATATGAATGGTAAACCTTATGACTGAAAATGATTTATTTTATACATTTCTAAGCAATTCTTATTGAAGAATACTTCTTATGATTTTGATGGGCAAAGTTGAATGGAAAGAAATAATCTACCACACTTTGGTAAGATTTTTTTTCTATCATTAATAAAGCGAGCATATTCTAGAATTCGGAAACCTTGTTAGTAGAAGATAAAAGTGTTCAACTAATACAACATAAAGAAATTAATATTTTTTATTACTTTTTTGCAATACTTAATCGTATTTGTTTAATAATAAGTGTCACTACAAGTACATGAAGCTAATTATCCTTTATTGAATATGATTTTGCATATGTATTATGCTTTATTGCTCTTCTTTACTACATATAGCACTTGACTATAACTGTATATATCACTACAAATCACACTAAAAATTGTCGTAAAAGGTTTTAATTTGCTATTTGTTAAAAGATTTTCTAAGTATAAAAATTTATGTTTTGGTCAAATGTTTTTACATTCTTTGAAATATAGTTATGCTTTATTAGACATCTTATTTTGGTATTTTGTATTACACTCTTTTTTCTCATATGAATGGTAAACCTTATGACTGAAAATGATTTCTTTTATACGTTTCTAAGCAATTCTTATTGAAGAATACTTCTTATTATTTGGATGGGCTAAGATAAGATGAATGAAAAGAAATAATATACTACACTTGGTAAGGTTTTTTTCTATCATTAGTAAAGCGAGCAAGTTCAAGAATTAGGAAACTTTGTTAGTAGAAGAGAAAAATGTTCGACTAATGCAACATACAAAAATGAATATTTTTTATTGCTTTTCCACACTACTTAATCGTATTTTTTTAATAATAAATGTCATTAAAAGAATATGAAGCGCTTCTTTATTACATATAGCATAGAAATTAACATCATTAAAAGCAATCGTATACATTTTATAAACTCACAACGAAACAATATTAATCTCTATCTCTATAAAAGAGTAAGTGTCTGTCTGCCTGCCCGCGGATTTCTACGTAATTATACCACCTAGGACTCAGAAATTTTTGTCATGTGTAGATGTTATCACCGGACAGTATACCTCACGGTCGGATTTTTAAATTTTAATTTAGATTTTTTTTTTAATTAAAACGTGTATATGGAATTTTGGGTTCGAGGCTATTTCAAGCTCGTCCCATGAAATAGCCTCGGCAACACCATCCGTGGCAACGAAGCAGCCAGCCAATGAGAGCAGGTGCAGCATCCAGGATCTAGCCACAGATTAAAGATATTCCATTACTCTATGGATCTAGCTACCAGCGACGATTTATTTACTTTCTGTTCAGTGAAGTGTAAGATGAAATTGGCCTAAACCCAGTGACAGAACTATCTTCGTGTGTCTGCAACGCTAATAATATTTCAAAAATAGTTTGAAATATGCAATATATATCATATTAAGTTCCCGATAGTTAGTTTTGTCACTGGGGTTTAGGCCTATTTCATCTTACACTTCACTGAACAGAAAGTATATCTTCATGTATCTGCAACGCTTATAATATTTAAAAAAAACTATTCTTGACTGTATTTTTAGTTAGTTTGTTTCATTTTTTAACATTTTTAGTATGAAAATATTCAGTAAATAATTTGTGCAACGCTTATAATATTTTAAAAAACTGTTTTTGACTGTATTTTTAGTTAGTTTGTTTCATTTTTTTAGCATTTTTAGTATGAAAATATTCAGTAAATAATTTGAGTTCTTGGGCGGTTGGGAATCCATTGTGATTTTTTTTTTACCTCATACTTACAAATTAAATATTTTTGATGGTAACAAACAATTTACATTAAATTTTTGAGTAATTTATTGTTTACATTTTTTTTCCTGTAATTGTTTTGGACTACATTTTTAGTTCCCGAGATTGATGAATTCATAACATGCGATAAATTGTTAAGATGTATGTTCTCATTAAGATTTGTTATTGAACTCCATTTAAGAACCATTTTTAACTCCATTTAAGAAGTTTCATTTAAGAACTTTTTTAGTCGCCTAAGAAAAATATTCTTAATGAAACAGATTTTCTGCGCTGTTTCTATATATTCATGATTTTTTTGTTGGGGTGTTTTTGAGTGATGTTTATGATTTAAGAACTTTTTTAGTCGTCCAAGAATCTAATGTTTTTCTTGAACTTTACTTTGAATAAAATGAAAACATTCAGTAAATAATTATTAAATCTTAATCACCTGAGAACGGATTTTTTTTTTCCAAATTTGTTTCTTTTGTCACTTTATAGAATGCATACTTTGCGACGATCGGCCGGTAGCATCCAACCACCACCACCATCCATAAATATCATATAATACAATTCTAATACCGTGCAAGCGCCCCCCCCCCCGGGTTATTTTACGATTTTCCGTCACATTTAGGGGGGTGGATTAACGAGATTTGACGGTAATTATTAAATTGTTTTGATGAACTGATTATAAACTCCCAGTCCGTGAAATATTTATGATGTGCATTTTGTGACATGAGTTTCATAAGAATCGCTCACATATAGGACAAAATTAGCACTCACCAATCTGCAAGTAATACTAAAAATTTGTCGATTGACTGTTTTGCCACCACTGGCCATCTTAATAGTCACACTCGCCAATTGTGATGATTGATTAAAAAAATATTTTTTACCCCTGCTGTCGTTTGATTATTTTCAAAACCATTTGGTACATTTCACAATTACCCCCCCCCCCAAATCATTTGACAAATTGTGATTTTTTTAAAGCTATTTGCCGATATTTGCATTCCCCCCCCCCCGAGACCATTTGATGATTTTTGAGATTTTTTTTCAACTATTGATTGATCAATTTTGTGATTTTCCGTTTTCTCACATTATGAGTTTCATCAGAAAGTAAAACAATAAATAAATATGAATGATTTGCGGAGCTGTTTCAAAATAATTATAAAGAATAAGTCTTTAAAAATGTAAAATCAATGTTATTTCTGGCCGAGTTTTTTTTTTAAATAATTATAAACCATTTTAATTTGTAAACATGTTGTAAAAAAATCACCATTTGTGACAAATTTTGTGTTTTATAAGAATCGCCCAAGAACGGACATGCAAATTTATGTTGTCATCGCACTCTTTATAATTATTTTTGTTGAGGGTTTTTGGGCGATGTGATTGAATTTTTGATAGAAACAGCTCCGCAAATCATTCATATTTACTTAATGTTTTAACTTGCTGATAAAACTCATAATATGTGAGAAAACAGGGATTTTTTTTTTTTTTATTCATATTTACAAATTAAATTGTGGAAGACAGAATAGGTTTGTTTGTGTAGAGGTTTGTGTGTGTGCTGTTTTTAATAAAGACAGTTGCATTTTTCCCGCGACCCTTTCACGAAAGTTTTTTCTGTGAACCTTTCACAAAATCTGCATTTTTTCCACAATCCTTTGACGAATTTCGTATTTTTTCTGCGATCCTTCGATGAAATTCAAGTTTTTCCTGCAATCATTTGACGAAATTTGCTTTTTTTGTGATCCTTTAACGAAATTCGTATTTTTCCACATACTTATGTCGAGATTCATGTTTTTTCAGTGATCCTACGACGTAATTCGTGTTTTTTTTTCAGCGATCATTTGACGAAATTCACATTTTTCCTGTGATCCTTTGGCAAAATTTGCATTTTCTCCGCAATCCTTTGATGAAATTCGCATTTTCCGTGATCCTTTGATGAAATTTGCTTTTTTAATGATCGTTTGACAATATTCGTGTTTTCTCTGCTGCCTTTTACGAAATTCATGTTTTTTCAGCGATTATTTGATAAAATTCGTGTTTTTCTTGCGAACCTTTGACGAAATTTGCGTTTGCCAGCGATTCTTTGATAAAATATGCTTTTTTCTATTATGATAGGGAAAGCGGATTAGGATAGATAGATAGGGAAACCCCATTATCAGATCGGGATATTAGATGTAATTAAGAAACATTTGTATATTTGTAATAATTAGCGAAAATGGCGAGATAAAGGGGGTGGGGTGGGAACGACTTTTTATTAAATATCACATTTATTCTACATCAACTTCCTCTCACCACCAGGGGGTGCTTTGCTATCTCTGTTTCTATGGGCTGGATCACAACGGGGTATGGCTCTTTCCACCCGACATCAATAGAGCTTACTGATTTTAGTTTGGATTTTCACCACAGGAGGGCGCTTTCATATCTTTGGTTCTATGGGCTGGATCATGACGGGGTATGCCTCATTCGACTCGACATCGATAACCTTAATGAATTCAGTTATGTTCGTATAGAACATATTGTGCTCCCTGGAGGTGGAAGGTGTAACTAAAGGATTTTGCAGCTAACTCGGGTTCTATGGGTCACATCACGCACGGTTTGGCTCGATAGAGCTGACTGATTTTAGTTCGGATTTTCACCACAAGGGGTGCTTTCCTATATCTGGTTCTATAGGCTGGATCACGACGGGGTATGGCTCATTCGACTCTACATAGATAGAGCTTTTCGATTTTCACCACCAGGGGTGCTTTTCTATCACTGGTTCTATGGGCTGGATCATGAAGGGGTATGGCTCTTTCGACTCGACTTACAGTAATATATGGGAGTGTGTATGGCACGCCCAGTGTTTGCTGTCTAATGTAGTGGGGCCCCCAACATTAGATTTGTTTAATAATAAAAAAATGTTCAACACTGATTTCAGGTACATTTAATGTTGTGTTGGCACGGGCAACGCCGGGCGGGTAAGCTAGTATTAACTATAATATTCACATTGGAATAACATAATGAAAAATTAATTTCTAAATTAGTTACCAAAAATTAGGCCATTGCACTGCACAATCAGGTAATTAAAAGGCTACGTAAAGTGCATTATTTGACTTTGCCATTTTAATATATTTTATTTTATAATATTTTAGTGGCGTATCTGTATTATAATGTACAATATATTTTGAAATATCATATGATCGTTATATACTCAATTAAGTTGCGTCTTTATCAAATTTTGTGTCATAATTTTTGGAAATAAACAGGAATAATGATTAAAAAAATGATTATATTGTTCCTGCATGATCACAAGTTTGATTTGTAAATTTATTGGTTTTGTCAAAATACAGCGATAATGGGGTGGTAAAATAATGCTAATCAATGCATTTTATTTCATATTTTGTAAGGATTGAAATAAAACCTGTAGGCTTGTCGTATTAATCACAATTTTTAACATTTTTCAACGTAGTTGAAAAGTCTTTATGAATTTGGTTTGTTTCTCTACATTACCCTGAATGTGTTGGAAAGTGTTTAATAATCCATGCTTGACTCATGATTATACATTTTTGTTTACTTTTGAAGTAATAAAACAAATATTAAAAATTCATTCATCAAAACATTTTCATATTTGATTTTGCTTTCAGCATGAATGATGTCGATATCTTTCAAATGAACTAAATATTCTAATACACTTTTGTGTCTTACATTATAATCAAACCCAGTGTTTGCTGATAACACTCTATATGATGATATGTAAACACGTCTACATAAAATGCATTTTCCATCTCTTACAGATATGCTAAGTATATTTTTAAAACTATACACGGGGTTTCTACTTATCGTTGACTCAAGGCTAATTCCTAAAGAATATATGTTACTTTAGAAGTTTACTTCCGATTGTAAAAATATTTCAAATGTTGTTAATATGGACACCTACACATATCCAAATAATTGTTAACTTTAAAGTTACGAAATTTAAAATTTTAATCGGTCCCTGGGTTCTTCAAGTTATATTTAGCAAAATTTGCTCCATGGTCAAGGAAAAAAAATAGTGAAACTTTTGTTTCAGTAAAAAGAAAACTTACTGTGTTAGGATGCTTTGAATTAAGTTTCAGCGTTTTGTGTTTTTAGTGTTCAAGTACTAAATGTCTGCATGCACTGTTGGAATGCCTGAAAATGTATAAAAGTAAAAGTATCATAACGGTAAATTTTGATTGTAGAAGAATAAAGTTTTTACAGTTTACTTGTTCGAGTATAGCGAAACTTATAGAATTTATAGAACCTGGGACTGTATAAAATTTAAATTTCGTAACTTTTTACAGATTATCTCTTTGGACGTAACTAGACTTTGATATGATGAAAAGCAAATTGAAACATATTTTGCAAATGAATTATACCTCTAAAACTAAGCGTTTAGGACTTAACTATTATTCAGTAATCAGAAGGAACACCCTGCACCTTGCTGAACACCTTTCAGATTTTCAGCTATAATTCTTATGTTGAATCAAAAATAATGGTTATATATGTATTTCAAAGTTTTTATAAGCATTAATTATCATAGCTGCACTGCCATTCACATTTCGAAATACATTTCACAGTAATACACAGTCCTTTAGCAAATATTACCTCATATTTCTTTTTAAGATCTCTGTATATTTACAGGTTTCTAGCTAAAACTTTTATGTTAAATCAAAAATAATGGTTATATATGTATTTTAAAGTTTTCATAAGCATTAATTATTATAGCTGCACTGTCATTCAAATTTCGAAATACATTTTACAGTAATACACATTTCTTTAGCGCATATTACCTCATACTCCTTTTTAAGATAAAGCAATAAATAATCATATAAATAGTCATCGACTAAAGCAAAACCAGTGAAAGAATATAAATAAAGTTTGTACAGAAAATGTAGGGGACAAAACTAAAAAAATAAGTGTACACAGCTAGTCAAGAACATATAATTGTATTAGTAATCCGGAAAAGCATAAACATGTAAAGAACATAAACATGCAAAGAACTTTCATTTGACAAATTTTCAGTAAAATTTTGGCTAAAATATTTTGGCACTTTTTTTTAGTCTGTTTTTTGTTTTTAAAAAAAATCGTTGTATCATGCATGGGTACTTATTTTTTACTATTATGCAAGAGATTCAAAAGCTAGCTAATGACAGTAAAAATACATTTTTTTTCAACGATCACCAGACTGATAAGCACGGACTAAAAATTTCTAAAAATGCACTAATAAGAAAGAATACGTTAAGTAATGCACATAAACAGCATCAAACGACATTTTCATTTATGAAATCTGGTACATTTTCCAGTTAAAAAAAATGTAATAACTTATCTTATATCTTATTTATGTAGGAGCATTTTAAAAGAAACCTCGTTCAAAAATGCTCTTTCAAAGGGAACTTATGTCCAAAAAAGTTTTAGATTTTTTTATACAATCAAGGAATAATTGGAATTTTAAAGTCAATTTTCTCAAGACGAGAGGGGAGTTTGGTCATTGCGCGCATGATATCTAAGAAATGGCTGACTAGAAATTCATTAAATATTGACTGAAGTTATAAACATAAGAGCGGGCATGTCAAACACGTGGCCCGCTGCCACATTTGGCCGGATGGCCTGCTGACAACTTATCTGTGGCCCGTCAAGCCTTTGGCATTTTCCCTATTTTTCATTCGTGTCACGTTTGATGTAGAAAATACATTTTGCATGAACACACATGCAGTAACCATGGCTGCAGTAGTGCAGAAGTGGAGATTTTTTTAATTCAAAATATGCACTACTATTTCAGAAGAGTAATTATTGCTTTATTTAATGATTCGATTTATTTATTAGGTATATTGACTACTAGTAAAAATTGATATAAAATTTGAACAAATTATATTCCAAAACACTTCACTTCTTGAAAAAAAGCAAGATATATGCTATTTAAAAAGGAAATTAAAAAAGTGCTGAAGCATAAAAGAAAAAATAAATAATTAAAAAAAATATATCTTTTACTCGCATATAACTATAGCATTTTTATTCCATAGTGCCACATTTGTAACAGCTGTAAAACTACGAACAATATAAAAATGTTTATCGCGCCCTAAAGACTCTTAAAGACTTTTAAAATCTGAATAAAAAAATCCACAATCTGACATCAGTGCCGTGGAACCAGGGATGACAAAAAGCGGAAAGTATAGTATACCAGCTATTACTCACTAGATTTTCTGTTCCATTTTTCCTCCCCAGAGCAATACAATCCCTTAATTTGTAATATTTTAATGAATTATTAATCGTATTCTTCAAATTTATTTTTTGTCTGCCCTTCCTTAGTCTTCCTGTTGGGATCCAGTCTGTAAAAATTGCCGTTAGGCAATCGTCTTTCATTCTGCGAATATGCCCATACCATAAAAAGCTTCTTAAGTTCCATAATCGATAATCTCCTTATTTGACTTCTATGATTTTACGTATTCATGGATGGCGAGATTTAAGGGCATGTCACAGAAACATAGAGTACAATACTTTGCACGATTGCAACCAAAATTAGTTGTTTAGTTTTGGGAAGAATATTACTACTCCGCAAAACAGAATTCGACATTGGAATTTCTTTTCTGCGTTCTGAAATTATGCTCACTGTATATCTTTACCATGATCGTCTTGATGAATGATGATAGATCTATCGTTACTATTTGTGTGATATCAAAACAATAAAATATTTTTCCAGAAACTGTTTTATAAGATAGTCGAATGCGGCAGACCCAAAATTTTCTTCTATCTTATACATGTTAATACTCGAAATTAAACCTAGTCTTAGTCGATGTCGAAAATTAAAACTAGATTGGACAACTGGGTGGTTCTGTATGATTTTTTCTCCATCTTCTATGTTTCTTCGAATCTTATATCATCAGCCGTTGCGTTCTGAGCAGCAGATAATCCACAACACATAGCTTGGTCTATTGCGATCCTGTCCTGAAAATCAAACAAAATTCGCTATCATAGCGCCAACTTGAGGTCGAATTTCTCCTCGAGTTTATACAAACCTCGACCTATTACATTACATTTAAATATAAATTTTAGTCTACAAATATTCATTCTTCAATTAAACTGCAAAAAATCGAGAAAAACGCTCAAAAATTGCTATCACGGCGTCTCCTTTCGGGGCAATATCGCCATTTTTAATAAGGACTTGACGTCTATAGTTCAAAACATATATCTGAAGAATGTGTTTATTTTATGCATAACTTCGTGCATTTTGCGATGTTACAATTGTGAAAATTACACAAAAATCGCTATCACAGCGCACTTTCTGCCAGAATATCCCGAAATTCAACTGAGACCTGCTGATCATAGCCAAATACATATATATGAAATTTGGCTAAATTCTATGCATAACTCCATACCCTTTTGATTATACAATAAAGAAAATGGCACACAAATCGTTATCACAGCGCCCTCTTCCTGCAAAATATCCTGAAACTCAACTGGGACCTACTGGTCATAGCCAAAAACATGTATGAAATTCGATTTAATTGTATGCATAAATCCATACACTTTCTGATGATACAATAAGGAAATTGTCATCACAGTACCCCCGTCTGGCGAAATATCCCCACATTTGACTGGGATCTGCTGGCCATAGCTAAAAACATATATATGAAATTTGGTTCAATTCTATGCATAACTTCTTACACTTTTCGATGATACAAATAGGACACACAGACGCACACACGGACAGAAAGACATTTTGTAAAGGCTGTTTTTCAGGATTTCTGGTCCCTAAAACTTACATCGAAAACCGGAAGTTGAAAAATTTTTCGACTACAATACTTTCTTCTGTTATAGATAGTAAAAAGAAAGTAAAAAGAAAAATTTAATAATAAACACTGTTATATAGGGCTATAGGTAGCAAGAAAATCGTAATTACGAATCTGCATACAGTTGTTTTTGGTTTGCAGGTGGTCAAATAAATGTTATTTATTTTCATGTTGTTTACATTCTTGTAAGTATGGAAGCAATTATCCTAACAATGGAAAATAATTTTTTTTCAAACATATTATCACGATATGAAGCAGACAATAAAATATAAGTCCTAAAAAGACTAAGTGTTAAACAATACAGAAACTAACATAGATTTTTTAACATCTGATAATTGTTACACATGTTAGTCATTACCTGTTTTTCGGCTTGAAATGACTACTTAGATATAAATTATATTATAATAAACTGAGTTTCGTAAAAAATGGCAAACACAACAAAAAATCGAATTTCAAGCATTATAACTATTTTAATTTTTATGGAAATAAAAAGAGTTATATTAATATGTTGCTTTTATAAATCATTTTGGAGAACTTCTCGGAAAGAAAAGAACCATTTAAAAAATCAATTCTCTTTTCTACTGAAAAAAAAAAAACAATAATTTTTTCTAGATATTTTGTTCATTTATTTTCTTATTCCTTTAATATTCCAGAAAACGAATGCTTTAAATTATTGTTTTTTACGCTTAAGCTTTGAAAAATATTTTTTCCTTAGAATAAATCGATGAAAGAAATCTTTAGGGCTCGTGAACATTGGTGAGGATAATGAATTATTATTGCTTTTTAATAACCGCTCTTCTCTTCCGAAAAATGTTTTAAAGAAATTGTTCATTATTTCTAAAGGCAGTTTTGTAAATCGGAACCTGATTCACATTCTAAGTTCAAAGATATATACATATTGTGTTCTCGCACATAAAAATAGTTTTATGCGTTCTTTACAAATTCCATTTTGCTGTTGCATTATTCATTTTTCCATTACTTTATCGTCCTTTCTCCCCCATAAAGTATTTCAAGAAATCTTTATAATAATTTCATACGTAAAATTTCAAAATCAGAATAAGATTTGTATTTTAAATTTAAACAGACATGTTATTATTCTTGAAAATAGTCTCATGTATTCTGCAGAACATTAATTCAATTGCGTTGTACTAGTCTTAAGATAGTTTTCTTTCACTGTTTCGCTTTAAATGAATTTAGCTTTAGTTATGATAATAGAAACAGTTTGCGATTAGTTTTATTTTTTTATGTTTTATTCAGCTTGATTACTTACCTATCATACGTAGTATAGGGTAAGTCTTGTAATCGTTTTGAAAATCGAAAAACATTTTTTGACGGATTTACACGTTTCAGACACAGGAGATTCCGAAAAACATATTTTTAGAAAAAAAAATTTGCCGTCCGTCTGTGTGTCTGTGTGTGTGTGTGTCTGTGTGTGTGTCTGTGTGTGTGTCTGTGTGTGTGTCTGTGTGTGTGTCTGTGTGTCTGTAAACGCTCTATCTCCCGAAAAAATAGAGATAGAGACTTGCAATTTGGTATGTACTTAGTATGTAATAATGGGAAGAAGCCTATTTCATTTCAATAACCTCGATTAACCGGAACAATTTTCTCGGAACCGGACTCTCGAAATATTCGTTCTGATGAAAGGTATATAAAAATTTTCGAAATTGGTTATTTTAAGAAATGAATATAAAAGACAATAAAAAAACAAATTTTGAATAAAGCATGAAGTCGATCGGATAATTAGTTGCCGAGATATTTGTAATCCTATTTACCACACTCTTCGATTTTTCATGACCCTGTATTTCCTCCAAATTTCACTTCAAAGATATATTTTAATTGGAAATTTGACGCTTAATCAGATGCAATAAACCGCTAGTTAATAGGATTATTATTTTTGGAGTTATAAGGAAAAAGCTCTTTCAAGCAATTCAGTAACCGAGCCTTTAAAGTTTGTGACGTCATCAAGCCACGATTTTATTTGAATTGCAATGCATTTTATAAGTAGTTTACACATTTTCATTTTAATATTTTACGTTATGCATATCCATGATGGGTAAGTATTACGGTGGCCCCCAACGACTAGTTATATTCGTTTCCTTTAAATCAGTTAGAATTATCAAAAGTTTTCATTTGTTGATTCGACAAAGTCCATTATTTGTACACATTGGATAAACAATTCGATAACTCCAGCCATTCAGTGGACTAAAACTACAAAAATCCAAAGGGAAAATCTAATTCTTAACGCCTGCATTCGTATGGAGCAGAGCAGAATGTTTTCAATTTTCTCATCCTGAATGCAATCCAAACTTAGTTCACAGATTAAGCAATTACATAATTTTTAACCTTTACTGTTCTTTTACAGAATAATTTAGATACCGGTTAATATTCTCTCTCCTATTTCTAAAATTACTGGAAACTTTCTGCTTCTTAAATAACTTTGTCTGAATTGGATTTTTAAAATAGGTGGATATAAATGTGTGTCATTATATTAAAAATAAATGAACAACGTAAAACAGCACAAATAAAAATATATAAAAACAGCTGTTTCGGAGCCCCTAATGCTCCATTATCAGTGCCAAATTTAACCCTATTTTTTTTATCTTTTAAATTTGGCACTGATGATGGAGCTTTAGGGGCTCCGAAACAGCTGTTTTTATATATTTTTATTTGTGCTGTTTTACGTTGTTCATTTATTTTTAAAATAAAGAAATGAATTGAATTTGTTTGCTGTTACGGATTACTTATATTGTTACAGTATTATTGTATCATAAATTTTTTATCTGATAATCTATTCGTGTGTAAACAATTTGCTATTGTATTGTAAAGGCACCTATTTTTCATGATCGTTATTGTATTGATTGTAACTTTATTTGGGTTGTATGTACATGTTTTTGTATCGTACATTGTTAGAAATTTGCAGCAAACTGTCCAGTCATTTGACCGTTAATAGAGAAAACGGTTACATAACAGTGATTTAACTGTAATCTGACCATAATATGGGCTATAATATGGTCAGAATAGAGTTGAATTGCAGTTATGTAACCGTTTTCTATAGAAACGGTCAAATGACTGGACGGTTTGCTGCAAACTTTTAATAGTGTATACAATTACATTGAATTTTAATTATATTGTGTATGTTATAATAGAATTCTTCGCAGACATTACAGGAGTTTTGTCTCTCAAACATTCGTATTAGGGGACCAGGTAGGTTCTCAACAATCGTTGCGATCGGTTTAGCAAGTAGAGAAGCGGATATGATCCACAGTCTCATCTCTGTGAATCCAGGAATCTCATATCCGTGAATCTAGAAATGCAAATTCCTAGTCTCGGAATGGCATGTCCTAATGTATCTCATCTCCGAGTTTCAGGAATACCAGAGTGAAATGTATACTGGAATGAATCAGTTTCAAACTACAAACAAATAAAGTGTTTCGGTGTTTTTATTTGATGTTTCAATTAATTATAATTAGAACACTAAAACAAATATGACCAATTCTTGTCTGGCGTCCTAGTAATAGAACGTGTTTTTTACTATTACTAATATTTTGCTTTTACAATCATATTTTTATTAATGTAATACTTTTAATATTAATAGCATATGTCTTTACATTTGATAGTTTCACTTAATTTATGTTTTAGTAATTAGTAGTTTAAAAAAAGCCGTTGAAGAGATTTTATTTCAAAAATGTTTTAATCTTTAAATTTAAAAATAGAAGTTAGCTGTCAGAAACAATATTTTAAAATGAAAAAAAAACGGAAAAATACTGTGAAATTGTTATGTCTATTTAATTCTATTGTAATACCACATTTCCAAAAGCTCTTCAAAAATTTTAATTGCCTACTGTCATGTTAATGGTGCGTAAAATAAATACATTCGTTAAATTTCAGTCAATAACATATATGTTAAATTTCATTAAACCATAATTTTTACATTTGGATACCTACTTTTATTTTTTTTTTATCTAAAAATAATTTTTTCACAAAATAGAAACATAAATTATGGGGTTAAAGTGTTTAAATCAAAAATATACGTTGATTTTTTTTTAACGTTTATCCGTAAAATCCGTTCTCTCATCAACATATTATTAGTGTAATTTAATAATAAAATGAGTTATAGTACACCAAAAATATTATTTAAATAAGAAAGAAAAATCACGCGTCCAGTATAGAGTGTAAAACACTTTCCAACATATTCAGAATACTGTAAAAAAATCCTCCCCAATTAATAACGTGAAAGTTCACATTTAAGTAAATATTTCAATAAAAAAGAAAACTGCCCAGTTAAACTGACGGCATTGAGCTCACAGGCTATTCACACTAACTGTAAATTATATTCTTATTTCAAAGAATTTGAAATAAGCCCTCGAAAAATGAAGAAATCGACAATATATTAAGAGGGGGGAACTATCCCCCTTTCTCCTTCTTATAATTAACCAATGAACCCATAAAACTAATCAGAGAAGCGCCTTACCACAATGAACCTATATACAAAATTTGAAAAAATCGGATAATTCTGCATGAAAAATCCATTTATGTAAATTAAGGGGGGGGGTTAGCCCCCCGTCCCCCCTTTATACTTAACCAAAGAACCCCCAAAACTAATCAGAGAAGCGCCTTATCACAATGAACATATATATAAAATTTGAAGAAAATCGGATAATTCTGCTTAAAAAACCCATTTATCTATATCAAGGGGGGTTAGTCCCCCGTTCCCCCCTTTATACTTTACCAGTGAACTCCCCAAAACTAATCAGGGAAGTGCCTTACCACAATGAGCCTATATACGAAATTTGGAGTAAATTGGATAATTCTGCATGAAAAACCCATTTATCAAAATTAAGGGGGGGGGGGTAGCCCCCGTTTCCCTCCTTTACACTTCACCAATGAACCCCCAAAACTAATCAGGGAAGCCCCTTACCACAATGAGCCCATATAGAAAGTTTGAAGAAAATCGGATAACTCTGCATAAAAAAAATCATTTATCTAAAATAAGGGGGGAGGATTAACCCCCCCCGTTACCCCCTTTATACTTAACCTATGAACCCCCAAAACTAATCAGGAAAGAACCTTATCACAATGAACCTATATACAAAATTTGAAGAAAATCGGATAACTCTGCATGAAAAAAATAATTTATCTAAAATAAGGGGGGAGGATTAACCCCCCCGTTACCCCCTTTATACTTAACCTATGAACCCCCAAAACTAATCAGGAAAGAACCTTATCACAATGAACCTATATACAAAATTTGAAGAAAATTGGATAATTCTGCATGAAAAAACCATTTATCCAAATTAAGGGGGGTTAGCCCCCCCGCCCCCCCTTTATAGTTAACCAATCAATCCCCAAAACTAATCAGGGAAGCGCCTTATCACAAGGAACTTATAAACAAAAGTGGAAGAAAATTGGACAATTCTGCATGAAAAAACCATTTATCTTAATTAAGGGTTTTAGCCCCCGTTCCCCCCTTTATAGTTAACAATCAATCCCCAAAACTAATCAGGGAAGCGCCTTATCACAAGGAACGTATAAACAAAATTGGAAGCAAAACGGTTATTTCTGTCAAGAGTTATCGCGTTACGTACGTACATACGTACATACATACATACAGAACGGGCGGGCACATAAGCTCTCAGGCTTTGATAGCCTGTGAGCTAAAAACGCAAAACACCTTTAACAAACCCAATTTCAGAAATTACCCATCTATAGAATGAAAAGTTTTCACAACATTTGTGAATCCCTTTATGTCATAAATAGATTTATACATATATACTACGCTAAAATTGAAGTAAAAAATTCTGATGACCATTTTTAACAAATATGTTGTGTTAATTTTTGAACTAATTGCCATCTGCTCAACCTATTCATAGGAATTTCTGTATAATTGGGTTCTGGTAAGGCCATTAAAGAGGAACCAATAAGGAAGTGAGCAGGTGTCAAAGTTTCAACATCATTTGGATCTTTTGAAATGGGGCAGAGTGGCCGAGAATTAAGAACTGCCTCAATTTGAGTAATAACCCGTAAGGCATGGTGACGTCACGGCGACATCATTGTGAAGTCACACTGTGACTTTGTGACCATCGTTGTGACGTCAAGTGACGTCGATGTGAAGTCATTGTGACCTAATTGCGAGGCCGTTATGGCCGTTTTCAAGGCTTTCTGTGACCTCACATTGTGACTACTTTGTGAAGTCACCGTGCGACTTCAATGTGAAAAATGTGACGAATCTGCATCGGATAGGGTGACCAGATTTTACCTGAATCCTATACGGATTGTTCGGATCAAATTTTTTTATGGTTCAAGTTTGTGACGTTTGTGACGACACTGCACCGGGTCGGGTGACCAGATTTTAACCGAATCCAATCTAGAAACTTCGGATCGATCTTTTTGGATTTGTTTGGCTACAGAATAGATTTGGATTAGTTGTCGTGTGACCTGATTTTCGTGAACCCGATCTAACCCGAGTCGGGTATAATGTTTTTACTGTAAGTCTTGTTTGGAATAGAATCTTGCATACGACCGAGTAACCAGATTTTATCAGAAATTGTGTTACGATACAATTTCTGATGTCGGCTCGGATCTACAGTCATACACGAATCCGGTTATATACTTCTTGAACATGATTGAATGTCAACTTGAACATGAATGATGGTTGACTGAAACTATATTTTGATTCTACCCGTATTCTTACCCTAACCCAGCAACAACAACAACAAAAAATCTGTAAGCCCACAACCCGACCGAACCTGATAAATGATTTCGCATAGATTCGGATAAAGAGATTTCACCAAATACGGATAAGATCGACGATAAGGATTAGATCGGCAATCATTTTTATTGATGCAACTCGTATTCAAATTAAAACTTTGCATCTGATTGAGAAACCGGTTAACACAAAACTTTCTGACACATTTATGAACAAATTTTTAAACGCATGGCACTTGCATGCCTGATTATTAAAGCTATTTGGAATGAATAGCGTTTTCCATTTTTAGATAAATGTAATACTTAAGATCAATGTCGGTCACGTTTTACCCGTTTTTGACGCTGCGCGTCGGAAATTTGGTTCAAAACACCGACTTTGATAGTGTTTTCTGAAACATCATCTGCCGTTACCAAAAAATGGATAACGCCATTCGATTATATATAGGGTAGATGTGCCAGTAATGGACACCCTTATAGAATTTCTTTAAAAATTATTTTTTAATTAATAGTTATAATTGTTATATTCAACATTTTTTAATATTATATTACTCTACCAACAATATTTAACCATGCTCATAGTCACGTTTCCCAATGTGAATCGAAATTTAATTGTAAATAACAAAAATAAATCAAAACACCCTAAATTCCAGTAATGGACACTTCACAAAAAGTAATAGATAATTGATATTATGATTGTATTTAAAACTAGAATTTAAAGATAGCATATTACTGAAATAAAAAAAGCTGAATTTTTATTGCTTATTTTTTTATAAACCAAAAACATTGAAGGTGTCCCATTACTGGAAGGCGGTCCATTACTGGCACATCTACCCTATTCTGAATAAGAACACCTGCCAATTTCATGTATTTCCGAATAAAAATGAATTCAGAAATATGCCAGAAATTAGCTATTTTGGATTTGAGAACAACTTTAAAGAAATTATAAGTATACATTTTAAAATAAGCATTCTGAAAAATTTATATTAGGAATCAATTTAAATAATAGATATACCTATTGTTCGATATTATTAAATAATAAACATTGTATCAAGCAGTAAAACAGTTTTTGTTGTAAATGAAATATAGAACTTAAGATCATAAATGCCAAAAAAATATATATCCTAATAATATTATAAATCTGATTGTGCGCAAATGTTAGGCTGAAGCCAGCGTCTAAATGGAGCCTTTAATGATCCTGTATTTTTGCATACAGATTGATTATAACCCTCATTTGAACATAGGCTGGTTTTTGTTTATTTTATTCAAATATTTTTCTTAATAATTCAAAATTTCGTTATTTTCATAGAGAGTAAATGAACATTTTTTTCGTATAATATTTTAACATGGTTAAATTTACTTTACCGTTGCTAATACTTTATCGCTGCCAAAACTAATTCAAATTCCGGAATAATAATATTTAGTCAACAATTTAGTTTCAATTGAAAAATGTTCACGTGAAAAATAAAAATGAAATAAAAAAATTAAAGAATTAAAAAGAAGATTAAATAATATTATTAGAAATAAAACGTACTTTTTTTTTAGTTTTTGATAATAATACAAGGTTTCAATATGAGTAACCATAGGAAACAGGCGAATACGACATAAAAAATAAAGCGGATATCTTTGATTGGTGAAATAAAATGTTCTTGGGGTTTTTTCTTCGCTTTTTTCTTTTGTATGGTAATAATTCTTGGCGTTTTACCGTCTGCGCAGGGCTAATATAACTATACCGTATTTTTTATTTAAATTTTAAAAAAGTAAAAAGAAGTTTCAAAAGAAAATGGTCAGCAAATGTCAATAATATGCTCCGCAAAATTATCCATATCGAAAATGATGTCATGGATAGCGAGAAATATTTATTTTCATTCTTAAAACTAAAATAAATAATTCGATTACCTAAAAAAAAATGACGAATGTTAATAGTTCCATTTTTGTTGATAAAAACTAAAGATTTAATATTATTTCGTTAAAGCAACATAATTTCCAATATGCCAGTACTGAAATTAATTGCCTGGAAAAGAAAATTAACAAGAATTATGTCATTAAAAAGGGATTTCTCTGCGGGAAAAACAGGCGTCATATTGGAAATAAAACGGGAATTTTCCAATGTGTTTTAAAATGAGTGTGAATCAATTCCTTACATTAATAATAAAAGGATCAGTAAGTATAGAAAGTAGATGAGTTTCATGCCATATTTATAACGAAAACTTTAAATGTTTTTTTATCTATACTGATTATTAAGCATGAATATCCGTTATATACAGATGAGAATTTTCTGCTAAAAATCGCATCATAATTTTAAGAAAAGGAAAATGAACACGAATCTATGTTTATATTTCGCAACTACTCCTCACTGTAAAAAATTGCTGCAGTAAAATTACTGCAGCAGAGATTCCAGGCAATGTCCATAAGAAAACCTGTTTTGTGACTAGATAAACGAGCTTTGTTATTAGATAAACGGTTTTTGCCCGTAAAAACATGAAATTTACTGAAATGGACCGTTTACCTTGAAAAGGGGGCATTTCCCGTAAAATTGCGGCAGGAATTCATGGAGAATGCCCTTGAATTTACAATTTTCATTTACAGTGCCAGAATATCGAACGCAACGTGATTTACTTTATACCGGTTATCATTGATCCGATGATGTTACACAAACTGTCAGAATTTAAAAAAATTAAATTAGATGCCAAGATTTTTTTTTCTTTTTTGTTAATTTTAACGAAGTTTCTCTAAAAACGGAAAGTAAATTACTCCATATTTGTGTATAAAAAAAGGAGAAATAAAATAGATCTGTATATTTTTTACACCATTTTCTCATTAAAACTGAAAAACAGAATTGATTTTCACTTTGAATAGATGGTGAAAACAAAATCTTGATTTCAGTAAATTATCCGAAAAATAAAAACATATTTTCACATATTCAAACTTCATGAATCAATTTATTCTGGAGAACAAAAATTGCCGGTCAACATACTGTCATTTAGAAAATAAGATTTGTTTCAGCTATACATTAAACCAAGGAGGCAGAACTGAATTTAAAGAAAAAGCATGTACTATTTCCAATTAATGTTTTTTTGAAGGATGGCTGTTAAAACGTTTCACAAAGGCGTTAAAAGTAAAATTGTTTATCAGGTAAAATTGACATTTGTTTTTACCCAATTCGTCTATTTCCACGATTTTATTTGGCCCTCCTTTTTGCATTGGTTGCAATTTCATTTTCGCGATTATTTGGCACAAAATTTCACTTTTTAAAGACTGAGTTATGTCAAGGTCCCTATAACAAAAAAATACCGTATTGTCGCCTATGAAATGTGATAAATAGTTAATTAATTTTAACGTTTTTAAGTATCGGGAGTGAAATATTTTGCTTAATTAATGTATTTATTCTTCTTTTAATGTTGCGTGAACGAAGTCACGGGTAACAGCTAGTATATATATATATTCGTTACAAATTATTTTATTTATAGTTTTTGATAGAAAACTAAATGCAGAACTTAAATATCAATTTTCACAATAAAAACATTCGATAACACAACTGGAAAAATTACCTTAACTAAACAGTTATTTTATTGTTTCATCAATATTTATTATTTTTGTGCACCTAACATTGACATATCTCGACAAATAAATTATTCAATGCATTAAATTGCCACCTTTTTTTCAAATATACCGGAAAATTATTTCTGGAAACCTACACTAGCAACGAAATTATCAAATTGCAAATCAAATATTAATAGTTTTAAAAATTGCAATGTTTTTAATTATAATGAATAATTGTGAAAATTGAACTCAGAAACGCAAAATATTAAATAAATGTCTCATTTTAAATAACACTTTACATTTAGAAAACATATTGTTAGTAAATACTTTAAGATTTTTCCAAACAGTCTATTTAAAAAAATTTAAAACATTAAAGATAAAATTTAATACAAGTGATTTTTTAAAAGAAAATTTAAACATCTTAATTTTTAAATAATGAACGATTAAATGTACTAGTACTAAACATGCACTACTAACAAAATTGCGAAGACATTAAAAGTTACCTGCTGATCTATATGTAAAGGGGTTACGATTGAGTGCTCCTTATCTGCTTCCCTTTCATTGAAAAATTAGACTGTAAATCCACTACAATAATTTTCAAATTATTCCAGCAGAAGAGGTGTGTTCATAGATCTGAGAAATCAAATATCACCCAGGCCTTATGAACGCACCCGGCTAGACACAGGGATATGTTAAAATGGATAGTTTACATTAAAATGGAGATTGTTCACTTTAAAACGTTAATTTACTTACACAGTATAAATCTACAAACTTAAAACACGCTAATCCGAACTTTGAATGAGAAAAAATCGTCTGCCTTCAATATGCGCGCGCAGTATTGTTTAAACACAACAAAATAACAACTAGCAGAAGTTTCCAACTTTACCGCAAATGATACAGGAAGAAAATAACTTAAATAAAGACATTTCAAAACCTTTATAATTTATATGGCTGAAAAATGAACTTCTAATGATGCTATAATATTCTTTTTTTATATGAGATAGTTTTGTATTCTTAGAAATAAGCTGTGAAAATTTACATTTTTATATATTTTTTAATCCATTGCACTTGCTTTAGACGTCAAAATTAAAGATAAATTTTAAATAAAAATTGATTTAATGTGCTTTATAAAGTAATTTCGATATACATTTAAATTGCAATCAAATTTCCTAAGTACAAATTTTTCATTTTTTACAGTTTATCGAAAAGAGCAATATATTTCATAGAGGTGATATCTAAGCACTGGCCAGTTTAGGATAAATTGCTATAGGAATGACATATACTTTATAACATGTTTTTAATTCATTTTTGCTCGGAAATACACGAAATTGGCTCGTGGTTTTATTCAGAAACTATGTTATTGAAAAACCTTTTCCATTTTTTGTTAAAAGCAGAAGATCTTTCAGAAAAGAATGTCAAAGTCGGCGTTTTGATTTGAATATCCGACGTGACAGTGAAAGACAGGAGAAAAACTGGTCGTCACGTGACACGAATTGCTTATAACTCGATAAGTAACTAAATTTCTATTTAAGGATTTTTACCTGTGTATTATATAGTATATTTTGTTAAATTTCATGAAAATGGTAATGTGAATTGTATAAAATTATCTGCCTCATATATGTAGACAGATATTTATTTATTATTTTATTTTGGAAATACTCAATATATTTAAATAGTGTGTGACAATATTTTTATTATTGATATAGGTACATGACATAATTCAAATCTATATTTTATGAGTTTTTCTTTCCAAATTCACTCTCCGATCACACCGTGAAGTCACAGAGTGTTGGCATTTTGGTCATAGGTTTTACGTGACTTATGTGACTTGCAGTGATGTCAGTGCAACGTCACAAAAATGCTTAAGGCTGTCAAAAAGTAATTTTCTTTATGCCATAAGATATTCTAAAGTTTATTTTAAGTTTTCTTTAGATCTCCAAGACGTTCACATTTTGGTCACAGTGTGACGTTACAAAGTGGTGGCATTTTGGACACAGATGAGACGTGACGTACGTGACTCACAGTGACGTCACTGTGACCCTGCATGCTATGCGGGAAGAGTCAAGAGTTCCTCATAACTTAAAATAGTTTTACCTACAACAAGTTTTAAATGGTATTTAAGGGATTTGATATTAGCCTCCCACAAGAGCCGAGATTTACACAACTTCTCTGATCGGCATCTCAAACCCAACTCACAATCATATTTTTTTTAACATTTTACATAGACGGCGCTTCTAGCGGCAACATACCGCTGGGCCTTGAATGTTGCTAACATTCAATAATATAAATGCAATATAATTCAAACGCAATCTCTAAATGAAAAATAGAATCTAAAAAAAAAACACAATTTCTTCTCAAAAATACTACACTAAATAAAATACTAAATTTACAAATATAAACAAAAGAATGTAATACACTGCAGGAAAAGTATATAGTTTAATAAAACAAATGTATGAATTTAAGTAGTTAGTAAACCATCATTCACATATGGCAAAACAACAATTTTTTGACTGGCCTTTTATATGTGCCATTTTTGTCTTTCAAGGTGACAACTCTTATGATATTCTCTTGGCCTGGATGAATTTTAATAATTCGGGCAAAATGCCATTTTAAAGGGCAATAATTATCAGAAATTTTTACTAATACTAAATCTCCCTCTATTATCTTTACCCTTCCCTTGTGCCATTTAGGTCTATTTAAGAGCTTGTTCAAATATTCTGATGACCATTTTTTCCAAATATGTTGTGTTAATTTTTGAACTAATTGCCATCTGCTCAACCTATTCATAGGAATTTCTGTATAATTTGGTTCTGGTAAGGCCATTAAAGAGGAACTAATAAGAAAGTGAGCAGGTGTCAAAGTTTCAACATCATTTGGATCTTTTGAAATGGGGCAGAGTGGCCGAGAATTAAGAACTGCCTCAATTTGAGTAATAAGAGTCAAGAGTTCCTCATAACTCAAAATAGTTTTACCTACAACACGTTTTAAATGGTATTTAAGGGATTTGATATTAGCCTCCCACAAACCTCCAAAGTGAGGAGCTGAAGGGGGATTAAAATGCGAGTTAATACCTTCATTAGCTAAATAATTTTCTATTTCCTCCTCACTTTTATCTTTAAATAAAGATCTGAGAATTGCTCTTAATTCTTTATTGGCACCAACGAAATTTCGACCATTATCACTATATATATCAAAAGGTTTGCCCCGCCTTGCTATGAGGCGTTTAAGTGCTGCTAAGAATGCTTCACTTGATAGATCATTTACTTTTTCAAAATGCAAGGCTTTTGTAGTAAAACAAACAAATACACAAATAAATACTTTTTTACCTGTTTACTTCTACCCAAGAAGTTTTTCACTTCAAAGGGACCACAGTAGTCCAATCCAGTACGCATAAATGCTCTGGCCATTGTTACTCTAGAAGCTGGCAAATCAGTCATTTGTTGCTCTGAATTCTTAGAATTTACCTTTTTGCAAGTCATACAATTGAAAAGGATTTTGCGAACTATATTTCTAGCAGATAAGATCCAAAATTTGTTTCGGATGAGAGAAAGAGTTGTCTCAGCACCTGCATGGAAATACAAATTATGAAAATATTTAATAACACAAAAAGTAAAATTATGGTTTGAAGGAATAATCATTGGATATTTTTGATGCTCAGTTAAGTTACTTTTTCTCAGTCTACCACCAACTCGGATTACACCATTATCATCTAATAACGGGCACAAGTTTTTCAGTTTACTACTGTTAGGGATTGCAGTACCCTTTTTTAAATACTGCATTTCCTTTACGAATGAAGTCCTCTGGATGTTCTTTACAATACAGAATAAGGACTGAGAGAGTTCACTTCTGGTTAAAGTTCCCCCTTTGGGATACAAGGAATTTCTACAGTTATGGATGAATCTATTACACTATGCTACTACTCTTTGCAGTTTTATGAATGAAGAACTGTTATTAATGATGTCTAAAGGCTCAACAGTGTTAACTAAGGTACATACTTGAGTTACTGAAGGTGATTTCAATTCACGGATAAATAGCTCACTGGTTTCAACAGAAATAATATCAGGAGACTCCACCATCTCAGGCTGTTGTAGGAATGATGGACCGAACCACCATAAATCACATTGCTGGATCTTGATGGGATCTAGGCCTCTAGAAATGAGATCTGCAGGATTTTGCTGGGAAGGTACATAATTCCACTGATCAATCGAAGTTAAACTTTGTATAATCGATACTCTATTTGCGACAAGTGTCTTTAGATCATTCAACTCCTT
Source organism: Maratus michaelseni (assembly GCA_963931845.1). Classification (NCBI taxonomy): domain Eukaryota; kingdom Metazoa; phylum Arthropoda; class Arachnida; order Araneae; family Salticidae; genus Maratus; species Maratus michaelseni. The sequence continues at coordinate 404,220,615 of OZ007592.1, forward strand.
TTTTAACCATGCAAGTACAATAGTACTATCTGTCCAAAAACAAGTTTTAGAAACTTCTTGCTTTAGAGCACTTAACACTTTTTGCATCAACTTAGATAATAGGACTGCGGCAGAAAGTTCTAGGCGAGGGATAGTAATATGCTTTAGAGGATTTACTAGTGTGCAGTTTGATAGCAGAATCACCATAAGAATTAATAGATTTTACATAAACGACCGCACTATAAGCAAGTTCAGAAGCATCTGAAAAACCATGCAATTCCACACAATTAGATTGTTCTAGAAATACAAATCTTGGGATATTGATCATATTTACAGTTTTTAAGGAAGTAAGAAAATTAGTCAATTCGATATTTTCTTTCACTGGAAGATAATCACACCAATCTATTTTCAGCAACCATAATTTTTGGAAGAAAACCTTGGCCTTCGTAATTATTGGACCTATCAAACCAAACGGGTCAAATATTCTAGCAATTTGCGATAATACTGAGCATTTGGTATATCTTTCACTTTGCTCTATAATTAAATTAAATCCAAAACAATCTTGTTGCGGCTTCCACAATATTCCTAAAGTTTTTGTCTCATTGGAAAATGAATATTCAGATATTGCATTATTACACAAAAGAGAAGAATTATTTACTGACCATTTGTGAAGATCCATGCTTCCCTTCTTTAACAAAGATATCAGTTGTTGTTGGATCTCTTTAGCTGTGTCTAGATCATCAGCACCTGTCAAAATATCATCCATATATACGTCTGGAAATAATACATTTGCAGCTAAAGAACATTCCTTTCCTACATCTCTAGCTAGCTGGGTAAGGGTTCTTGTTGCTAAAAAGGGGGCACTAGTTGTGCCATAAGTCACCGTACATAATTTATACACCTTAACTGGTTCATGTACCTCAGGTTTAAACAAGATTCTCAGTAAATCTCTTTGACTCGGATGTATCAATATCATACGGTACATTTTTTTTTAATATCTGCTACAAAAACAAATTTGTGCTTTCGAAATCGCAACATTATACTAAATAACTCATCTTGGATTGTCCCTATGTTATACTGCAAACTATTTAAAGTTAGTAGAAGTCCCGGTAGAAGTTAAGGAGCTAGCGTTAAAGACAACTCTTAATGGTGTGCTACTTGATTCAGCACGGAACACGCAATGATGGGGTATGTAATAAGTGATATCTGGTTCTTCAGATTCTATCATCTTTTCCATATGACCCATACTTAAATATTCTTCCATAAAGACTTTATAAAGATCATTAAATTTAGGTTCTCTAACTAAGCGATTCCCTAATGAATTTAAAACTTTCGTAGCCTTTTTCTTTGATTCTCTAAGACAAGATGGGTCTTCCTTAAATGGCATTTTTACCATGTATTGCCCTGTTGCAGTTCTGGATTAATTTTTCAGAAAATGTTCTTCACAAATTTCTGATTCCTTATTTCTAGAAACTTCAGACTCTCTCTCTATGTTTTCTATTTCCTCAAAATCTCTAATTACACTTTCTAACTCCAAATTATCTGTTATCAACCCACAATGTATATTACTTTCACCTTTAGCCGGAAGGCTTCCGCTAACAATATAACCGAAAACACTGTTTTGTAACACGATTCTAGTATTTAATGGCTGGGGGTAAATTTGACCTGGCCTTAAAAATTCATAGAAATTTTCTGCACCCAAAAACAAATCATTAGAGCCTGCCACATTAAACGTTTCATCAGCTAATTTGATGTTATTTAACGATGAAATACAAGTCTCAAGCGGTCTAGAGGGCGTAAATTCCGTAATTTTCGGAACGACTAAAAAATCTAATTTTAAATAAAAATCTTTATCTCTATTCGAAATAGTTGTTTTAACTCTAGATCTAACATTAAGGGACAAATTATTTATTCCTGAAATAGAAATATTAGTCTTTTCTCTTTTCAAATTTAGTTTATCTACTAACCTTTTACTCATAAAATTAGAGTTTGCACCGACATCTAATAAACCACGTGCTTCATGAAAATTACCATATTCATCTTTTATTAAACAAACAATTGTGCTAAGTAACACAGCTTTTAACTCGTTAGACAAATTACATATCGTTGAAAACAAATTGCTTTGGTTATTAGCTTGGAAAGGGTTGAATACTGGAGCCGAAGCATCCAAATTAGATTTATTACCGACTTCGTTTTTAGAACTCATTTCCTGTGAAATTATCTCTGGATTTTCAACTTTATTTATTTTTTGTTCACGCGGGAAATGCAAAGTCACATGATGCCTTTTTTGCAAATAATACAAGAGAATTTAGATTTACAATCAATCACTTTATGATTCATAAGACAGTTAAAAAAAAGATTTTTGGATTTTACAAGCTCAACTCTATTACCCACTGACATGTTTTTATAAACAGGACATTTATGCAAAGGATGATTTTCACTACATGACAAAATGCATTTAGAATTTTTTACGTCAGTTAGAAAAACTTTAGAAACATTTCGATAATAAGTATTTTTATTACTCGCTCTAGAATTATCAACCACGGGTTTTCCCTTTGACGTATAATATAAATCAATTTCCCGAGATAATTCAATGGGAGAAAACCACGATTCTGCTTGTCTAACATTTATAAAATACATGACATCTTTATCAAGCGTTTGACAAATCTTATCAGAAACTATTAACTGTTTTAAAGTTTCGAAATCTGTCACATTTCTCAGTTTTAAATAATAATCCCAACTCGTTGTTAATCGGGATGCAAATTGTACATATGTTTCATTAGGCTGACATTGTGCTTTCCTAAAATGTTCTAAGCAAGTCTGGGGGGTTGGCTCAAATTATCTAAGTACTATAGCCTTTACTTTTGAATAATCTTCTAATTCCTCATCTTTAATGTATGTAATAACGTTTGTTGCTCTTTATCCTAACAGATTTAGTAGAATTTCCGATTTATATTTTTTGGGACATTTTTAGAAATAAAGGCTCTTTCTAACGATAAAAAAAATAACCCCAACCTTCTGGTTTAGATGGAATTTTAATCGTTAACGTTCGTACACTTTTAATCAGAGAGTCTAAAGATTCTATACTATCTTTTTTTCGAGATCACTTAAATTATCATTTTTGATTTCTGCACGGGCCTTAGCCAACTCAATTTCTAACTTTGCATGTTCAATTTTTAATTTCTCAAGATCTAGTAATTTTGATTCCCCATTTTTTCTTTCCTCAATTAAACTGTTTGCTATGTCTTCAACCAGTTTATTATCTGCTTTATACTTCGAACTTTCCTTTATTAAATTTATTAAATCATAAATAGTTAATTTGGAATCTGATATATCTATGTCTAATTCAGGAGCAATTCGCTGATAATCTTCCTTTTTTGAACCTTTAAACATTGTATTATAAATACAATTCACAATAAAATAAATAAAACTGACGTACCATTATTTATTAATAAATCTTCAAATCTGATAATTCCACATTGAAAAGATGTAATCCCCTTTTTCTATTCTCAAATTAGTTCAATAATAAAGAATATCAGTTCTTCTCTGCGTAAACACATTCACAGTTTATTTTTTCGTATTACGAAATTCTCAAGGTTAATTGAAATTATTTTTTTTCTGGAATCAAGAAAAACTTCATCGGAATTTGAAATCATCACAATATTTTGTACTTCAGTATAAACAATACGATGATTTAATTTTAGTCTTACTCATTTTAATTACTTGATTGAATTCCAAAGACAATTTTATCTTCAGCAGACGATTCCCGAAAAAACATAAACATCGAATAATTCCTTTAGTTCTTTCTCTGGCGAGAGGAGACCAATACTATGGATTCGCCGATAACTCAGATAATACTTATCACTACAAATGAAAACACACACAATTTCAATAAAATAACTTACTAGCTGACTGTAACTCTTTTAATTTCTCACAACACTAAATAAAAATGGTCGAGAGCCGAGATTTACACAACTTCTCTGATCGGCATCCCAAACCCAACTCACAATCACATTTTTTTTAAACATTTTACATAGACGGCGCTTCTAGTGGCAACACACACCATATTTTGTATCAAGCATGTTATTTTGTAACACCATTAAATTACCCAGCAAACATTTTTTCCCCATAGGCCATAATGCAACGGAATTCTTTTGGGTGTTTCTGAAGACGAAATATAAATGCTATACACTTCATTTTCAATATTGAATATACCATAGTAATCAATAATAGCATGTATCAATTACATGGCAGGCCAGGCTTATTTACCGGGCTTAGAACACGGACTGGCAGACAGAAAGACCGTGGCAAACAGAATTCATAAACACTTTTCATGTATGTTTGAAAATGTTCAAAAGCATGATTGTTGAATAAATTTTATGTAAAAAAAAACATTATCATTTGTTTTGTAATAATCTGAAAAGTACACTACAAAAAAATTAAAAATAAGAAAAACACATGCAGAAAATTTCTCTTAAATATTTAATTCAAAAATTGAAGCTCCCCATAAAATGTAACGTAAACGGGTGAAGTAGAAAAAAATTAAAAAGGAGCGTTAGTGTAACAATCGCATAAAATGTTCTATAAAATAATGAAAGTTTCAGATTTACTTTCTGTCTATTATAAATGCTTTTCACAAAAAATAACATTACACATTAGATTCAAAAGTGATTCTTATTTCTACAACCATTACTTGTTCAAATACATTTTGAAATTGCTTTTCTTGAGAAAATGTTCAATTTTAAATATCCATAAGTTTTTTTGTTTTATTTGATTCACTTGAATAAGCAGAAAATTTTCGCCAAAAGTTAATAATAAAACAGTTGAAATATTTCAGAATTCATTTTCAGAATTGAACAATTATTAAGAGGAAATTCGTTGCTTGTTAATTGAAGGTTTGTTGCGTTGAAAATTGTTGTTAAGAATGATGCAGTCAGTTAGAAAATAGTTAAATAATATATGTCATTATTGCACATCTATCTATATCATTAAAATATTATTTTATAGTTCATAAATTACGTTCATGTAAACTTAAGTTTGTGTGTTCTTTGAATATTTTTAAAAGGTGTATAGCTTTTCATAAGCAAAAAATACAAAATAATTCTTATAAAAATACAATTTTTTTCTAAAAGCTAGAATATTCTTGTTATTGTATCAATTTCTACTAAGAGAATTCTGTGTAAAATAAAAAAGTCGCAAGTTTTATAGGCCAAATATTTGAGAGACCAAACTCCGTGCATATCGAAAGTAGCTATTCACGTAAGGCGAATTTACTTGAACGTTAATCTATCTATCTTTCTCTCTGTATGCTTGTCTATCTATCTTTCCATCTACTTATATATATGGGCGATTCTCCAATAAGTGGGTAATGTGTGTCCCTTGTGGTTATGTCGTTCTATTTTTTTATATTTATATAGTTTGTTTAGCATAAAATGTATTTTTAAAGTCTTTTCACAATTTCAAAAGGTATTTTCAAGAAAATAACTGCAATTATTTCTCCAAGAGTATTTGAAATACTCAAATTGTCACTTCTGTCCCTTGCTCCTCACCTCATGCTTTCATTTTCCGGAATAATTTTAGGTGAAATGACAAACTATTTTTAGAATTTGTTCTACCCAAAATAAAACTGTCTATTGTAGAGTTCAAGATAAATGATTTTTATTTAAAATTAAAAATAATTTCATATCTATTCTGTACCAGAGAAAGTTGTCCCCTAGTTTTTATCTAACTACTGTCCTTTTGTATAAAACTGCTTATGTGATCCCTAGGAGGGAAGATAAAATTTGGGGAACAGTTGCATTTAGTAGACCCAGAAATCTTGATTGATGAGACTTTTACAGGATTTAATTTTCTGTACTTTAAAAGACGCTACAAGCTGCAAAATATATAGAAAAATAAGAATATGTTTATTACTTGTCACTACTGTCCGCTATTTAAATTTTCCTTATTATTATTTTTATTTGTTTATGATTGTGTCATGATATAACATACATTTACTTAGTTCAAAATGTCATATTAAACTCTTACTGATATTAACTTACTATCTGCACGGAAGCAAACTTTCTAATTTTGTCACTACTGTCCCTGTCACTTTAGTCCACTTTCAATGAAATTATACCAGTTCACTTGTACTAAATATGCAAATAATAAACTTCAACTGCGTTACTTAAGCTATTTCAGATGTGACGAACTTGAAAAATGCCAACATTCGTTCAGAACCATTTCTTGTAGATTCTCTCCCTGTTTTTGGAATATTTCTAATGATTGTAAAGATTCTTAAGTACCAACTTCTGTTTCAGAAAATGAACCTATTAGTGTAGGAATTTGGGTTGCAGTTGTGTATGAGGGAAATTTGTTTCCTGGTGAGTTTTTAAATTTAATTTTTATTCAACCCCCGTCAAAATATTTTAGAGTAATTACATTGGTTACCAAATTAATTTATAACACGATGGCGACAGATTAGGGAAAAACACAGTCAAAAATGTGAAAGACACTAGTATATATTTATGGAAAATTTCGCATTGTTTATTTGAGCGATAAATAAGTCAATATTTCTATATGTAAATACTGGAATATTCCCTTTTTTTCAACTGTGATTTTCCCTGGTCTGTAGCCACACCCTGCATAAAATAATGTTTGTAAAGAAAAATGCCGTTTAAAGTTTGTGCTGGAATATTGTTTGCTACTCACCACCCTATAGCTTATCTATTTATAATGAAAAATTGTTTAAAAACTTTTATTTTTCTCTAAATCAGAGAGAGTAATTACCCACTTATTGGAGAATCGGCCATACATCATTTATATATATATATAGCTATTTGGTTATCGGTCTATATATCGATGCTGCCCATTTGCTCATCTCAATCTTTTCTGCGTCTTCCGCTTAATATTTTAAAATCTGTGTTCTCTAGAATATGATTTTAAGAGATTGCGGTTGCACATAAAACTGTAAAAATCTATATATAATAAAAAGCAGTGTAACGATTCCGGTGCGAACCCATCCATCTTACCAATCATTGATAAGATGAAGCCATGTTATGCTTATTTTCGATTTGAAATGTATATGAGAAAACATACCAGCCTAAATACAAATCTCTTCTATCTCAAATCACTTCTGTTCAACATATTTTCTATAATACATTCAAAACTAACAAAATTACAGTGCTTTGCGTAATCGACAAACCATTTCCTAAATTGTTTGTAATTTTGGTAATGTAAACAAACATCGAGCTGTGATTTCAGAAGCTGGTAGAAATGAACAGTGACTTTCATGAATTTTTTTACAAAACATTTTACTAAAATAATATGACTATTGCAATGTATTATTTTATTATAATAAATTAATAATTAAAAATGATTAATTTATGAATAATAATGCTAAAAAAAGGATAGCAAAATTTTATCGTTATACGGCCTTGAACAAAATTCTAGATAATAGATATCTGGTGTCGCCGCCTATTATTACAAATGAGTATTAAGGTTTTTATTTATATTACAGGATGTTATGAAAAAATTCCTAATAAAATTATCAATAGAAGTATTTAAAATGTTTTCAAATTTCTAATACTAATTTAATAGGGTTTGGGGCCAAAAATTAAAATAATTAGTAAATTTTAGATCAAACAGTCTAGTAAGTTTTGTTAACAAAATAATCAGGATATTTTTAAAATAAATAACTCAAAATGTCAGACAGAAGAGAAAGAAAATCATTAAATATAAAAATGTCAGGCGAAAAATTTGGATATTATATTTTTAATTACCATATTAAGGCTATTTTAATTACTTGCAAGAAAGATCGATATTATAGAATTATTTGATACATAAGTGTGGTTACACCATCTTTTGGTGAAAATCAGTAACAGATGTTTATTAAGATTTCACAGTTAATATACCATTAAATAAGTAGTAATCAGAGTTTAGATATAATATATATGTATTTTTTTATGTGTTTTTCAATTTTATAATTACGATTTAATGAAAAAATCAATAAATTATAAAATATACTGTCTAAGTAAAGTTTTTCTTTCATTAAAAGAAAATACTTTTCACAAGAGCTCAAATTGTATTTTCCAAGTACTGCATGCATAAATGAATCAATTTTCGAATTTAATTGTTTTTTTTCAAATTTAATTACTTCTCAACATTGCATAATTTTAAATTTTACACCGTTGAATAGGAAGGGGGGAAATGCACTTTCAAATGTAATACGTGTTTGAAAAATCTAATTAAATGTACTGATTTTTCATGGTTTTTAAACCATATAGCTCGATTACGGAACATTAACAAGTCTCCACTTAAAACAAAATAAATGATATAAATCGTTCAGCGTTTACTTCTGTGCTATTCTTGCGGCCCTCCCGCATAAAATAAAAATAGAAAGGTCTGTAAAATATAGAGATCACTAGAACCCGGACTTCACTCTAACGGGTGTCTTGTGCGCATAAATTCCCATAAATCATTAAAAAGACAATCGCGATGACGGGAGACATTACAATAATGGCGCTTCGCACACAGAAATCATTAAAATGACAATTACAATAAATGTGTTCTGTGCACTTTCACTACAATCAGTTAAAATGGAAATCTTCGTTTCATTATTTTATAAATGTTTTCATAGAAAATTCGTTGAATTTTGGAAAAGTGAAAATAATAATTTCTTTAGTTAGCTTTAAAATAGAAAAGACGTTTTTCTATGTGTATTTATTTCATATTTACTTATTAGTTAAAACTTGTTTCGCATTTATTTATTAATTCAGAAAAATACATGATATATATTTATGGTAATTTACATTCGTTAAGGACTTTTTCAATAGACGTTTGATGGCTGAGATATTAATAAGGGTAATTGTTCTGACTTGTGAAATACAATAGTTTGTGATGAATTAGAAATTAAGATACTTGCTTTGGAAAACATGTGTCATCATTAAAACCATAAACTGTCACTGTGTCATGACCTATGCATATTATAAATCTATAGTAATTTTTCTAACAAACATATATTAATAAGCAAAAAAAAATTCTTATGAAATAAAGTAGTTTGCTGTGCATCAGCAATTAGGACACTAGATTCGAGAAAGACGTACCATGAACGCTCACTATGTTTTAACCCTAATAATATAATTTGTATGGTTACTACCCGCATAGCATGCACAGTCACAGTGACGTCAGTGTGACGTCACTGTGAGTCACGTACGTCACGTCACATCTGTGACCAAAATGACACCACTTTGTAACGTCACACTGTGATCAAAATGTGAACGTCTTGAAGATCTAAAGAAAACTTAAAATAAACTTTAGAACATCTTATGGCATGAAGAAAATTACTTTTTGACAGCTTAAAAAAATTTTGTGACGTTGCAATGACGTCACTGCAAGTCACATAAGTCACGTAAAACCTATGACCAAAATGCCAACACTCTGTGACTTCACGGTGTGATCGGAGAGAGAATTTGGAAAAAAACTCATAAAATATAGAATTGAATTATGTCATGTACCTAAATCATTAATAAAAACATTGTCACACATTATTTAAATATACTGTATTTCCAAAATAAAATAATAAATAAATATTTGTCTACATATATGAGGCAGATATTTTTTTACAATTTCCATTGCCATTTTCATGAAATTTAACAAAATATATTATATAATACACAGGTAAAAATCCTTAAATAGAAATTTAGTAACGTAGGAAAGTTTTGGCGGAAAGTAATTCAGAAATAGATCTCCCATTCTAATAAAACTGTTAGCGATTTAGTGATTTGTTAGCATTTTAAATACAAACATTTAATTTTTTTTCCTACCACCGCATAGAACTCATTTGCTAATTTTGTGATACTAAAAATATTTTAAAAATCTCCAATCTCTTATTATTTTGAGGGGCCACTCAACCCAATCATCAGCTTTCTGTTTAAAAAGTGAGGACACTATTTTTGCGAGTTCGACATCGGGGGTGCTCGGGGTGCTCGCGTTCAAGATTTTTCTTGTACTGAATATTTAAGGTGGTTCTCAACTGACCTGCTACACAACGCGAAGCTTTCTGACATAATTTCTGACTCATTTTTAAACGCAAAGGCATAAAATGGGCAGGACTGACTATGGAAGCAATTTGGAATCGAAATGAGTTTTCTATTTTTTGATAAATAAATTACTTATCGAGTTATAAGCAATTCGTGTCACGTGACGACTGGTTTTTCTCTTTTCTTTCCCTGTTACGTCGGGTATTTGGTTCAAAACGCTGACTTTGACATTCTTTTCTGAAAGATCTTCTGATTTTACTAAAAAATGGAAAACTTCTTTCAATTACAGAGTTTCTGAATAAAAACAAAAGCCAATTTCATGCGTTTCCGAACAAAAACGAATTAAAAATATGTCATAAAGTATATGTCATTCCTATAGCAATTTATTCCAAAACTGGTCAGTGCTTAATAAGATATCACCTCTGTTAAATATATTGCTCTTTTCAATAGCGTATAAAAAATGAAAAAATCGTATTTAGGAAATCTGATTGCAGAATAGTATTTATATTTATGTCGTAATTATTTTATAAAGACTATTAAATCCATTTTTATTTAAAATTTATGTTTACTTTGGACGCCTAAAACAAATGCAACTGATTACAAAATATATAAAAATTTAAATTTTCACAGCTTATTTCCAAGAATATTAAACTCTCTCATATAAAAACAGAATATTATAGTTTTATTAGAAGTTATTTGTCCAGGGTTCGTATGGGTACTGGAATTTTAAGACCAGGAAATTATTCGGTACCAGTATTTTCTTACAGATAATCTCTTCTTAAATAAGTTGAAATTTCGCACTTTTGAACTTGATGTATTTTTTTAGAAAAATATACTGGTACATCACCTGGAAAAGTAACGGTACCCGTACGAACCCTGTCGTCAGCCATATAAAGTATAAAGCATTTGAAATGTCTTTATTTAACTGTTTTCTTTCTATTCTTTTTCTGGAAACACCTGCTAGATGTTACTTTGTGGTAAACATTACTGCGCAGATCATGATCGCAGATGTTGAGGGCAGACGATTATTTTCATCGGCGGATTAGAGTGTGTGGTATTCTTTTAAGTTTGTGGAATTATATTGTGGAATTTATACCGTGAAAATAAATTAACGTTTTAAAGTGAATCATCCATTTTAACCTATCCTTATGTCTAGCTGGGTGCGTTATTAAGGTCTGCGTGATATTTGATATCTCAGATCTATGAACACACCTAAGCTGGACACTTTGAAAATTAAAGCAGTGGATTTGAGTCTCATTTTTCAATGAAAAGGAAGCAGTCAACGACCATTAAAACTTAATCCCTAGAACTGGTGGTTTTACTTATAGGTTAGCAGGTAACTTTTAATGTCTTCGCAGTTTTGTTAATAGTGCATATTTAGTAATGGTACATTAATAGTGCATTATTTAAATGTTAAGATGTTTAAATCTTTTTTTTTAATCACTTGTATAAAATTTTATCTTTAATGTTTTAAATCGTTTTAAATAGAGAGTTTGGAAAAAAGCTTAAAGTATTTACTAACAATATATAATCTAAATGTAAAGTGTTATTTATAACGAGGAATGTATTTATATTTTGCGTTTCTCAGTTCAATTTTCATAGTTATTCATTGTAATTAAAAACATTGCAATTTTTAAAACTATTAATACTTGATTTACAATTTGAAAATTTCTTAGCTAGTGGAGGTTTTGAGAAATAATTTTCTGGTATATTTGAAATAATTGCGACAATTTAACTCATTACAAATTTAGTTGTCAAGATATGTCAATATTAGGTGCACAAAAATAATGAATATTGATGAAACAATAAAACAGCTATTCAGTTAAGGTAATTTTTGCAGTTATGTTATCGAATTTTTTCTATAGTAAAAATTGATATTTAAGCTCTGCATTTAGTATTCTATCAAAAACTATAAAGAAAATAATTTGTAAAGAAAAAAAACATATTCTTTTTTCTTTGCGTTTATGATCCTAAGTTATAAATTTCATTTGCTTCGAAAATTGTTTTATTGCTTGATACAATGTTTATTATTTATTAATATCGCACAATAGGTAGATCTATTATTTAAATGGATTCCTAATATAAATTTTTCAGAATGCTTATTTAAAAATCTATACTACTTTTATTTTCATTAAATTTGTAATCAAATCCAAAATAACTAATTTCTGAAATCATTTTTATTCGGAAACACATGAAATTGGCAGGTGTTCTTATTCAGAATATATGTAATAGAATGACATTTTCCATTTTTGACAAAAGATGTTTCAGAAAACACTATCAAAGTCGGTGTTTTGAACCGAATTTCCGACGCGCAGCGTCAGAAACGGAAAAAACGTGACCAAAATTGCTCTTAAGCATTTCATTTATCTAAAAATGGAAAACGCTATTCATTCCAAATCGCTTTAATAATCAGGCATGCAAGTGCCAAGCGTTTAAAAATTTGTTCATAAATGTGTCAGAAAGTTTCGTGATACTGAACGAGGGGAAATATGGCAAAGTATACACATTTAAAAACTTCAATACTTAAAAGCAAAATAGCATAGTTTTAATTATTGTCAACATTTTTGGTGGTTACATAAAACAAATGGAAGTCGAAGTTATTTTTAAAAGTGGTTATTTGCACAATAGAATTTCATATTATTAAAATATTTAATTTTATTATAATTTTTAATGGATTCGTCTATTATTTTTATATTAGTATGCTTTTTTTTACATTTATAATTTTCTTGTTTAACGGCTACATTAGCCGGTTTCCCAATCAGATGCAAAGTTTTAATTTGAATACGAGTTGCATAAAAAAATGATTGCCGATCCAATCCTTATCGTCGATCTTATCCGTATTTGGTGAAATCTTGTTATCCGAATCTATGCGAAATCATTTATCAGGTTCGGTTGGGTTGTGGGCCTACAGAATTTTTGTTGTTGTTGTTGTTGGGTTAGGGTAAGATTACGGGTTGAATGTAAATATAGTTTCAGTTAACCATCATTCATGTTCAAGTAGACATTCAATCATGTTCAAGAAGTATATAACCGGATTCGTGCATGACTCTAGATCCGAGCCGACATCAGAAATTGTATCGTAACACAATTTCTGATAAAATCTGGTTACTTGGTCGTATGCAAGATTCTATTCTGAACAAGACTTACAGTAAAAACATTATACCCGACTCGGGTCAGATCGGGTTCACGAAAATCAGGTCACACGACAACTAATCCAAATCTATTCTGTAGCCAAACAAATCCAAAAAGATCGATCCGAAGTTTGTGGATTGTATTCGGGTAAAATCTGGTCACCCGACCCGGTGCAGTGTCGTGACAAACGTCACAAACTTGAACCATAAAAAACTTTTGATCCGAACAATCCGTATAGGATTCGGGTAAAATCTGGTCACCCTATCCGATGCAGATTCGTCACATTTTTCACATTGAAGTCGCACGGTGACTTCACAAAGTAGTCACATTGTGAGGTCACAGAAAGCCTTGAAAACGGCCATAACGACCTCGCATTTACGTCACAGTGACTTCACATCGACGTCACTTGACGTCACGACGACTATCACAAAGTCACAGTGTGACTTCACAGTGACGTCGCCGTGATGTCACCATGCCTTACGAGTATAAAGTTACTCTACAATAACATTTACTTCATAATAATAGAACTATACGAAAACACTGAAAAAATAGTTCAATCCAAGGCTTAACAAACGGGCACTCGCCTGGTCACCATTGGTGAACAAAATATTTCAACAGGCGTCTAGAAGCATGAAAATTGAATGATCCAACAATAATTCACATCAACAGTCCTTTACGTAATGATATTATAAACCATAGACCATCTGTAGGAGTAATTTGAATTTGAAAATAAAAAATCTAAACATTAACAAGAATATATGCCAGAAACTAAATAGCAAACAGTAGAAACATGCAGAATTGGAAGAAAAATTATATGTCAGAAAGTACATGTCAGGAAAATTATTTGTAAAATTCTTATCTAAAGTAAAGTGTATTTAATATGATACTTTAAGGATAATGTCTAGAATGCCTACGAGGGATAGTTTAGACTAGGGTATCAGATTTGTAGAGCATAAATGTCCCTACCGAATACTTTAAGAATAATGATCAGTGTTTTGTCTAAGTAGTAATTTCTTTCAAAATAATATTATTGATAAAAACTAACGATGTTAGTAAATAAGAATTATTTTGCATGATATTGAATACTTCTTTATTAAAACATTTTAATCTACATTTTTTTTGTTATGTAATACTGATATGTTTTGTTTAGAAGCTTAATTTATATTACTTTTAAAAATTAGTTTATCAAACGGAATTGAAGAGTTAAGGACATATTCAAGATATAATATAGCTATGGTTATGATTATTATTTTCCAATCAATTCATAAAAAAAATATGCTTTTGAAAATCTACGAATAAATTTATAAAATAGGTAAATAATTGACATCGGTAGGAGATAGGTAAAGGATAATTATTTTTAATGGTGACAAAAGTTTTTTGCTTGCTGCCAGATATATTTTTAACTAGAACATCCCTGGTTTAGCTAATTATAAACTATTTTGCCACAGTTTAATAGTTTGCGTAAAATTATAGGTAATAATGTATTAGGTAATTGCATAATGGTAAAATATGCAATGCATCAGAAATTAGAATATATGTTTTCAAAAAGGTGCACATTAGATCTACAATGTATCCTAATCTACACATATCATGAGCCGATACTGATTCACACTAATTAATAATAATGTAAAAATGTTTAACATTCTTAAATAAAATATTTTTCTATTTATGAGAAATTAGACATTTGTTTTCGAAATGTAATGCCAGAAACCTACACTGTATATAGCAATCCGCTTATATCATAAACTCAAGCTATACATTTTTAAGCAAACAAATTATATATATATTAAATTAACATTTAATATCTTACTACACAAAAAAGAAAAATCAGTTAAACTAACAATAAACTCATTAATTAAGTACGCTTATTTTTATATGTATGATTTATTTTTAAAATCTCTGTTTATTTACAATATTTTGAACATTTTAATTTATTAACAATTTAATGTCTTTAATTATAATTTAATTAACTGAAAAAAATATGACAAGGATATTTTTAACTTCATTTCAGTTTTTTTCTTTTTTCATCTCTTGAACATTTCAAAATATTTCTTAATTTGATATTAGAAGTTTACATATAAATAATTAATGTAATTGCAAACTTATTATGACTTTATTTAAAGATTACGACATACGAGTATTTTTTAGAAAATGTATATTAACTATTTTGGTACTTCTCCATTTTGTTTAATTTTTATTTATTAATTCATAGAAATTTTGAACATAAAGACAAAGCAACCATTTTATATTAATGTATGTTAATCAGCGAAATTTATTAAACTTTTGGAATAAAATGTTTTTTGTGCAATTGCAATTAGAAAATTTATTTCAAAGAAAGATAGAACTTTAAATAAAATTTAACAGGCTGAGATTGTAGCTGTTTAGAGAAAATAAATTTATTTTTTTAGATTGTATTCCAAAGGTCCAGTCTGCAAAACAAAAAATACAAACAGAGCATCCCACGCATTTTAATCTCTAATGTCACAGATAAAATGGAAATAGTCATTTGACTAGAAATAATGCGTTCTTTGAATTTATTTGTTAAACAAATAAGCTGTCTAGGTCTTCTTTATAGTGAAATTTTACCAACTATGAAATTTTCAATAGGAACACCTAATTTTGACATTATATTTGTTTTTTTCAGTAAATTTTATCTTTAAATACCAAACAGGAAGCCATTCCAACTTTTTTTATTACATGGATATTTAATTTTTAACAATATTTCTGTGCGTACTCGGTTCTGCACATATATATGAACATATATATATTAGGGTGGTCCTTATTTTTGAAGTTTTAAAATTCATTGCTCTCACCCTCTAAATTTGTTCCATTATATCTAAAAATAATTCTTGTAAAATTTAATTGCTAAAAACTAATATTTATAGGTAGCTCAAGGAAGCATAAGTTTCATAATTTGGGGTCATTTTGTTGTTTTCTTCTCCTTTAACTTGAAAAAATATATCTAATCCCAGTATTAATAAAATTATTTAAATATATTAAAAAGTCACTTATGTACACTATCAAATCCATAAAAGCTTTTGTAAATATAATTATTAAGTTAATTATCCAAAAATAATTCATTGATATAAAGATAATAAATGTCTGGAATTATTTGAAGAGTGAAGACTGGTTAAAGAAGGATAAAAGAAACTAAAAAGCATGCATTTTCTTCAAAATTACATAACGTATTTCATATTGCTCATGCCAATGCATTAAACATAATCACAATAGCTGAAGATAGAAATTTCTTGCTAGCACAGCAAGAAGATGACAGACGAGCATCAATGATTGGTATTGACATAAATAAAGCTCTTGCAGAAGGAATTGATTGCTTATAAAAAGAAGAATCTTCTGAAAAAAATATTACAAAAAATGAAATGCTCACAGGAGAAATAAAAAAAATAGCAGTACTTGAATGTTCTACAGATAGCTCAAATGAAGAAGATAGAAATGAATGAAAATGAACAACACAATCAGGAAATAAAAGTATTAGAAGATGCAGCATCAGATCCTGGTCAATACAAAGCTAAAAGAGGGGAGGGCGTATGGATATTATAACTCCAGATTTAGCAACAGCTCTAGACAGGACAAAGGTATCAGGCAGTATTTGTAGTTGCCAAAACTGCATAATTTAGGATATGTATTAAAGAAATCAGTCTGGTTGAAAAAGAATTGTTCATAGAATTAAACAATCACAAAAATTAAAAGTCCGGCTACAAAGAACTGCTCCTCTCATTGTCCATAGAAATGGGAAACTTTTACCAGAATAAAACGGTAAAGAGAAAACAGAAACTATCAACTATAATTTCTAGAAAAGGAGTTTCTCTGATGCTCTCAGTTGCTAAACTACTTTCTGCAACAGGCAAATCACAAGACTTGCAATTTATAAAATTCTGAATGAATGGGATATTGCAGATAAAGTGATTGGAATGAGCATTGATACCACATAAGCAAATACTGGAAATGATAAAGGTGCTTGTGTCCTTTTAGAAGAAAACCTTGGAAAGAAACTTTTTTTGCCTACTGTCATCATGTTATGAAAATTATTGGAAAAAAAATTCATAATTCTTTGTGAACTTTGTCATCAAGTCCAGAAGTACCTTTATTCAAACGTTTCCAAGGGTACTAGGGATGTATAGATAGAGACAAATTTGGAAAAGGTTTGAAAGATAATATTAGAGTTCTTGTACAAAATGTAAAAGATGAAATTTTGGAGTTTGCTACTAGAAAAGAATATCAACACCATCAGCTCCTGAACCTGCTACTAGAAAAGAATCATGATCAGCACCATCAGCACCTGGACCAAGAGATGATTATCAAGAATTTGCAGAACTTATTATTTTCCTTGGAGGAATACCTGTCAGGGGAATTCGTTTCATGGGCAAAGGAAGAAAGAGGTATTCGTGATGTTTGTGTTTTTATAATGAGTGTATTTTAAAGTTTGGATTACTGCTTCAATAACTGAAACCTCACCAAACAATGACTTTCAGTTAATGAATAGTTTATTAGAGTATTCAAGAATACATGAAGACATTAAAAAAGCTGCATGAGAAATTTTCAAAGCATCTGTAATATTTGTTAGATTTTTCTGGACTGTCTCTTTTCGATAGACATGTACTTGTATTAGAATCCTGAGAAGAAGATAATTATTTCCCTTAAATATTTTCATGAAAAGAAGTTTGAAGATTTTGTTACCATAGAATCTTTGAAGCTGCTCTAAGAAATGAATTTACCACAATGATTCTCTCAAGTAGACACTGATCATTGGAACACTAATTTTGATTATAGGATTGCATTAGAAATGGTGCAATCTGTTAAAGTGGTAAATGATCATGCTGAAAGAGGTATTGCTTTGACTAAAGAATACACTAGAATCCTCCTTGCCCGAAATGAACCATAGTGTCAGCTAGTGAATGTTGTGGAGGAACACTGGAAAGCTTATCCTTAATGCAGAAAACTGGCCTTAATAAATTAATCTAATTACTAATACTTTCATACTTTAAATTTTTTATATGCTTAATATTGTGCTTTTATGTTATATAAAACATGAAAATAATTTACTATCGTAATAAAAATTATCACTTTGGCTTAGTTTTCTCTTGTCAATAAAACAATGTTTTTAAGTGTAATCGCCAAACTTCAGCAATCTTGAGCTACCTCTAAATATATTTCTTTTTCATTCAAACTTTTCCTACTTTGTTTTTTACTGTATTGGAACAAATTTTGAGGGTGAGACCGAAGAAAATTAAAAAAAAGTTAAAATCGATCATATAAGGACCACCCTAAATATATACTTAACTATAGAGGGCATAGAATATCCACAATCTAACATTTACAATTAACGTAGGGATGTTGATGTATATTTACAAGAAACTGTATGATAAGTGTAATGTATTGTAATGATAAATGAATTGTATTTATCTCATATACATATTTGACTCACATATACATCGTAAAATCTATGTTTCATACAATAAATTATACGTTCCCGGAATTCATGTTTTCCAGTAATTTGCAACATTTTTCTAGATCCCTTCAGTTTTCCTATGCTCTCCTACGCATTACATTTCCGGCTTTTACGTTAACGAATATTCGAAACATGTAGCGAACGATTTCGCATTCTATAATGTGTAAGCTGTCAACAAAAACAATATTAGTCGAATTTCTCTGTATTCCTCCAGTGAGTTAAGCCAAACATTTCTGAGTAATTTCGTTTTAGAAATCTGAGTCTTTATGATTGACTATTTGATTTGTCATTTGCGTGGGAGGTGCTACTATGAGAAGATTTTTTTAAATAATAATTTCTTGTTGAACTATCGACGCTATCGTGGTCACATGTCTCCATATGCTTCACCAAAGTAGAGAGCCGAACGAAACTCTCTTTATAGATTTTAACAATCTAGACTAGAGTGTAGATATATTACCCTTATCATTATCTGGTATTTCTGAAGATTTTCCTCATTATTAGTATTTTTGCCCTGTGGTCTTAGCTATTACACTGAACTCCAAATGTTAAGGTACAACCAGTCTTTTGTTTAATTTGAAAACAAATTAAGGTAAAAACATGAAATTTTGAAGAATTGTGCTTTAAACAGACATTTATCGATATTACTTAATTTTAACATCAAGCATGATTTACAAATAAAAAATTGCATTTTTTGCAAAAGCCCACTGTTTGATAAAAAAATAAATAGCAGTTTTTTGTGAAAAAAAATTAAATAAACGGATTTTAATAAGGCATGTGTCCGGTCCTACTTGTAATGAATTTGTGGCATTGACCTTCCATACTGTCAATTAAGTTGTCGGACACTGGAAAGGATACAACTTCCTTACGTGGAGCAACGCTTGTTCCAGCTCATTTAAGAATTGGAGAAGGACTTACGGCAGCGACCTGTCTGCTGAGATAGTCCCAAAGATGCTCTATAGGATCAAAGTCCGAAGATAATGCTGGCCATTCCATTCGCTCCAAACCTTGATCCTGTAGATATTCATCAAAGACTCTAGCTCAATTCGATAGGGCATTATCAATCATTCAGATTAATGCATCACCAATAACATCAGCATACGGTGTGACAAACGGAGCAAGGATCTCGTCCCGATATTTGAGATCCGTCAGAATTCTTCCATGGCACACATGGAAGTTACTATGACCAAAAGAGAGATCTCAGCCAAAACCATGATTCTCCCTCCTCTATAACTGTGTCTTTCAACATTGTTAATAGGTAGAATATGATGCCTTGTTCTCTCCAGATCAGAATACGAACTGAAACACTCTCCAAAGCAAACCGGGACTCATCTGTGAACAGTACAGCAGCCCATTGTTGTGTGTTCCAGGTAACGTGCTTTCTTGGCCAACATAAACGGGCACTTCTGTGTTGTCGATTAAGAGGACCACACACAAAGGGTCGTCATGCTTAGATTCCTTAATTGTGAAGTCGTATATGCATCGTAATCGCATGTATTGTCATACCAGTTGCTTTACGATGATCTGAAATGAGCTGAGCCACAGTAGTGATGCCCCACTTTCGGGCCAAAAGAGCTAGAAAGCGATCTATTACGGGAGTTGTAAGCCATGAGTGGTCTAGAACAAGTCTTCTTGATACTGAATTTTTGGATTCAAATTGATCTCAGAGTCTTTGGACAACGCTACGGGACACATTAAGACGTCTAGCAGCACCAGCTTGTGATAACCCTATTTCCATTCATCAGATTGCCCGTCATCTTAACGAATCAAGTAAACGACTTCTCCTAGACATGGATAACACTATTTTAGTACCAATAATTCATGATCATCATAAACGATAAAAAAATTTCACACGAATTCCCTATGTGGGATATTCGCAGTTTCTCCTGACAAACATATAAGTATCCAATACATTAAAATAATTGAGATGGGAATAATTTTTAATACGATTTTATTGAAGTTACTTATGATCATTCATATAAACCAGAGGTTCCCAAAGTGTGCTCCACGGAGCCCTTGGGGCTCCGCCTTTATTTTTCAGGGGCTCCGCGGAGTTAATGGAAAATTAACAAAACATGAAATAAATTAGCATATTGAAAGGGAAAATTTTTTGAAAGTATGTAGGAATTTTTATGTGTGTGTGTGTTTCAGAAATAAATAACACCGATTTCAAACTGATTTGATAATCTAACACTGATTTGATAAATATCATATATTTGAAAAATCATGTTAAAATTTGCATTATACATGTATCTCTTTTCTGTATAATATTTTTGGTTTGAACTACTTTATTTTATGTTTCTGCATTTAATGTGTTTTTAAAATTCGATTCAAAATAATCTACAAGAAATAGTATTCTGAATCTAATGCACAACGTGAATGGAAAGAGCAAAAGCGCTCCAGTGCTGTTATCTCTGCTTGCCGAACAAAAGGGAGAACAGTTTTGTACTTTGGAGTTCCGCCTATTCATATGTTTATACTTAGTTATTTTTTTCATCGTAACCAGTGCAAAACAATTCAATCACATTTTTCACACTAAACTTTTATACGTTATTGCTCGTCACACTTTTTGCAGAATAAAAAAAAATCTATTGGCATTTAATATTTGTATATATTGTATATTTTATTTTTATTTTTGGAATTTTAATTTCCTTAAACTGTTTACTTAATTGTTATAAAATGTTAGTTATTTAAATCTTCTATCCTATTTTTAATTGTATTTAATCTTTAAAATAATATTTGTTGCTTAAAACATCTTTTTTATAAAATCTTGTATCATTTAAAGCCCCTCATTAGATTCATTTTACATTTGTGTATATTGTGTATATATATTTCTTTTTTCATATAGCTTTAATTTTTTTAATCTGTTTATGTTCTTTGTATATTTAAATTTTCTATACTGTTTTTCAAAGTAAAACAATGTTTGTCGATTAAAACGCCTCTTTCTTGTAACATCTTCCATAATTTAATAAACCCCTCATTAGATTCATTTAATATTTGTATACGTTGTATATATAGTTTTCTTTTTATAACTTTAATTCTTTTAATCTGTTTATTTTATTTTTATTAGTTCTTAGTTATTTATTTTTTCTATGCTGTTTTACCCAATTGTACTTAATTTTTAAAGCAATGTGTGTTCCTGAAAACGCATTTTTTAACATCTTGTATCACCTAATAACCCCTTTTTAAAATTGTGTTTCACTTGGTCGCGGCATTGGCTAAGATTCTTATGTTATGATGCCACATTTTCCTATCAGAAATAAGGCTGTAGCAATTTAAAAATATATATATTGGTTCTTTACATTTGTCATCACACTAACAATCTAAACTTTTGCGCAGCTCCACGCCTTGCTTAGACCTTTTGTCAATGAGTACGCACCCTAACATTCACTTAATCCTGCCCATATATCCCGTTTTGTTAGTAAATATTCTCTACTAGTTACAGTTCTTTTAACATGTGTAGTTTTTAACCCTATATCTATTTTGATGCAAGAACAATGTTAAAATAAAATTTCTTTCAAATTATATTTAATAGCTAAATACTTCAAATAAAACATCCAAAAAAGTGAACGATGCTATACCTAACAATACAGGTTATAGATTTTGACCCGCCCACTTTAAACACTAAAACGATGATCTGCTTCTAAATGTATTATTAAAAAACGGTTCAAAAGAAGCTCAGAGGCGATTCGTTTTCGTTCCATGTTTAGAAGTACTAGAAATGTAAATAAAAACGAGAAAAGAATCCGTAATCGCATGATTCTATTACGGGTAGGCGGGACTAGCGAAAAGGTGTTATATAATTACTCATGGGCGACTGGGCCTACGCCTTTTCTTTCTTTTTGCGAGTAGTGTATTGGGATTATACAGAAGTCTCTCTTTGTAAGCGAAAACTGTACAAATTACATTTTCTCTCTCTCTCTCTGTGTGTAGTTTCCATTATAAATAAGTTTCGCGTAAGCTCCAATTCAATACATTCAATGCATGACCCAGACAGGGTTACCATTTTGGATCTTTAACTCCGAGTTCATACTGGAAATCCCGACAGAATATTTTTGTTTTAAAAATAGATGTCATTAACCCCTTAATAGTGTTACTCGAACGTTGCTCGGGTAAGAAGAATTTGTTTTCTTCGTTACTAAAAGCTTTCAGAAACCACAAATTTTTAACTATAATTTTTGCTGTATTTGGAGGATATATCTCGATTATACAAGGCAGATATTACAATACAAAAAAGTGGCTTTTAGTCCTTATTTTTAATTTATTGTGTCCAACAATAGTAATATTAAATAAAACTGTTAATGGGTTAAATAATAGAAAATTTGATTTTTCAAAATTTCTAGTATGAATTCAGAATTTCTGTATCAGGAAAAGGGCCAAACTGAGAACCTTTGACCCATGTTGGAAACTACTGGTTCGAACTCTTATCCAGCAAATCTTTCTCTGCTCCATAGGCATAAAAAAAACATTAATTTGTAAACCATAGAGTACCGTGGGGTTAAGGGGCTCCGCTTTAGAAATTCTTCCCAAAAAGGGCTCCGCGAGCCCAAAAGTTTGGGAACCACTGATATAAACCATATTTTTTACTTATATTTTCATTCTTTTAATAGTGAGCGTCAAAAAATGGTTGTACCTTAACTTTTGAAGGCCAGTATATTAGCAGTAAAATTGATATGTTCAACATTCTATTTTGAAGGTGAAACCAAAGAGGTTATGGCAATGATTGACGAATCTGCAGTTCTAACATGAGGAATAGATTTTTCCATTTGTAGGCTACTACTACTGAGAGGGGTATTTTCTTTATTGGAATTGGGAGAATTTGATGTGAATGCATCATTTGTCTCTGGGGGCGGTACTAAACAGTCCATAGTAATTAATCGTAGATAATAATTTGAAATATGAGCTTGAAACATAGATTTTTTCTGAGAATGGTCGGAGCTATACCTGAAAGAATTAATATTATTTCTGTAAGTTTATGTCTAACCCGCCGTTCGCCTAGCCTTTGTCTAAGCCTTGAACATCATGCGAGGTCTAAGACTGGTTAATTTAAGCACTGTGAGAATATTTATATAATTTATTTGTATTATGAGCATATTAAGATGTATGTCTTTATGCTGGATACTAAACCGGAGTTTCTCACTACTGAATATTCTTTATAAGCCATTAATTGTATAAAATACGACACAGTAATTTATATATCACCAATGCCCCCATTTTTAGAGTCCTACACTTTTTGGTGAGCCATGTAGATAAAAATTAATTTCCCTCTTTTTTCGTTTTTCGCAACTTACACTTTTTTGTTTACCTAAGTATAAAAGTAGGATATTACTATATTGTTTCTTAACAATTTACCAAATCTCTATTCTGACTATTTGCTTCATTTTGTATAAAACTTGGAATAGCATAAATCGATTCAAGTATTCACGTTTTGGGCATAATTTTGGAAGACTTTCCACTGTGCATTTTTTTAATAATAACAAAATTCTGTACACGTTAATAGAATTAAGCAAACACTAAAAAAATCGTTCAAATCAAAATCGTAAGTTTATTTCTTTTTTTTTTTAACACTACATATGTTTAACTGGACATATAGCATTAACTCTATTAATACTAACATTCGACAGTGATATTAAACATATTTAACTAAAAATATTTAACTGTACTTTAATATCATAAAGTTGTATCACCAATTTGTAATATGTTAAAAAAGGGTTTCATTTATTATTTTCTTTTCTCTCAGATCATGAAAAGCTTGCACGTAATATGTTTTGCGTGCGATAAAACGTTTGAATCTAAATAAAAATAAATACAAAAGAATTCTGCATTTCTATACATACCAGAAAAATTGCATTGAAATATTTAATTTTATATTTTTCACCATTCAAGTTTTATTCAATGAAAGGGATGGATTAAAGCAGTGGTTCCCAACGGGGGGCAATTTGACTTTTTAGGGGGGCAATTTCAGATTTTTGTGAACTCATACCCTCTGAATTATTTTTGTAATAGTAATGCTGTAGACTAAAAATAAAAGTTATACATTTAAATTTTTAAAAAAAATGAAAAAAACAAGTTATTTATTCTTTTTTTAAAAAAGTCTCCATTCGAAAGTTTTAAATACATCTCTACCAGAATAATTATAAGAGAAAGTATTTAAGATATTTAAATACTTTAATATATTTAAAAATTCTTTATAATTTTTCTGATTTATAAGTATTTTAGAATTTTAAAAAACTTCTTCGATTATTTATTGAATGAGTCGCACTGCAATGTGTCACATGGATATCAATTTTACACATTTAACTATTCAAGTGTATGTTTAACAATTACTTGACAACCTTCCTTTACAGAATCTTTTATCCCGTTTATTCTGATTAGAAATTGTAGTGTAATTTAATCGCAGCAATTCTGTGATTAAATAAGACAAAAATGTTTTATTCAAAATTATTGATTGGTCTAATCAAGGATTCTGAGCACTCTATACATCACGCATACGTGGCGACCGTTACGAAGAGATTAAAAGTGACCCTTTATGTGCCCACGATACTTTAAGCCACGAGTAGTATCAGATGATTATAAAAAATATTTGATTCATCCATTACGTTCGGTATGTTTCAGGTTCAATGTTAAATTTTTTTACTCTATCAGTTCATTCATTTAAATTTTTATAAGAATTATATTTTTTAGGGGGGGGGGGATCATCATTTTAGAGATGCTTTGGTGGGGCACGGCCAAAAAAGGTTGGGAACCACTGGATTAAAGGCTTCTACTAAGCAGTTGTCTTGCATAGCAACTGCGCAAATGCAAAAAGAAAAAGAGTAAATTAAGGGGTCTGTGTAAAATTCTTTTTGTCATTCCATAAAACATATATAGAGGAAGAGCTCGTAATACGAGTCCCTGCAAATACTTAACATTGACCAGTTGCATACTATCAACTATTACTGAAATTACATCTCAAGGACTATCAAATGGGTTCTCCAGCCAGCCGGTCAGTTATTCTTGATAGTGAAGTAGACTGTATGGTATTATTATTTTATACGTCTTGAAACGTTTTGCAAGGAATGTGATTTTGTTTCTTTTTCATACTGCTGTTCTTGGATCCACATTTTTTTTAAAAATTCTGAATGTCCGACTAGATAGCTAAGGCTGTAAGATTCTGTAATCCTTGTAAAACTTTATTCGGTATTTGGATAAAAAATTTATCTTCATTAGAAACAATACATGGTCCTTATTACGTGCATATATCCATCAGAAGGGCTTTTCACTTTTCATGTAAAACTCCCTTTTGTGCTTACTCAAATAACATCAAACAATCATTCATCGTAGGCATTATCAGAGGCATGTTGCGGACTACATCCTTACGCACAATGGATAAAAATATTTTAATTTTGGATGTTATTGAGTGAAAATTAACTGGTAGTCCATATTAGTGGCCTTTCCCGTATTTCTTACATTAATTTGAGAGTTGTAAGTCTATCTTAAAATAACACTCAAGAGTTCTACTTGAGAAGAGGAAAAACCTCTTTATCAAAAATGAATGTTTCATTATAGCAATTGGATAACATAAGATTTGTGTCAATCAATTTAATAAGTCTTTAAACATTGAATTACAATTTTTAAAACAATCTATAAAACGATTTGTCCGATCTTTACATAATCTACCCTATAGTACACAGAAAACATCTATAAATTTTATCACATATTATTGCATATTCATGACCACTACAAAATAAAATTTATTATATAAATCACTTTTCTTATCTTCTCATCTATTTCTTATTGGATGCAAACTGTAATATGAAGTACAGAGATGAATTATTTTTTTTATAATAAAAATCTTTACATTCACATGTTTGTGCCAGTTGTCTGTTACTGAAGATTTTGTAACTTAATCGGAAGTTTATTCTCACAATACAGAACACACTTTTCTAAATTAATCTTTCCTAATTAAGTACGTTTTGCAGTCACGCTATGCCTTTGGAGGTTGTTAAGCATCGAACAGTTTTGACCATATTGCTGTGAGAGGATGCTTTCAAGGAGAACTTTTACTGTCCCTTTGAATGCTTCAGCTAATGTTAGAAGCTTAGCTTCCGCTGTTGACTACTCATTGATTCTTCTTTAACGTATTCAGCTTATAATTAGTTAATTTTTATACCGGAGATACTGATTGTGTCATTATGTTTCTTTATAAAATCTGCTGATGAATATTATTTTATATTCAGACTTTTTGGATTTCCAAAATTCAGTGTGTATTCTCTGGTACTTTGTACACATCTAAGTTATTTCAACATGTCTTTCCGATGTTTCCTAAATTTTCCGAAATAGTGAGAGATGTTTAATACTTGGTCTAAGGAGTTAGATATGGTTAGCGCTCATATCTAGTTGTATTTGTGTATCAAGCAGTTAGACATGGGCGCAAGGTGATCTATTATACTGCTATTGAATATTTCTTATACCCTATAAATATTTTTACTACTTCAATATAGCATAGACTTTTGATAAAACGAGAAGTATCGCAGAGAACTAAACATTCTAAACGTTTCATAATTTATGCACTTATTTAACATATGTATCTCAATCAGTTACATGACAAGTCTTGGATTTTCCAAGTAACTTCAAAGCATAAATGTCTTCACAATGCCATCATATAAATATTTACTTTTTAGTAAAGAAAACCATGCCATCCACCTACACAAGTAAAAATATTTTAAGCCCTTTACAGACGCAACTAAACCGTACTAATTTCTCGGAGTAAAACCACTTTAAGTTCTTTCTTATACCTCGAATAAATTTCTATCGCATTCGTGGAAACGATAGATTGCCTTGCGCAATATTCAAACTTCGGTTTAGATTTTATACAATTTGTTTTATAAGACATGTATTTATTCAAGGAATTCAGCGTACTTGTATGCATTCTTAAGGTCAATAACATATTTTGAAGACTTCAGTACAAGTATTTCAATTACACCAAATAGCCTAGCATAAAAAAGCATATTTTATCAAAGAATCGCTGGCAAACGTAAATTTCGTCAAATGTTCGCAAGAAAAACACGAATTTCATCAAATAATCGCTGAAAAAACACGAATTTCGTCAAAAGGCAGCAGAGAAAACACGAATATTGTCAAAGGATCATTTAAAAAGCAAATTTCGTCAAAGGATCACGGAAAAATATTAATTTCATCAAAGGATCGCGGGGATTATGGAAGAATGGATTACGAAACAGTACACGTCTTTGGAATCTTTCATATCGCTTATCTGAAACATTGTCCTACTAATCTCGCATTATACATTTAATTTTTCTTAAGTCAAATAACATTCCATTTTCGAGCATTTTACTCCCTTCTTGTTTATTAACTGTTTTACATATGTTTCATTGTTTCATCATTTGCATTTCAACCTTCAGTGCCGCTTTTGATTTTTTCACAATCCTTAAATGTTATAGCTACTGCATAACTAATAATTGCTTTTGTGATACACGTACTATAGTTTTCTTGCTCAAAACTCCCAATATCAGAATAATGGTTTAAGTAACTCAGCACTGAAAAATTCGTTACCGGCAACTAATGGCTTAAGTTTAACTAAATAAAAATAATCAGTAAATTAATAAAAATATAAAAATAATTCATTATTTATGTTAGCTAAAGAATTTGTAATCTTGGAAACATAAAAATAAATTACAATCACAATATATGTCTGTTGATATGTAGTAATCACAGTGATATATCACAATTTCTTAAGTATTTTTGTCTTTTGATTATGTACTATAATAATTTAATTTATATGTATATATTATTGTTAATACGTATATACAAGTTATGGTAAAAAAAAAAGAAAAAAACTTGCTACGTTTTAAAATTCAATAAGAAATTAAGTAATTCGCATACGAAAGTACAATTTCGAAAAGAATACTTCTTATTTTTGAAAGTTTGGTTTAATTAAATAAAAAAAAATAGTCTTAATAACTACTTATACAACATACGGCTATACATAAAACGCTATCCAAACATGCATCAAATCTTTGCCCAAGCGAGCAATAGATCACACATGGTGCCAATAATTCACACTTTTCAAATATCTTTTTTAGTAGCGGATGGGGACAGCTTAATGCAACAATGTTAAAGAAGGGAAGATAGGTGGGAATCTCGTTAGGATTTCTTTAAACTTGGATACTTACACACTTCTTACGGCAAGCTTTTTCACAGAGTAAACATTGATTCTATTTCGATTTACGACTATTTACAAAGTTTTAGCAAGTTTTTCTTCAAGATTTTTCGATTTTTATAAACTTTTAGCAATATTTTCCTCCTTATTTTTCTATTTTTACAAACTTTTAGCAATATTTCGTCAGGGTATTTCGATTTTTACCAACATTTAACAATTTTTTCCACAGGATTTTTCTATTTTTACAAATTTTTAGCTATTTTTTCCTCTTAGGTTAAACTTTGTAAATTGTCATAAAACGGAATAAAATCAATGTTTACTTCGTGAAAGAAATTCTCATAGGAACTGCGTAAGTAGTGAGTTCTCTGCCACAAAGCACACAGGTTATGATTGGGGAGAATATCGAGATTGCTGATAGTACTAATGCACGAAACGCATTCAAGTAGCGGTTAATAGCTTATATATATGTACGCTTCACTCACAGTAATCGAAAAAAACCCTGGGTGCATGAAACTGTGCAGCATTCTCTAGAATGCATAAAATTCATTCAAGCAGCGGTTACTAACTTATATATATATGCACGCTTCGAATACATTAACCGAAAAAAACCCTCTGGATGCATGACATTCGCTGTGCAGTCTGTAGAATGCATTAAATCCATTCAATCAGCGGTTAGTAACTTATATATATGTACGCTTCGCGTACATTAACTGACAAACAAAACCTCTGGATGCATGAAATTCATTGTGCAGCCATCTCTAGAATGCATGAAATTCATTAATGCAACAGTGAGAAATTTATTTGTTTATTTCTTATTTGTTTACTTATTCATATACTTCTTACTACAATGTTGGAAAGATTATGTTTTAAAGATTTTGTTTTTAATATTACTTTCACAGACAAATAGAAATCTTAATAAAAATCTTAATCTGTGATTATTTTAAAATATTTTCGGTAGGTGGCGCTAGTACAAATGCAAAATTTCCCCCCATGCTTCAAACAAGTTTAAAGAAATCCCTACGAGAATCCCTTCTACCTCCCTCTATTTCTCTGGCACTTCTTTAACATTGTTGCATTAAGCTGTCCCCATCACTACTAACTTTTTTGGCTATGTATATTTTTGCTTCATTTTTTTTCATTTGTGACGATGTAACTATCGAGCTATGAAAATAGATGAGTAGACATATGAACATTCCGCTGTGGAAAGCTTTAAAACCGAAAAACGAGATATTTCCGCTTCTTCGATCCGCCAAATTTCAATTAGACCAACAGCTGTCTAATCAGCAGTTTCTAGGGCATGACACGACTAAATATGAGAAGCGCAGGAAGTGGGGTAATCATGACTTCAAATGACGTCATTTATGACTACTCCGAGGCTAACGAAAAAGAAAGGCTACCGCGGTGCTTTACCCGTATCTTTTTTTACAGACCGCCGGAGTCACGTGATGCTCGAATGCACCAATGCAGGTGTACGTAAAGAGCAATACGTCACTTTGGCGGTCTGTAAAAAAAGATAAGCGGAATGCACCGCGGTAGCCTGTCTTTTTCGTTAGCCTCGTGACTACTCAATCTATTGGATCCATCCTTAGCTGTAACTCAGAAGAATGAACTTCTAGTGTAAAAGTTTCAACTAAGAAGGCACAACATACAGTTTGTGTGAATCATACAAAAATAATATCAGAACACTGATAAATAAGGATTAATTTTTATGATGAGAATTGATTTTAATTAAAACTAGTAAAAACATATTAAAAAATTGTGATTAAAAGACTAATTACATAATAACCGAAAAATACCAGTCTTAAAGTGTTCATTTAAGTGTTCAGATCTTTGGCCACTCCTTAAAAATGAAATTTTTGTTACTTCTTGTTACTTCTTGGTCGGTGTCTTTTATCCATTATGTAATTATTTTTTTTAAAATAATTAATATATATATATATATTAACTAGTTTAATAATTACTTCTTGTTTTAACTATGATATATTTCTGCACTATTAACACAACCTTTTCTTTAATTTATTGTGCCTTCTTAATTCATATATTTCTCTAGAAGCTAATCTAGTGACGTCACCTGTTATCAAATCTATGATTTTTGGGTAGCTTTCAGGTGTAGCACCAACTATGGAAAGTTATTGGAACTAATTTTTGCATTTACTTAAATAAAATGTCAGATCATGAGAAGCATTTATGTTCAAATCTCTTCAGCCAATTACTGGACTAGTTGAATTTTAAAATGTGTCAAGGATTTTTGGCCTACAATGCATAATGATGTTTTTCAAAATTTCTTTGGAAAATCCATATTAGGTCATGCTGAACTAGATGACCTGGATAAAATAGTTTCAGCAAGTATCTTGAAAACCATATAAGATTAAAAAAATTATCTTGTAATTAAATAAAGCATTTCTGCAAAACAAAATGTGCTTCAAAAAGTAGTATTCCGTTACTCGGTGAAGCAGGGTACTAGGCATAGTATATAAGAATTAGATTAAACAAAATGCATTCTACGCAACTCTGAAGATGGAAATTCACATTCCTAATCCTAATAATATTATAAATGCGATTGTGTGTGTGAATGTTTGGCTGAAGCAAACTTGAAAAGGGACGATTTAATGGCCCTGTATCTTTGCATATAGATGGATTATAACCAAGAAATGAACATGGGGTAGTTGTTATTTATTATTTTAAAATATTTTTCTTAATAATTCAAAATTTCATTATTTTCATACAGAATCAATGAATATTTTTCTGTTAAATTTAATTAACCATTTTACGTTGCTAAGCATTCTCGTTGCCAATAAATACAAAGCCTGGAATAATATTTTCCCAACACTTAATTTTCAATTTAACGATTTACACGTGAAAAATAAAAATTTAAAAGAATTGAAAAATAGATGAATTGCCGTAATATTTTAAACAAAAATATCGAGTGTTTGTTATTATACTTGAAGTAGGAATGTCGGTTACGTTGAGAAGAGGTTTTTCTAGCAAAAATTGCTTTATAATTAAAATATTTATATTATTATGAAAAGATTTCTGGACCATGAAACTATGAAAGGGATCCTTCTTGGCTTAGACAAATATGACGTCATACTGGAAAGAAAACACGCATTTTGAAATATTCGTAATAATACAAGGAGCATGAAAATTAGTATATAATGAAAGTAGATGGATAAGGACGTCATATTTAAAATAAAAACTGAAATATATATTTTTTTTTATCGCGACTAATTAATAAGCTTGAATGTCAGTTAGATACAGATGTGAGTTTTCTGCCAAAATCCACGTTATGCTTGCCAGAAAAAGAAAATTAACAAGAATTATATCATTAAAAAGAGATTTCTCTGGGAACAAAGTGACGTTCTATTTGAAATAAAACTTTTCTCATTAAAACTGAAACAAAAGAATTGAATAGATGGTGAAAACAAAATCTTGATTACAGTAAATTTTTCGAAAAATAAAGCATATTCCCACATATTAAAACTTTATAAAATCAAATTATTCTGCAGAACAAAAATCGTCTGTCACCATGTCAACATATTATCATTCAGAAATCAAGATTTATTTCAGCTATCGATAAAATCAAGGAGGCAAATTTAAGCTCCTTGCATTCAGGTGTACAAATTATTGCTCCCTACTCACAAGAATTGAATTTAAAGAAAAAGCATATACTACTTCCAATTAATTATTTTTGAAGGTTGGCTGTTAAAACGTTTTACAAAGTCGTTAAAAGTAAATGTTTATCAAGTAAAATTCACATTTGATTTTACCCAATTCGTCTATTTCCACGATTTTATTTGGCCCTCCTTTTCGATTTGTTACAGTTTCATTTTCGAGATTATTTGGCACAAAATTTAACTTTTTTATAACTGAGTTATGTTAAGGCTCCTATAGCAACGAAATACCGTTTGAAATGTGATAATGAGTTTATTTACGTTTTTACGTTTAAATTATTTACGTTTTTAATTATCGGGTGTAAAATATTTTGCTTAATTAATGCATTTATTCTAATTTCAAAGTTACGTGAACAAAGTGGCGAGTAACAGCTAGTGTAATATATATCAAACACATTTCTTAATCATCTAGTATTTTTTTACACAGTCGTCATTCAACACAACTGCCTCACTTGAATAAAAAACACATAACTTCAAAAATAACTTCCAAATATTTAAAGTAATTAAATTTAATTTATTTCATGTAATTTTTTCTGGTGACTGTAAAGTTTAATTATTTCGTAGTTACCCTTGTTTTTCTTTTAATAATTAACTTACTAGATTCAGACAGAAGCAAGTTTCCCATCGTCTCACATAGCAACCCATTTAACATCTGAGCTAATGTGGAACAGTGGAATACCGTTATTTCGAAATTCGGATATTTCGAAAATCCTGGTAATCTGGATAAAGTTTGTGGTTCCTTTACATAACACATACAAATAACAAAGAAAAAATATATATCTTAACACTTTGATTACAGGTTGGGACATAAACGTCGAAGTGTAATATTTTTTTTTTTATTCTATACTTACCGCTTTTTGAAAAATAATTTCTGCCACACATTTATACTAGGATATTTTCAAAAGAAATATACTAGAAGGAAACATTTTTGTAAATTGTGGTACGATTTAATATAAAATTAGTTGCCAGACCTGTGCAGTAAAGGAACGGTTAATTCGAGTATACGGGGTGATTATAAAAAAACTAACCCGATATATGAGTCCTTAACTTTCACACCGTTCACAGAAACTGACTGAAATTTTGGTTTTAAGTATTTTGAGATATACGCTCTAGAATCGTATGAAAAACAACAGTTAAACTCTAACAGTTACGGTTACAGTGACAAAATTTTGAAAATTTCAAATGGCAACACCTATTTTTTATTGGAATATGATCTTCAGAGTGAAAAACCATAAAAAGCGTTGGAACGGTACCTGTAGCACGAAAATTGCCGGCGCTAGACAGACTGAGAAGAAAAGTGAAAACAACGAACAAGGACAGAGAATCAACAGAAAACAAAACATTTTATTGTGTTTCACAAATTTTCCACGTAACACACGAAGGCACGCTGCATGCGGCAGACGGTGGATAGCACTGAATAATAAAATGTTTTACTTTCTGTTACTTCTCTTCCTTTATTGGTTGTTTCCACTTTTCTTCTTAGTCTCTCTAGCGCCGGGAATTTTCGTGTTACAGGTACCTGTTCAACGCTTTTTATGGTCTTTCACTATGAAGATCACATTCCAATAAAAAAATAGTTATTGCCATTTGAAATTTTCGAAATTTTGTCACTGTAAACGTAACTGTTAGAGTTTAACTGCTGTTTTTTCATACGACTCTTGAGCGCATACCTCAAAGTACTTAAAACCAAAATTTCAGTCAGTTTCTGTGAACGGTGTGATAGTTAAGGACTCATATATCGGGATAGTTTTTTTATAATCACCCTGTATATCGCAAGAAAAGAAGGTTAATTCGAAAAAATACATCACACAATAGAACAATTTATTCATCCTGATTTTTGTTCCATGTGCCCACTTTCGCCGAACTTATATCAATACAATCAGAAACTCCAATTTTACTGTTTTACGTTACTATTAATGTGATTTATACAAAAGTTACCATTATCTTCTTAGTGTTCAAAGACAAATTATCTTAGGAACAAACTTTCTGCACTTTTTCCAAATAGCAATTTTTACCTTATCTATGACAGAAATTCAGCGTTTCAGTAGACCGATGTTCAGTATTCAAATAAAGCGATGAAAATTTGCTCTACAGTTATGAAGGTTTTTAAAGTTCTCACTAACGTGCAGTTCAGCAATGATCGCTGTTTCTTTACGGATGGTGTGTTAAGATAAAGGAATTGTTTGTTAAACGGCTAGCAGGTAAAACTCTCTTAACTTTAGAAATGTGTAGGATCTTCTGTTTCCTTGATTTAAAGTGTACACTGTAATGTAAGAAAAAAGTTTCCTTGATCTAGCAAAAAAGGTTATTAAAATATAATATAATCCTTTCCGAGTTATCACAATTCCAAAAATATTTCCTTTATCTTCAGGAATCTCTGAAATACATGTCCAATAGATCCCGAGATTTAAGAATGTGAAACGTAATTAATTAGCAGGAAATACAAATGATCACGAAAAGGACTACACATTCAACGCTGACGAATATTTTTCTAGGATGCTTCCGAAAAACATTTGCTTTGAAAATGAAATGTGCGATATTGGATATAAAATAAATAATGTTATTTTAGCCTGTATTTTTTGCGAAAATGTTTTCGCAAAGAGGTTTTCTCATTAAACATGGTAAAGATCACGTTACAAAAATATTGGTAAGAAAATAATAATTTTTTCAGCCGTGCATTTAGTGCCCTCCAAAAAATCCAGTCACCAGCCGTCACTGACTGCGACGAAAGACAGAATGAAAAAGAATGAACAATCATTAGAAGAATATATTGAGGGACAACAAGATGAATTCGCAATCAGAAGCCGAAGGTTCTATGGTAAAGCATATAGATCGTTTTAAAAAGAAGGAATGCGTAACGTCAGTCACCAGCAAGAAGCGTGGAATATTTACTAAGAATAATAGGGATAGAGAGAGGTAAAAAAATATAGGAGTGAAAAGAAGGTACAAAACGAAATTAAGAAACGAAATGGATTTGAAATGAAATTTGAATTCTGTGAATTTTTAAACCAACATATGAGAAATCGCGGCTCATAGTATTTAAGAAATCACCTATCGGAAATCCGCATTTCATAACTTAAAAGCTAATACGCTTGTGTTGGTTGATATTATTGGAGATGCATTAGCTTACTTTTACTGATCGACAATGTTATTGGAAATGATTTAGAATTCTATGGGCTCAAGACTGTGAATTCTGCTAAATCTAAATTTGTTATGTTTGCCAATGGCACAAACATTTAATTGTGGAAATGATTCTTCCTAATTTCGTGTAGAAAAACGAGAAATGCAAGCTAGCATATTTGTTTCCGGGGAGAGTAAATGTTGAAGAAATGCCTTAAAAATTACTCTTAAAATGTGGGGTTTTATGATTTAATACAAAATTGTAGTTGAAGCCCACACTGGTGCATTTTCTATAAATAGCATTCCGAATACGAGGAATTACATAAGCATAAATAGATAATTCAAAAAATATTCAATTTTACAAAGAAAATCAAATTATCCATTACCCGTAAGGCATGGTGACATCACGGCGACGTCACTGTGAAGTCGCACTGTGACTTTGTGACAGTCGTCGTGACGTCACGTGACGTCGATGTGAAGTTACTGTGACGTAAATGCGAGGTCGTTATGGCCGTTTTCAAGGCTTTCTGTGACCTCAAAATGTGACTACTTTGTGAATTCACCGTGCGACTTCAATGTGAAAAATGTGACGAATCTGCATCGGATAGGGTGACCAGATTTTACCCGAATCCTATACGGATTGTTTGGATCAAAATTTTTTTATGGTTCAAGTTTGTGAAGTTTGTGACGTTTGTGACGACAGTGCACCGGGTCGGGAGACCAGATTTTACCCGAATACAATCCAGAAACTTCGGATCGATCTTTTTGGATTTGTTTGGCTACAGAATAGATTTGGATTAGTTGTCGTGTGACCTGATTTTCGTGAACCCGATCTGACCCGAGTCGGGTATCATGTTTTTACTGTAAGTCTTGTTCAGAATAGAATCTTGCATACGACCAAGTAACCAGATTTTATCAGAAATTGTGTTACGATACAATTTCTGATGTCGGCTCGGATCTAGAGTCATGCACGAATCCGGTTATATACTTCTTGAACATGATTGAATGTCTATTTGAACATGAATGATGGTTGACTGAAACTATATTTACATTCAACCCGTAATCTTACCCTAAACCAACAACAACAACAACAAAAATTCTGTAGGCCCACAACCCGACCGAACCTGATAAATGATTTCGCATAGATTCGGATAAGAAGATTTCACAAAATACGGATAAGATCGACGATAAGGATTGGATCGGCAATCATTTTTTTATGCAACTCGTATTCAAATTAAAACTTTGCATCTGATTGGGAAATCGGCTAATGTAGCCGTTAAACAAGTAAATTATAAATGTAAAAAACGCATACTAATATAAAAATAATAGATGAATCCATTAAAAATTATAATAAAATTAAATATTTTAATAATATGAAATTCTATTGTGCAAATAATCACTTTTAAAAATAACTTCGACTTCCATTTGTTTTATGTAACCACCAAAAATGTTGACAATAATTAAAACTATGCTATTTTGCTTTTAAGTATTGAAGTTTTTAAATGTGTATGCTTTGCCATATTTCCCCTCGTTCAGTATCACGAAACTTTTTGACACGTTTATGAACAAATTTTTAAACGCTTGGCACTTGCATGCCTGATTATTAAAGCGATTTGGAATGAATAGCGTTTTCTATTTTTAGATAAATGAAATGTTTAAGAGCAATTTTGGTCACGTTTTTTCCGTTTCTGACGCTGCGCGTCGGAAATTCGGTTCAAAACACCGACTTTGATAGTGTTTTCTGAAACATCTTTTGTCAAAAATGGAAAATGCCATTCTATTACATATATTCTGAATAAAAACACCTGCCAATTTCATGTGTTTCCGAATAAAAATGAATTCAGAAATTAGTTATTTTGGATTTGATTACAAATTTAATGAAAATAAAAGTATAGATTTTTAAATAAGCATTGTGAAAAATTTATATTAGGAATCCATTTAAATAATAGATCTACCTATTGTGCGATATTATTAAATAATAAACATTGTATCAAGCAATAAAACATTTTTCGAAGCAAATGAAATTTAAAACTTCGGATCATAAACGCAAAGAAAAAAAAATATATTTTTTTCTTTACAAATTATTTTATTTATAGTTTTTGATAGAATACTAAATGCAGAGCTTAAATATCAATTTTTACTATAAAAAAAATTCGATAACATAACTGCAAAAATTACCTTAACTGAATAGCTGTTTTATTGTTTCATCAATATTCATTATTTTTGTGCACCTAATATTGACATATCTTGACAACTAAATTTGTAATGAGTTAAATTGTCGCAATTATTTCAAATATACCAGAAAATTATTTCTCAAAACCTCCACTAGCTAAGAAATTTTCAAATTGTAAATCAAATATTAATAGTTTTAAAAATTGCAATGTTTTTAATTACAATGAATAACTATGAAAATTGAACTGAGAAACGCAAAATATAAATACATTCCTCGTTATAAATAACACTTTACATTTAGAATATATATTTTTAGTAAATACTTTAAGCTTTTTTCCAAACTCTCTATTTAAAACGATTTAAAACATTAAAGATAAAATTTTATACAAGTGATTAAAAAAAAAAAAGATTTAAACATCTTAACATTTAAATAATGCACTATTAATGTACCATTACTAAATATGCACTTTTAACAAAACTGCGAAGACATTAAAAGTTACCTGCTAATCTATAAGTAAAACCACCAGTTCTAGGGATTAAGTTTTAATGGTCGTTGACTGCTTCCGTTTCATTGAAAAATGAGACTCAAGTCCACTGCTTTAATTTTGAAAGTGTCCAGCTTAGGTGTGTTGATAGATCTGAGATATCAAATATCACGCAGACCTTAATAACGCACCCAGCTAGACATAAGGATAGGTTAAAATGGATGCTTCACTTTAAAACGTTAATTTACTTTCACGGTATAAATTCCACAATATACTTCCACAAACTTTAAAGAACACCACACACAATCCGCCGATGAAAATAATCGTCTGCCCTCAACATCTGCAATCCTGATCTGCGCAGTAATGTTTACCACAAAGTAACATCTAGCAGGTGTTTCCAGAAAAAGAATAGAAAGAAAACAGTTAAATAAAGACATTTCAAATGCTTTATAGTTTATATGGCTGACAAATAACTTCTAATAAAACTATAATATTCTGTTTTTATATGAGAGAGTTTAATATTTTTGGAAATAAGCTGTGAAAATTTAAATTTTTATATATTTTTTAATCAGTTGCATTTGTTTTAGGCGTCCAAAGTAAACAAAAATTTTAAATAAAAATAGAATTAATAGTCTTTATAAAATAATTACGACATAAATATAAATACTATTCTGCAATCAGATTTCCTAAATACGATTTTTTCATTTTTTACACTCTATTGAAAAGAGCAATATATTTAACAGAGTTGATATCTTATTAAGCACTGACCAGTTTTGGAATAAATTGCTATGAATGACATATACTTTATGACATATTTTTAATTCGTTTTTGTTCGGAAACGCATGAAATTGGCTTTTGTTTTTATTCAGAAACTCTGTAATTGAAAGACGTTTTCCGTTTTTTAGTAAAATCAGAAGATCTTTCAGAAAAGAATGTCAAAGTCAGCGTTTTGAACCAAATACCCGACGTTACAGGGAAAGAAAAGAGAAAAACCAGTCGTCACGTGACACGAATTGCTTATAACTCGATAAGTAATTTATTTATCAAAAAATGGAAAACTCATTTCGATTCCAAATTGCTTCCATAGTCAGTCCTGCCCATTTTATGCCTTTGCGTTTAAAAATGAGTCAGAAATTATGTCAGAAAGCTTCGCGTTGTGGAGCAGGTCAGTTGAGAACCACCTTAAGTATTCAGTACAAGAAAAATCTTGAACGCGTTCGACGGTCACCCCGAGCACCCCCGATGTCGAACTCGCAAAAATGGTGTCCTCACTTTTTAAACAGAAAGCTGATGATTGGGTTGAGTGGCCCCTCAAAATAATAAGAGATTGGACATTTTTAAAATATTTTTAGTATCACAAAATTAGCAACTGAGTTCTATGCGGTGGTAGGGAAAAAAATTAAATGTTTGTATTTAAAATGCTAACAAATCTCTAAATTGCTAACAGTTTTATTAGAATGGGAGATCTATTTCTGAATTATTTTCCGCCAAAACTTTCCTACGTTACTAAATTTCTATTTAAGCATTTTTACCTGTGTATTATATAGTATATTTTGTTAAATTTCATGAAAATGGCAATGAAAATTGTAAAAAAATATCTGCCTCATATATGTAGACAAATATTTATTTATTATTTTATTTTGGAAATACAATATATTTAAATAATGTGTGACAATGTTTTTATTAATGATTTAGGTACATGACATAATTCAATTCTATATTTTATGAGTTTTTTTCCAAATTCTCTCTCCGATCACACCGTGAAGTCACAGAGTGTTGGCATTTTGGTCATAGGTTTTACGTGACTTATGTGACTTGCAGTGACGTCATTGCAACGTCACAAAAAAATTTTAAGCTGTCAAAAAGTAATTTTCTTCATGCCATAAGATGTTCTAAAGTTTATTTTAAGTTTTCTTTAGATCTTCAAGACGTTCACATTTTGATCACAGTGTGACGTTACAAAGTGGTGTCATTTTGGTCACAGATGTGACGTGACGTACGTGACTCATAGTGACATCACTGTGACTGTGCATGCTATGCGGGTAGTTACATAAAAAAAATAATTGATTTCTTTTGCTAAAATGTAATTAATTGCTGTTTAATTTAGTTCAAATTTTTTAAAATGTAACTGGAGATTCACATTTACTAAAGTACCGGTAAAATTAATTAGAATTTTTAAAATGTAATTAAAATTTGTTTGTAATGGAATACAAATTAATTGAGTTCCACGTTATAAAATTCGATTTAGATCTACTGGAATTACATTAAAGTTTAACTAAATGGCATTCTGAACAAACATAACTAACATTATCTTATAATTCTTTTCAAAATAATCTAATTATATTTTAAAAGATGTAATGAAAGTTGAATCGTAATTTATTACAAGTTAACAGGATTCTTCATTTGAAAAACTTAATGGTAATTACCTTGAACTACTCTACAGGCTTTTAAATAGATATTTTTACTTTATTTAAGGCTTTTTTAAATATTTTATATCTTAATATTTTTGCATTATTTTATATTTCCCAGTTAACAGTTGCAATGCAAGATGTTCTATTAAAGTTCAAATTAAATTTTTAAAAATTATAATTTCGGTAAACAATGTTAATTCTTTCCAACATAGTTGAAAGATGTTTATGAGAGATCTTTGTCACGTCATCTGCCTTTTTTTACGTCTGCCTGTCCGTCTGTTAGTGCTTCGATTCCTACGAAATTTATAATATGTTATTGAGATTTATCATTGACTTCGATATGAAATATTTAAAATACTTTGTTCATGTACAGTACACTTAAAAGAATTCAGTTGCATTATGATCTATGGATGATAATTGTTCGAAGTGCATTTTAATAATATTACACTATTACAACCATAGTAAAATTGATAAAAAATTTTGATATATGCTGCAACATGTTTGTAACTAAAAACAATGCAGGTAGTTTTTTTAAACATGCATATGGGCACACAAGAGAATATGATTGCCTTACTCTGAGAATTTATTTGGAGTGCGCTTTGTAATATTGATATATCGTTATTTATATACGCGATAGGAATAAGTAGGTAATCTTACATTTAAAATTATTTTCGAGGGCCGCAAAAAATAATTCAGGTACGTTAGCAATTATTTCAAGAAGCAAGTTTTCAGTTGTGCTATATGTTTTAAAGCTTAATTAAATTTTAGTATGTTTTCTAGATCATATACAGAGCCACTTCCAAAAATTCGAATTAATTAACTTGTTTGCAGTGACTGGCAAAAAATGCGCTTTCAATTGTGTTATTCGTTTTTCAGTTGAAATTAACTTTATTATACTATGGGATGTGATTCTAATATAAATAAATTGATATATTCAGGGCAGTACAAAGAAAAATAGTATTACTGCCGTATGTGGATAATAAATGACCAAAAAAAAGTTTTGTTTGTTATATGCGCTCTTGTGCTGAAT
This sequence comes from Maratus michaelseni, assembly GCA_963931845.1. Taxonomy (NCBI): domain Eukaryota; kingdom Metazoa; phylum Arthropoda; class Arachnida; order Araneae; family Salticidae; genus Maratus; species Maratus michaelseni. The sequence goes on from OZ007592.1 coordinate 404,262,257, forward strand.
TTAATTTTATTTTGACCATATGTATGTATAAAATCTAGAGATGATATGCATGGCTGCACAGAATTACTTACATAAAATACTGTCTATGGACAGTGATTGCTAAATTGGGATTTAATATAATTTTGTAAATTATTTATTGAGATAGTATCTTATATTGTAAAAAAAAATAAGAAATAGCGGTACAGTACTCCGATAGTGTTGGAATGTGATTCGAATTTTATAATTTTGTGTGCGTGGTTTTTCGTTCTTTTTACTTACCTATATAGGGTAGTATATAGTATAGGGTAAATCTTGTAATCGTTTTGAAAATCGAAAAAAAAAATTGACGGATTTACACGTTTCAGACACTGGAGATTCTGAAAAAACATATTTTTTCTATCTGTGTGTGTGTCTGTAAACGCTCTATCTCCCAAACAAATTGAGACTTGTAATCTGGTATGTACTTAGTATGTAATAAAAGGAAGACTCTTATTGAAATTCAGTTACCTCGATTATTCGGAACTATTTTTTTTTCGGACTCTCGAAATGTTCGTTCTGATATAAGGTATATAAAAATTTTCGAAATTGTTTATTTTAAGGAGTGAATATAAAACACAATAAAAAAAACATAAATTTTGCATAAAGAATGAAGTCGATCGGATAATTAGTTGCCGAGATATTTGCAATCCTATTTTCCACATTCTTCGATTTTTCATGACCCTGTATTTCATTCAAATTTCAATTCAAAGATATATTTTAATAGGAAATGAGACGCTTAATCCGACGCAGTAAACCTTTAGTTAATATGGTTATCAATTTTGTAGTTATAAAGATGTTTCTTTTACGCAATTCAGTAATAGAGCATTTAAAGTTTATTACGTCATGAAGTTACGATTTTATTTGAATTGCAATGCATTTTATAAATAGTTTACGTGTGGTTTTTTTTTCATATTTTATATTATGCATATCCATAATGGGTAAGTATTATGTTGGCCCCCAACGACTAGTTTTAAATGTTCTGGATTTCCATGTAATTTAATTTGCTCAAAGGGGCTCAGTTGTTATTTTAAGATATATTCTAGAGTGAAGAAGTAGGAAAGCTAACCTTCTGTTGAGAAATTACATGTATTGCCATATGTGAATTATACCTGCACACAAAATAATTAAAAAAACAATTTTTAATATAGTTATGGAAACACTTGAGAAAACAATTCAAAGTGCATTCTATTGTGCAAACAATTGAAATAACCCCTTTTTCAGTAAGTTTACATTAGGACAATAAGCCAAATTTGTATCTTAGATTATTACAAATTTTGTTGTGTGAATTTGTGATCCTTAATTTTATGTTAATGTGAAACCTTTCAATGAATTCTTGCAAAACTAAATTTGTGCAGAATAAAGTATATTTTATCAAAAATAAGTCGGATGTTATTTGATATAATTTTATCCTGAATATTTATTATTCTTTCAAGATATTTTTTTGCGAAATATGGAAGAAGGAGAGATATTTTACAAGCTTCACAAAACATATATCTTGTTAAATCCGAAACCGTTGTTGAAAATACACTTCCTCTCAGATAATTCATAAAAATGTAAATTTTTCGCGATAAAGGTAAAAAACAAGAATAACGGCTGTTGATATAATTGTAATTTCATGTTTAAGATCCAATATTATCTGAAGAAATCCCTTTTTTTAATTATTTAATAACATTAAACTTTGTTTTTAAGCAATTATTTTTTTTTTCTTTTCTGAGTAAATTAAACACTAATGCAAAGTGTCTGATACCTCATAAAGAAAAAAAATAATGTAGTGTAGAAGAATTCTAAAGCAAAAATTTAAATGAAGTAATATTGTAATGATATTTAAACAAATCTAGTCATTAACGGGAAGTTACATCATTAACATTTCATTGTATTTAGTAAAACTGCTAATGGTTTGCAATTCGGCTAACCAAAATTGGTAATTCGGTAATTTAAAAAAGTATACACAGAAATTAATACAGTTATTTCTGTGGAGGAATGCAATCATAATTTCCTGATTTTCGAATACGTAAGTATTTGCTGAATGTGATTAACCTTTGGAGACAGCGGATTTTAAACAAGAATATTTAAAAGCGTAAATTTAAATAAAAAGCATTTACGAAGCCTCTGAAGCTCTTATTATCACTTTCCAACGTAGTTGAAATGTTTTTATGAATTCCGTTTGTCTGTACGAGCTCTAACGCACGTAAATATACTCGGATTGCAATGTAATTGATATATGTTTTTGAAGTTTGCTATGGCATGTTCGGTATTGAAAATGAAGTGCGTAGCTCTTATAGTTCATTTACAGGGCACTCAAAAGTAATCCGTTGTATTATGGTCTACTACAAGAAGATTACTTTAGAATATATCAGGTCTGTCACAAACAGTTCATTTACATGGGCACTCAGAAGTATTCCTTTATATTATGATCTATGAGGAAAAATCGTTTGAGGTCTACTTTAATGATGTTACACTGTTACAAATATAAGGAAATTGATATGAATTTCTGAGGTGAAGTAAAAAAAGCTTTATGTAAAAGCTTTATAGGGTACAAAGAAATTATCATTCCTCTAGAGGGCCACACAAAAGAATTCGGTTAAATAATGGTCTACAGGGAAAAACTGCTTGCAGAGTATTTTAAATTATGTTGCACTATTTCAAACATGATAAATTAATATACATTTTTGAGGTTTACTACAAGAAGATATCTGTAGAATATGATGTGCATAACGTTTATCGTTCATTTACAGGGACTCACGAAAAATGTCGAAAACAGTACTTTATCGACAGTATTGTCTATTAGGGATAATTGCTGGAAGTGCGTTTTCTGTTATAATATACGTTTCTGTTTTTTACTAAATTATGTTTATAAATTCTACAAATCATATACAGGGCTACACAAAAGTTTTCGTACGAAAGAACATGAGCGTGTACTGACTAAAGGTGTTTTTAAATTGAGTTACGTATTTTCATGCTCATTCATATTTAGTATACTAAGCGATGTTTGTAGTATATAAATAAAATCATTTACAGTGATATGCAAAACTGGATATATCGCCGGCTATGAATAGCTAATCTAAATTTCAGCATACTATGTAGAATATATAGAAATCTATTGATCATATGCATGGCTACCCAAAATAATTGGAGTACCTTTTAGGCTATGAACGGCTATTGATCAAATCAGTTTTTCAAATGTGTTATGCATTTTCTAAAATGTCTACATATGTATCTTCTTTACCTTATTAAACGGCAGAGTTTTGTTAAAATATTCTGAAAGTGTAGCAAAGTATTTCATAATGTATGCTTGTCGTGTAATTTTTATTTATTGTTTTATATTTCATTTCATTTCAATACGTTTTCAGGATAAATTATTTTATATATTTCCACTTCAACTCTATTATCTTATTTTTTTGTGTGTGTTTAAAGTTTCGATGTAAAGTACGTATACTGATGTTTAAAGTACGTATGCTGAGAATAGATATTTTTAATGCTACTAAGCTACTCACTTAGAAAGACTTGGATTAAAAACTATGTTTCTTTTTAGATCTAACATTAATAAAATGGTCTTAAAATTGATAAATGATGGTTAAGTTTAAGTAATTACGCAAAAAATGTCATTTTGTAACTTGATGTTTTTCTATTTACTAATTTGAGTTTTCATTAAAGAATCATCAAATAATTATAAAATATACACTTTTTTCTATAACACTTTTTTATTAACACACGTTTTTTTAAGAATAGCAGATTTTTTATTCAGATAATATGTTAAAGTTGATCATTGTGTGGCTTTTTCCCGTAAATAATGTTTAAAAGTATTTTCTTCTGGCGAATTCTTTGTTAAAATATGTTGAAAAAAATTACTATTTTTTTTTTCAAATTACTAAGTATATTTTGTTTGATTATCTTTGAAATTGTAAAATTGTAAATTTATATTGGCATACATCGCACATGTTTCATCATATTTATGTATATTTTTCTTTTGAAATTTTAAAAATTAAATTTTACATTTTGGAAGTTTTTGATAATTTAAAGTAGAACGAATAACAAACAGAAAGCACTTAGAACTGGATTGTTTCATCTAATTGAAATTTACACCCAGAAAAAAGAACTGATTAAAACAACAAAACATGTTTTGTTGAGTACATTTTGGTTGTTTTAGCAAAATTTTTAGTTAAAGTAAAAAAATTGGTTTTGTTGCTTGGACAAAAAAATATTGTTAACACTCTTAAAAAATTTTAACAAAATTTCATCAATTTTACTTGAATTAACAAAATCTGTTTTTTTTTTTTAATTTTAGAATAATTTTGTAATTTCAGCAAAATTTTGTTGTATTTGCAAAATTTAAATTGTTGTGTAGTAGCCATAACTCTCTCCGTATAGCTATATAATAAAAGGATTAACATAATTTTTGAATAATTAAAACTTTTTTTTCATTGGGACCAACCAAGGTAGTTTTAAAAATCCCTCTGTCCCATTTATTACTTTCTTCTATCTTTACAAGAAGAAAGTATTGGAAACGTGAAAATTTTCGACTTCCGGTTTCCGACGGATTTTAGAAGGTCCTGAACACGATTTGACTGTTTTTAGAAAATGACTGTCAATGACTCTATGTGTCTGTATGTGACAAATTTTTTGTGGTCGCTCTATCTCAAGAACTACAAGACGGAATTTAATAAAACTTTATATTCAGTTACTTTTTGATATAAATTGTTGCTGATTAGTTTTTGGTGTAAATCGCGCAACAGGTGGTGCTGCTATGTTGCATTTTTCGCGATTTCTGCAATAGCTCTATCTCATTTTCAGCAGTGAATTACGCCTGTAATCTTTGAATAATAACCAGTGATTTTTTTATCCTGCTTTTTGCAGGCATAATTCACTGCTAAAAATGAATTAAAAATTAACTATGTGTCGCCTTATGCTGGGCTTTGTATTGTTGTCTCATGTTTTCCCCAGAAATTTGCGTTCTCCTGATGATATTTCCATCTTGTGCTGCGGTTTCAGCCGTTCCGACATATATAAGAGTGAGAAATGCCGAGCTCAGCTATCGCTCCTTGTAGCTCAGTGGTAGAGCCTCAGAGCGCTGTTCTGAGGACCCCGGATCGACTTCCGGCTTGGGCAATTTTCACTTTCTCAGTTTGCACTTGAAAAAAAGCAGGATAAAAATTCAAGGTTTACAGGCGTAATTCACTGCTAAAAATAGTTAAAATTGCATATTTGGATTGGTTCATTTTAACAAAAGTTTTCGTAGTATAAACAAAATAAGTTCGTAATATAACATATTTTATTATTTAAACAAACAAAATATATTTTGTTGAAAAAAGAAAATAGCTTGTTAAAATAACACATAGCAGATATCTATGTAACAAAAAGAATTTTGTTAATTCAAGTAAAATTGAACCATTTTACTTGAATTAACAAAACATTTTTTTTTGCTGACGATACAATTTTTTTTTTTTTTTTTTTTTTTTTTTTTTTTTTTTTTTTGAATTGCAAAAAAAAATCAACAATATTTTTTTTGTTGATTCAAACAAAATTTCAATTGACCCATATTTAAACGAAAAGTTTTGTTGGGTCAACCAAATTTTTGTTGATTCAACAAAACTTTTTTCTTGGTGTAATTGACTTTTGATTTACCTTTAATGAATATCCTGAACCTAATCACTGTTTATTCATCAAAAGAAGTTTAGATTCATTTATACGTAATAAAACATTTTATTGAAAATATTGTTTTAATCGTTATTATTTGTTACATTTATTATTTGCAAAATAAAAAAAAAGTCAAAGAAATATTTAATTCTGACGTATTTTTTTGATATATATATACCAAATTATGAAATATCGTAGAATGAAGTATAAAAAAATCATATGAGACCTATACAATGGCAGAAGCAACATCCACTTGCAAACGCTGCTATGCTATATGAAGCATTTTGATTTACAAAAAATTAATTAGTGAAAATCACGCGTTAAAGTCAATTGTTATTTTCTACTCTTATTTATAAACTATCCCGAATACGTGATAATCTAAAAAAATGTATTAAGTTACAATATGATTCTAACAAATTTGACAACTTTTTCTCATATATGTCACATTACTTTCAAAGGATAAACTACATTGTGCGCCACCTGCCCATAGTAAAGTAAAATTCAAATCTATACTTACAAATAAAGTTAAACTACACTGTTAAAAATTTGCAGCAAACTGTCCAGTCATTTGACCGTTTTTATAGAATACGGTTACATAACCGTAATTTAACTTTATATTGACTATAATATAGGCAATAATATGGTCAGAATAGAGTTAAATTACGGTTATGTAACAATTTTCTATAAAAACGGTCAAATGACTGGACAGTTTGCTGCAAAATTTTAACTGTGTAGATGGAACCCGTCAAAACTTGACGGAGAAATTACTATAACAATATCAGTAAAATAAGCTTATTTATTATTTAAGAGGGGAAGAGTATGAAACAGTGTTTCAAATATTTTATCTAATTTTTCCCCCAGCAAAATTATACAGTACTATTTTCGATACAAACGCCAAACAAAGAATCCGTAAACAACTATGTAATGCACATAAGTTTGACATTACCGCCATATTCACCACTGCAAGAAAGAAAATTTCATGGAGATATGAAGTATCATACAAATAGCACATTCCTACGTCCATATCATATTCAGTAAATAAATATAGTAAACAAAGCACACACCTCTTCCCCTGTGATAATGCAACCTAGTGTGCTTCTATGCGCATGTGCATTGTATTTTCCCAAACGCACCGTAGAAATTCGATGTTAAAAAAAGATTTAAAATGTTTAAATAAAGAGTTTTAATCAATATCTTCTAAAATGCATCCATTGTTTTAAGCTAATCAATTTTTATGAAAAGATGGAGACATTTTTGTATAATAATAATATACAATCTGCAGATGAGGCAGATTTTTAACGTTTTTAAGTGTAATTTATTTGTATGGCTTCTTCGAACCCTTTCCATAATCAGGATGATTATCCCTTTTCCACAACAGGGGATCTTTTCCCTCTTATACTGTGAAATATCCAGTGAAATGTCCAATATATAAAATACAATTCCTAGCAAATTCTGATGCAACACATACACCAACGAATTCAACATGATATCAATTTTATGTTTTGTTAACAGATTTCAGTTTAGATATCTTATGGATAATCTGATCTTATGATTTATCAGGATTTTTTAATTACTTTTTTTAACCTTTTTATGTTGGTTAGGGAAATCAATTTTCAATTGTGGCAACTTTCCCAGGGGCTATTTAACATTATTGAAACAAACGGATGGCCATTGTTGAGATAGATTTGAAAAATAATTTATGTCTGAAAATTATTTAAAAAGTCGTTAAATTAAGCGGCAGTTTTCTAATAAATCTCATTTGAAAGTTAAAATTTTTCTTATTGATAAACTAAGAATTGAAATTGTACAGCATTTAGAAGTGATGTAAGCGCGATAAAAGCGAAAGCGTAGCACCGTTTGTTGTGTCCGAAACTATATACATTTCTAAACATTGTCGCTAGGTTTTGGCTGCCGCCCAAAAGTAGACTGTAATTTTTTGACTTCGACAGAGATATCCACAGTGAAAGACATAGAACTTTGCCGCTAATAAGAAACTGTTAAATGCATTTATAATACACCTACAAAAATAATTCGTATAAAATCACATTTACATTGTTTATTCTAACTCAAAAAATATTCATTATTTCAAGCTTTTTTTCCATTAACGAAACAGTATTTATAATAATTTTAATTTTCCTGAAATCTTTCACTTTTATGTAATTTTTATTAAAATAATGAAATCCTTCAACATATAATTAAAAAAAAGTAATTGGTAACATAAAAAATAAAGTGGTCATAAACCGGCCGGTCCGTTCAACCGATCGAGGTGAGATTTCAGATACAGTTATTCAGGGGTATGAGCTCAGGATTCTGTGAATGGCAAAAAAGTGGTGCTCACGGTTATGGTTATAGGTACAGAAACTCTAAATTTTCCAATGGCAACGCCCATTTTTTTTCGTCGCAAACTGCTCAGCGCATGCGAAAATCCTAAAGAGCATTGGAACCGTACGTGTATCGCAAGAAACGGACTCGTTATGCACGCACAACAAACAACTCTGCGAACGGCAAAAAAAAAAAAAAAAAAAAAAAAAAAAAAAAAAAAAAAAAAAAAAAACACGGAGGAAATTTGCATATGACACAGAGTTATTACACCAATCACTGATTACAACACAGATCGGAGAAAAAAAAACTTTTATTTTGATTGCACATTTTCCACATGGGTGCCATCACAGGCAATTGCACATTGCATGCGGGCGACTGTGGACAATACAGCCAAACGTAACATCGCATGAGGGATGTTTGCAATCTCACGTTTGATAGAATCTTTCAAATCTGGCAAAGTTTGCGGATTGAACATGTACACTCTAGATTTGAGCTATCCCTAGAACCAGAAATCCATATTAGTGAAGTCGGGGGATCGCGGAGGCCACGGATATGGAAAATGGCGTGAGATGACACGTTTGCCAAAATGCTGTTTAGGACCCTGCGAACAGAATTCGCTATATGTGGAGGTGCACCATCTTGCATCTAAACGAAGTCATTCAGTGCATTTCGCTGCAGCAATTCTGGTATGACGTAATTTTGCAGCATTGCCGTATAGCGGGAGCCTGTTACAGAGCAAGTTACAGATCCTGTTGGTGTCGCTTCATCAAAGAAGTACGGCACGAGAATAATTGTGCCTGCAATACCGCACCACACAGTAACTTTGACGTCGTATAAAGGTACTGGTACCACAGCGTTCGGTTTCATGTCTAGCCAGTACACAAAATTTTTGGTGTTTACGTTGCCAGTTAAGGTGAAATGTGCCTCGTCCGTCCATAATATGCGAAGAGGATAGTCGTTATCTCCATCATATCGGATAAGAAATTCCTTAGAAAAGTCTATACGTTGTTGATGGTCCCCCACTTCCAACATCAGGACGCGCTGGTACCGGTAAAGAAACATGCGGATTATAGAGCGCAGTAGCTTTAGGACCGTTGATTTCGGTATATCAAATACACGATATGCACCCCTTGCAGTTTGCATGTATCCTGTAGTCACTGTGGGATGCACTTTCATAACGGTATCCTTAGGAACAGTTGGTCGTCCAGATCACGGTCGCCCGGATCACAGAAGCAGCCAGTTTCTTCGAATTTCTTTACTAAATCACGAAGAGCTTTCGGGCTACATGGGCCACGTATTTGGCGATGGTTTCGGCGGTAAACACGCAAGGTTTTCGCAGCATTCATCCCATTTTGATAATAGAATTTTACCAATTCACCACGAACTGTCGCTGGAAGTGTCATTTCGTTGGCATGTGCGTGCTCCAGCCTGAAGAACTAACATTCCCACCCCACTTTTATCCGTTTTCTACGCTATCTGGCGAACGGCGTTCCGGGATTGGTGTTTTGCCTCTGTCATATGCAAATTTCCTTCGTGCGCCCTGATCGTTTTTTTTCCCGTTCGCAGAGCGTTTTTTGTGAGTGCATAACGCGTCCGTTTATTGCGATACACGTACCATTCCAACGATCTTTAGGGTTTTCGCATGCGCTGAGCATTTTGAGATAAAAAAATGGGCGTTGCCATTTGAAAATTTCGAGTTTCTGTAGTTATAACCGTAACCGTTAGCACCAATTTGTTGCCGTTCACATAATACCGTGCTCATACCTGTGAATAACTATATCTGAAATCTCATCTCGATCGGTTGAACGGACCGGCCGCTAGAGTTCCATATATCAGCAAAGTTTTTTTATGACCACCCTGTATAATCAAGGTATGCAATCAATATGAAACTGTCAATAAAGTCTCCAATACTAATCTTTGTAATTAAGATTTGAAAAATCAGTTAAAATTGCGGCATGTTGACAAAATCATGTAATATTTTCTCTTTAGTTTTATCAATGTAAGTATACATTTCAAGCTAAGCCTAACATCATTTTCACCATGTGATCACCATTTTCACCATTTCATCATTTTCATCGGTGCAAACATTTCACGCGCACTTTATATACGTTAGTGTGATGCTTAACCACCAAGTATACAAATAAAAATATGTTTTGCATTTAATTGTAATGAAAAAATGGTATAAATAATGTTATAATGCATAAAGATAAAAGAAACCCAATGGACATTATTCAGTGACGTCACAATAAATATGAATTTTCATTCGCTTGTAAAAATAAAGTGCATGTAAATAAATATTTTTACCGAAATTTAACTTGCAAACTAAAAAATTCGGCCAAAAAGCCACATGTCGGAATGTTTTTCATTATTTTTCTTGTATCCTCGTAACAGTGGAAGTAACTCGATTGCCACCATTTTGAAGAAATGAAAAAAAAAATTTAAAATTACAATTTTTCCTAATTAATAAACAAACGAATGTACGATAACAAATCTGTGACCAAATATCTTTCATTTAAAATAAGAATCATGTAATTGGATGAAGTACTTATTTTTGACGAACTGTCGGAATAAAACGCTTAGTGTTTTAAATATATAGATGTTTAATATTTCTCCCCTCTTTTTACACCATTAAAAGTTTCAAGTACTTTTGCCCTTAGCAACAGAATAAATTCATACTGTAAAAGGTTTAAAGTATTTTAGATATTTCAAACCCTTTCAAATTCTTTTTAAATAATTATCTTCAAAAATAAAAGAATATATATATATATTTTTTTTAAATGAAGAAGTAAAACTACAACATTTTGAAGTAATAGTACTTTGAAGTAGTAGTAGTAAATATTCCCTAAATTATATTAAGCCCACCTTTTGAAATTTCTAAATTTCATGAGAAAATCCTGTGTTTCTTTGCTTTATACTATCATTCCTAAAGTAAGAAAGAACAGAAGAAAAAATCGCTTTAAATATTAAGTTTAAAACGTAGCTAGATAACCTTTTCTTTCATATCGACAGCAAAAATATCACGCAGTAAAAGGTTTAAGTATTTTCAAACATTTCGAATCTTTTCAAATTCTTTTGAAATATTTCTGTTAGATAAATAAAAGATTATTTCAAAAGAAAAAGAGAAGACGGAAACTTCAACGCTTTGAAGTAGTACTTCTCTCAAACTTTTCCTAGATTACATTAAACCTTTCTTAAGAAAATTCAAAACCTTATCAAATAATCATGTGTCGCTTTAAATTGTAAATTAAAAATGAAGAAATAACAGGAAAAAAGCTACGTTTTAAAGCCAGTTTTATTAACGAAAGTTTAGGAGATTTCAATAATAATAATTTGTTATTGTCAGTTCCCGCAAAGTAACAGAAAACATGAAATTATAAACGCACAGTACTTTTGTAATAGAAAACACATCATGATAAGCAGTTTTTCTGATATATTATCTCCGGATATATATATATATATATATATATATATATTGGAAATTTGAAAAATCTTTTTATCATCCGGCTGTTTTTCGAAGGCAACTAAAATTCAGTTCACTCTATCACCGATATCTGTATGGATTTTCAGGATATTCGACTAGTTTATTTATATTATTTGCTCTTTAGAGTTGACTTCGAAATGATGGGAGAAAATATTTGGAATAATTCACGCATGCACAGTTAAAAATTAATTAATGCAAATGCTCATATTTCATTAAATATTTAATATATTAATATTCTAATTGTTCTATGCTGCTTCCACTTCATTTTGTAAAATTTTCTGAAATTGGTGTTAAATTTAGTTTAAAATCTTGCCTGTTTTAACAAAAAACATGGAAAATTTTTCTTGCATTTTTTTTAAAGAAATGATTATATTTCCATGAATGTATTTACATGGTCTTATTCCAGAAATGTACAGAAATATTGAAGAATATCTACATACCCATGGGCTACAGCGACAGATAATTAAGTGCCTTTTATTTTACATGGTGATCTCCGCTAAATGTCCTCGTGATAAAATCTTCACGGAGAGTGAGTTCAAACATATTCTTTACATTCTCGAATTTCTAAAAAAAAAATGTGTACTATTTCTTTAGATATTCGATAAAACATCCAAAACTAAAAGTGTTTCGGGATTTTTAGCAATATAGTGTATGTATAGTAGGGTAGAAAAAAAGAGAGAACACCTTATAAATTATAATTTTCAACATGTCCTAGAAGAAAATGGAAATAGCCATTCGACTGGAAATTGTTTTTCTTTAATTCATTTTTTTTTTTATCTTAAAGGATTGTCTTCATAAAACACAATGTAAACACATTGATAATTTACGTTACTACCGAGGTGCAATAAAATAAATCACAGTTTTAAAACATTAAAACTATTAGATGTTAAAAATCCATGAGCTTTCGGCTAAACATTAGCCTTCCTCAGATGAAACACCAGCAATCGAGAAGACGCAGCTGAGAATGGCGCGCTTTAGACAGGCTGGAAATGGGCGAAACCAAACAGCTATGAAATGAAGGGTGTGACGGAAGTCCGGATGATACCATTACAAGCTGTGGCGGGGGTCAGGAGAAACCGAAAACCCCAGTGATACCCAGTACATTGTCCCATAAACGAGGGATCTGATAAGATAATACATCATTACATATATTATCACCTCTTTTCAAAATCTCTAGGGACTCTCTGATTATGCAACTATTATCCTGTGAACCTCGTGAAATTATTTTAGCTTTACTGAACGAGGTTCAGAGTATAATAGTTGCATAATCAGAGAGTCCCTAGAGATTTTGAAAAGAGGTGATAATACATGTAATAATGTATTATCTTATCAGATCCCTCGTATATGGTATAATGTATTGGGTATCACTGGGGTTTTCGGCTTCTGCTGACGCCCTCCCCCCCCAGCTTGTAGTGGTATCTTCCTGACTGTCATCACTCCCTTCATTTCATAGCTGTTTGGTTTCGCCCATTTCCAGCCTGTCCAAAGCGCGCCATTCGGAGCTGCGTCTTCTCGACTGCTTGTTGTTCATCTGAGGAAGGCTAATGTTTAGCCGAAAGCTCATGGATTTTTAACATCTAATAGTTTTAATGTTTTAAAACTGTGATTTGTTTTATTGCACCTCGATAGTAACGTAAATTATCAATGTGTTTACATTGTGTTTTATAAAATTGGATAGGTACACTTGACGATCCTATTATATGGATTTTTCTATATATTTTTATTTGGTAGTCTTCATATTGAAATTGTACCAAATTCTGAAATTTTCATTACGAACATTCAATTCTGATATAATATTTCGCGTTTTACGTAACTTCTGCCTTACGACATAAAAACGAAAGTCCTTCCGTTAATTAGTTTCAAAATTTTAAAAGTTTACAGTTTAGAGCTCCTATTGTTAAATTCATTTTTAATCGTTTCAAAATAGATTGCGATGCGGGTGGATTTCTAAGCGTAACTAAAAACCAAAAGGGCATGGTTTCGTTTATTTGAAGTTTCTAGAAATCGATTTCTGTTAAAAAAAGTTATAGTTTATTACAGCTATTCATAACTTAATATTAATTTTTTATATTACTATTAATAAATAAATAAATAAAAAGTAAATAATACTAAATTAATTTAATAAATTACATTAAATTATTATATTACTATTCATAATTTATTCTAAGATTTAATTCAAAAAAATATATATTTCTTGAAATTAATTTCTGAAAGAAATTATGAATTGTAACATATGAATGTGTTAACAGCATAGATTTCTAAAAGCTTCAAATTTGCAGCAAGTTTAACTACCTAAAAGATTAAGTATATTATAAATGTCTCTAATTCAAATGGTATAACATAATTCAATTTTACTAATTTACCACAAGAGTTATTGTGGATGATAATATTGTGGATGATAACCGACCAGTATCTGGACCTCTATAGTCATAGAAGATAAAAAAAAGTATTAAGCATTTTTAACACTTTCCACCCTAGTTGAAAAGTGTTTATGACTTTGGTTTGTCTGGCCGTCTGGCCGTCTGCCGTCTGGCCGTGTCCTAACTCCCGTAAATATGCTCGGATTGCCCTGAAATTTTTGTATGTTATTGTCGTTATGTATAGCATGTTCCTATTTCAACTGAAGTGTGTAGCACTTATAGTTCTTTTACAGGGACACTCAAAAGAATTCCGTTACATTACGGTCTATGGGTAAAAATCATTTGCGGTTTATTTTGATGATGTTACACAATTTCAAACACATTGTAAATTATATATATCACTAAGGTACGTTACAAGAAACTTAATATGGAATATGGTGTGCATAGCACTCATAGTTACTTTACAGGGACAGTCAAAAGAATTCCGTTATATTACGTCTATGGAGAAAAATCGTTTGCGGTTTATTTAAATAATGTTTCACTATTTTAAAAGCATTGAAATTTATATATCACCAAGGTGCATTACAAGAGGCTTACTACAGAATATTGTGCGTATAGCAGTCATCGTTCATTTACAGGGACACACAAAATAATTATCTACTGTCTGTTAACATTAATTCCTGGATGTGCGTTTTAAGTTGATGAACGCGGTTTTAAATTTAACTTACTTTTTGTCTATTACTTGGTGTGTATAAATTCTGTAGATCCTATACAGGGCAGTACAAAAGTTCGCGAACACATTTCCGTTTATTGACAAACTTCAGAAGGATAATTTTAAACTGTGCTACTCGTTTCCTAACTGAACTAAAATTTAGCATCCTATGTAGTATATATACAAATCTATAGATCATATACAGGGCTAAATAAAAGTATTCGGATATTTTTCTGAATACTGCATATGTTGGAAATTCCTGAAATTGCGCTTTTAAATATGTTATCCGTTTTAGAAGTTGTTTACTTAGATGTTATCTTTCGGCTTATTAAACGGTAATGATTTGTAAAATTATTTTGGAAACTTTGGAAGGTGTTACATAATCTATGCTTGACGCATGATTTTTCGTTCATGTTTGACTAACAACTGAAATGAACTACAGTAAAACCTTCCAAAAGCGTCCAGGCTCCATTCCATTATTTACTGGTCACTACAAAATGTGGTCTCTTAATAAGGGGGACGTTTAAATCTAGTTTTTGATTGTCGAAAATAAGGTAACAAGTAGTGTTATGAAAATTAATCTTTGACCGAAGTGAAAAAATTGAAGTTTTACGTTGATATATGTATATATATTTTCGTTAATGCGACATGGAGCATTACTCAATAATTATATTGCTTTTCTTAACTGAATGCACATTCTCTTATTGAATGGCATCAACTATTTTTCGAGTATCGAAGACGTGCCATGCTTTTGCGTTGACTTCCGCTTTATACCCATTCTAGTCATATTCACATTTTTAAAGTACCGCGGTTGTCGAGATTTCCAATTTACTACGGGTTTTTCCTTTTCATCAATAAAAAGCCACGGTTAACTGTTCTTTTGCTTTCCCCTCTCCCTTTTAGCTTCTGACTTTTCCATAAAACTGTGCGGAAGAAAAGTCCCGTTTCACCCACGTCGGTCACGCTAAAGATGAAAAAACCAGGAAAGAACAAAATTTCTTTTCGTTTCTTCAAGCAAATTGTTCGCGCATGGGGGGAATTCCAGTGAAATTGGTCTCTGAAATGAGGTAAAATTAGCACTGAATCTATGTGAATAAGTTTCCATTAAAAATGGTCTTTGAGGGAGGTGGTCACACAAGGAGGTTTCACTGTAGTACATTTGTATCACTTTTCATAAAGTCCTACTTTTTTCTATACAAAACAATAACTTTAACAAAATATTTAATATAATTCCTTACTACTTTTATCATTTCAACGAGACGAGGGAGGTAAAAAATAAACAAGAATTTTATTGATATTTAACGAAGAATTTAAATAAAAAGGGTCAAATACCGCATTTAAGAAACGTTTTGATTTCATAAGGAAATATTTCTGTCTAATCATATTTTGTTTTTGTTTCTATCGCGTACAACCCAATTGGTTCAAGTAATTTCTCATAAACGTATCTCTCAAACATTTTCTGTATCGTTTTCTTGCATATTCATTTGGAAATATTTCCATTAATTTTTAAATCTGTATTGCAGTATCTTAATAAATCGCAGAAACTGGAACCCCTGGGGATCGAATAGTAGAAAGTTTCTCATTATTAGAAATTTCCCTTATTAGACTTGAGAATTAGGATTTCGCTTTGCGCAGAAAAGATTAAACTTTTAAATAGAAAATGAGTGCGTCGTACGAATGTAACATTAACAATTTGGAAATGTTTAAAATCTGCTCGTAAATTCATGAGATAATTATTAGGTTAGGTATAAATTTTCTTGTATTTTTCGAAGTATGCTTCTGAGACATCATGTTTTATCTGCATTTAAGAAGATGATTACAACGATTAATATAATAAACGTTACAAATATATGTTAATTTATAATTTAGTTATTAAAAATAATTGTAGAATATAGACAAAAATATTGCTTGGTCTCTAGAAAGTCGTAATGTCTCAATTTTATAAAAATATCGAAATTTAAGATTCATGCACATTTAATTACATTCAGTACAGAAGATTCTAGTTGTTGTTTTTTTAAGAAATTAAACTATTGTTTTCGATTTTTGTTTTTGTATAAACTATCAGAAGGTTGTATGTTCCAATTTTCACAACATTATAAAATATATACACGACAGATTCAGATGTATATATCCATTATTTTAGGATCAATATCTTTGAAAATTTAAGTTCCAAAATAGATAAAAACACTTAAAAATAACATGAGGAATAAATGACCAAGAAACAAAATGTGTAATGTGTGAATGTATTTCATATGATGTCATATGATACTTTTCTGTATAAACTAAATAATTGGATAATTATTAAAAATAAAATCTGGAAATTTCCTTTAAATATTTAGAAATGTGTAGTTTATCTGTAAAGTCTAAAAAAACTAAATTTTAGGTGTAGAGCTGTTAGAAATAACTGAGAATAGCAGTGAGAATTTATTACTGATGCTGTAACTACTTCAACCAAGTTCAGTTATTGAAAGTTGTGGGATTACTACAATGACTCTTGTGGCATAAGTATAGCCCCTTGAAGGGCACCGGTATATTATATATACCACTAAATTTTAATCTCAAATCGCCACAATGACACCAGAATTTTATAATCAAATTTTGAATTTATAAGGTACATGAGGAAAAGCTTTTACCTATTTTAAAATAAATTCGTTCGTGAATCCTGGTGTCAATCAATCATTTCAATATTTCAGCTACAAGAGTACTTTGCCCCTGAAGGGGTTAACACGCTGGCCATTGATCAGGGAAAAACACAGTTGTAAAAAATGAAAGACTCACTATTTTCTTATAGAAAAAATCGATTTATTTGTTGCTCAAATAATTAATACGAGTTTTTCCATAAGAAATTACTGGTGTTACCACTTTTTATGAGTGCTTTTCCCTGATCTGTCAACACCTTGTATAAAACTATTGAAATAGCATTTTCAAAGTATAATATGTAGGAATCGTATTTTCACATGCAAAACATACAGTATTTCAGTAACTCATTGTCGCTCATTTTCCTTCATTGTTATTTTTTTTAATTTGCTGTATAATTTTTTTTTTTTTTGAGTTGGGAAATTTTAGGTTTATATTTTTCCGAATTTTAAAATGTTGATGTTGTTGTTATAGGGTTTTTTTGCAGCATGATATTTTTTTTTTTACTTATTGTAATTGATATTGTGTGTATAAAATATTTAAAATGTCAAAAATTTTTAACCAAGAATTAAATTTTAAAACGTTGTTCTAATCCATATATTGGAAATATTGCATGATTGTAATAAAAGTTTATTTGTAGTATATTTTGATATGTGAAGAATTTTCGTTAAAGTATTAAGAAAAACATTTCATCATAACGATTAGCTAAATTCTACTTTTTAACTGTGTTTATTATATGTAATGATGGTGTATATTTTATGTTTTGGTGGTGATTATGGTGTTTCTTTTGACCAGTTCCATCTGAAAAAAAGCACAAGAAAGTGTACCAAAACGTTACATTAATATTTAAAAAAAAATACCGAAATTAGCAAAGATTTTCTAACATGTCAATGTAGAATCAGCTAATCATTTAATTGTGTTGCCTCACTAAATTCCACACAGATAAATTGAATGCGCCAATTTAGTATGACTTATTAGAGAAAGACATCTTTTCTAAAGCAAAATCTGTTTTTTTTTTTTTTTTTTTTTTTTTTTTTTTAACCTATTGTAATTCATATTTTGTGTATAAATTATTTGAAACGTCAAATTATTTGACGTTTTACAAGAACTAAATTTTAAAACCTTGTTTTAATCCACATATTGTAAATATTGATTGATTGTTATAAAAGTTTGTTTTTAGTATATTTTGACTTGAAGAATTTTTATTAAAGTATTAAGAAAAACATTTCATCATAACGATTAGCTAAATTCTACTTTTTAATTGTGTTTATTATATGTAATGATGGTGTATATTTTTCGTTTTGGTGGTGATTATGGTGTTTCTTTTGACCAGTTCCATCTGAAAAAAAGCACAAGAAAGTGTACCAAAACTTTACATTAATATTTAACAAAAAATACCGAAATTAGAAAAGATTTTCTAACATGTCAATGTAGAATATGCTAATCATTTAATTGTGTTATCGCACTAAATTATACACAGATAAATTGAATGCGCCAATTTAGTATGACTTATTAAAGATAAACGTCTTTTCGAGAACAAAATCAGTTTTTTTTTTTTTTTTTTTTTTTAGCTCAATAACTATTTTCAATTGTATGGAAATAAAAAAACAATCATCTAAAAATACACAGATTTTAAAACTCGTTTCAGAGAACTTTTTATAATCTAAAATAAAAAACACCGATAAAAAGTTAATTCTCCATTTTATTAATAAAAAAGTCGTTTTTGTTCGTATATTTCATCCTTTTTTTTAAATATTTGAGAAAACGGATGTTTTAAATTATTCCTTTTTTAAGATAATATCTGCAAAATTTGCTTTTTTATTGAAAATAAATGGATGAAAAAAATCCTAAGGGCTCTTGAAGGATGATTAAGATGTTGAAGTATTATTGCTTTTTAATGCACAACTTTATATCCCATAAAACATTTTAAGAAAATTCTTTATTATTTTTAATACCAATTTTGTAAATCAGAATAAGATTCATATTTTAAATTTAAAGATAGATACATGTGTGCATTTTATTTTATTTCTTAAAAAGATGTTTTATTCTTTATTCTTGATCATTTATTTTCTATTCTTTTTATCACAATTTATTCTTTAAATCGTTCTTTATTTTTCATTGCATTGATAATTTTCTTTTTATCCGTTTTTTTTTCTTTTCTAAAGTATTTCGAGAAATTTTATTTTTAAAGCTAATTTTCTAAATCAACAAAAGATTCATATATATTTTAAAGATATATAACCACGTTATTTTTTCTTACAGAAAAGTGGTTTTCGTTACAAAATAAATTTTTTAAGTACATTATACTGTATTTTATCACCCACATTCGCAAAATATATTTTGTTAAAATATATTTATGAAAGTAAAAATAAATACTTTTTAGATTTTAATATTTCACTTTTTGACGGATATATATAATTAAAATTTAAAACTTGACAAAAGTAAATTTTTTAAGACATTCAAAGCTTTTCTTAAGGTCGTTTCTTAAATAAAATTTGTAAACTGGACATTTTTCTTTACAATCACGTTGTGTTGTAAACCTACTAAACGTGCGGCACTGTCTACGTTTGCCAATGTAATTTAACAGTAATTTATGAAAATAAATAAAGTAGGATTCCCAAATTCTTAAAAAGGCGTACCACTAAATCGAGATATACATTTTTACTGTGTCATCAAGTAACATCAAGTTAACACGTACTGATTTAGAGCAGGACACAGAAGGCGTGTTAATTGGACCTCCATTTCTAAAGGAGCCCCAAAACACAAATTATAATCAATTTATTATCAAATTTCTTTCATACAAATACCCATAATTCATCAGATATTCAACATATTAATATTTTAATTACAGTATACTATTTCTACGATTTTTTGTCAAGTTTTTGGAAAGTGGTGTTAAATTCAGCTAAAAACTCTGCATGCTATTAGAAAAAAAAACCTTCTGAATTTTTCGCAGAATCGTTAACATCTTCACGAATATATGTGCTATGCTTACACAAATCCACACAAATGTTGAACAGGACATACATAGTCATTTGCTACAGTGACAGACCATTTTTAGCATTTTCTGTTACTTGGATGATCAAAAATATTATTTTATTATTAACATTATTATTGTCCCCCGCACCTAATTGTCATCGCTACAAAATCTTCACTGAAAAACATGAAGTCAAACATATTCTTTACATCCTCAAAGTTCAAGGGCATTTCGGGCATTTCCTCACGAGTTTCAGTAGATATTCGACGAAAGTCTGAAATTGGTCACTGCCCCTTAATTTCTCGAGACCAGTGTACATGGAGTAACATATTGAATATATAACAGTGATACGGAAAATATGATAAAAAATGTAATGAGTAGTACAATTTACATATATTGGCAGCCGCTTTTATGTGCTTGGGGGTGATAGTTTGTAATCTCTTGCTACAGTAACTTGACTTGCTTCGCTAATGCATGGTCTGCTATACCAATCGCAGCTTCAACATTTTCGGTTCGTTGTTTGTTAATTTTAGCCTTGTCTGATTCAATACTTACTTTATTCCCGAACTTTAATTTCATTTAACAAAGGGAGTGGTTGCATTCTCACATAAAATGTTCTGATAAGCACAAGTAGAAATTTTACAGCTAAATTCAAATATCAGTGGCTATTCCTTCCATCTCAGAAAATAAAACTGCGTTACTTATCCATCCTAAAATGTTCACAAAATATCTATAACAATATTGCAGAATCCACTCTAAAAACGACATTTTCAAAACTGAGCAAATAATACTCAAATATGAGTATGTCGCATAGTCAAAATGGCTCGGAATGAAAATTACTCATGTTTGAAACATATATATACTTATTTTTAAAAACATGTACACAATCAAGAATGAAACATCATGTGCTCATTTTTCAGTATTTCCATGTTTCAAAAATGAGTATGAACTGTCTTCTATGTGCTCATTTTTGAGTATTTCCATGTTTCAAAAATGAGTATGAAGTGACTTCTATGTGCTCATTTTTGAGTATTTCCATGTTTCAAAAATGAGTTTGAACTGATTCTAATCATTTTTGAGTATTTCCATGTTTCAAAAATGAGTAAGAACTGACCCCTATGTGCTCAGTTTTGGGTATGTCCATGTTTCAATAATCTGAGTATTTATGGTATTTCAAAATTGAAAGCTTTGTGTCGTCATATTTGAAATATTCTATATTATATATATATTATATAATATAGATATAAATAATTTATATTTAATATAAATTATATATATATTAAAAACATGTACACAATCAAGAATGAAACATCATGTGCTCATTTTTCAGTATTTGAAATATTCTATACTGATATCATATTTTAAATTTTCTATATTATATATATTATATAATATAGATATATATAATTTATATTTAATATAAATTATATATATATTAAAAACATGTACACAATCAAGAATGAAACATCATGTGCTCATTTTTCAGTATTTCCATGTTTCAAAAATGAGTATGAACTGTCTTCTATGTGCTCATTTTTGAGTATTTCCATGTTTCAAAAATGAGTATGAAGTGACTTCTATGTGCTCATTTTTGAGTATTTCCATGTTTCAAAAATGAGTTTGAACTGATTCTAATCATTTTTGAGTATGTCCATGTTTCAAAAATGAGTAAGAACTGACCCTTATGTGCTCAGTTTTGGGTATGTCCATGTTTCAATAATCTGAGTATTTATGGTATTTCAAAATTGAAAGCTTTGTGTCGTCATATTTGAAATAAAAAGTTTCATAACAAAATGGAAACATATCGATTTACTCAGATTTAAAAGTGTCATTTTTCTCAGTGCGGAGGTCGAAAAAAATTTCGATTACAATACTTTATTTTATTATGCGTAGAAGAAAGTAAAAAAGTAATCAGCATCTATTTATGTCAAGGTCTAACAGAATCTGAAGTTTGATGAAATTCTCTGCATTACTTTTTGAGATATAGCTATTGCGAAAATCATGAAAAAAGTAGCATAAAAGCATCACCTGTTGGGATATCTACATCAAAACGTATTCAACGTCTATGTATGTCAAGGTCTAACTGAATCTGAAGTTTGATAAAAATAAGTGCATTAGTTCTTGAGATAGAGCTGTTGCGGAAATCACGAAAAATGCAGCATAGCAGCGCCACCAGTTGCGCGATTTTTTTAAAAAAACTAATCAGAACCAATTTATATCAGGGACTAACTTAATGTAAAATTTTATTAAATTCCGTGCGTTAGTTCTTGAGATGGAGCGCCCAAAATTTTTTTGTCACATACAGACAGACAGACCGACAGTCTGCCAGACAGACAGACAGACAGGCAGAAAGTGTCACAGACTCACAGATGGACATTTTCTAAAAACAGTCAAATCGTGTTCAGGAACTCGAAGGAAGTCGAAAATTTTCATGAATCCAGTACTTTCTTCTTGTAAAGATAGAAGAAATTAATAATATTGTTTATTCCGCTGCACTTGCTGTTCTTGAAGAGAATTAATAAACTGTTGTAATTGTTGTTAATTTGTATTGTAGGACATAATACAAATTTGACAACAAAAACAAGCTTTAAAGTTAACGGCCTTGAAAGTGTTGTTACAGGACCATATGTCCGTTTCCCTTATACCAGTTTATTTAATAGAATTGTGAGAAGTGCATATGCTGGCAAAGAAGTGAGATGTTGAGACCATCAGACAAGAACTTGTTTTTTTTTAATTGAAATATACCGTGCCACCAAGAGTGCACTTATATAACTCGTATTGATTCTGTATATCATGGTATGTATCTCTCTGCTGTATTCTTAACAGTTTTTTAAGAATAACTTCCAACCCCGGGGGGAGGATATATATCTTATATATATATATATATATATATATATATATATATATATATATATATATACAGAGAGAGAGAGGGAGAGATGGTGCTCTTGGTGCTCTTCAATTTAATTATTAACATTAATGAAAATCATCATTGCCGCTAAAACTGTTTCAGCTCCGTAAGTGTTACCAAATGTATAAATATTCACTGTGAATATTTCACGTAATACAACTGTCCTATTAATTGCAATTTTTAAATGGAACTGTCCAGTCATTCAAATATATTTATTTATAATGATCACTTAACTGCATATTATAAAGCATTCGCATTAGTTTGCCTAGTAATAAAATTACCGTTACTTACCAAATTCATGAAAAGTTTCTGAACGATATTTTTTAAACTGATATTTATAAATTAATGTTATTTATATCATGTTTTAGACCAGCATTTCTCAAACTGTGGTCAGCTGACAACAAGTTGTCTTCACTTAGTTGTCTGCTCTTTTTATCTTCATATATTTCTAAAAAAGACAGGCGAAATAATATTTAAATGAGCTGTGTATCACAGAATATATATAAAAAACTAAATTTACTCAATTAACAGG
The DNA here is from genome assembly GCA_963931845.1 of Maratus michaelseni. Lineage (NCBI taxonomy): Eukaryota > Metazoa > Arthropoda > Arachnida > Araneae > Salticidae > Maratus > Maratus michaelseni. The sequence continues at coordinate 404,285,841 of OZ007592.1, forward strand.
ACAATCGCTAGTGGCTCTCAGAATATTCTGATTTCTAAAAGTGGGCCAACATCACTACATAGTTTAAAACAAAGTCGCTTTTTCTGTCCCTATATCCCTATGTACGCTTAAATCTTTAAAACTAAGCAACGGATTTTGATGCGGTTTTTTTTAATAGATAGAGTGATTCAAGAGGAAGGTTTATATGTATAATAACATCCATTAAATAGTGGAGAAATACTGTTATTTTTTAGTTTTTTAATGTGATGTCGTAAATAATTTCATTTTTTCCGCTTATACATTGCAAACGCAGGCTGAACCCTACAAGATTTATCAAAATAATGTACTAATTATTGTACACATTAAAAAGGTCTACAGAAAACACAAAGAGATGAAGGTTTTCAAGGTTAACCCGAAGCAAAGCGAGGGAGGGCCGCTAGTATAAAATAAGTTTGAGAAATGCTGTTCTAGACGAATGGTAGAAAAGTCATTAATTTTTAACAGTTTCATCCAGCCTGCTGTAAAAAATATTATAGATCGTTGAGCAAATTTTAATGTTTTAATAAAGCAATCGTAGTTTTATTTGTTCGTTGGTATGCTTTAAGAGCTGATTAAAGTGACGTTATCCGCAAATACAATTGAATGACTGGATAGTTTGCTGCATAAATTAGTATTTAGAAGATAGATTTTTTTAGTTTTATTGAATTTGTTTAAAATATTGTAAGTATTGTCAGTATGCCAACTCTGTAAAATTATCTTCAATGTACATATGAGGGGTTATAATGAGAGTGGAGTAAGTCAATATTTAGTAATTTGAGACATGAAGGATTTTGTGAAACTTGCCGTATTGCCGTTGCATTAAGTGGTCCAACTTGTTTTGCCCTCTAGTGAACTATGACTTATTTGACTGTCACAATGAACAGAAATTAATATACGTTCAGTGAAAATATGTTTATCTAGATTTTTCAAGTACTTGACTTACTCCACTCTCATTCTAATCCCCTCATATTAGTCAATATTTCCATACGTCAATATATACATAATATATTTCTTTAATCAGCTTATTCTTTGATTTCATTATTATCGCCAGTCAAAATTGACTTTCTATGCAAAATCAACTTCGTTTCAATTTTGCAATTTTACAATTAAATTACATTTTAAAAATTTTACATTCTGTATTCTTTAAGATATTGCATGAGTTACCGTATTTTCATTTTCTTTTAAGTTTGAAAAATATAAAATATAGATAAAATAGAATATAAAATATTTTGGAAAAGTCAAATTAAATTTTATATTTAACGAAAACAAATTTAAGAATTGCTGTTGTCAAACTACAAATTAGAAACGTTACTAAAATTATACAAATTATGTTTTTAAAGTTACATTCGCATTCAACTGATGATTTTTTTTATATTGAAATAAGAATATTTTGTTGCCAAAACCACACTAGCAGTGCGTTTTGCAAAATCTGCATGAACTACAAAAAAAATGTATAGCAAATTTACATTAATAGTAAATAAAATAAAAAATTAAATTAAGAAAATAGCAATAACAAAAAATTATGACTTTTTAGCATATGAAGCTTATGCTCTTGTTTGTCTTCCTATGGGATTGTTTCTTTAACCATCACGCCCACCAGATATAAATGCACTATACCAAAAGCCACTGAAATGTGTAGCCATTTTGAGGCAAAACTAAATTTTAGATTTCGATCTGAATAATTATTTTGTCTTCATGAAAGTTAAAAAGCCGCTAAAGAATACATTGTTTGTTTAAATCGTTTCAGTAAACTTCCCTCGAAAAGAAAATAACCATTTAAAAAATCAATTTCCTATTCTATTAGAAGAAAACTTTTTTTAATGGAATAAAACTTTTATTTGTATATTTCTCTTATCCTGTAACATTCGAGAATAGAGATGTTTTAGATTTCTCTTTCTTAGGATAATGTGTTCATTTTTTTTTCTGAAAATAATCGATGAAACAAGCCTAATATCTGAAATTCGTGAAAAATGGTAAGAATTTGAAATGTCGTTGCCTTTTAATACCAGCTTCAATTTTTAACAAATTTGAATTAATTTGTTTATTCTTTATATATATTTTTTAAATTGTAAACACTGCGGACTTCTGTTAGTGCGAACTTCAAAGAGAGACAATTCTTCTTCGGCACTAACCAAAGTCTGCACTAACCATTAAATGATGTGACCGTTTGGATGATGTAAGATATTACCTTGCGTTGAATAAATAGAATTCAAATTTTTAGGGAAATTAAATACATTACCAACTTTTTTCTAAAAGGAACACCATTTGTTTTTATTTAGTAATTTTAGTATAAAAAAAATAATGACAGTTGGTTAATACAAAGGAATAAATTACTCAGAATTAACAAAATATGCAAAGGCATACCCGTAAATGGATGTTTAAGTGGTCTAGAGAGTCTTACTTTTTCACTGAAGATAAAATTTTGGTCACATTTAATTTTTTTCTGATGTCCTATAAAACACAAATGAATAAACTTTTTACCACTGACAGCTTAGTATCTGTTGTATCTAGCATAATTTTTTCACTATTCTACAACTAAATGTCTTACTTTGTTTAATGTTTAATTTTGATAAAAAATTAAAAAAAAATGTTTTTTGACTTACATCCATTACGCGCAATATTGTTGTAGCAAAACTATTGGCTCTAGAATCCAAAATAATATTCATAATGATGTAAAACAAATTTACAATGAACGTATACTTTATTTCTAAGCAATTAAAAATTTATTTTTTTAATTTAAACTTTATCTATAAAATTCTAAATTAAATTATCTTAAATTATCTAAATTAAATTATCTTAAATTATCTAAATTAAATTATCTTTCGTTGTCTCAAACTTAACGTATTTGCCGAGTTTCATACAAATTGCTTTATCAGTATTTGAGAAACAATGCGCGCAATGGATGTAAGTCAAAAAACAATTTTTAATTAGTTATCAAAAAGGTGCATTTAAAAAAAGTAAAATATCAGCTGTAGAATATTGAAATAATTATGCTACATAGAACAGATATTAAGTTGTCAGTAGTCCAAATTTTATGCATATGTGTGTAACAGAAAATCAGCAATAAAATTAAATGTGACATGCCTTCGGTTAAAAAGTAAGACACCTTAGATCCCTTAAAATTTAATTAACTTTAATTAATTTTAAACTGTTACTGTTCTTAACGTTAGTTTAACAAATATTTTTCTCACAAATTTTGTACTGTTTTGCTACACACTTAAAAATTTTGTCTGTTACATCACATTCTGATTAGTAATATGGCTAACAGCCGTTATCAATTCTTGAACAACTCATTTTTAACACTTTCCAACCTAGTTGAAAAATGTTTATGACTTCAGTTTGTCTGGCCGTATGGCCGTCTGTCCGTGCTCTAACTCCCGTAAATATGCTCGGATTGTCCTGAAATTTTTATATGTTATTGCCGTTGTCTATAGCATATTCCCTACTTCAACTGAAGTGTGTAGCACATATAGTGTTTTTACAGGGACACTCAAAATAATTCCGTTATATTACGGTCTATGGGGAAAAATCATTTGCGGTTTATTTTAATGATGTTACACAATTTCAAACACATTGTAATTTATATATATCACTAAGGTGCATTACAAGACGCTTAATGTGGAATAAGGTGTGCATAGCACTTATAGTTACTTTACAGGGACAGTCAAAAAATTCCGTTACATTACGACTGTGGAGAAAATTCGCTTGCGATTTAATTAAATAATGTTTCACTATTTTAAACGCATTGAAATTTATATATATCATTAAGGTGCGTTAGAAGAGGCTTACGACAGAATATTTTGTGTATAGCAGTCATAGTTCATTTAAAGGGACACACAAAAGAGTTTTCTACTGTCTGTTAACAATAACTCCTGGAAGTGCGTTTTAAGTTGCTGAACGCGATTTTAAATTTAACTCACTTTTTGTAGATTTCTTGGTGTGTATAAATTTTGTAGATCATACATAAGGCAGCACAAAAGTTCGCGAACACATTTCCGTTTACTGACAGAAACTCCAGAAGGAGAATTTCAAACTGTGCTACGCGTTTCCTAACTAAACTAAAATTTAGCATCCTGTGTAGTCCTGTGTGTCGACGATTCTCGTAATTCGATCGCGTTACAGAGCACACATACAAATATATAGATCATATACAGGTCTGAATAAAAGTATTCGAATATTTTTCCGAATACTGTTTATGTTGGAAATTCCTGAAATTATGTTTTTAAATATGTTATGCGTTTTCAAAATTGTTTACTTAGATGTTATCTTTCAGCCTATTAAACGGTAATGATTTGTAAAATTATTTTGGAAGCGTTGGAAAGTGTTACATAATATATGCTTGACGCATGATTTTTCGTTCTTGTTTCACTTGTAGAATTTTTTCGCTCTTGTTTTACTTGTAGAATGTTTTCGTTCTTATTTCACTTGTAGAATGTTTTCGTTTTCTTCATTACTGTCACTGACACGATTTCTTTATTTCTCAATAACCAAAGTTATGCCAAAGTTGTATTTGAAGGAAAAATGTATTAAACCAGTTTCGATTATTTTCGGTGATTTTGTAAATACGTTGTCCGCATTATCCGAAGTCGCAAGAAATTGCACGTTATAAGCGACATCTTCAGCAGTAATTATAAATAGAAAATGATGCGAAAAACAAAATTTCCCTCATTAATCGGAGACGCATCAACGAGAGTCCATTGCAGTAAGATTAGAATTTTATGTTTAAATATACAGGGTGGGCATAATTAAGATGATAGTATTCAGCGTACTCTATAACACGATCTAATTCCGAGAATGGAACAAAATTTTGTATTATGATGAAACAAGACGGGGACGAAGGATTGCGCGAAAAAAATAGTTCCAAAAGTCCCCGCTAGTTGAAAATGTGGCGCTGTATAGTTGAAAAAGAGTTAAAAAAATACAGATTCAATACTGAAATAAAATTAACTTTTATTTAACACATTTAACGATTAAAATAAATCTCAATATGAAAACAATGACACAATATGGCTAGTGAACACCGCCCCATTTCCACCTATAGCTGACTTAATTCTCGACGATTCTCGTAATTCGATCGCGTTACAGAGCACACTGAGAACTGTTACTTAAATAATAGCCACCCTGTATATAGTTCTTTTTTATTCTCTTTCGTTAAATAGTTGTAGTTATTCCCTGTAAAATTCATTTATCCGTTGTATAATGTTTGATTTAACACTGACAACTACAGAATTCTTGAAACATTCTATCCTTATGAGAAAAGAAGAGAAGATTTTCTCAGTCATATTATTCAATGTTTTGAATAATTATAAAGAAATGACATTTCTTACCAACTATGATTTTCTAACATGTTAAGATTCTACCAAAAGTTAATCATTCCATGTTCTTACGTCTTGAAATGCTTTCACAGAAAATATCACTACATCAACTTATTTAGTTTTTGAAAAGGAGTAGCCCTTTTCAGAAAAAACTAAATTGTTCGATCTGATTAATTATTATTTTACTTTTATTTTCATAAAATTAAAAAAAAGTTAAAGAATACATTGTGTTTATAAATGGTCTTACAAAACATTCCCTCGAAAAAAAGTACCTTATAAAAAATTTATTTCCTATCTAAATAAAAGCACTTTTCTTTAACTGAAAAATAACTTTTATTCGCGTATTTCACTTTTATTGTAATATTCCAGGAGAAGGATGATTTAAATTATTCTTTCTGAGAATAATGCATGTAAAATTTACTTTTTTCTGAAAATAAATCAGTGAAACAAGTCTCTTTTGCTCATGAAGTATTTGATGTTTTTTGTTAGAATTGATGTTGTTTATTAGTTAATATTTTTTTTGTTTCATAAGAAATTTCATATTGTGAAATTAAATACTCTCTTCTGTAAGGAGTTTGAATTATTATTTCTTTTTAATACTCGTCTCTTACTGCAATAAAATATATTTTTATTAATTATTTATTCCCTTTTTAATTTCCTTTTTTATTCTCCCTTTTTTAGTTCCTATTTTATGTTTAACGAAATTGGAACACATTGTTTTTTTTTCTTTTACGTCAAATATTTTTTTTATGTGATCTATACAAGATTAATCTTTTATTGCTTATACTTGATTTAACTTCCACACATGACAAGATCTCTTGAAATACATTATCACCAAGGAGAAGAAAAGTGAAAATTTTATAAATTTTGCAATAATCAATTTTTTGAATGACTAAAGTAAAGAAAATACATAATTTCATAATATTAAATTTCTTTATAAATATAAAAATTAATAACTGACAAAAAACAACAATTCTAATAAAAATGTATCTTCTAACAAAAAACATCAAATGTTGCGTAATTAATATCTGTAAAGTAGGAAGTTGTCTTAATAAGTTGCATTAAGCGTCTGTTAATTATTTGTTAATATCTAATATGACAAAAAATGTTTACTTTTTAAACTAATGATTTCGTGTTGAATAACTGAAAATTGTAAAATAAGGTGGATTCTTTCGATTTTAAAACACTAAAAATACAAAAAATTAAGCTTGAATTTGATCTCGTGACATGTGCAATTGTATACAGCATATTAGTAAATCCGGAAGCGGATATATTGCGGACGATCAATATACTATTTCCCCAAATAATGGGAATCAATTGGATTGCATATTTACAATGGTGGAATAAACGATAATTCTATAAATAATAAAGCATTTCATTATTCCTCTTTAATTTTACTATTAATAATATATGAGAACGCTAAAACTGTATAGAAGTAAGTTGCCTAAATCATACAAATTTAATAAAAGCATAATCAACGATACTTGACAAAAATAACGGGAATGTATTGCAATCGGGATTGAAATGGATTATGCTAACCTAAATTTATTGATAATCAAAACAGTATTGAAATTTGTTATTTTTTAAAACATTATACACATATAAATATTTGCAATCATTTTAAATCTACATTCTCATATGTGTAACACTAAAAAAAAACAATCTGAATAAAATTCCATTTTCTTATTTCGTGCAAAAACTGGAAAATGAATCACAAAAAAAATAGCAAAAAGAAAATAAAAGGAACCGTAAGTATAATTATAGCATTAAAGGCATCATTAACTAGATAATGCTTTCAAATATACTTATCATTTTCCGTAATGTTTTTACAATAAAAGTAACATTAAATGTTCTGCAATTTCTAAAGTTATTCATATTGAGGCAAACGTAACTTGTCCAATTGCCTTTTAAATTACTTTTCTTAGAAAATGTTTAAATCTAAAAATGTTTTGTTTTATTTTGATTTGATTAAGCACACAATTATTATTAGAAAATTTATAACAGGGCGGTTACAATGTTTTAAAAAGAATTCCCAGAAGTAAAATTTAGAAAAATTGTTAATTGAAAAAATTGCAGTACGTATTGCATTGTCATGTATAAAATGATTAAACATATTTTAAATGATAAAATACCTAAATATAATGAAAAATTCTAATGTTGGAACAAAAATTCCCCTTAGTACAACAATTAAAAACATAAAAACATTTAAAATGAATCACAATTTATTTATTACTAAAATAGGTGTAAAATGAAATAAAGGTTCTAAAACCAATTTAAGTTGTTAAAACTTTCGTCGGAGTACCTAGCGCTTTCGACCAAAATATGGCATTATCAAAGTGCGAAAATGAGAAAAAATTCATTTGAGAAGAATTTATTGAGAAGAATTTTTCTCATTTTCGCCCTTTGAGGATGGCCAGGTTCTGGTCGAAAGCACTCGGGACTCCGTGGAAAGTTTTAACAACTTAGAATGGTTTTAATGTTTTAGAACCTTTATTTCATTTTACACCTATTTTATTAATAAATAAATTGTGATTCATTTTATACGCTTTCATATTCTCTCTGAAGCAAAAAAAAATCTATATTATTTATAGAATAAACGTTTTTAACAATAATATATATATATATATATATATAGAGAGAGAGAGGGGGGTGGGGGGGGGGGAGAGGGGGGGGGGGAGAGGGAAGAGAGAGAGGAGAGAGGGGGAGAGGGGAGAGAGAGAGAGAGAGAGGTTGATCGATAGATAGAGAGATATATAGATACAGATATTGCCTAATCTATATATATATATATATATATATATATATATATATAATACCCTTGAAATGAAAAGACAATAAACAAATTCGCATCAGAAAATAGTACTTAATCTCTAATTTAAAGATGGCATGTAATTTTATACATTAGTTGTTATAGTAAGAAATACAAAAATAAATATATGATAAATATCATCATAAAAATAATATACCATGAAATCTCAGTATTGGAATCCTTTAAATTAGATATGTCAAAAATTGAAATGAAAAGTATCTAGTCATAAAAAGTAACAAAATTTTATAAAGAAAATGAAGATCGTAAATGCAAATCAAAGGAGCGTAAATGTTTAATAAAAAGTTGTCAAGAACACTCACATAACACAGAAATGCAATATTTCATGTAACATACCAGCAATAAGAATGAAAGATCCAATACTTGACAAGATCATGCACTGAAAGAATAATTCATTAGGAATCCAAAAAAGTGAAACGAAAAACCATGGAGATACCATGGAGAAATATGCATTCAACTTTCGAAATACGGAACATTCAATATGCTTGATTACTACCATTACAGTAAAGATTTTATACGTACAGTTAAGACAATTAATAAACTAAAATTATTAATCAAAAACTATTATTAATTAAAAAATATGAAAATACAATAAGAAAACTAGATATAATTTTAAAACCTTTGATCTGAAGGGAAAAGATACAAATAATATAATTCAATCACTTGTTAACTTTAAATTAAAGTCTAATAATGCTTAAAGTGATAAAAACATACAATTAAAAATTTACTGTAAGTAAGAATCGTATTATAAGTTTAGTGATGACCTTTATAAAGAATTAAATAGCTGTTATGCACTTAATACTGCCATCTATTATCTATTATCGAAAAAATATTTTATATTAACGTCACATTATTAAAGTTTTACATTATTACCTAAAAATTAAAATTCATTAAACTACAAGTCTCTACTTTTATGCTCCTATTTTCTTATATTTTTAATCCTTCAGTTGAATGTCCTGCATGCAAGTCTGTATGCAGGATATTATTACTTTTTTACATCATAACTGATAAATACAATTCATTAAACAACAAGTCTCAACTTTTATGCTCATCTTTTTTTATATTTTTAATCCTTCATTTGAATGCCCTGCATACAAGTCTGTAAATTTAAATGATTAGCTACTTCCCTATTTTTCCCTTTTTTACTAATTTGAAATTTCTTACTTTAATATTAATTTAAATTTTAGCCTGACAGCACTTTTGTTTTATTTCACGTAATAATTATTCATTAAAACATTTATTATTTCTGTTAACTGACGACAGCACGAATATTATAGACATGAACGTCCTTATTATATAACTTCCGTAATCATAAGCTGCAAATGCGCATTTATTTATAAAAAGTAATCATTTTATTTCATATTTAAAACTTTTATGCAACTGATACAATTTTTATCGTTCATATATAACCCAATTTTTGACAATATATGTTCAGTTAATTAAATTTAAAATACATAAATCCATAGCTGTAATATGCGCATTTATTTGTGTATTTACATTTCACTATCACTATTTCACTTCAAATCGTATTTTTTAAATCATATTTTTAGTGTTTAATTGCTACATTTTTCCCACTTACTTTTTGTAGTGTTACTATTGAATCAAGCATTTGAACTTTTGTAATTTTGGCATTTCCCTTTATGTAATATACCTTCTGCAATTGGATTTTCTGTCCTTTCCTCTATTTTTTTAAATCCGTGCATTTAGCAATTATTGGGTATATATTTTTTTCTCAAATTCTTATTATCAGTTAATTTAAATTGGAACTATTATCTTCTTATATCATGATGATAATAGCGACCATTTTCATAAATTCTTGTGCTGACATTACTCTTCACAGAAAGCAAAAGATTTTTGAAGATGTTACCAAAATATTTAAATTATTTGTAAATGTATGAAAGAATATCCATGTTGATCTTCGATATACACTCTATTTTTGCCTCAGCATGCGGATTGTGACCTCCGGTTTCTATATGAATATTTATTTTTTGAATAATACATTTCTCATATTTTGTTAAAGTAGTTTATGAACACTCTGTATATAATATATAACAATTTTTAATTTGACACTAAAAAAAATCATATTTTAATGAAAATATCATATTTTAATGAATATAGACCTTGTATTTAATAACCATCCTAATAATTGAATTTATAATGAAATTATAATCTTTAGAAGAAATCGATCTACTTGTATACAGCGATTGTAAATTAATGCAATGTCTCATGATGGTCATAAACACTCAAACTAATACTGGGAATATTTTGTATTCATAACAACTATGTAAATAAATGCTTTCAATTTTTCTGGTAAGTGATAAGAACTTGTAAATTTTACCTGAATCTTTTGTAATCAAAATAACTTGCATTTCAAACTACTGATATTCGCAATCATATATATATATATATATATATATATATATATATATATATATATATATTCATTATATTCATAATAGTTAGTATTTATATTCATGATGATTTTTTTTCAATTAGCACCTATAAATTTAATGTACAATATTTTCGTTAAAATACTTTTCTATGAGTTTATATTATTCTATTGTTATATGTCATTTTCTTTTCATTTCTGGAAATTGATGTTCTATAACATTTGCAAAGGTAACAGGTTAACTTCTTTTGTGTTTGAAATAAAACTAAACTTATAAGTTGCATATTTAGTGTAAATGTGTAGACATTAATAACATCTTACGATGTTCGTTTATATGCTTTCGTCATATATTTGTATTTGTTTTCGTTGAAATATTTCTTAACATTGTTAAAACAGTAGTTTTTTTTTTTCATAATTTGCACATCCAAGGAACACAAAGTATTTTGTCGGCAATAAAATTTTAAACTGGTCAACAGTTTATGTTTTATCACTTTATAATATCTTTCTAATAACCATTTTAATTTTTATGGCATATACGTCACGTTTTATTTAAACTTTTGCTAATAAAAATTTTAATAACCATCAATTAAAACTTATTTAAGTGATGGAATTTTAAACTAAATGTCAAATTTTTGTCTGAATAATTATTTTAAATTTCATAAAATAAAATAAAAAATAGTTAAAGAATACATTGTTAATATAAATCATTTCAGAAAAATTGGTTAAAAAAGAAAAGTACCATTTAAGAAAATCAATTTCCTTTTCTATTAAAAGAAAAAAAAAACACTTTTTTTTAAGTGGGAAAGAACTTTTATTCGTGCATTTCACTTTTCCTGTGATATTCGAAAAAAGGGATATTTTAAATTATTCTTCCTTTTGAAGAATGTGCGTAAAATGTACTTTTTTGTGAAGGTAAATGAATAAAACACATCTCTGAGGCTTATGAAGAATGGTAAAGATCTTGAATTATTATTGCTTTTTTATACTTGCCTCTTACTTCTAAAATAATACTCTAATTGATTTAATTATTCCTTTGTTAATTAAAATTGTGTAAATTAGAATGTCGTTATTTTATGAGTAAAGGTATAGAAGTACATTTTTTTATTGAAATCGTTACAAATCATCCACATTAATATTCTTTCTATTGATTTCATTTAGTTTTCACGAAATGAAATTATGATTTTTAGAAGCAAAAGTTTCCAGTGATAAGACTACTAATTTATCATCTAATAAAACAATGATTATTAACAGCCACTTAAAAAAAATCAAAAGTAAAAGAGATATACCTTTTCAGTCAATAAATATTTCTAATAATATATGAAACCTCTATGCAACTATATAAACATAGGAAAATTTGTTAACACCTTGTTTTAATTGGTCTAAATAATAAATCATATATAGAAAATTTCCTCGTTCCGTAAATTATCCTATATTCTGCTTCCTGTTATTTCAATTTCGCTATTCTTTTATTTCTTAATGAAAACATTTTAATTTTTAGAAGTATCATTTGTAAATCTTCTGTAGTATTGTATTCCGTAGTATTGTATCTTAATATGTACAAAAGACAAAAATCTGAACAAAACTTTAAGCATGTTTTTCCTTGAACAAAGGTTTCTTTCTTAAATCAGTAAACTTTCTCACGTTTAAACCATTTAAGATACGGAAGTTTTATTTTTTTTTCAATTTAAACTACTATTTTTTAATTGGAAGAAAAATTAAAAAATCAAATTTTTAATAATTTCGATATTTTAAGCTGTATCTAAAATATATATATTAGTGCTAATAATTCACTGAGAACTTCAAACAGACGCCATTTTGTGAAACTTATAAGTTTTAGGTTTGACATCCAACTAATTTAATACATTAGTTAAGTAGACAAGCTAACATTACTTTCTGTCATTTCCCTGTCGTCATTCTTCTGACATTTCTCTTGTTATTTATCTGTCTAATTGCCCCCCTCCTCTGTCTCGCTTTATTATTGCTCTGTCTAGTTGACATTTCAAAATTTAGTTTAGGATATTTTACACTGTAAAATATTTTTTCTGACAGTATTTCTTACTTAGAGACAGTTTCTAAAAACAATAGAATCCAATTTTAACGGGAGGGGGGGGGGGATATAAAAATTTTTGAAATATATAATGCTCAAATTGTTCTGTTAAATGAAAACTATTCATATATATAGTTTTTCCGTTTGATTTAGAAATGATAACATTTATTAAACATTCAACCACGTAATTTCAGATCGTAAAGTTTCTGTATTAAATACACTGTTAAAAATCTTCAGCTTTTGCTGCATAGTCACTCCACCGCTTTTATAGAATATCTCTATTTTGACAAATGAAAGTGCTGCATAATATAGTAAAGTAACCGTTTTCTCTAAAAGCGGTGGAGTGTGTCTGCAGCAAAAGCTGAAGATTTCTAACAGTGTAGACTTTTAAACAAAATATAACGCATCGTACATATTTCATTAAATAGTTTTGCTATAAATTTATATTAAAATTAAAAGTATTATATACTATAGCAGAAATCTCCTTGATTTATAATGAATTTATAATAAAATAAATTTAATAACGAAAGAAATCATCAAATGTTAGATATTGATTATTTAAACAATAATACTGATTATCATATTGCAATACAAATTTAAATAAAAATATAAAATAAAAATGTCTCAAACGTCTTCAAGATATGATGCATTAGGAGATAAATATATTGACTTTCATATTTTAGGGGAAATTTTTATATTAAATTTTCATTAAATCAAAAGGAAGTTAAGGAACTACAGCTGCACATTATCAAACATAGTAAACTTGACTTTTTTTTTAAAGATCCAACGAAATCCCTCACAAATCACAAGCCTCGTCAATTTTTAATAGCTTTTGTATTTGTATCTGCTGTATTTCATAAACTGACATGTGAAAAATTACTTACCTATCAATCATTTTAGTTACGAAGTATGTAAAGGCAAGCTTTAGAACTATAAATATATATGTAAATCCAAAATTTTCGGAAATAAATATCAGAAATTAAAATATTTTAGAAATATTTTTTGTGAAATATAAAGCAAAAAAACTTCTTAAAAAGACTTTATTCAAAATATGCATAATGGATTATTCGCATGAATTATAGTGCACAATGTAGGCAAGATTTTATTTTATTATTATATTATTATTATGCTTCAATTAATTACAGTTTCCCTTGTACAAACAAAAATCATAGATTTTCTGCAATAATGTACTACTAAATAAATGTCAGTTCTGAATTTTGTATTTTTAATATTGAATTTTATTTCACTAATTTTTCTTATGTTCATTTAACTAGACTTCCATTAAAATCCTCTATAATGAGACGTAAATCTACCTTACATATCAAATTTATGTGTATATGTAATGATGCATTAGATAAAGTAGAAGCAATTCCATTACAACGAAAAAATTGTTACAACGATATATTTTAGCAGTACCATGGAGTTTGTTATAACGGGAATCTCCTGTATAGGTGGTCGTATAATCTTTTCATTACTTGATGCTTAATTTTTTATATAGCAAAGATTTAGAGGGAAGTTTTCTTTAAAATTTTACAACGGAGATTATAAATACATAATATTTCGTTTCATAATGCCATGCTTAATTAGGATAAGATATGAAACTTAAAATAAATATCTCACAGAAAAAAACTTTATGTATGTACTGTAAAAACAGGAAAAAAATTCTTTATCTAGAAAAATGGATTACGAAAATAATATATAACAATTGTGAGATACTCACGATTCCGAAAAGCATTCTTTTATCATCATATACCAATATATTGAAGGGACATAAGGGGCAGTCTTTCACCAAATTTTCTTTTGCTGCTCGTAATTTTTGTACAAATGTTTGAGTAGTTTTTACAGTGTTTTAATCAGTTTTCTCAAACCGGTAACATTATGAAATATCCGTTTTTCTGATGCAATCAAGTATCAAGTAAATATTTTCATTATTAGAACCAAAGTTCTACAGAAAAACATGATAGATAACAGTGTAAAATGAAAATAATTTTGTTACTTTTGTATGTATAATTTCTGTTACGATGCTAAAAGTGTTTTTTTGAAAATTGATGGCATCTGAAAAAAAATGTAATGTTATTACCGTTTAAGAAAACTTTTCAGTATAATTGTATGATAAATAAATAATAAAATAAAAGAAAACTGCCCAGTTAAACTGACGGCATTGAGCTCACAGGCTATTCACACTAACTGTAAATTATATTCTTATTTCAAAGAATTTGAAATAAGCTCTCGAAAAATGAAGAAATCGACAATATATTAAGAGGGGGGAACCATCCCCCGTGTCTCCTTCTTATAATTAACCAATGAACCCATAAAACTAATCAGAGAAGCGCCTTACCACAATGAACCTATATACAAAATTTGAAAAAATCGGATAATTCTGCATGAAAAATCCATTTATCTAAATTAAGCGAGGGAGGTTAGCCCCCCGTCCCCCCTTTATACTTAACCAAAGAACCCCCAAAACTAATCAGAGAAACGCCTTATCACAATGAACATATATATAAAATTTGAAGAAAATCGGATAATTCTGCTTAAAAAACCCATTTATCTATATCAAGGGGTGTTAGTCCCCCCCGTTCCCCCCTTTATACTTTACCAGTGAACCCCTAAAACTAATCAGGGAAGTGTGTTACCACAATGAGCCTATATACAAAATTTGGAGTAAATTGGATAATTCTGCATGAAAAACCCATTTATCAAAATTAAGAGAGGGAGGGGGGGGTAGCCCCCGTTTCCCTCCTTTACACTTCACCAATGAACCGCCAAAACTAATCAGGGAAGCCCCTTACCACAATGAGCCCATATAGAAAGTTTGAAGAAAATCGGATAACTCTGCATGAAAAAAATCATTTATCTAAAATAAGGGGGGAGGATTAACCCCCCCCCGTTACCCCCTTTATACTTAACCTATGAACCCCCAAAACTAATCTGGAAAGAACCTTATCACAATGAACCTATATACAAAATTTGAAGAAAATCGGATAACTCTGCATGAAAAAAATAATTTATCTAAAATAAGGGGGAATGATTAACCCCCCCGTTACGCCCTTTATACTTAACCTATGAACACCCAAAACTAATCAGGAAAGAACCTTATCACAATGAACCTATATACAAAATTTGAAGAAAATTGGATAATTCTGCATGAAAAAAACATTTATCCAAATTAAGGGGGGTTAGCCCCCCGTCCCCCCCTTTATAGTTAACCAATCAATCCCCAAAACTAATCAGGGAAGCGCCTTATCACAAGGAACCTATAAACAAAAGTGGAAGAAAATCGGATAACTCTGCATGAAAAATTCATTTATCTAAATTAAGGGTGAGGATTCCCCCCCCCCCGTTAGCCCCTTTATACTTAACCTATGAACCCCCAAAACTAATCAGGAAAGAACCTTATCACAATGAACCTATATACAAAATTTGAAGAAAATTGGACAATTCTGCATGAAAAAACCATTTATCTTAATTAAGGGGGGTTAGCCCCCGTTCCTCCCTTTATAGTTAAACAATCAATCCCCAAAACTAATCAGGGAAGCGCCTTATCACACCCTATAAACAAAATTGGAAGCAAAACGGTTATTTCTGTCAAGAGTTATCGCGTTACGTACGTATATACGTACATACATACATACATACATACAGAACGGGCGGGCACATAAGCTCTCAGGCTTTGATAGCCTGTGAGCTAAAAAAGGGGGCCAGTTAAACTGACTGCATTTAGCTCACAGGCTATTCACACTAATTGTATATTATACTGTTATTTCAAATAATAATGCCTCTCGAAAAATAAAGAAATGCTTAACCAATGAACCCTCAAAACTAATCAAGGAAGCGTATTATCAGAATGAACCTATGTGCAAAATTTGAAGCAAATCGGATGAAAAACCCATTTATCTAAATTAAGGGGGATTAGCCCTCGTTCCCCCCTTTATACTTAACCAATGAACCTACAAAATTATTCAGAGAAGCGCCTTATCAGAATGGACATATATACTAATTTTAAAGCAAATCGGATAATTCTGAATTAAATATCCATTTTACCTAAATATGGGGGGGATTAACCCCCGCTCCTCCTTTATACGTAACCAATGAACCCCCAAAACGAATCCGGAAGCGCCATTTCAGAATGAAGAAAATTGAAGCAAATCGGATATTTCTATCAAGAGTTATCGCGTTACGTACATACATACAGAGCTTGCGGCCACATTAGCTCTCAGGCTTTGATAGCCTGTGAGCTAAAAACCACTCGTAAGCGTTTTCGAAATTTATGAGAGCAAAAGTAACTTTTGTTTTGGAAATACTTCTTTAAATCTCCGAAATATATTGGTTCCTGATGTTTCTAAAGATAAAGTACGCTTTTCGAAATCATGGGTAACTCGGGCGAATTAATGTTATATTTTCGTAAATCTTCGTCTTCGATCAAAAAATACTTCGTATTTTTTTTTTTTTTTTTTTTTTTTTTTTTTTTTTTTTTTTTACAGTTTGTGAATTTAAAACTTATTTCTATTAAATAAATTATGCTTACATTTTAAATCAAGAACGACAGATACAAGGGTAACATGTAAATTTGGTGTAACATATGAAGGCGGTATACAAGTGAACCTGTCCATTAAAATAATAATAATAATAATAGTAGTAATAATAATCAAAAATAATCAAACTTAATGAAATATATTTTTTAAGTTTACTTATTTATCTATTATGTAAAACCTTTAAAACATATTGTAAAAACTATTTTTTAAAAAGATAATTATCATTTAACTTGTAGCGTTTTCTGTAATCCCCATAAATTTTCACTCAGTGCATTTTATGTATAATTCAAACATATAAACCTATTAGATATTGATTAGTTAGTTAGCAGCTGCGGTTTTAAAACTTTGATAATTCACGGATCGAAAATAAGATATTGCCCATTATACATTAGCTATTAATTCAGGTTATACTGATTCAAATTAAAAGCTATTTCTAAAACTATGATTTCAGTCAGCCTTTTTTTTTTTTTTTTTTTTTTGCTTTTTTGCATTTCCAAAATTCAAAGAAATTCCCTACTCTTATATTAGGCATATAAAGTTTATTGAAATAACTTTTTTGAAATGTTCAAAAATATGCAATTAGAAAAAAATTACTTAATATTTTTCATCGTACGACGGATGGTATATTGAAGACAAAAGCATAAATTATTCGTAATTCTTTACATATACATATTTCGGACTGGTACAAATAATACTGTATCCATTCATACAAAATTATAAAAAAAAAGCATCATATATCAGAATTTTAAATAAAATTTTATTCCCATTCTTCATGAAATGTTTACGTGAAAAGTCATTTTAATAATAATCATTTTGTCAGAATTTGGAAAGTAGAAATTATTTTAGCTATTAAATTAAATGGTAATTAAAAATAATAGTACACCCAACTTAAAAAAAAATAATAATTTCTGAAGAAAGTATTAAAATTTTATTACTAAGCACAAATTAACGTACAATGAATTCAATAAAACTTTTAAACTAAAACCTGTTGTCGTTAATTTTATCGTATATTTTCTTTTTGTTTTAAGAAGAAAATAAACAACACAGAATTTAAATTACATATCATATTTCAGATAACACTAAATTTACAAATATTTTCTCAAAGTATTTCTGTAAGGTTATAAATCTGTAACATAGATTTTTTTTCCAAAAATAACTAATGCTAATTTTTCTTTTCTCGTTTTCAAATACAATGTAAATATTTTTATAAAATTGTTCATTTCCAAAGACCCCTTTTGCAAATCGCAAGCTGTTTCTACATTTTTCCGAAACTATTTAAATTATATGTTTGTCTTAAACTAAAATATAATTAAGAAAAATTTAAAGAAAATTATGATAGAATAATTTTCTTATATAATTAATATAAGATACAGGTAAATTAATCCTAATAGTAAGAAAATACTTCATTCAAAAATATATACAGAAGTTGTTTGCATATTTTTTAGATAATTTTCATGGTATTTATAAAATTATTTTATATAAAATATTTGTGTTTTAAATGTTAAATTTGGTAACGTTTCTTCCGAACTACCTTTTTACATCGTAATTTCTACGACAATAATACCTTTTGTAGTTTTGGAAAAGGTAACTTTGGCCAGTTCCTCTTGAACTGCTTTCCAAAGTTCATGAAGGGTTGGAGGTCAATGTTTGGATAACGTGCATTTTAAAAGTCCAAAACCACAAAAATCTATGAATGATACATCTAAAAATTTAACAGGTATATCTGAGAAGAATATAGCCTTGATACTCGTTTTTTCATCCATTTTTTTCCAGGATATTACCCATTTATGCCTAGCGCCCCAATTTTGGGACGCTTTGGTAAAATGGGAAAAAGTGCATTTTACACCACTATTTTTTAATAGAAATTTGGTGTCTTATTTTATTGAGGGGTTCTCGATAAAATATGACGACAAATGTCTATTAAAAAAAAAGTGGTGTGAAATGCACCTTTTCCCATTTTTCTAAAGCATCAACACTAGGCATAAATGGGTTAACAGTGAATTGTGATGTCTGGCTGCTGGCTTCATTTTGATGCTGTTCAACATATTGATGGCACATTGGGTAAATATATGCTATTTTATGTTTGAAGATTGGGAGTAAAACATGTTTCTGATAGTATGTGGAGTTGATCTTAACGTTTTTTCCCACCCTTTTTATTATTAATTTCCCTTCATATGCAAAGCCAGCAACAATCGAAATCCTTTGCTAAAACTTTCTATAAATATATTGAACAATGTTTTAAGATTTTTTTAATAAGCGAAAGATCTTTCTTTTTTCGTTATTTTAAAATACATTTAACGTACTTTGTTATTTTAACATACTTTTCCTTCATCTTTGTTTTTTCGTTATTTATAATTTATCATGTTTTATCATGTTATCTTCGGAATAGGCGAAAATACATCTTGCATGTAAGTTTAAATTTCCGTTGCCACACGAGAAATTTAACTTTTAAAAACATATTAGCTGTGAAAAAAAATTTCTCTATACAGATGAAGTTTTTTTCTTTCAAACTCGTTTAAAAAATGTGCAAACAGCCTCTGTATATTTAAAATTTTAACTTTAACATCGAAATATTTAATTTTAGCAGGTAAATTGTTTATATATAGATATTATTCTGCAGCTTTTTATTCGCCCTGTCTGCCGTGTCTTGAAATACTACCAATCAAGAGGTTTCGAATATCGGGTTCTTTGTATAGCTCTTTGTATTCTTTGAAAAGTTTATGAACATAAAAATCAGGTGATCCCGTATATTTATTATGAAATCCAATAAATGGCTCTAAATTCTATAAAGTTTTGAAACAAGATTTTTCACTCCTTTAGAAAAAAAACAGAGAATACAAATTGTTTAAACATCACAAAATTATTATTATTACTATTAATATTATGCATCTCTAAAAGTATCTTAATTGTACAAACATTCTGTATCAATATTTATCATATTGTATTGTGTTTTATTACATATATCTGTGAATCTTAAACATGGTAATTTATATATTAGCGCAATTAACAATTTATTTCTTTAAGTTTAACTAAAAAATATATGGTTGCATATGTATTAATCTTCTGTTCAACTTCTTTTTTCTTTTTTTCCCCTAGAAGCTGCAAAATAATTATTGATTTGACATTAGAACTTTAAAAACAATTAATGTATGAACTTTAATTAATGTATGATAAAAATTCTTAAAACAAAGTCAAGAATTTGTTTAGTAAAATGTTAGTGTACTTTCCCCGAGCTAATCTCCATTTCGTTTCATATATTCGTGTTTGTTTAAAGAAATGCGGCAAACGATAAGATAAACCTTTTTTGGAAACATTCAAATAATAATTTTTCTGAAAAGTTATATTTTAAACTTTCTCAAGTAAAATATTTCACATTGTAAATGCAATAACAATATTTCTTTACAGAACGAATAAAAATTTAAAATAAAAACTGCAACCTTTATCATGCAATATTAAAAACATATTCAATTTACTTCATAAAATATTTACAATTTAATGTGTATAAATATCCATGATGCAAATATTTCTGTTCATATTTGAAAAATGTTATTTTAATTTAATCCTTCTTTATGTATAAATTATTTTTAAATGATAGATGTTATAAAACATATTTCGTACTTTCGGGCCCGCTACCCTCAAAACTTTTTCATTTTATTTTAGTGTTTTATAATAACTTTTTATTATAGCATTAAATAGTTTTATAAATGAAAATTATTTCATTCATTTTAAAAAATGCAATTATTTTTGTAAAATTTGAATTAAAAAAAACCTTAAGTAAAACTCAACACATTACTTCTCTATGAATTTTCAACTTTTGGGAAAAAACTTTGAGTTGCTTTTCTTAAAAGTGTACACTGACAAAAACATCCGTTCAATGTGGAACCATTATATGTTTCAAAGTCAGTAAAAGTACCAAAAGATGGTTCAAGCTCTATTTCAGAAATTCCATTTTTTAGAATCTTGGAGTATGGTTCAACATTTTACCATCCTATGACAACAAGTTGGAGCCAATCACAGACCGTCCGCCATTGAATCTACCGTGTACTCGTAGGATGACAGCGAACATACGATATTTTTATTTTGTCTCATTTAATCGTAACGATATATAAGCATTTATTTATATTTTTTAACTATAATCTATACTAATAAAATAAAGTTTCGCTCTCTGTGTGTGTGTCTGTCTGTGTGTGTGTGACTGTTGGCGATGGCTAGGAAACTTTAGCGCACCTAGAAGTCTGTAAATTTAGATTTAGGTAGTCCAGACCTTCTCCTGGTG
Organism: Maratus michaelseni; assembly: GCA_963931845.1. NCBI lineage: Eukaryota > Metazoa > Arthropoda > Arachnida > Araneae > Salticidae > Maratus > Maratus michaelseni. The sequence goes on from OZ007592.1 coordinate 404,307,248, forward strand.
CACCTGACCCTCATAATTATAATATTTCAAATATTTACTGAAATATTAATTAATATTCACAAAGAACTGTCATCAAAAATACGCTTTTTTCTTTTGAGTTGGTTGGTTAACTGGTTGGTTGCATCGATTCTTCACAGAAGTAATTAAATAAACCAGAGTATCGATGCATAAATAAGGATTTCTAACTAAATAGTGTCAATATGGATTTAAGTTATCAGCATAGAGCCATGCGAATGTTGCGCCACCTGCACATGACAAATTGCACATACGTCCCAATGATTGAAATATTTCCCAGGCACATTTTTCTTCATGACAATTACTTGGGTTTATGTTTTTTCTTTTCTTTTTTCTGTTTTTTTTACACGACATTTATTATTATGATGGAGATTGTTAAAACAGAAAACTTTATCTAACAGATTATTTTTTATATTTGCGGGAATGAAGAGGGGCAAGGGTCTAATTACATTTAAGCTTCAAGGTGTATTTCTAGAAAGCAGTTACCAGAATTTTCGAGTAATAGTCTAAGCCAAATTTCAAATTTAGTTCCTAGCTTAACCAAATGAATCAATCTTTAAAGATGTATTATGATCCTCCTAATTAGTAATTTGCTGAAGGCCACTTGAACAACCCCCCCCCCTCCCCTTCCGACCCGTCCTTCAAGGTATTTTCTCTAACTCTGCTCCGTTTCCATATCTCAGCAACTATCTTTTCGATTTCAACGCAAGTGATTTCAAACATTATAATTAATTTAATAGTCGCCCTTTATAACATTAAACTAAATTTATGAGTAGCGGTTACCACTATTTACGAATAACAGTTTAAGCCAAATTTGTAAATAAATTCAAAGTTTAAGGAAACGAACGAATTTTGAAAGAGGCATAGTGATCCTCCTAATTAGTCATTTGCTGAAGGGAACTTGAACATCCTCTAACCCCCGGGCCTCCCTTCACGGTTTTTTTCTCTAACTATGCTCCGTTTCCATATCTCAGCAACTATCTTTCCGATTTCAACACAAGTGATTTCAAACTTTATAATTAACTTAATAGTCACTCTTTATAACATTAAACTAAATTTATGAGTAGCGGTTACCACTATTTCCGAATAATAGTTTAATCCAAATTTGTAATTATGTTCCTAGCTTAAGCAAACGAACAACTTTTTATGCATGCATAGTGGTCCTTCTAATTAGTCATTTGCCGAAGGACACTTGAACAACCCCTCCCCCCTGGCCCTCCCTTCAAATTTTTTTCTCTAACTATGCTCCGTTTCCAATCTCAGCAACTATCGTTCCGATTTCAACACAAGTGATTTCAAACATTATAATTAATTTAATAGTCACCCTTTATAACCTTGAACTAAATTTATGAGTAGCGGTTACCACTATTTACGAATAATAGTTTAAGCCAAATTTGTAATTAAGTTCAAAGCTTAAGGAAACGAACGAATTTTGAAAGACGCATATAGGTCCTCCTAATTAGCCATTTGCTGAAGGGCGCTTGAACACCCCCTCGCCCCCCCGGGATCTCCTTCAAGGTTTTTCTCTAACTATGCCCCGTTTCTATATATCAGAATTTATCTTTCCGATTTCAACGCAAGTGATTCCAAACATTATATTTAACTTAATAGTCACCCTTTATAACATTAAATTAAATTTATGAGTAGCGGTTACCACTATTTACAAATAAGAGTTTAAGCCAAATTTGTAATTAAGTTCCTAGCTTAACAAAACGAACGGATTTTTATGCATGAATAGTGGGCCTCTTAATGAGTCATTTTCTGAAGGACACTCGAACATCCCCTCCCCTCGGCACCTCACTCAAGGTTATTTTCTCTAACTGTGCCTTATTGCAATAACTGGGCTAATAATGTTCCAATCTTCTCGAAACCAGCTCAATTTTGTAGTGCGCCTACTATACAGTAACGTAGGCAGCGGGAACCTGTCTCAGAAGTTTGTTCGGAAAGAGGTTTGTTTAGAACAGAATGCTCCCCTGGCGGTGGTAGGGGGAAATAAAAGATTTTCTAGAGCGTACGAGCATGCCGGGTATACGGTTCCGAAGCCATCGTAGATCGTGGCCAGAGTTCCGTTTTTTAAGGGATTTGAGTTTATTACAAGGGCTCGGGCAACGCCGGGCGGGTCAGGTAGTTTGAGAATAAAATAGACTTCCTTATTAATCCTTAACTATATTTCCTTTTTGTATAATGCTGATAAAATGCAATTTTACAATGTCTATGTACGTATATTAGGCCTAGTTGAGTAATATGTAGATATGTGGTTGAATTTATTTATTTTAATTTTTTACATCTTGCGTATCATATATTAATTTTAGTATATATTAATTTAGTAATCCTATATTAGGCACTGATATTGTGAAATAAGCGTTGATAAGTAAGCTGAGCGTGAAGTTATTATCAGGTTATGATTTGAAAATCCTCAAGAATTTGAATACTGTTTACCTTTAAACGTGCATTTGAAATGTATTATATTAGCATGTTGCTTAATCAAACGTCTGTTAGCTAGTTAATATTTAAATTAGAGAAAAGTGTTATTCGTTTATCACTACCGTAAACTAAAATAATAATGTGTTGGAATTTTCTGAAATTGTAATAGAAAAGTAATTTTCAATTGTGATACGAGCTTGTTTTAATTACCACCAGAACTTTACCAGCTCACCACTCGAGAATATACTCTTATCATTTTAATGTTAGCTGGTCTTAATCCGATACCTTATTTTTTCTGACAACAGAGGGGGGGGGGAGGATCTGAGTAATGCTCACGTCAGCACAGAAGGTTAAAAAAGGTATTGAAAAAAGTGGGTAGCCTTTGAAAATTGCTCCTTAAGAGGGAGGAAGATCAGATATACGTTTTTCCTGCATTAGAAATGCCAGGAATTTAATTCTCAGCCCAAGTTTGAGTAGAGAATTTCCATTATCTTGTTAAATAATAATTTCGGTTTACGAAATAATTTTTTTCAATCAAACACACTGGGTTTTAAAGCTTCACAAATAGATATTCATTATTCAAAGTCTTGAAAAAAGTTTAAAAAATGATAGTAATAAAAATGTGAAAACATAAGTGACTAAGCAGTATAATATTTCAATTTGATAAGTATTTTTTAAATGGTGTATAAAAATATTATTACTTCCGAGTTATGGCAATCATTCTTTTAAGTTTGAAGCACTACACTTTAAATATAAGCAATGTTCATACATTTTGGTGGAAGAAAACGTAAAGCATTTATTTTGAAATTGAAACCACAATTTTTTTTTTATTCTTAATTGTAAAATTTCAAGGTGCGTAAAAATAGTTCAATTGTCTGAAGACAAAATTCTTTAAATAGATTGTTTCAAATTAGATTTGTATTTGCAGACAAATTAACTTATTTATACACTGATATGAATATTACCATTAAGTAAAAATATATGTATATAATTTATTTGGTTTTAGTTTCGAAACAAATGCTTCAGATTGTCTCCATAAAAATACGTGAGCATTGTTATAAATTGAGTTTATGGTTAAACCTATTTCCAAACTATGATTAAACCAAAATTCAGTTTATGATTCAATTTATTCCCAAACGACGGATCAACTTATTCCCAAACCATAGTTCAACCTATTACCAAAGTATGGTTCAACTTATTATTTCCAAATCATGGTTCAACCTAGTACAAAATAATGGTTTAACCTATAACCAAACTACGTTTCAAACAAAGCACCAAAGGAGAAAGAAATATTTTACCATTCTATAGTGACAGCTACTCTTCTGCCATCTTTTGGTGAAAAGTTGAAATAAAATTTTTAACAGTGTATTATATGATGATCGGGTTTCCATAAAGATAATTAGATTTAAAAAATAAAATAAAATGGCATTACATATGTGAAAAATACAATAAAAGTAACTTTACTGCACATTTCTATTTAAAAAAATAAATTATTTTTGTTACTAAAACTTATATCGCTAATTTTATAAAATGCAAACAAAACCAATGTATGCGTTTTTTTTCGATGTTGTGTTTGTGTATATATATATAGATATAATAACTCTCCAGAAACATAAAGAAGAATTTGATTTGGAACTTAAAAATCGTTTCCAAGTCCTTCAAACAATCTTAGAAGAAGTTACATGAAGAAGATGTTACAGTAGTGAACAAGACAATAACAAATACTCTACAAGAAATTGCAAGGACGACAGCTGGTGAAGCACGAGTAAAGCAGACAAAGAAAATAACGGAAGCAACAAGAAGATTGATGAAGAAACGCAGAGAATTTAAAATGAAGAAGAACTATCCTAAATCAAGAAATTAATATACAGAATTATGTAAAATGGTAAGAAAATATGTTACAGAAGATATCAGAAAAATTTAACTGTGATCTTGTCATGAAAGTTCTAGAGGATAATAAAAGTTTAACATTAGCTATGTGCAAACTGTGTGTTGGAAGAAAAGTTATTTTTGCACTGAAGAGGACAGATGGAACAATCACAAAAATCAATAATGAAATAGTACACATTGTCGGAAAATTCTATAACAATCTATATAAATGTCAAAGGAAATCAACCTACGTGATCCACGAGTAAACATAACAGAATCTGAAGAGATAATCCCAGTGATGACAGATGAAGTTGTACAAGCCATTAGATGCATGAAAACATGTAAATGACCTGGTGAAGATGAAATTGCAATTAACCTTATCAAAGAAGCAGGAGAAATATTTGCAAAAATGCTAGCCTGACTATTTTCTAAATGTCTCGATCATCAGATGTACCAAAAGATTGGAATAACGCTGTGATGATGCTACTTTACAAGAAAGGAGAGAAGGAAAACATTAAAAATTACCGTCCAATCAACTTACTGTCAGTGATTTATAAAATTGTCACTAAAGTTTTAACGACAAGAGTTGAATTAGTTCTGGACTCAGCTCAACATAGAGAAGAAGCAGGATTCCGAAGTGGATTTAGCACAATGGATCATATTCAAACAGTAAGGGAACTCATAGAAAAACATAAAGAATATGATTTACCTCTCTACCTTGCCTTTATTCATTATGAAAAAGCATTTTTATCGGTCTACACATCTGTAGTAGTTGATTCTTTGGAGAACATTGGTATAGACAAAACTTACATCAATATCATAAAGAAGATTTGCAAGAAAGCAAATGCACTATCCGTTTAGACAAAGGAAAATGCGAAGATCAAGCTTGGAAGAGGAGTAAGACAACGAGACACCATTTTGCCTAAGCTTTTTACTGCTGTCTTAGAAAATATTATAAAGAAGCTAGATTGGGAAGACAAAGGGATTAGAAAATGGGGAATATTTAAGCCATCTCCGGTTTGTTGATGACATTTTAATTTTCAGTAATAGTCCTGAAAAATTGGAAAATAAGCTAAAACATTTGGCAGAATCTAGCATTAATGTGGGATTAAAAATAAATTTGGAAAAGATTAAGGAGATGTTCTATTCATTTGCATAAAAAAAATCGTCTAAAACAAAAATTAGATTAAAGAACTGTAAAGTTGTGTGTACCTTGGGCAGGAAATATCGCCGGGCAACAGTAGCATGAATGAAATCAACAGAAGAATAAGAAATGGATGGAGAGCTTTTGGGAAGAACAATATTATTCTGAATAGTAACATGCCTCTTTGTTTGAAAGGAAAGGCGTTTAACCAATGTGTTTTGCCTGCAATAACTTATGGATCAGAAACATGGACGCTAACAAAACGGATGATACAAAGATTACAAACAATACATCGAAGTATCGAAAGATGTATGCGAGGCATAACTAGAAGAGACAGAAAGAGAATAACCTGGATAAGAAGTAAAATGAATGTTTTTGACATCATTGAGAGAGTTAAACGGCTAAAAGGGAAATGGGCTGGGCGCATTGCAAGAAGACAAGACAATAGATGAAGCACAAACACCCTACAGTAGTATCCCAGAGATTAAAACGACCAAGAAGACGTCCTCAAGTAAGATGGAGTTACGAAATCGGAAAAGTGGCCGGTACTAATTGGATGACTAAAGCACTAGATAAGAAACAATGGAAAAATCTGGGGGAGACCTACATCCAGCAGTGGATTGAAAACGGTTGATGATGATATATATATATATATATTTCCTTTTATACTTTTGCAAAATACATTTGTTTGTTATTTACAAAGATACAAAGTAAAACTTTGTACTCAGATATCCTATACAACAAAAAAAGAAAATTAAAAATATTGAAATTAAAACGTGAAATGTGCAAAGAATTATTCCACTGGTTTAGCCCTTTGATTGTCTAGGACATATGTCGTCCCAGTGATTATTTTTTTATTCTATTCGTACTCCATTTTGAAAAATAATTCTTGTCATACTCATATATTAGCACATTTACAAGCGTAATCTACCATAAATAATTGTGTAAATTGTGGTACGATTGAATATAATAACAGTCGCAAGTTCCGGCCCGTAATCAAAAGGTTAACATTAGCTTGCGAATGTCGCCGCGTGACTAGCGTAGGTTTTTAACTGATAATAAATATATATATATATATATATATATATATATATATATGTATATATATATATTTACATACTCTAAAAATTGGTGTTCTGAAATTTTAAGTATAATATTTAACTTCAATTCCTTTTTCAACATTTAGGGTTTTCCATTCCTTACTTACAATCCCATCCGAAACTCCAATTTTAGCCCAAAGAACTCTTTCCTTTTATTAAATTTCTTAGTATTTCTTATCCAGAATGTTTCTTCTTCCGAGGCTGATGTATATGTACTTTGTTATGAATAAAAAGAAATGATTAACTATACTTGGAGAGTGTTTTTCTATCATTAGTGAGACGAACAAGTTCAAAAGTTCAGAAATCTTGTTACTAGAACAGAAGAATGTCTCTCTAATGCTACAGAAAGAACTACATATTTCTTTATCAATTCTTTTTTTCTCGTGATTTTCTTTAGGAACTCTTATTCATTACTCTGAAGTAATCACTATGATATGAAACAGTTCTGTTAAAATGTAACTTCACAATATTTTACTTCATAAAATAGAAACATTTTAACTAATTATATTTAATAAATCTATAAAACCATACCTAAATTTTTCCTAATTTTAAATATTTTTTTTTTCATTTTTCAACTAGGATAGTAAATAAATAAGTAAATAACACAATTCAAACATTTGTACTATTTTATAACCAGTTATAAATAAAGTTTTGCAAAAAAATACATTTAATGTTATTTTGTTCCATGTTTATTACCAAAATTTTCCTGGTTATATCCGTGTATTATTTATATAAAATTGTAAAGTGTAAAAACCAGAACAACTGCATTATGTTTTAAGGGGGGAGAATTTTTCAAAGGGATTGCTAAAGGTCAAACATATCTCTCTATGTACAAATAAAACACACCTTAAAATTTACCTTTAAAAACTTTTTTTTAAAGGATCATAGAAAAAAAGTACTTAGGTCATTTTTTAGACATTGTGAGAGGTGATTCTCGCAATCCAATGTTTTTGTTGCCTTTATGGGGTATGCCATATTAAAATAATAATATCGTAAAAGAAAACTAACCATAAACGGGCCAAACGAAACGGGATGTGTATCGTAATTAATACAGTAATAAAATAACTAAATTACATTGCTAAGCAATTTAGTTTAGTCAATTTTTGGAGGAAATTCTTGTGTTCCAGTCCATTTTTTCAGGACGGTAGCTATGTCTATATAGCCTCACAAACAAAAACACATGTTTCAAGTATTTCCCGTGATTTAAAAAAAATAAATATTCAAAAGAAAAAAATTCCGAAATTTGTTTTTCAAATTATTTTATATGAAATTAATAGGACGTGTAGTCTCCCTGAAATACTCAAAACCACTCAAGTTTTGTTTGGTATGTGATGTGATCCAGCATACATTTTCAAGCAATTCTTCGCATTTTTTCAATATAGCAACATCAATCACTCTAAAGATAGAAAATATTCCACCGGTCAGGAAGAATTTTTTCGAAACTAAGATCAGTCGAAAAAACTTCGTGAGAAACGCTAGAGGGCATCAGGTTTTGTTTCGAAACTTTTTTGATGCGGAAATACGAGAATTTCTTTAGTTATTCTTCTTACGTTCATGGCTTATGTTACTTGTTACCTTTGGCTTTCAGTCAAGTTTAACATTTATGTTATTTCTACTCGTACGTCGTATTTCTGATGAAAAAAAAAACTAATGCATAAGGTAATATTAATAATAACAATTTGGAAATTGTACGTTAAACGTGACATATGAGGTGCGTTCGTTTTATTAGAAGTTTCACAATGTAAAAAAATCATTCTTATTACTTCAGTGAAATGAATTATATCGTCTGCTATGAGCGAAATGAACATGCTTTTTTTCCCTTATAACGTATGCCACGTTTACAAATGCGAATTTATTTTTCTGCATAAATCAGCGCTGCAACATTCACCATGGAGATCTTGCTTTGCGAATGATTACCTCCATGGTTTAATATTTTTATGACTCATAATGAACGAATCCCCTGTGACTAATTACTTTAATGGATTCAGATATTAAGCTGTTAACCTAATTTCCACTGAAGTTATCTCAGAATCTATACATTCTTTAATATAACTCATCTCTCAAGTAATTTTTTTTAAACGAACTTTCTAAAAATGAACTTTTATGCAATTTCATTTTTAAAAAATTATTTTGAATAAAAATGGCCGCCTGGCATATAAAAAAAGAAGTGGTTTGCCCGTATTTGTTTTTTTTTTTCAGTCACATGATTTTCGCTTTTATTATATAGATCACGTACGATAGGATTTAATAATAATAAAAAAATAATAATAACTTTTATTAATATCTTTTAAGCTTCGATTCAATTTTCATAAAATTTGAAATGACTCTACAAAATTCTGCAACGATAATATATATTAAATTTCAAACCATGCGGTTGGGTTAGTTTTTGCGCTGTTATACGCGGATGGACGGACCAGACGACGACTATACGTGCTACTTATTTAAATAATTACGAGCGCACCTAATAATAATAATAATAATAATAATAATAATAGTAAAGACAATAACAACAAATAAAGATAATATGTCAGAATAAAATTTTCACGTGTATCCCCCCTTCGTTTCATAGTTTGTTGCAAACTATCGTTCCAAAAATATTCATTAAGTGATGTTCTATTTTTTTTTTTTTTTTTTTTTTTGGTCAACAGTTTTACTCTCTTCTATCTTTACAAGAAGAAAGTATTGGATTCATGAAAATTTTCGACTGCCGGTTTTCGAGGGATTTATACTTTTTAGAAGGTCCTGAACACGATTTTGCTGTTTTTAGAAAATGTGTGTCTGTGAGTCTGTGACTCTCACTGTTTGTTTGTCTGTGTGTCTGTATGTGACAAAAATTTTGTGGGCGCTCTGTCTCAAAAACTAATGAATGAAATTTAATAAAACTTTATATTCAGTTAGTCCCTGATATAAATTGGCTTTGATTAGTTTTTGGTGACAATCGGTCTATAGGTGGTACTGCTATGCCGCAGTTTTCGCGATTTCCACAATAGCTCTATCTCAAGAACTATTGCACTTATTTTCATCAAACTTCAGATTCAGTTAGACCTTGACATAAAAAGACGCTGATTATGTTTTGGTGTAGATATCCCAACAGGTGGAGCTGCTATACCACTTTTTCATAATTATTACGATAGCAATATCTCAAGAACTAATGCACGGCATTTCATCAAACTTCAGATTCTGTTAAACCTTGACATAAATAGACGCTGCTTACGTTTTGTTTTGTAAATAGTCCAACAGGTGGCGCTGCTATGCGAATGTTTCATTATTATCACGGTAACTATATCTCAAGAACTAATGCACGGATTTTCATCAAACTTCAGATTTAGTTAGACGTTGACAAGTTGTTGTTGATTACGATTTAGTCTAAATCTCCCAACAGGTGTCGCTGCTATGCTACATTTTGCAAGATTTACACGATTTTAGCAATAGTCATACCTCAAAAACTAATGCACGTAATTTAATAAAACTTTAAATTCAATTAGACCTTGATATGAATTGGTGCTTATTCTTTTTAGTGTATGCAAAAGCTGAATAGATAGAATAGGAGATAGAAGAAAGTTTTGGAATCCGACTAGTTTGTTATGTTTTGCACTTTTTGTTATCCCTCAAGCATGTAGATTGTTGTCCTAATGTAGTTTCGTGATATTCTAACACCTGACAATACTTTTACTCGTTGAACATAACGACGCAGCAGCAAGAAAACAACTTTCTGCGCGAGCTCTACACTTCAAGTTTATTGCATCTCGAAACCACGTGAAAGTAAAGAATTAAAAACAACGAAATCATGTCGTAAATGTGTCTCGAAAGGATGTCGAAACCATGTCAGAAAAACCATCTCGAAACCGTCTCAAATCTTAAATTTTTCTCGAAACTATGTTATTGTTGCTGTGGAACATATTTCTCGAAATACCACCAAAAAGTGTAATTTTAATTGATTAATTATTTTTTCGAGTTCTCAAAAGGTTTATGAAAAGGTAACAAATTACATTTTTTGTTCAAATGACCACCATTTTGACTAAATTAGCAGTGACGTCTATAGGCTTTCTTGTAACTATGATCTTGTATTTTTGCTACAGAAGAATTTGTGAAATTAAAGCAATCCCACTTCTTACAAACTCAATGAGTACTATTTTATTCCCCTCGTACCCAATTTATTGATTCATTTTCATTCGTACTGAATGAGTACCTTCCCTTGTTAGTGCCAGAACGAATGTTAGGACTTGGAAGAGCAGAAAAAATCCTCTCTACATCTCTAAGCAACCATCCATTTCCTGTGCGAGATTTCTCACTCCTAAATCCTTTATTCCAAAAGACAAACACTGCAACATCGAATGTTATCACCCGCTAAAATGACCGTATCGCCAAAGATACAGACGATAACAAGAATATTGAAGAATTTTTTGCCTGCGTTTTTGACTCATCATATTGTCATTCCAAGTTACGTAAAAGTCCCTACGTCCACCTGTCTCTTTTTCTGCCCAAATCGTCAACACACACCCTCAAATTTGTGATCTTTTTGCTCTTAGAGCTCAAATAGATGCTCATTTTACGCTATCACTATGTGAATATCGATTTACTCCAAACAGAACCTTGATTAGAGTATGAAGAGAACTTTACAGCTTGACACTGCTCTCTGTTATCTAATCCAGTGCTCCTACGACAAGTTTATTCTCACTTTCCATAGTCTTTCGGTTAAGGAAAAATAAGTAAAATATCTAATAGCATACAAACCAGAAGAAGAGGATTTCGTACAGTTTGTGTCTATCTGTTTCGTCCTGTTGCCCGCATCGAAAAGTTTTCAGTTAAGTAACATTTTTAAAATTTTCGCGTTATGTTATGTACAGATAGTGATCATCGATTTCTGTTGTTGTACATGGACGAACTGAACATGACCTTCGATGATTATAAACTGTCGATTGTATCAGCTCCTAAAACAAACGTAATTTAAAATAGATTAAAGAAATTAGCTCTTTTCTAGTCACCAGCCTCTTTAAACTATTACATAGCTGCCATTTTCTCACATTATTTGAGAATGCTATTTTAGAATAAGAATCATCGTCTTATTTAATAGTAAATTTTCTGTCATTTTATAAGGCAAATATTTCTATTAAAATATATGTGCACTCATAAAGCGGGAATATTGGCAGCTGTTAAAATGCATTTTAATGAAAAGTGTTAAAATTACTATTATAGTTTACATTTATCATTTACTCGTAAGTCACTACAAGATGTCGAAATAAATATATTTGCAAATTTTTGATAATGCATAGATTAAAAAATAGTTTACAAAAGAAAGCACAATTTTGAAGAGATGGTAGTGCACATAGAAAAAAAACATTTCTTGTATAGGAAAACATAGTTGTAATCCATTTTTCTATCAAAAATAAAGGGTGCATCACTCCAATCTGAACATAATAACTGTTCATAACTTTATCTACAAGAAATATGTTTGAAAGCGATTTTCAACTACATCACCTTGATGTTTGTGAAATAAAACAGTAACATGAAAAGTTTTGGAAGTACGGCGTATTTTGGAAAGTGACACAATATGAAATGTCTATTATATTCGGAAAAACCGAGTGTCTAATTGGGTACTGTGGGGATAAGGATTGTAGTCACTTCTTCCATTTCTCATAATGTCCTTACATATCACACGAAGAAAGGTAAATTTATTTAAAACTTTATTAAAACATATCCATTATTGTTGAACTTATAAACGAAAATCCTAATTCAGAATCACGTGATATCCTGTATGTTTGACTGAACAAATATGTTGTAATCACAGATTCCTATACAAAAATTGTTTGTTATAGCACTGACACCTTTGAAAGTTTGTCCATTTTTTTATCACCCTGTTTATTTAAATAAATAATTCTAAAGAAGATAAAATGTTTGTTTTAAAATTTCCAAACCACATTCATATCTTAATAGCACGTAACTTCACGTTCATGTGAAAAGCTTCACGCCGTAAGATTCGAGTGAGATAACTGTATTTTTGTCTGAATCGTGAAAATGGTTTCTGGCCCTATTGTTCTATACAAAAAATGTTTGTTTTAGTATGAACTTCAAACTCTTAAAGTATGTCCAGTCAATTTGTATCACCGTATATATTTAGATAAACATTCTTGTAGAAAATAAAGCAAATTTGATTTAAATTTGTTTTAAATTCAGAAAATTTGTTTTCTAAGAAAAATTCATATCTCATTATCACTTCATTTTACGTTGATGTGAAAACCTTCAAGCCGAAATCGCATTCGAGTGAGATGCCATGTATTTTTGATTGAATAAATGAATTTTGTATCTATTTTTCTATACAAAATATGTTTGATGTAGTGTGATGTACCACCTCTTAAAGTTTTTCAGTATTTTTCTTTTATCACACTACATAGTTATAAACAATTTTGTAGAAGTTAAAACAAACGTTTTTTTTTTAACTTGCAAGCAAAATACATATCTTGTTAAAAAGTAATTTTACGTGCATATGGAAAGCTTAATCCAATGCTAACAAAAAAGAAGTATGTTTGTTTTAAAATGAGATGTATTTTTCGTATTTTGATATATTTCAATCGAAGAGTATTTTTAAAAAAAAATTACAATTATTCCTTTAAAAAACTGTTCAATAAAAGAAAGAAAAAAGAAGTCGGCACATGTCTGATAGGCTGAAAAAATAATTTATGTAAAATCTCAATTTTTGTTAAAAGAAACATACACATCTTCTAAAGCAGCTTCAGAAACATTAAAATACTGGTGGTAGTTAAGAAAACATACATACAAATCGTTGCAATTGCACCTTAAACTTCGAAGTTAGATTAAAAAATATTTATTACTAATATTTTGCTTAAGAGGATATATTTTAACTATTCAAATAGCAGAGAAAAATATTTTCTAATTGTGTTTTGATAAAACCTTTTTTTAATGCTTATAAATATAATAGAATCGCGTTCTTACGCTTTTCAACGGAAGTTACAGAAAAAGTGTAAATTGCGAGAAATTATAGTAGAATCTGCATTTGTTCCACAGAGGCAAACTTCCAGAAGTATTTTATAAAAGAAATTTCTGACTTATCAAGATAAAAAAATCTGCGTTTAAATAAGGCGAACATTTCTGCACTAAAATACTGGTAAATGTCTGCTCTTGCAATAATCTCACCTTTTTTACATATCTTTAAAAATGGTAAAGGAAAAGTGTAAATTCCGGTATATAACAGCGGGGAATACTGTAATACCGAAATACATTTTCTACAAAGAAATCAAGCAAATTCTCCTTCCGTTCCCTTTTTGGTGATGTTTTATCACTGAATCTAACAACGCGCAAAAAAAAATGTAGGTCCAATGTTTTAACCCAAAATCTCATTATTAAACGATAGCACCTATCCCAAGTTCTCACCGACACATGCAAAAAATAAAGAAATAAAATATGAAAAATTTGGCACGAAAAATAGTGGATAGCCGAAGGGAGAAAGAAATTAAATACCGAAGAAAAAACATTTTGTAATGTGTAGCCTAAAATAATGGTACATTTGTTTTAAGCCAGAAACTTTCGAATCTAAAATTAAAAATACTCTTAGATTACAGATAAATGTTCAATGCATTAAATGAAGTGTCTATAAATTAAAGGA